>JAJTUV010000053.1:0-647500 GCA_021653895.1 Mastomys natalensis | reverse complement strand
CAGGACAATCCAACCTCTGTTTAGACATTGATATAATTTGTCATCCTGCCATGTCCTTGTTCAAATAATGCAGTCTATTTTCCCAGTTCCCATCAGGAACCTCATACGCATCCTAACACATGTGCATGCAAATATATGTGTGTGTGTGTGTGTGTGTGTGTGTGTGTGTATAATTTTCATCCTCTTTGTGCAAAAATAAATAAATAAATAAATAAATAAATAAATAAATAAATAATCTACCCTTTTGAGTAAGTATGCACTGAAAAAGTATACTCCTCCAGTAGGGAGAAAAATGACCAAGTCAGCTTCCACTATTCCTATGAAAGTTTACAATTTAGTAAGATCATATTGAAGTCTGTATTTCAAGCCTGAAATAGATCTTTGGGTTACCACTGTAGTGATAATTCCTCCTGTATTATCTTCTCTGACAAAGGAAGGCCCTAGCTAGAATGCCTAAACCCAATGACAAGTGTCTCATAAAAATCCCTGTTTACTGTACCAGAATCATGTGATC
Organism: Mastomys natalensis; assembly: GCA_021653895.1. NCBI lineage: Eukaryota > Metazoa > Chordata > Mammalia > Rodentia > Muridae > Mastomys > Mastomys natalensis. The sequence continues at coordinate 646,986 of JAJTUV010000053.1, read as the reverse complement.
CAGTGTGTTTCAAGGATGTCAGCCTGGTTATTCGTAGATCAGCAACCACTACTTCAAACTTGTAGGAGTTACTCAGGGGAGTTATATAAACTCCCTGGGAACGTTACTATGGGCTTCACCTGGGATTCCGTAAGTATGAACACAAGTCCACCAGGCTGGGAGGATTTGTAGAATTACCAAATCATAATAGAACAGAATAGACGTAAACTGTCCAGAGCATCTATAAATCCCCCGTTTTACGGGTGATAAAACAGAGACCACAGAAGACTCTGGCATGTAGTTACACATGGCTAGGTTTCTTTCTGCTCAAGTATTCTTACCAACAGTTCTCATTGTTGCTCCCTTCTTGAGAGCATGTGCTTTGGGGCAGTTACCGTCATTGTTCACATAGAGAATGAGAAGGTTGTTTTGTTTTGTTTTGAGATAGAAAGAAGAGTAAGGACAAATGATGTAAGCCTTCTTGCTAGAAGTTTGAGCTCCCACCTTCAAACTTAATTACCCACACACACCCACAGAGACCATGGCTCTCTGTGCCACTACAACGACAAGAAACACAAAGTAAATGTGAGGCTTTGATGGCCTGTTGTACTCCTGTGTATGGCACAGCTTTGGTGGCCTGTTGTACTCCTGTGTGTGACACAGCTGCCACATCCTTATTTTCATTGACTTCTGACATATCCTGTGAGCTGAGGAACTCAGATTTCCTCAGACAAGCACTCCTAAAACTATTGCCCAAAGGAAAAATGGATGTTCAAGCGATAGCTATCATTTTGATGTGTTCTTGAGATCACATTCTGTGTGTCAATATACAATTATAAAAGGCCCATTTAGAATCCAATAAATCAACTTATTTGGTACCCTGATAGACAAAAGAACTATGCTAAAACAGTTGCATATTTGTTTCTGTACCTACCATTATCTCAAAACTGTTACATTTATTTGTATCTGGATCCAATAACATGACTTCAGAATAGAAGGTATGAAATGTCACAACCGTACTTTCAATCTAATAAAGGCAATGAGCCCATATCATAGCCACCGACAGTTTTGAGTTCTTCATCAATTGGATCTTTGTGTATTCTATAGGGGAAAAAATCCATACAGAGAGACAATAAAAGAGAGAGAGAGTCCACTATGAAAAAAAATCCCCGATTTCTGGAAGACATTTAGTATGATGTCAGCCATGTGAACTGTGGCTCTTTTATTGGTTCATTACATTTTATTTCAAAGATTAACTGATTTTGCTTGTTGGTGAACCCATATTTCTGAACCCGAAGATTTCCTGAGATTAAGCAGACATCCAGTTCACTTTAGGTACTTGTGGTTTATCTCAGCTGATGAGATATTCAGAAACAGCCCTGCGGTGCCGAGTCCTATGAACAAATGCGATTCAGAGTAGACACAAAGACTATCTAAAAGATTCTCCGCCAGACACTCTGTGGTTCATCCTATGGAATGCAAAGAATTTTAATGGCATTTTAAATGAAGATTTGAAGGTTACATTAATTCTATCATGCATCAAATACAGAAATATCCTGACTACCATACACATAGTTCTCTGCACTGAGTAGGATACCAGGAACACAGAAATGTGTTTCAGTATTGTGATCAAATTCAACCTCAAAAGGATAATTTCACTATGATTGGATAAGAAGAAAACAAGGCTCCAAAAATACTTTATTGAAATCTAAATTCTAGAAGCTAAATTTTAATTCCTTCAGAACAAATGGAAGCCATTTTCCTTCTCTTTAGTTATCAAACAAAACATGATTTATTTTCTCTAATATTGATCTTTTCCTGTTCTCAGTGTCAGGTTGTTTATGAGGTTTTTACTTTATAATTCCTCTGAAAAGAGTGTAATTGACTAACATCTTACTGGTGTATAGAGACAATTTTCTTAAAGGTTTTACAGCTAAAATATAGACCTAAATCTGAGTATTGTGTAACCCAGATGTGAGAGCAAATGACCAGAGCAGAAACTTCCCAGGAAGCAGACTCCCAGCCCAGCCAATGTCTCATGCAGATCAAGCAATAAATAATTGGGAGTGTGTTGATGAAAACTCTATAGCAAAAATTTAAAGCCCTAGTGCCCTTGTAGGAACAAATTTTCACTGAAAATGAGGCAGTTTCGAAACCTCTCAAGTCTGTCTAACTACCGATCTGAATAGAATGAAGGTTCATACAGTTTCTCCAGTGAATTCTACCAGTGTTGGCTCGGCTTTGAAAATCCATACCTGTAGGAATCGCTTCATGTGATTAAGCTCAGTTGATGCGGCTATGGGTATCATCACAGTGAATGCTTGCAAAGGCATTCAAAAACATGTGTGAACCTAGCAAGCTTTGGGGAGTTTTCAAATACAATGTGGAACTGCTTTATTTTTACTATTCAAAACAGATACTCATACATGTTGTAACAAGAGAAGGGAGTGATAAAGAAGTATTGATACAAAATAACACTGTTAATGGCTCTATTATCAGCCAATACTATTTGTAACATTGTACTGAGGGGATACAGTATTATTAATGGACCAAGTTCTCGGTTTCACTGTTTAAGGACATAAGCCAGTGCTTCTAAAACCCATCTCTCCTAGTTGGTTACTATGAGCTCAAATCATATTGAAAATATAAATCCTTCACCCTGGAATATGTTTTCCTGGGTGTTAAAATGCCAATGTTGTTGGTTATTTTAACCTATGAAAGAGGTGGTAAACTTTTCAAGTGGGTGTGACTTTCGGCATATTGGTGACAAACACTTCAAGAGAATCGAACACAACCTTCAAAGGAAACCAAATATTAGATTACTATTTATAATTTCATACTTATTGCCATGTTTTATATTCAAATACAATGCATAATGCTACCAATAACTCAATTCTTTCTTTTTTCCTTTTTGGTGGGGTGAGGTATTTAAAAACTACATAGTCTTGGTTAGCCTGGAACTTGCACTGTAGTCCAGGTTGACCTCAGATTCAGAAATTTTCTACCTCCCAATGCTGGGACAAGGGCACACACAAAAACACACCCAGTCAGATTGTTTTACTCTGATAGCAATATTTAAAGACTTTTTATTTTTGTTTACTTTTTACTTTTTAAGACAGGTTTTTCTGTGTCGCTTTGACTGTTCTGAAACTTAGTATGTAGATCAGGCTGGCCTCAAACTCACAGAGAGCTACTTGTCCCTGCCTCCCAAGTGCTGGGATTAAAGGCTTATGCCACCACTACCTGGCAAAGTATCTTTTTAGGCTTATTTTATGTTTTATATACACAAATGCTTTGCCTATGTTTATGTATGTGCATTGTGTGTCTGATGTGGTTGGAAGTCAGAAGAAGAGGTGGGATCCCCTGGAACACATTATTGTGAGCCACCCTGTGGGTGACAGTAATCAAACCCAGATCCTCTGACAAAGCAACAACGACTCTTAACTACTGAGCCATCTCTCCAACCAAACAATTTTATTTCTAAAGATCTAATTTTTAAAGAAACTTGACAACCAACAAGTTCAAATCTGAAAAATATGTTAGACACCTATAAAGTATTTATAAGAATTTATGTTTGAAATAATTATTATTTGGCTATTTAAGTTTAATAGCTGACTCGATCATTAATAGAACATTTTAATTGTTCAATTTAAAAATGTTATCTCCCTTCACTTTAATGCTAAAGGTAGGATTTAGAATCCTTGCTTCATATTCCTAGTCAACTATTTCCTCAGTTACCCAAGAGAGTTTAAGAAGGTCATGTTGTCTTCACAGCTATAAACCAGACATATTCCCAAAGGAGGCTGTCAGTCCTAGGCTCAAGATTAAATAAATCTACACAGCTGAATGCAAAACCTGTATTGTTTTAAATAACTCTTTGCTACATGGATTGTCTACAAATCTACCTTATGGTTTCAATAGATGTATTGAATCTGGAAAGAAATGGAGTTACTTTCGTTAGATTTAAACAATCACTGGAATCGAATTGATTTCCTAGCAATAACTACTGAATGTTTTCATGTGTTCAAAGGTATTCAAAGGCCTGACTGCATCATGAAGTTAATCTTGTCTTCAGCTGTATCACATGTACACCAACGCAGAGGAACCGAGAAGTTTTGTAAGTTTTATGGCATCTGATTTCTCTTTTTTGCTTACCATAAAGACCCCATTGCAAAAGATACAACACATTTTGGTTGCAGCACATAAAGAGATCAAGCTGGAAAGGAACTGGAAACTTTCTACTGGCTAGCTTTCATCATGCTGAAAGGTATTATGAAGAACACTGGGGAAGAAGTCAACTGATATATCCAGTAGTGGAACCTGCATGCTGCAATACTGACCTTTGAGGAAAGGCACGCCCACAGATGCAATAATGGCATGACTCCTATAGGGGCAATCAACTGGTTTCTGTTCGGAATTAAGGCCTGCTCTACAGGAAGAAATTCATGCCTATTACTATAAACCTGCTTAAAAGACCATGGCTCAGCAGTTCACAGCCCCTAGAGGAATAATTTAACTGTTCTTTTGCCAAACAGACATGTGTCGAACAGTCTTCTAAATATTAATGTTTTTCCTCACAGGTTACTGCTATTCTCAGTCTCTGTCAGAGAAGCATCTTTTTGCAGTGAGCAACAATCAATGTAGAAACTCATGAGCAGTTAATGTGCTTAGAAAAAGTGCTTGTTGAGTGCTCTACCCTAACTGAGAGAGACATCTGCTTCAGCCCCTTCACGGCTCAAGGACTATCTTGGAAAAGGAAAGAGATTACATAAGAGACAGGGGTTGGAGAAAAATGCTAAAAATGCTATCCTGTGGACATGACGTGACCACCGCACTCATAAGCTCAGACTAGCTGCCATTACCTGCACAACAACTGCAAAAGAGTACTGTCCCAACTGAGCAGCAGTTAGCAACCTCTGGGTAAGAGGGAGTCATCTTTGTCTATTGGTGTAGCCACTGATACATTGGCTAGGATCATGCATGGAGACTCAGTGGGTTATTAAAAGGGGGGAGGGAGGGAGGGAAGGAGGAGGGGGGGACAAAGGAACAGAGGGAGGAAGAGGGAAAGGAGGGAGGGAAGGAAGGATAAAGGAAGAAGGGTAGGAGAGAAGGAGGGAGGGAGGAAGAGTACATTTTGGGGACAGATGAGAATTGGAAGATGAAGGTATAGTTGATCAAGATACATTGTATATATAAAATTGTTAATGAATAAAAATTTTCAATTTATAGGAGTCTAGAGAGATGGCTCAGTGGGTAAGAGTACCAACTGTTCTTCCAGAGCACCCAACTTCAATTCCTAGCACCACATGGCAGTTCACAACCATCTGTAACCCCAGTCCCGGGGAATCTGATGCCATCTTCTGGCCTCTGAGGACACCAGTCACACATGAGGTGCACAGATAAAACTATGAAATCTCCTTTGTCTAAAAAATATAGTTTACTTAACTAAATTATGGATGCTTTTGTTCTACCGATTAGAAAGAATGATTCCCGGTCTGAAGTGTACAGAGGGTATCTTTTTAAAACACAGACACCGGAGTAGTGCTCTCAAGTTCGGAGTCATTCTGAACCGAGTTCCTGTGGAATCTGCCACGCTCATAGCCTCAGCTGATCACAAAGCAAGTGGCCTCGGAACCACACTCTGAGGGACAGCACAATTCGCTTACATGGACTCTCCAGTTAAATGACCACATCAGTACATACCATGATGACTGCTTCTAAAAATAATCCACAAAGAACTATTCTCAAGAAACTACATTTTTATTGTTTTATGAAAAGGTCCATTTGTACTCAATTGCTTTTCGGTTGCTGTGACAAAACACTGAGCAAAATCAACTTGCAGGGAAAGGGGTTTATTTGGCCTACACAATCAGATGACAGTTTAAAACTGGGGGAAATCAGGGTAGGAACTCAAACAGATGCCGAAGCAAAAACCATGAAGAAAAAAGCTCTTTGCTGGCTTGTTTTCCATGCTTATTCAGCTTGGTTTGTTACGTAACCCAGGGCCACCTGCCTCATGGTACCACGGCCTACGATGGGCCAGAATGGCCCACATCAATCATTGAACAGGAAATTGCCCCACTGACATGCCTACAGGACAATCTGATGAAGGCAATTCCTCAACTGAGGTTCTCTCTGCCCATGTGACCTCAGTCTGTGCCAAATTGACAAAAAGTAACCAGTACAATCATTGGATCCCCAGATGTAATAGCAACATTCAATTATTAATCACATCTTGCCTTCTGTCAACATCAGGGGAAAAGCTACACGTCTTCTCTTCCTTCTTCTACCACTGGAACAGGGGAAAAATGGCCTTCATGGAGGCCTTTCTTGTATGTGACAACTTGTCCAATCATTCCACAGAGCCCTTCCTCAATTAGAGGCCAAGCATGTAAGGACCACCATTGTTCACAGCAAGATCCATTAAAGTTCTGTGTTGCTATGGAATTCTTGATAGACCAGTAGCTAAGATGCAGAAACGTGGTTTTCATCTGTGTCTGCTTATGAATTGTTTTCCCTTGCATTAACTGCATTATCCTTTATACAGAACCAAAAATCTCCATAGGAACCCAACTGCCTAGCAGACTGTAATGTTCATTTCTAAGCAATTACAGAGTACTTTACTGTAGAGGCCTAAAGGTGTACTGAAATTCAGAAATGAAGCTGAAACAAAATGCTCAAAGGAAATTCTAGAAAAGACATCTAATAAAAAAGAAAGGACCTTTAAGCTGCGGGGCACATTTGCCCATAAAACATGAGTTGCTAAATAGCTGAATTGGAAGAGTCCTGATGTGGGAGGTAAGTTATGACTCCAGCAGAAATCTACTGTTGTTATGTTCAGAACAATACTTTTCAAAGTAACACAAAATAACACAATCTCAATAGATTGCAGACTGAGCCACTGTGCTAAGGGGCAACTGAAGTGAAGCTCCCGTAGGCCTCTGGCCATATGTCTATCAACTGTTCCATATATAGCTTTGTTTTGTGTGTGCCTCTCATCCTTAAAAATATCTCACATAATATGTTTGGCTGATTCGCTAACATCAAACTCACCAACAGCTACGTGGCTTAACTAGGACCTGAGGATGCTCATCGAACACAGGGATCATCTCTGTAAGATGCAATCTGTGAAATTATCTGCTCTTAAAACACACTGGACAGCTGACCAGCACTGAGCCTGGGATTATTTCAACAGTCCAACCAACGGTAAGCACAAAAAAATCAAAACTCACAGCCCTAACTAGATTTTAAAAGGAACCCTGTTTACAGTGTAAAGCTGAATCTTGAAGGCAGAGTGTGGTCCTGCTGAAATGTTAATACACAATTTGAGTTTTTTACTACTTAACATGTCTGATCATCACTGTAGAAGGGTATGAAGTATTGACTTGAGGTTAGAGATAAATTGTTTCAAGCAGGTGAACTGTGAGTACAGAATTAAGGAGTAATATAAAAAGTTATTTTTCCCCATGGCATGATCCACAATGCCATGCCAACAGGGCGAAATCCCTATCTTATGTATTTGCTGCAGGCTACCCGCGTTCTCTAAGCATCCAAATGACGGTGCAATAAAATTAACTACTGTGCTACAGATAATGTAGTCTGTATCATTTTAGTGATTAATGTCTCTCCTGCCTCGTGAACAATCACCAGCTGTTATATTTCATCGGATGTTTCTAATGTTGCCATAGTTAGTGCACATATGTTTAGGAATGGGAGTGTTTGAGTACAGAAAAGATGCTATAAAATTCATCGATGATACTAATAATGGCTACATGAGAGTTTATCTATGCAAAAGAGCCTATGTTAAAAAACATTCAATCAAAAAAATTTTTAGACAATGAGAAAAGTACATTCCAAGGTATTCCACCAAAAACTGCAGTAGAAGTTCTAAAACGAAGTATCTATGGGTCAGAAGAGATGAGTAAACAAGCAAGAGCACTGGCTTCTCTCCAGAAAAGGACCCAGGTTCAATTCCCAGCACCCACGTGATAGCTCACAACCATCTGTAACTCCAGTTCCACGGGATCTGGTGCTCTCCTCTGGCCCCCATGGCAATGTACACACATGGGCACAGATGATCAAGCTAGATAGCCACACATATAAAATAAAAACTATAAATTAAAAAATTTTTAAATTTAAAAATCTACTATCTAAAAGACAAACTCAAAAGTGCCGACTTCTGAAGATGAGACTAATGGATGACGTCATTCGCTATCCCTTAAACTGTATCTCATAAATATAGTTACCTCCCAGGACTCCAAACCCACCGCATACACTTCCACCGCCTCGTACTCGGAAAACTGTCCTCTGTACTTTAGAATATGAAAGACAGAAGTCCCTAACTTTAATTCTTCAGCTTAGTGTTCTCATTTTTGCAAGTCAGATTTTCAGCCCTTACCAGCTCATTTTACACTAATCTTAGGCTACACAGCATTCTTGTTTCTGGCGTGTGATATTATATATCAAAGAAGACAAAAGTCCACAGAGAAATCCAGGAAAGACAACTGCAGTTAGACAGAGGCTTTCTGCATGGCATGAAGCATGTGGCCAAAGGTACAATGAAGCCTATCAGGACAGACGCTTCAGCTGAAGCTCCGGCAAACGGTCGGGTCAGCCAAACTACATGGGATGCTCTAAACTGGTTTCTTGGGATAAATGGCTCTGCATTGCTGACAGGCGACAGGGCATAATGAAAAAGCATGGGCTTTTGATCAAAAGTTAACTCAAACCTAGTATCTCTCCTACTTACTAAATATGTGATCAGAAAACAGCTGAGTGTGTTTCCCTTTGTGCAAAATAAAGTCTTGTACAAAACTAAACAAATTCATATACAAAACTAAGGAAGCCTAACTGCTCCCTTTATCTGACACTAACCTGACTTATATTCAATATATGATATTTCTTTGGCAGTGGATGATGTCAAAGAATTCCACAGTCCTAGTCTTACTCCTTGCAGTGGCCTAGACATCACTGAAGTATCTAAATGTGATTTCTGTTAAATTCAGAAGTTCCCTAGTTTTAGCTGAAAGCAATTTGCAGACTAGGTGGATATGCAAAGGCATATGTGCCTTGACTTCCTCAGAACGGACGTCAATGCTTTGTCCACAAAGCTCCACTGTGAACAAGAGAACATAGCAGACCCATGCTATCACTTTCCTTTGGAGCTGTGGTACGTTACACTCATAGAAGACAGTTTTCTACCGTGATATGCTTTAAAAAGAAGTGACAGGGTGATGTGCTACACAGTTAAATACTACAAGATGGTGTTAGATACTGAGTCACAAAGTGTCAATGCCAAGCCACGCTTCTGGTGGGTTCTGACTGGAATTCTGAATTCAGTTTGGGATGCGTGGTGTCAATAAAGCTGTCTTCAGTGGGAGGACTTTTATATTGAACTCTAATAGTGATCCTTTCAGTGCACTTGGGCAGCTACCAGAAAGACATCAATAACTTGAAGTGATAATTACTTTGCAATAGAAGCCTGCATTCTCTGTTAGCACGCACATGGAGAGAACGCCCACTGGACTGTTCTGAAGCTACAATCGGAGCATGTTCTTTTCTCAGCGACGCAGTTAAGTCACCTCTGGGGCAAACCATGCAATTTGCCCCGGGCCAGAAGGAACAATACGTTATAAATCAGTGTCTCATTTTGCTATAATCGCCTCCTTAAAATAGCTGCAACTGGATCAATGTCTGAGATTGTGTTTTATTATACTCTCATTCTTACAAGCATCACAAAACACTGAGGCGGAGGAGCAGCTGGCTCCATGGATCCGAGAGAAGAATGTCCTGAGAACAGTCCAAGAATGTCTGATGCACTTCACAAGGGTTCTGTTCTAAAATTTCAAAGCCACATCAAAAAAGTGATAATTGCTATCTGCGCTGGAAAAGAGGAAGTCTGGAATACTGGACGGAGACCAAATGTGGACACGTTAGGGAGTCTTGCTGTTCCCACATATGACTGCTACCTGCACATTATGATTCAAGGACCTAAGGCTGTGATTTAGTTGATTGACAGGCCATATAATCTTGTTCTAGAGAGCATTGCAATTCACTTAGCAAGATGAAAGAATGTGCTGCTAACGAAAATGTACTCAATCTTACAATTGATTACCTAATAAGTGCATTGATTACCATGGCCATTTTTTTCCTTCTGATACAGGGTCTCACTATCTAGCTCTGGCTGGCATGGAACTCTCTATGTAGATCAGGCTGGCCTTGAACTCACAGAGATCTATTTGTCTCTGCTTTCTGAGTTCTGGGATTAAACGTGTTTAATCTCAAGGCTGCTAAATGAATACACGCATGCTTTCTCTTTCTCGCTGCTTTTTAGTCGCTCCACATCACTTCTGCTTGGGTGTCTCTGTGTCTCATCATCTCCCACAGGCATTCTGGTTCAACTGGTCAAAACCATCTCACCTTATGAATATCAGGAAACGGCAATGCTGACAATAGCAACTGGCTTCTTTCTTGTTCATGACTCTGGGAAGAACTCGCTTGAAAAAAGCTCATTGCAAGAGCACTGGGTCAATCTCAAAGCCCAGTCCTAACGTGGGCTAAGGACCAGTTGTCATGTGACTCATATTCCTGAGACTCGACTTACTCATCATGAGAGCTAGGGGTCATGATTACAACACCGATTCACTGCTTGGAGAGACAGTGAAGAATGAGTTACAAATGAGCCTCCTGACATGAAACAATGTTCATGAAGCCCCCTGCTCACAATGGGACGGTCTGCAGTTGGTAGTAATTACCGTAAGCTTCCAGGGGCCAAAGTGTGTAATGTACTACACTTAATAGCACTTGATAGGCACATACCTGTCACTGATTTCCAGCCATGGAATAGACTGAAGCTTTGCAGATCATCTCCACAGCTTCCAAACGTAACAGTGAACCCAGCAAGGTCTCCAGCGTGGACAGAAAGACACAGCAGAATGCTTCTCATCCTCACACACGTACTGGTTTCCTACCTCTCAACCATCCACCCAGTGCCCACACTATTTTTTGAAGAACCCCATTCTATGCTGACTATGTTACAGTAAGGGGTGAAAGCTTCTATGGATGAATTATCTTATGGTTCTGACAGCGGGAATATTCTTTCCTCGTTGAAAGCCTCTTTGCATGAATAAAAAGGAGAGCAAGAACAAAAGTCACGCCTTAGGTGAGAGTCTTAATTGCTGTGTCATCTTTTGCTCAGCAAGTTTTCTTCAAGGCTTTTTACTCTTCTCCTGTACAGAAGACAGCATGGGCTTTATTCTCCAATACTCGTCTATCCCCAGATGTTTAAACTAAACTAACTATGGAATTTTCTTCTCTTTGTCATTGATTAACTAATATGAGTGTCAGGAAAGGGTGAATCTGGTCAGTTTGGTTTACATGGGGTTTGCAGCTAAATCATTCACTCACATTTATTCTCCTAGTCAGTCATATCTCTCCCTCCCTCCTTTGCCATCTTGAAAGAAACCAGGAGGCATCCCTGAAGTTGCTTCTGGCAGCCACCTCATTAACTACAGCAGGGGAAAAAAAAATCTCACTTTAAAATAAACATAGCAGATGCTTCATAATGAATTACGAAATTACCTCTATAAATTCACTCCTCCATAGAAGGAAATAAGAAAATTGGAAAAATTAGTCAAAGTTAACCTTTTCAGAAATCTGATACTTGGCCAAAGGTCATAACATGTACACAAGGTCTACACAAGCAAAACGGTAAATTTTTGAGGAAAAGACGTTTTGAGTTTTAGCTCATCTTATATCCACACTCTTCTCTTCCCATCTCTGTCATGGTATTGCTACCACCAGCCTTGGAACCAAAGAAGACGTGAAGCTCAGAAATAGGGCAGTCACCAGATAGATCCCAGCAAGCTCCAGTGTTCACCACCCAGACTCGGTTCCTGTCTGACCTGCCTGGCGGCATCCGGAGAAACTTTGTTTACCAGGTACTATGTAAGGAGCTGCATCCAAGGACAATTGTTGGGAACAATCAGCAGCAACTGTTTAATGTCACAGCCACCTAGGGCAGTGATGCCAGTTGCAGCCAACAAGAGACTTACAGAAAAATATTAATGAAAACTATGGCAGGCATGGTGCAGGCGGAGCTGAGAGTTCTACATCTTCATCTGAAGGCTGCTAGCAGAATACTCACTTCCAGGCAGCTAGGAAGAGGATCTTAAAGCCCATGCCCATAGTAACACACCTACTCCAATAGGGCCACATCTCCTAATTGTGCCACTCCCTGGGCCAATCATATACAAGCCATTACACAAGGAAATAAGGTAGAGAGTGATAGAGGAAAACATTCACCATCTTCCCCTGCCCTCTGCATGGACCCACAAGAGCACACACTGCGTACTCACATGCATGTATCATTCCCACACATACTCATACAAAGCAAAGAAGAACCAGCTTTAATTCTCAAAGAAAAAATCACTTGACTTTTTTTTTTTTTACAATGTAACTTGAGAGAATCAAATCGTTTTACAAAAATCAATTTAAAATAAATTATTTCACTAATGTCGTAGAGCTTCCATTATATATTTATAAAACTCAATGTTATATAGAAATGTTCAGCAATGTATATGCTGAATAAAGCCAGAAATATTTATAAGAGGCTAAAATTGATATTCTCTAAATGAAAACCGATTTGTTTTTCTTTGGTTTGTTTTCTTTTTTTTTAGTTTTGGGGTTTGTCTTAAGCAGTCCCTAAACACTTGTGAGTTTTCCACTTCATTCTTGAAAGCACTCATAGAGCTTGTGGGCACAACCACAAATAGCCACTTCCTCTGTGGAGTACTGTAGGAAATGAATAAATCATGCCCTGTAGATAAGCCTAGTACAAATAAAGCTGACTTTGTAAGCTCGGGTCACTTTAAAGAGGCATTTTGCTCTAAGGCTCCTCTAAGTTTACTAATCTCTCTAGTCTTGTTATTTGTTGTCCTACAATATACTGAAATAATTTTACAGGGCTTTGAGAAAGTTCTCTGATTAAGTCTTGCCTCTAGTGGTTACATTTTTCTCGTATATGAACATGTACATGTAGATGCCTACACATGTAGAGAGTGCAGTGTTGCTAAATGGACAATGTAGCATTCTTCAGCTCTCAGGAGTGGACATCTCATTAATACCCGTTCAAATGTGCCCCCATCATCTCAAAGACCACGACCTCCAAAACTGCCCTTCTCTTTGGACAGGGATATTTTTTTCCCCAGTTCTGCAGACTCTCTATCACAGTCTGCATACAGTTGTTAGTTAGCAAGATCAATGTATGTTGCTGCTTTCTATGGTCAGAGGCAATGATGTCCAGGTGATGTGGGATTCTACCTCCAAACTTTGATGTTGCCCTTTAAGCTAGTGCTTTAATCTTTCTCTACTTCAGTCTCTAAAGCTGGGAAACAGAGGACAATACCAATACGGTGATAGATCACAGATAGGATAAAATGAGATGGCGCAGTTAAGTTGTCTTCTCAGGAGTAGAGCATCCATTCAACTCAACTGCCACTACCTTAATCACTACATCCTTTCTGTCTTTTTAGTAAGAGCAAAATTCCTTCTAAAACAATGAACTGCAAGCAAATAGCACCTTGACAGTTCTTTCCTCCTTTTCCTGAAGTTACCTTGTTATTGCTTATTCATTTGAGTCAAGATGAATTCTTCCACAACACTACACAGTACCTCTTAACTTGTCAAATGACAACTCATTACCTTGATGTCCCGGCCAACGGCCTATCAACAGAAAACATGGAGACAAAAGAAAAGAAGGCCATTCTGGGACCCAAGGCTTTTGGTTCATTTGGATTGTTTTCTGTAATTTGTTTTGTTTTGATTTTTACCTGTGAACTTAAATACTGAGATACTAATGCTTACACTGAGCTCACAGCAGAGTCATACCATCCTTAGGGGACTTGGAAGAAACTGCTTTGTAGCTCAGCTAACACATCCTGCTTTCTCCTGTAAATCCCTTCTTTCTTTCCAAAGTGTCACATGTGAGTCTTACATTCTGTAGTGTTCTGTATCTCTTCATTGTTGATGTCTTTGTCCAGTCCCTAAACTAACAACAGACACTTTGCTTTAATAATCAAGAGTGATTGTGAAATTTTCAGTGAATCATAGATACATGTGGGAAGATGATCATGATTTTTCTGGATGGCTACTGAATATTTCAGCAACTCTTCACTTGCTGGCTACTCAATGGAGACGGTGGGTCCAATCATGTGCTAACTCAAAGTCATGCACAAAGTCAAATCTATGAAACACTTGCCTGTCCATCCTCCACCCCCAACAAAAGAACAAATGAGTCGAGTAGATACCACGGTTCCCACCGTGGCACTCTTTTCGTCCTCAAGAATGTTTGGCAGTGCAGATGGTCTCAATTAAAAGCAAGTGGTTTCTAATTTATAGCACAGGAAACATTTAGAATTTGTTGTTGAAGTCAAGTTAGTGGAACCTAGTAACCCCAATCTCACCCGAGTCAGCTACCTCCAGGACTTTAATTCGTTTGTACAGATTCCTGATGGGTTCATAAGTCTTTTTTATTACAAGCATAATACCCTTCTGTTGTGCAATTTAAATGGGGGCACAAGGGTTGATAGAAAGGCACCATACCACAGCCTCACCTTTCTTATGATGCCTCAGGCTTGTAGTGGGAGCTGAAGGCAAAGGTGGGAACTCTGACAATGGACTATAAATAGCCGGTGAGCTTTTGCTCTTACATCTGCCACATGGTCCTGCTGTGACATCAGTACCCTCAATTTCCAAAAAGTGTAATATTGTTTTCCTTGCACATGCTTTGTCGTCCAGCGTCTTGATAAACACTCCAACAGCCGCTGTGTTTCACAGCCCACTTCCTGGACTTTGAGGCTTTGACCAGAAGTCAGTCCCACCAACCATTCTTCCAGCAGCCTAGCCTGCTTGAAAGTATCCAACTTCAGTTTTCAAAAATTCAAACTGTGACGCTAGAATTATGGTTTTAACGTATACGAGCCCACCTTCCAATAAACACACAAGCCAACCCACAATTTGCCAACCTTCAAGAAGTTAGTGGATGGAGTTGAAGGTTAAGTTATGATGGTGGTTTTATGGTCTGAGAGACTAACCAATATTAGTTTTCTAATGATGGGAGGTTGAACTGGACAATCCCAGTAGACAGAAGCTACAAACGACCTTAGATGTCTCTCTTCTCTTACATAAACCTCACATTCTTTGTAAGCAGGGACCTTGATATAGATATCATTTGCATTTAGATACCAATGCTTTTCATGACAATAAGCAGCTGTGAGTAGTAAATCAGCAAAAATTAACTCATTTCTAGAATCTTAAAGGTCCTTTCTGCATAACGGGTTTCCTAATTTACTTTCTATCTCTATGACAAAACACTGACCAAAACCAACATAGGAAGGAAAGAGTTTATTTCAGCTTCCAGATTCTGATCATCAGAATGGGAAATCAGGACAGGAGCTTAAGATGGGAACCTGAAGACAGGAACTAAAGCAGAGGCCATGGAGGAACACTGTACTGGCTTGCTCCTCCTGGGGTTACATTCTTACACACGCCAGGAGTAGGCACGGTGGGCTGGACCATTCCTCGTTAATCATCAGTCAAGCAAATGTTTCAAAAGCTTGCTTGCATACTTACAGGCCAATATGATGGAAGCATTCTCCTAGTTGAGTCTCCCTCTGTTCAGACAGCTCAAAGCTTGTGTGTAGTTTAGAACAAACCACCCAGCATAATTAATAAGTATTTTCTGTAACTTAGCAGGTCCGCCTGTGTCTCATTCCTTTAGGTTAGGTAAAGCTAATCGATCCCCATCATCCAGGGCAGTTATTTTTATGTCTCAAATGTGAGGGCTAAAAGCCACTCTTGGAGCAAGCTCCTAATCTTTCCTGTTTGCTGCCACTGACTGTAACCCTCCAACACCATGTTGCTCCTCTAGACTTATCCCTCTAACACAGTGTTTCTCAACTGATGGGTAGAGACTCCTTTGGGGGTTGATGACCCTTTCATGGGGGTGACCAAAGACCATGGGAAAACCATAGGAAAGACATTTATGTTATGACTCATCACAGTAGCAAAACTACACTTATGAGGTAGCAGCAGAATAATTTTATGGTTGGGAGGTCAGCACAACATGATGAACTATATAAGAGTCACAGCATTAGGAAGGTTGAGAACCACTGATCTAACACAACTACAGCTCCTGGCCCTCTAAGCTGTATCTTTTTTGTACTTCTTTTACTATACCATAAAAAGTCCTCTCAAAAATCTTTCCTGATAAAACTATCCAATGTAAAGTATTCCTGCTGATAAACTCAACAAAAGGGGTCAACATGATAAGAAGGAAATAGAAGCTAACAGAACAGCTCTGTAGCATGGACTCCTCTTCTCTTTCTGAGTCCATGAGTCTTCATGCCACCAGTACATCCAAAAGAAACTTCTGTGTGGACATGAAAAAGCTGGGGTATCAGCCAGCTTGGGATGAGAAAGGCTTCCCATACAGCTATGACAAGGACTAGGGTAGGCCCAGATCACTACTCCATACCCTAAAAAGATCAGTTTTGAAACCTGAAGCCCATGTAGAAGCTTCAGATTTGACTCTGGTGACGCGGAGAAGAGCCACAAAGATGATTAAAGGACTGGAAAGTGATATCTACCGGGAAAGATGAAAGGACCTGGGATTATTCTGCCTAGTAAAGGAAGACTGGTGGTTGAGTTAACATTCTTACGGTATTTGGTCAGTTGTTCTAGTGACCAGATGGTCTCTGTGATGGTGGCAGGAGCAAAGGAAGTAGCCTTAAATTCCAAGAGGAAGAACTTAAGTTAGATCTAAAAAAGACCTCTTTGAAAGTGAATCTGTTTAATATTGAAATGGAATATTCCCTCTAAAGTCCTGAAATCTGACAGAGATTACCATCTTCCTGTCACATGGAGCAGTTAGGCTAAAAGAAAGATGCAGGAGGAGGGGAATAGTCATCACAACAATCAATCTATTACCTATAAAACCTATGATTGTTGAAAATGTTTTTAAAAATGAAGATAGGTGAAAGAAAGCCTAACATTTTTGATTTGTTTCTATTTTCATGGGCAATAGCTTAGGTAAGAAATTACCAGAGGCAATGAAATTCAACAACAAAGATTTAAATCTTTGTTGTTTAATTAAATGGGTCTCTTTCAATCCTTTCATAAAGGATTCTTGGGCCTTACACAGAACCACCCTTGGTCCACTAACCATGCCCACACCATGTGGATCTCACAATCGCGTGCTCACGCCCCACTCCACCTGTTCAAGAATAAGCCATGGGGTATAGGAAGAACGAAAACGGTAGAAAATTTTCCTGATCATGAAAAACAGACCCAAAATAGATACCAGCTCCAAAAGTCAAGGTATATTGAAAATACACATCAAAAGAACATTGAGTCTCCACTGTGGATTCTCTCTCTCTTTTTTTTTCTTCCTTTTTTAATATCACTGTACTGGTATCCACTGGAACATGATGGGTACAGAATAAAAATATGCACCAAGTCCTAGAACATATCAAATGATAACTGTGTCCGAGTCCCATGGTGGCACTTGGTGGCACTTCCACTGACGATGGGCTGTATTCACAGGTACTCACAGAGCCCCACCCTTCCCTCTCCCATTGCAGTTAGCTGACAATTTTAAGGAATTTGGCAAAGTGAAAATTAAAAGAATTGTAGCTTTCACAGTACACATCATTTACGCCTTGGTTCACAGACATCAGCCCCTAAAAGCCCTTGCCTGGGGCAGCTCGCTTGCAGCTCTGCTGCACGTGCCAGACTTCAGATCACTTGCTTCCACGGTATCCTGAGATGCACTATTCTCAGAACAGTTGTCTTTTTCTATTTGAATGATTCGATTACAGCTGCATTAGCAATGTGCTCATGGGAAGGGCCTCTATAACTGAGTATGTAAATGACAAAACACTCAAAACTAAGTGTGCAGGCCATGAGCTGCCTTGTGGTATTTGATGAAGACCATGACACAAACTGAAAATTGGCTTCGCAGGAATCCTTAGGCCTATGACAATGTAACACCCAGCCTGCAGGCCTTAAGAAAAATATTTTGATCTGCTAATTTCAGATCTCAATATTTAAATAGAGATCTCTATTTCTATTTAAAGAGCCATGGACTCAAAAGTCACTTAATAAGTTTGATTACTTTATTTGATCAGAATTTTTTTTCTTTAATTTTTATTTTTAATTTTTTTTTCAGCAAATCAAAAAAATTTAAAAAGCATTCAAACAGAATAAAATGAAAAGAAACAAACAAGCAAAATACCAAGGGTCAGATATACTTATACAAGAATTCTATAGAGCCTTCAAACAAGCAATACTTTTTGAGTTATGTTTAAAAAAATTCAGAACCACAATAAGCTCCTTCACAAAGCAAATAATATTGAAATAGTGGAATCAAGTGTAAACCCAACAAAAATATATAAATTATAGTCCAGTATCCCTCATGAGTATACATACAAAAATTCTCAATGAAGTAGTTGCAAACTGAATACAAGAGGACTCTTATAGAAGAATTTGATCAGAATTTTAAAACACTAAACCCCAACTTTCTCTGTATTGCATTATATCCCACACTTATAAAACAAAACTTGGCAGTTGAACAGCTATCATATTTTAGGAGGAGGCCAGGTGACCATATTACCACATTTTCTACCTAAATCAAGGTCATTTTAAGAGTGAAGGGTGCCATTATTAATGACACCAGCACCATGGGTGAAAACCTGAACCCTCCATGTTCAGGATGCCACAGACTGCACTGGGATAAAGGTTTGAAAAGACAGTCTATTTTAGAGGTCCAAATGTCTATTGAGAGGAACAAACTAGAAAAGCTAGCAATGACAGCGACCTAACCTGAAATAACAATTTGAGAATGCTCCATGACATTCATGGAGCATAGCAATCGGAGAAGTGATACAGGAAATAGATTCAGACACATGAGAGATGCAACCAACCAGAGAGCTTTCACTGGGATGGAAGGGCTGAAATAGTCATGGACCAACTCACAGCGATTTTGTAAACTTACTATATGAAGTGAACTGTTACTTAGCCTCCCTTTATGTGCTAAGAGATTACAGAATGTTGGTAGTTACAAAGTCTCAGATAAGCACATAATTTACCTAAATTCCAGCACATGATAAGATAAACTCTTAAAGAAAAAAAAAAAAAAGATAGAAGCATTATGATAAGAATCATAGCACAGAAGTAGGTAGAACTTCAGCTAATATGGCTTTGGCTTCAGCTAGACTGGCACAATGACTAGAGACAAGCACATGTTTCTACCAAATGATCAAGACTAATCCTGAGGGTCAGGGTCGGGTTTAGGTTTGCTGAGGGGAGGTCACAGGGCCAAGAAAGGAATGCAGAAGCTGAGGCAGAACTGACAGCTATTATTTTGTTGGTATTTGATCTGTTAGTGCTCTTTTTATGTTTACTAAATACAAAATTATTCTGCTACAAAAGCATCAATAATACCCCAAAGAAGAGACTAATACAGACATCCAAACATGAAAACAGACACTATCATAGCATATGTTTCAAATTCCATAAGGTTGCTAACTAACATTTTCAAACAATGACGAAAGGGCAGATGAACAAAGAGCTCATGAGTCCCCACCCCTCCCTAAGGGTCTACTGACAGGTGACAGTGGCTGGGGAAAGGGTATCACTTTCTTCATTGATGTAGCCACTGATATGTTGTCCATGGTCCTCCCACACACCCATGCTAACAAAGCAACCACACACTATCTGAAAGCAGGTAGAGGCTTGCTGGGAAGAAAGATTTCAGTAGGAAATGGGGAAAATCAAGGAGAGTAATCAGGATGAAAGAACGAAAATTCACTATTGATGCATATCAATACACACATGTGCACGCGCACACACACACACACACACACACACTGTCAAAGCATAGAAACAAAATAAAAATATTAAAAATAAAACAATGATTCTAAAGACCAACATTCCAATTTTCCTCAAGGTTCTTTGTGCATGTACCAATACTCAAACATAAAATTAAGCAGAGACAGAAGCACAAACGATAGTCTACAGAGTGTTGATTGTCTTAGCTCTAGACAATGGACACCAATGCTGGGCAAATCAAGCAAAGGTCAGCTCTAAACATGAGATGGTTTTCACATTCACTGGGGACATTCTGGTGACTGGATATTCATGCAAGAAGATCAAATGTTGTTGTAGTTGGTGATGGATGTTACCATACCATAGAGACAGGGCATTCTTGTCTTTTGGAATGATTTACAACTTGCAAACTTCCCTACTGAGTTTATGCCAGTTAGCAAATGCCAGTTAGTTTGTAACTGAGTCAAGATAGTTTTCAATACTAGATCTCAAAATCTCATGTTTTAGGATTATATTCCAAATTAATCTACATGGAATTGACACTGCTGAGGTATTCTTTCTCTTCTCAATCCCCTCTGGGAAACATCTCCATTTGTTAGTTATTTGTTCTATAAACATACTAAATCACCAAAATGCGGAACTATTGTCTGCATTTTGCAAGGGAGAGAAAATTGAAATCAAACTAGAGGAAACAAGCAAACAAAAACTAGAGGAAACCTTCAAGAAAGAGGCCTGGAAAACATATGTAAGCCAAACCTGGGACACAGGGCAGGTATAACAACTACATTAAAAGACACCCTACAGGCTCAGCTCATGGAAAAAGTATTTCTAGATAGGAGTGCCTGGATCAGAGCTTGATTCTAAGTGGCAGAAATAGAGGTGAAGAAAATCATCGAAATCCTGAAATAAGGAGGCCAGGTCTTCGTGGTTTCCAGAAGAGTAGGAGCATATGACACGGGGAAGAGTCAAGAACAAGAGGAGTGAAGAACGGAAGCTTAACAATGCAGACAGCAGCCCCAGCACAGACGCTGCTGAATGCCAAGGAAGGAAAGATGAAAGGAAAGAAGTCAGCAGGTTTAAGCAATGAAATAGAGCAACCAAAGCCATCTAAAGACTAGTCTCTACATAGTAATTTGAGCACTTATGTTACTACACATAAAATACTGCTCAGACACAACCGTGGGGGGTTTAACAGACAAGGAATGTGAGAAGAACCGGAAAAGATGGCCTAGTAAGGTTCACACCAAAAGCCAGTAGACCGATCCAAGCAGGTGAGATGTGCTTGAAGCTACTATGTGAAGATGTCACTAAGGTACTCTGTGGGGGCAAGCATCAGGTGACTGAGAGTATAGGGTTTCAACTCAAAATTCATCTGAACAGGTAAGTACAAAGGCATCAGAGAAAGGAATTGGGGGAAACTACGGGAATCTCTTTTATTAAACAGAAGAAAAAGGGGGGACTAGTGGAAGAAGTCAGAGAAAGAAAAAAACCAAGAAAGTTGACTGTCATCAAAGTTAAGAGAAAGAAATATTGCAGAAGAAGGTATAGTTGACAGAGTCAAATGTTGGAGGAAATGAAAAAGGTCTGACAAAATGCCATATTGCTCCAGAGTCATGACAGCTATAGAGTTTCTTTGCTTTCTAACACAATCCTATGTTCTTGTACTATCTTGGTTTTAACTAACATCATTCTTTCTTTGTCAGAATAATTCGGAACTTTTTTAATCCTTTACCAACTCTGTTGAAAGTTATGAGTCACATGGGATAAAGAACCCCCTTTCAGACTCCCTTATCACTTCCACCAGTAAACACATATATCTTCAACTACAGCAAATGTGTCTAAAACACATCTTGGTCCTCCATGAAGGTTGAAATATTCATCACCTATGTGGACAGTTGTGTCAGACAACTGACCCATCACTCAATTAGCAACAGTGAGGCTTGTCATCCACAGTAGCACTGTACTGCTTGCCTCCCTGGGTGAAGGATCTCACAACTGCCCTACTCCCACAAGTTATCAGCATCTTGCATTTATCCATCACCACCAAGGCAATACAGCCAGGCCAAGCCAGAGTAAAAGTCCCGCTTCCAGCTGCCGAGCGACCACCTTTTCATTCCCTGCAAAGGATCATCTGCCAGACAAGCAACAGCCCGACTGTCTGGTGAACAGCTGAGAAGTGAAAGGTGAGTGAAGTGGCCAACCAGCAGCTGCACCATGTCTCAGGGACAGAGCCTGATGGTCAGTGTTTATGAGAAGACACAGGCAAAGAGACTACGCAGTTAAAGCCTCGGGAAGTGGGCAATCGCTGCTCAAGCTAGCTCCTGGGGCAAATGTTCTTTTATTACTTTTATGACATCCATAAGAAACAGAATTAGCTAGGGGCCATGCAGACAATGATGTGATATATGTGCTTATTCTGCATAAATCTACTAAAGACCTACTAAGTGCCAGACATTGTATAAGGACTAGCCATCTTTACTCATTCTTATGCCATGGTAGAAACCTTATTAGTATATCTTTGTTCATATATAGCCTGACCTTTAGGAGAGCCCAGCTCCAATGCCGAAACTCCAGGAGAGGCTTCCCAAGTCTTCCTACGTAAACATAACAACTTTCTCTCAAGTTTCATGGTACACTGTTTGTAGCTCCTTTGTGGAGCAAAAAAACGATCATACATTATCAGAGTCCAAGTAGCTAAAAACCAAGGTTCATATTGTTACAGCATTCCATTATCTGCATGTACCCCAGAGTTTAACAAGTTCCTTGTAAAGTGAGTGCAGTAACAGACTAGCTCCTGTGTATTGTGGCCCAATAAAGCTCAGACCCTTGATAATGAACACATTGTCTTAGCCTCTCAGCTATAACCTACTTAAATACATAAAGAGAGAAGGAAAATAAAAAAAAGGCATATATGAGGGCACTCTAGTAAAGATTACAACTTCTATAACAGTGATACTGAATTCTGCATGTTTTGATAGAACTCCATCCTTGTGTGTATTAAAGAATCTTCTAAAAGAAAAAATTACGACAGTAAATATTCCTGACCTACTTAAACTTTCAGGTGAACTGTTTTGAAATACTTTAGAACATTAATTACTACTAAGTCTTATGCATTAATTAAAACAGACCCAGTGAGATTTCAACTTTTTCTGTATCAACAAAACAGCTGTGAACAAGGAAACTGGGTTATTGTACTTTTGACAATATTTAAAGTTATGCTTACTTATAATCTATAATTCATGAAATTTGCTTATTTGCCTCTACTTGCTTCAATGTTCTGATTTATCATTAAAACTTAATGATTTTGCAAACACCCTGGACCTATATGGATTAAACGAACTAGGTACATTGGAAATAGGACTTTAAATCCTTTTGTTGGTTATTTTAATGATGATGATAACCAGTGATAATAAAGAAAAAGAAGAGAAAAGAAAGTAGAAAGAGGAAGAAGGAGAGAGGAGGGGGAGCAGAAGGGAGAGGAGGGGAAAGCAGGAAAAGGAGGAGAAAGAAGAAGAGGAAGAAAGGAGGAGGAGGAGGAGGAGGAGGAGGAGGAGGAGGAGGAGGAGGAGGAGGAGGAGGAGAGGAGCAACAACAACCACCAGTAGAGGGTGAAGAATAATGGGCAAAAGCTTGGAGACTGGAATTCTAGGCCCGTGCTCATCTCTCTGTGCCCTGAGCAAATAATATAAACTCCCATCTCTTCTGTAAAATCACATAATGCTCACTGACAGTTTTACTCTAGAATGAGATAACAGTGGTCACAATATTCATCAGTATGAATTTTAGAGAGTCAGGATAGTTGAAGCAACATAAAATCCCTAAGACATAGTTATTTGGGGGAAGATAAAACTGTTTGTCACATGTATTATTTAGGGTTTACCAGACAAAGAAAACCAAAGGAAGTATAAGCATACACATAGAAACACATATATGTATGAATACACACACACATGTGACAATAAAGAAAGATTCATTATAAGGAATTGCCTCATATAATTATGGAGGTTAAGAAGCCTCAGATTTCTAGAAGCCAATTATTAGTCCTAAGGGTTGACAGCTAGAAGAACTGATTCAAGAAATTGTAGCCTAAGTTTCAGCCTGAAAGCAGAACAGAACAAAACAAAAACGCATGGCCTTTAAAAGAAGCAAAGAAAATGAACTCTCCCTTTCTCTGCTATTTTGTACTATTTGGATCTTGCAACAGATAGGAAGTAGTTCATACAAACTGTGGTCTGTAATCAGTCTACCAATTCAAATGTTTATCATTCACCCTGACAGACATACCTTGAATAATATTCAGTCAAGTATTAGGGTACCCTGTGGTCAAGTTGAATCAAACTGACATGTAAAATTAAACATCAATCAACTCCTACCCCATCTAAGAAGCCATACTTAGTCTGTAAAGACAGACAACAGCAAGATCATAATTCTAGCTAATATGATATCTATGCTACAGACAAACAAAACAAAAAACAAAACTGTATCTTCAAGGGAAGAAGATACAGTCATTGAGCATTATTTTCATCTTACTGACATCTCATAATTTAAATACTATAAGTAAAATTACCAATATTTAATCCTATAATACAAAATTAATATTATTTCATGTAATATGATTAGAGAGTTTGAAAAATGCTTAATATAGTATGCAAATTGTATTCATAAATAAAATGGAAGGACTGAAGAATTGGCTCAGAGGTTAAGAGCACTGACTGTACTGCCAAAGGACTTGGGTTCAATTCCCAGCATCCACATAGTGAATAACTACCATTTTTAGCCCTAGTTCTAAGGAGACTCTTCACTCTCTTCTGGCCTCCTCAGGCATTACATACATGTGGTGCACAGACATGCATGCAGGCACTACCTATCCACATAAAATGAAAATAAATTTCAAAAATATTTAAAATAAAATAAAAAGAAAATGCTAATGGCAACTATAGTCCTTATTTCTCACTGAAATAAGGAAATAAGGGCATTGAAAATTCTTTCTCTTCTACCACCCATTCTGTATTCCCCATCTGCAACACTCCAACAACTATGTTATCTAGTTGTAGGATTTTGTACAATAAGGTGAGCCAAACTTTTATGTCTAAAGGGAAGGAAGGAGTCCTAGCTGAGTTAGGTTGTAGTAGTTTTCCACTGTCCTTAATCACAGGGCATGCTAACACCAAAAGATACCTCAGAAGACCTCCTCCATCCCAGACACTGTAAAGTAGCCATTGGATTTCCCCGTAGTAGCCATGATCCATTCACCACAGGCACCACAGTAACTGCCTTTGACCGTGGATTCAGAGATGTGGAGAATCCAAAGCAGGCAGGCAGCAGTGAACACTCCCCACCCCACCCCTGTTAAAGAGAATCACTGTTATACTATGTCTCCTGGTTGAAACATTCCTGGAAGCACAAAGGCCTCTAGGTCAGCAGAACACAAGGTCATGAGAAAAGGAAGGAAAAATATTGTTAGTGGGTCTCTGGCAGTCACAGAAGTAACAGTGGGTAGCATTTGCTATCACTTCCACCCTTTATGCTTTAATCCATTGCTTCTGTTTATAGGAGAGATGATGTCATACAGTGAATGATTCAGCATACTGCAGACTTCTGGAAAACAAGGCCCAGCATTACAAAATATTGCCACCCAGCTAGCATTATCACTGAGTCTTCAAAAGCCCATTCTCTCACACCTTCTAGATATATCTTCTAGACATACCTTCTATCATAGCTTCTAGACAGTGGAAGACATAGCAGAAACAGTAGTATGAAAATGGACCATGTGCCCATCTTATCTGTGAAGTGAGTCCCTTGTCCCAAAGCAATGCTATATAAATACCACAGTGGAAGATGAGGCATTCTGTAGATCTGTGAAGAGTAGCTTTTCAGGACAGATGCATATAATGAAGGTACAGAAAATCGCTATCTAGGGTAAATGTCAACTCCAGAACATGATGCTGTGCCTCCATGACAAAGGGGACCCAAGGGAAGCAATCTAACACCAAACAAATAGCTGAGGAATAGGGTTATAGCAGGGACTCAGGGCTGGTCTTTGCTGCTGACTGGTTGGGATATGTGCAATGGTTTAGTTAGAACAAAAATCTATGTTACTGAGGCCCATGCTTAAGTCCCACCCTTGCCACAGTGGCTACTTTATTCATGAGCTTCCTGGGCAAGAAAAAGTATGCTAGTGAAAGCAATCAACTAGTATCCACAACAACAAAACCACCTATCATGTGTTCATGTAAATCACCCTCTACTAAGACCACTCTTTGTAAACATTCACAGGAGCGAATATCTTGTTGCCCATTCTAAGAGCCCTATTCACACACATACCTGCTCCAAATTTCTCACAATGGAAATGGATATTAACTGTTCTCACCACAAAGATGATAGTTGTGTGAAGTAATACATGTGCTGATTAGCTTAATCATTCCATGGTGTGTATATATCACATATACACAAATACACACACATATACAACTATACACATCAAAACATCATAGTTTTAAAATATATAATTGAACTTGAAAAAAAAATTATACTGGCTGGAATTCAACAAATTAATCTGAAGGAGGAGGAAGTTTTACAGGGTAATTGCCAAATCCTTGACAAGAACAGAGCTAACCTGACCACACTGACTTTAGCAAATTTAATGTGTCTCACCTATCTACTACACAGTGCAATCTTACCTCAGCTCACTTACCAAACACACACACACTCACACACACACACACACACACAATGGCTCATATCATTCTGTACGAGTCAGTGTTTTGCTGACATAGCTTTTCTCTCAATAGCGTCTGAGTAATCAAATTTAGTTCCTGTTCAAATTGCTACATAAAAAGATGAAGCTCTTTATCATTCCTAACATCTGTACAAATAAAACTTCTAGATATGTGAAGGGGCTGGAAAATTTACATTTCATAGATCATGTTCCCACAGCCTGTCTTCAGACTGCACTTTGGAACCCAACCTGAAGATAAATTTTCAACCCCAATCTGAAGATCATTGCACATAAAACCAGTTTATTGTTTCATCTCTTTGTGGTTCATATCTTATTTTGTAGAGTATTAATTCATTCCATATTTAAAACATCAAAGACAAGCACTATGCAAGTTATCTGTGAAGGATGATAATGTACATACAGTTTCGCATCTGGTAAAGAAAAGAAAATGGTAACCACTTCTATTAATAAAGGAAGAGTTTCCATTAGGAAAGCAACTTGAACTAAAAGAGAAATATTTACCCAGAAGGAAGTGGGTAAGCAAATAAGTGGAAAAGCAAATAAAATTTGTCAGGCAAGAGTTGTGTTTAGAGCCTTTTCCTCAGAGTCATTTAGTATCCCTAATAACTCCATTAGTTAAGTATGATTCTCATTTATACACAAAATAATATCAAACAAGTTGTTATTCCACAATTTATGTGGTCTAGCTGGTGTCAGTTGACAGTTCTGTCTCCCTCCATGGGGCTTTACAGCCTCTGGATTAAAAGTAATTGAATAGCTTAGCCAGTCTATGGAGGCATGGATGCATGGCCACAGTCTATGCCTGTCACTCAGGAGGCCAAGGCAGTAGGATTAGGATTGTCATGTGTTCAAAGCTAGCCTGGGCTACACGGTAAGATCCTGTCTCAAAAAGGGGGGCAGGGGAATAAAAAGAGGACTGTGTGGCAGAAAAAGATGTGTGTCCCTGGTTGAAGCGTATATGTTTAAGGGGGAGCTTGGGAAGAACAGAACCAAGATGCAATGGTAAGAAAGGAAAAGGAACTTCAGAGTAAGGACACTGGCCAATGTCAAGGGTTTACCATGAGGACAGACTGACCACCTGTGATGAGCGCACCATTTACCACAGAAAACAACTTTAAATCACCACCGATGCATTATCCTCCCCCATCAATCAGCAACAGAACTCCGTGCGCTCCCCTTCCTTTCTCCTGTTCCCTCTTCCTCCCCACATCCTGCTGGAGGCTCATGTTTCACAGCTGAGCAACTACAGTAGTTGAGCTTTCGGACTCTATTTTGTACCCTAGACAAACCACACTTCACGTCTTAACCTCCCAAAGAGTCCCAACCATGTTATTGTTCTGGCAGAAATTAAAGTGGTTTCTCGCTAGCCATGCCACAGTCTTTTTATAGTCTTCTCGTCCCTAGTGTAGCCCTAGGTCAACTTCATGAGGTAGTTATTCTACCTGTACCTCAGCTTATCATCCAAAAAAAAAAATGGACCCAAACAATTATTTTAAGAAAATATGCAAAATGCTTTAAACAATGTCTGCACTGTTGAACATGTGTCCTGTAACATCAACTATCATTATGTTACCAACTTTACAGGAAAATACAATTAGTTATTACCTTTCTGAAAACTACTGTACAATGCTCTAAAATCAATATTCACAGCAATAGTACAACACAGCAGTGGCACCAAGACTAGCGTCCAATTGGTACCTCTCTAAAGCTAACTTTGAACCACTATGCTATGACCATAACACAGACTGCCCAACTTCTGCCTCTCAAGCACATCAAACGTTTGCTCCTTCCTCTCTTTCAAAGATCCTTTCATTTTCCAGCTACTGGCTTGTTAAGTAGGATCACTCACAATCCAGCCCAATTACTAACCTTTCCAAGGAATCGTCTGTGAACTGTCAAGGTAACGCTTATTATGGGCTACTGTTTCTGATTCTGTCTATACTGTTATCTTCCCCTTTTACGTAGTACTTATAGTTTTATGGTGAGTAAAGGTTTAACACACTATATTCCTGTGTCACATTAACGTCTACGCACTTCTTCTAGGGGAGATGGGCTGCACGTTTACGTGTGTGCTGATACACATGCATCACGGGGGCTAGAAGACAACCTTAGGTGTCGTCCCTTCTCAGGCCTCACTCCCTTTTGTTTGCTGAGAGAGTTTCTCACTATGACACAGGGCTGGCTAGATAGGCTAGGTTGGCTGGTTGGCCAGTGAACCCCAGGGGTCCTTCTGCTTCCACCTTCCTAGTGTTGGGGTTATATGTTCAGGTTCTGTCTTTTCACATAAATGTTAGAAATCCAACTCAGGTCCTACCGTTTGCATGGCCAGCACTCTACTTACTGACCTATGCCCCCTACCCTCTACTAATCTTTCAAATGCATAAGATCCTGCTTCACTTTCCTGGCTAATGCCTATTCTAGCACAGTGTAGATGCAGATTTCGAAGCAGACGTCATTGATTACCCATGTGCACACATGGTACTCATGTCTGAAAAAAAGAAATCAAACATCTTTTCAGATAAGAGGTTTTCAAATGCTAAAACCATCTCCCCTGAAATACATGTTACAAACTTCAGAAAATTTCATTTGAAATGTCTGTGGCTGCAAAGCAGCACCTGTGTCTTGCAAACAGACTATCTATCGATACTTTTTAGCTGCTAGAAAAATGGGGTTTCGCTGCCATGGTAACCAAAAAAAAATAGTCTGTATATGGGAGCTATAATTCTATCACTATGACTAGCGGCTTTTCCCCTCTTATAGCTTTAGTTTGATTTAAGTAATAAAGCGCAAAGGTTATGTTGTTGAATTTCCATTGTAGAAGGCAAGTCCGTTGTTCTGAGGCAATAAGAATATCTCATTGCATTATGACAGAAGAGTCTTACACATAGATTCAGATGTCCCCAAACCTAGAGTCAAGATTTCCCCCAAGAACAAAGTCAGACATGTGAAATGTATTCATGTTATACTTTTAAGTATTTATATGTACATAAACAAAACTTACATGCACAAAGACAAATAGTTACTAGTTCCAGTTTTTATTGCTACCTGGGGCATCTTTCTCCATTTAATTCCATTTAAACAATGTTAGTTTCAAAAGAGCAAAAGAATAATAGAAGGGAAAAGAAAGGGCAAAACAGCCAGAGGCTGGCTCCTCATCCATTCATCACATGTTCATGGAGTCCTAAAAATAAAGACTTAATGGCTAAGAGGAGATGAACAAACTCTCCCAAAAACTCTGACTTAGGAAGCCAGAATTCCCACTTCCTGACCCACTTTGATCAGGTACAAAGTAGAAGAGGTAAAAAAAAAAAAAAAAATTCATTCTTATGTTTAACTGAGGTCCTTATTCAAAGGTACCTCTGCTCTCAACACCAACATTTCTGAGGATGTAGTCTCTAAAATGCTTGCCAGACTCTAAAGCTTTTAAAACATCTATGAGTCTGTGAGTAGCAGACAGAAGCAGGTAGGAGGAAAACATTTTAATGAGTTCATTCCTTAATTTACAGAAAGCCATGTGGCAAAATAAAGAGAGAGAACAATGGGCCAAATTTTAGTCACTAGGTATGGAGGGAAAAGAGTAAAGATTTTGAAACTTAGGAAGTAAATACTTCGTATACAAACAACTAATATTGCTTTCAATAAATCTTATTCTTCTCTTCCTATGGAAAGTCTTGTCTTGATTATACTGTCTGGCCAGTTAGCTCAGTTGATTAGTGTGGTACTGAAAATTCTGATTTTAAGGGAGATGTGTTTTTAAAATGGATGGTAGTTCTACAACTCATGGTAAAGACATAGGGATAGCGAGATGATGTCTGATGTCAACGTTAATTGCATAGGAGTCATTTACAGAAGATAGAATGTTTTTATTCTTCCTCCCTGAAGTTGCCTTTGTCATGATATGTTATCACAGCAATGGGAAAAGGAACTCAGCCATGCCTCATGGCCAAAGAACAGTAGAAAGGAAAGGGGTGACAGAAAGCCAGTCCCTGGAGGGCCAGCAGAGTCTGGGAGGCAAAGGTCTTCACAGTCACCCTCATCTGTCTGGGTTTTATTCCAGTCTGAACTCATTTCATTTTAGAAGGGATGCTCTGGTTGTGATGTGCTGAGGGAACGGGAGGGAAGCAGTGGGAAGGAGAACTCCGTCAGTGTTATCGCAACCAAGGCTCATACATAGGCTGGAAGGCTAACACAAGAACAGTAGACAATGGTGAGTTGAGGAGGGGAATGCACAGGAACTGGCAGACGAAAAGGGAGGGGTCAAGAACAGCGTTGAGGAGGCTTGTTGGGACCATGACCACCATTTGCTTAGAGAAGGGGGAAGAGCAGATTAGGTGGGGAGTGATACTCTCAGTCTGAACCATTTTGAATTTGAATTTGTGACGCCCACCAGAATTCATCAGGGCTGATGATCAGAGATGAGAAATCTCTCACCAGATTTCAAGCCAAATGGCGTCATAAGCATTGCCAGGTCTACAAGCCTTTTACACAGGTTCACAATTGACGCTAATGAGCTCTGGCTTCTGCTAATTTGGACCATATGGTTCTGCTTCTGATCACAGATAACTATTAAACTTTATTGGATTCTTACAGAGCCCAAGATCACCTGGAAAGTAAACGTTTTCCAATGTCCACCCAGTCTTGCTAAATAAGGGTCAAAACACCGACCTCATCATTTCTAGTTAATCTACTCATAATGGCCTCGTTCAGGAAAGAAAACTGAAGTTCAGGTCCAAGACCATGGCTCATGTTCTTGTTCAGACAGAGCTGACATTTCCAATTTTAACCATGCCACCGAGATGGAGAGCATCATGATTTACTAAGCTGAGCAAAGCTCGCTGACCGTGCAGCATTTAATTAGAAGACGCTGAAGTTTTCAGGGCCGAGATGCACTGTATCTGTTCATCTTTCCCAACATAGTCTATTAACCCCTCTGCTAATAGAACGGAAGCAATGCAGAATGCTTGGCACAGGCTAAAGCTCTGAGCCTGTCATCCTGTGTGCAATCCCAATTTAAACGGCAGATGGCTTCAGACGAATCAACAGTGTTTTCTCGTTCCCACTGGTTAACCAACAGTGGCCTGTTCCTCACACTTACTCTCTAAAATAAATGTAAAATTAAGACAAACAAATACGTATTCTACGTGTGCTTTTGCTTTCATAACAGTATACATCAAACAGGTGCAATGTCTGTGTTTTCACACCCTGCCACTGTGTAGAACATTTAAAACACATAGCAAGTCTGGAGCACAGTCAGGGTTCTGGGGAAGAGGCACTAGGGCTGCTCTATGCTACGTACCAGTAGAACTTCCTAATCCCACTTTCAGAATGTTAATTTGCCTCTTATCTTAATTTGTCTGCTAAATGACTACTTAAGACAGGCAGGTAGTGCCTGCTGGTACTTAATCCCAGCACTAGGGAGGCAGAAGCAGGTGGATATCTGTGAGTTCAAGGCCAGCCTGGTCTACTAGGTGAGCTCCAGAATAGCCAGACCTACAAGAGAAAGAGAGAGGGAGAAAGAGAGAGAGAGAGAGAGAGAGAGAGAGAGAGAGAGAGAGGCAGAAGACAAAGAGAGACAGAGAGACAGAGAGGGGGAGAGGAGGAAGGGAGGGAGAAAGGAAAAGAAAAAGGAAAAAAGAAAAAAAGGAGGAGGAAAAATTGCAAGGATGAGCATGCTGAAAAATCAACCTAAAAAAGAATGAAGAACATAGGAAATTTTACTGGTCTATTTTGTTGTTGTTGTTGTTGTTGTTGTTGTTGTTTTGGAAATAATAATGCCCAGGCCTTGTGCATGTTAGTCACATCCAGTACCAGCAAGCTCAGGCATATACTTCTAAATCAACAGACACTGCAGCGCAGTCCTACCACACAGCCTTGTCAGTTCCTCTCACATATATCAATGCTCATCTCTCCGCAGCTCCTCTGCCTATTGCTACCCATCCTGCCCAGCATCAACACGGCCTCCAAACATCTTTTTTCACATAGTTTTTTAACAGAGTCTTCTCTTCAGGTGTAGCGAGGGTCAGGGTTACAGGGCTACATGGTAACAAGGTAGCGCTACTGTTACACAGGATAAGTGTGCACTTGACATAATTAGAGAGAAGCTCTAGAGTGGAGATATAGCCCCATGCTCCAGAGTCACCAAGCAGTCACAGAGTGGTGCTGGACTGCATTCTCCAGAAGGTTCCAGGACAAAGACTTGACTCCAGAGATGTAAGAGGCAGAAAAGTAATGTGATTCCATTTCAGTTAAAAACATACTTTAGATAAGAAAAAAAGTTCAGTAGAGGGGCTGGTGAGGTGGCTCAGCTGTTAAGAGCACATACTGCTCTTACAAGAGGCCCCAAGTTCGGCTCCCTAAAGCCATATTAGTAGACACATGCCCAGCTGTATATCCAGCTTCTGGGGGAGGGGTGAATATTACACCCGCTTGTACACATATCCAAATACAGACACAAGCACATGCACGTACAAACAAAATAAACCTTCACAAAGATGAAGTCTAACAAATCTAAGCACAATGGTGAATGCCTAACAATCCCAGTGACCCAAGAGGCTGAGGCAAGTTAACTGTTTGAGCCTATTAGTTCAAGACTTCCCCGAGCAAGACAGTGATACTCTACCAGCCAAAACTTTAAAAAGAAAAAAAATCCTCATTAAATCATGTTCAATCCTCTATCTATTCATCATTTGAATAAAAACTTTCTAACATTACATCGGGGGAAAGCTCTTTTTCAGAGGGCTGAAGAGATGGCTTGGTGGTCAGAGCATGGTTGTTCTTGCAGAAGACCCAAATTCAGATCCCAGCATCTACATGACAGCTCATAACTGTCTGTAATTCCAGATGCAAAGAGCATGATACTCTCCTCTGGCCTCCATGGATACAAGACACGCACAGTGCACATACACACACACAGACAAAAACTCATACACGTGAAACAAAAATTTTAAAAAAACCTGTTTTCAAAACTGTTTCCTTCCTACTCAAACATATTTGTAAATATCCAGGGCTCCAAAAACAAAGTAAAATCTCAGAAATTAGAAAATATCCCAGTTAATAGAAAATGGTCAATGTCACTCTTCAAACTAAACAGAATTCCACTCTGGGTTTCCAGCATAATAATTTAATGGAAAATTTAACTCTTTGCTTTCTCCAATTTGTACAAAGCTGTATTATATACTTACTCCCTTATCAATAATAGTATCAACTAAACGAAGGGGTCATTCATTAGATATGACCTTTCCCCTAATGATTTTATATAACCTATAGTATTTTGAGTTAGTTACAACATTCATTTATCTAGATCACCTTCCTAGTAGGAGTTAAATTTGCACTTTAGGAGAAATTATTTAGGAGGAAATATAAAACTTAAAAGTATTGAATTAGTTTACCATAAAATCTAGACTACAGTAAAATCACTTTTGAAAATCCACTTGTGGAAGAAAACTATGCATATCTGCAATGTATAAGAAAGAGGACATGGTACTAAGCAATGCTATTTTCACGGCAGGGAATATCCTAAGTGGGACGATTTGAATCGACTATAATAATTCTGTGATAATTTAAGCATTTTTCTTTTTTTGTTTTCCCTTCAGGATATTGTTAGAGAAAGTATTTATGCCCACTTTCTCACAGCTTTTATATGTAGTTCATGTTGTACATTACTGTATTGTGAGGTTGGAAAATGGTGATCATTATCCAATCTTATCAAACACCTTGGTGTGGCAGGAGAGGACAGGAAAGAGAGCAAAATCCATATATAAAAAGCTTCAATTAGCAGAGACTAGAGAGCCTGCCCCTCCGGTGTAGACAAGTACAGCACATGCTCAGAAAATCACGTGCTTTGCGAATGACTCCCCCTTCCCGCCCCCAAACAGCATACCTGGGATATAATCATCCCAACTGAACTTGAATTGCCCTTGAGCCTTTGACCTTTTTCCAGTTCTGGCCTACTTACACTCTTTTAAGGCACTTTCTCTCTTAAACCCTCTTCTGTTGCCATCCATATGTATCCCTGTCAAAAATCCTTTTTTGGGGACACAAGAACCAAGAAATCCCAGCACATAGCCACGTTTTTCATCCCTGTCTGCGAACAACGTAACACAGCATGCATAATCCACCTTCAGGAAAGTTACTCTAGGTATCAGTCACTATGGTGTCATTAGAGTATGTAAAACAGTTTAGATTGGAGTGAAGTGGGGAAAAAGCTTCTTTGACTTATTTTTATCATTTTCAATGAACCTGTATATCCTATACAAACTAATGCATTGTTCAGTCTTCAACACAGAAGCTTCTTGAGGTAAAGTATAAAGTACCACAGAGACGCACAACAGTACCCAGAGGTGAGAGACTTTGGAATACTCAGACCTGAATGTCTTTATCACACCTTTCTTTCCCCTTCAAAGCTTAGGGAGCTCCCTGAAGAAAAGAGTAAGACGCAGGAGTGGTACGCAGCTTCAAGGAAACCGCATTTTTCACACACACTAAGGCTGGTGCACATATGAAGCCACAGACTGTCGCAGCAAACCTGAGGTCAAGCCCACCAGAATCCCAGGACAGAGAGAGGGAAGTGGGCACAAAGTCTACCCTCGGCAAGAATCTATAAGCAATGTAGGAGCTGGAGGAGGGAAAATCAGTCTCTTCAAGTCATCTAGATATTATCAAGCTCACTCCAGCACAGGCTATGCTCAGGCATATTTGGCCAACACAAGTTGGACTCTGTTTTTTAATAGCTTTTTTTTCTTTCTTTCTTTCTTTTTCTGTTTTCTTTTTGGATTAGAGAGTAAGAACATGAGGTGGACAGGTAGGAAGAAGGGAGGGCCTGGGAGGTGCTGTGAGATGGGAAAATAATACAATACATACTTGTATGGAATTTCCAGAGAATAAATTTCAAAAATAAATAAGGAAGACAGCACAGAATGTGAAAGATAAATTCAATGAAAAAAATACCTATTAAAAAATAATAAAATATTGCCAAATGAATATATAATGAATATGAATATGGAGGTAAAGACATTCACAAACAAATTGGTCATTAATGAAAAACAGAACAAACAAACAAACAAACAAACAAAAGATTACGGAACAATCATGGTAACCGCCTATGTGTGAAACACCAAGAGTAAGTGCTGGTTAGAACTTCCTCCACACTGCTGCAAGAGAGCCAGTCCCTAAGCCCTGGCCACAACAGGCCAAAGGCCTGCAGGAAGGTGGCAGGTAGTTCAGCAAGAGAAACTACCCAGTTTTCAAACCCCAGCCTCCAAAGTGTCCCCTTCTTATGAGCCGTTATTGTATGAAATGCCTGCCACACATTGGTTCTCATTGTTAACAATCTCATTCCAAAGACTACGCTCTTCCCTCAGGAGCTTTTCCTGAGCCCCTCTGTTGTGCAGTTTTCTTACTCTTACCACCTACGTACCCCCCACTATCTCAGAAAACAAAAACAAAACCTCAGGACACTGGTCTCCTGAAACTTTCTGGAGAATGTAGCCTAGCACTGTTTCATGAGTGACTGGGGATTCTGACACACAGGGCTACTCCTCCACTCCAGAATTTCTCTTTCTCTCATGATCATGTTTATCCTGTGTGACACTAAGGTTGTATGTAACCAAGCACCTTTGTCCAAGATTACAATAATAACTACCATTCTCCTGTCCCTGCATTAGGCCCTGGACAACCAACCGGTGGCATACAATTCTTCCATTAAAACTTAGGATATGCCAATAATGATCTAATACTGAACCAACATAATTCAATTTCATTCACTGACTACCTTCTTCTGTGCCATTATTGTACAAAATGCCTGCCACACATTGGTGCTCGTTCTTAGCAAGCACCATTATTTTCATTTTAGGGATGAGGAAACTGAGTCTCAGAAGGGCTTAAAAAAATCAACAAAGCCAAAAGTGGTAAACAGCTGGGTGACAATCCCAACCCACTCTGGTTATGTTTAAGCCTCTTACACTGGCCCAATCAATGCTACTTCATTGCTATTCCAATGCTACTTCTGTGGAAAATAACTGGCATTATTTTGCATTGATTATGAATACTATACTATTTTATACCGTTGGCACCCAAAGCATTTAAATGAAAACCTTTAAAACCCTTTTAAAAACAATTTAAATACCAAAATGAAAATGGAGTGAATGAAGATAAAACCACACCGCCCCAAAATACCCAGTTATATAGTGCACTAAATTCTACTTTACCAGCTCAACATCATACGATTTCCTTTGGTTCTCTTTCTCTTTAACCTTATATTAGCATTTATTAAAAGAAGTTTTTTCCCTCGCTAAAATAAATTGGGTGAATATAGCTCTAGATGGATCGCCCCCAAGAGATCAACTATGTCAACTTCTACTTTGTCCGCACAGTAACGTGAAAATCCCATCTACCATCTTGGATTTGCTCTTCAACACCGGAGGTTTCCTAAGCCTCTGTAATTCATTACATTAAATATTACTGGCTGTCAGTCATGTGCCATGAACTAGGAAGAGAAATGAAACCAGCATCTTTCCAGGGAGTGCTTCATATAAAAACCCTTCAACCTTCAACACCATGCTTATTATTCATACTGATGATTTCCTTTTAACTTCAAATTCTAACATGGAGCTTAAGAGCTGGGGGGAGAATAATTTTTGTAGTATTCTTTCTTTTTCAAAAAAGTTGAAGAAAACTTCCCCCACAAATCTTTCAAAAATTCTAACAGTATTTTTATTGTAAACACAGTTTCACGATTTTTTTTCAACTTGGCATTTGGAATATTTTTGCAAACTTTTTTAAGGTAAGAACCAACATCAGGCATAGTAGCACACTCCCATAATACTAGTCTTGGAAGGTGGAGACAAGGAAGGAAGATTCAAGATTCAGAGCCAGCCTCAGCTACTTAGCAGAGTAGAGACCAACCTAGGGTATATGAGACCCTGTCTCAAAAACTCAAAACAAGAACCAAGGTAACACCTTTCAGTTAATTAATATATACCCTTGCTATGTGCTACTATTGAAATTGATCAAATGGCTTTACAAGGACAAACTTTATGGTTAGAACATACTTTAGAAGTCATGTGATCCAACTCGATTATTTAACGAACATAAAAGAGAAATTATTATGAGAGTAGTAGCTGGGGTTAGCCCCAAATTTTCCTTAGTAAAATGCTGTCATTAATACTGGTTTTATTCTCCAACATTTCATAAGGACCTTTTAAAGCAGTTTTTAATTAAATGCATATTAAGTGAGTGCTACAGATGAGACACTCTGGGAGCTAGACACTCCCAGAAATAACTAATAACTATTGAGATATAAATTATTTCTATAGTATTTTCTATAGAGAGCACTATATCATGTCCTCACAGATCTTCTAGCTATACCTGAAAGATTAGAGGGAAAGAAAGCTTATCATTTGAACTTGACATCTGAGCAGGTCGTAAAGAATGGGCAGGCATCTGCAAGCCAGAGAAAGAGAGAACACTCCAGACAGAGGAAACAAAGATACAACGCAGGAAGGGGGCAAGTCTCAGGAAATCAAGACTTCCTGTGACTGAACACTATTAAGCACTGTGTCCAGCGGAACAGAAAAAGCAGGTTGGGGTCCATTTGGCCTCCTTCCAAAAATCATAGGAAGCAGTACAAGATCTGCTTTTTAGAAATGTCCTGGTGTATGTCCTGTAAAGACTCATCAGGGATGGAAGGATGGGATGGGGCAGACTACATGTCTGCATGAAGTCCATGACAAAGGGGATGAAGATAGTCTATTCCATACCACATATAGTGTTACTTTGTAATCCCTTGTAGCTACAGGGTCTCCAATCTACCCTATGCTTACAAAACTCTCAATTTATATTTAAAGAAAATTAAAATAACTGTCTGAATTACTGAGTAGAAGTTTTCCAATAAAAGATAATGAGATCTTTAAATTAAAATCAATTGTGCAATAAACATATCCTCGATTTTATTAAGTTGGATCCTGATAAGTGCACATTTAAATTGAGTTCAGATGAGCTAAAGTGGCAAACAGAGACTTCTATAGCCTACTCTAAAGGACCAAACTGGCACGAAACTCTGATCAGATTGAGCTGCCAAGTCATCAATAACAGGCAGAAAATGTATGCAGCCTTAACATTTCTCTGCCACGAGAGAAGATACAAGTTATTCAAATGGTGCCTCATGGTTATCATATCTAAATATGTACACTATGTTGCTCAGAAGCAAATGGACTTGACTCCATCATTTGTAATAGTAACCCAAGTACCAGAGACCAGCTGTCTCAGTTGATTAGCTGTTCATTCTAAGGCTAATATGTATCAACAGAAAACTCATCCTTATATAGTCCAACAAAGAAGAAACGATTACCTCTACCTTGGACAAACTGTGTTAGCTCTGAGACTTAATTTCTTGCATGTCTATAATAACACAAGCCAAATCTGGGGCTGGGATTGTTATAGGATTTAAATGGGATAATTCATGGGAGATCAATTATGAACCATAAAAGATGTGGAAATAAGAAAAAAATACATTTAAAGGGCATTTCTTTTATTATTTTTTGTTTTTTTGTTTTTGTTTTTTTGTTTTTGTTTTTTTGTTTTTGTTTTTGTTTTTGTTTTTGTTTTGTTTGACAGGGTTTCTCTTTATAGCCCTGGCTGTCCCAGAACTCACTCTGTAGACCAGGCTGGCCTCGAACTCAGAAATCTGCCTGCCTCTGCCTCCCAAGTGCTGGGATTAAAGGCGTGCGCCACCACTGCCCGACAAGGGCATTTCTTCTTAATCATCACAAAGCAGAATTATATGACACACAAGTCTGTCCTTTGACTCCGAATTCATAGCACATAAAGTTGGGACCACCCACTTTAAGGGTGTATTTCTTCATCTGTACATTGTTCCATCCCAAATTTTTCAAAGTATCTTTTACTTTCCTGTTAATCAAATGTTCTATTTATCCTTTGATTTAAGTCTCTTACAATATATGCATTTCCCTAAATATTGTATGATATCCAACTACTATGCATAATTTTGTAGTAGTACATACCAGTTAA
Organism: Mastomys natalensis; assembly: GCA_021653895.1. Lineage (NCBI taxonomy): Eukaryota > Metazoa > Chordata > Mammalia > Rodentia > Muridae > Mastomys > Mastomys natalensis. Next base: position 607,358 of record JAJTUV010000053.1, on the reverse strand, counting down.
ACTTAAATAACAAACACATATAAAAAGTGAAGTTCAACTCTATATGTAACATTTTTAAAAAGACTAATGGGAAACTAATGTTTATCTAACCTGAAATAATTGCCAACTTCAATATGATAAATTAAGTATAATTAATACTTAAATGGACTGGCCCAAAACATAGCTATATGCTTTAAAATCTTCTGATCTAATACATATGTGATTAACTTTACATTCTCAGCATGTGTTAGCACAACTAAAACCACTGGTTATAAATTCTCACAAATAATTAAGACCCAGCAGTGTTGGCTGTTGAATTTCCCTTTGATTGTGCTTAAAATACAAAGTTGGGTTTTAGAAACAAGGTAATAAAAATAATGACCCTCTTTACAAAACCAAGCTTTTGCCCAAATCCTTTTGTGTCACTCTTTACAAAAGGACAGTCTGAGTCCACTGACTGTCTGAATCCAATAGCAATGAGGAAATGTCCTGCCAGTTGGTCTATTAAAAAAAAAAAAAAAAAGTACTGCTCACTTCATGAAGTTGTCACTTACACGGCTAGGAAGAGAGGACTGGATCTATTATGCATTGTATATGACCTCAAATGGAGAAAGCCATCTGTCCTTTTCCCCTAGTAAAAGAAATTCTATGGGCTCTTCTTGTGGACCACTATATTTCTGGCATCAAATGGCTTTGAACTGACAGCTGTCTGTCACAAAAAAAAAAAAAAAAAAAAAAAAAAAAAAAAAAACTCATCTCAAGCCACATTTCCACAAAGGTTTATATGACTCAGTCTGAGATGACCAGCCATGTCTTAATGAGAAGACTAGTGTGTTGGGGATAAACATGGTCACAGATGTGGGTGATCCATGTTTATACCATCTAGCCATGTGGAATAGAGAACAATAAACTTGGTCAACCATAGAGTGTGCAGAAATGCCTTCGGGAACAGAGAGGACCAGGGAGCAAGTCTGTTTTCACTGGGAAACAAGAGTCCTTTAGTGGCATCAGGCATCTTCCAAAAGAGATGAACATGCCTGTCTTCTTTTCCTACAAGAAATGTTAACAAATGTGAGTATTTCCACTCACTCCAGCCAATATCTAAAAGAGCACGCAATGCTGGTTTTTTACTATGTAAACTGGTTCAAAGAGCAACTGCTTGGTAGAGTTACAGAGTTTGTCTCACCACCAACCTGACAAGAACTATACCACCTTAGGCAAGATGTCACATGACCATTTGCCTGCCTTCACGTCATCCTTTCTCAAGCATACCCATACCTCAAGCCAACAGCACTATTCAAGGTTAATCCCAGCCTGTTCTGCATCGTTTTCCCTGGCCCACTCCTCTCTTCCCTCCCTACTACAGTCACAGAACTGACTGTGCTCCATTGCTGTTGCACATCCTCTCATGATGAACCCTCAAGAACAAAGATTATGTCTTTCCTTTTTGTGCAACAGCCACAGGTACACATGTACAAGGTGACAAACTGAGGGTGTGGCTCTTACAAAGATGAGGTGTAATGTGTATTAAATCTTCTGAGGGCGAGGGAATGACACCTTGGAGAAGTCAATGAATGGGTCTCCAAGGAAGTAGAGGTGAGAGGAGGAAATTTTCAAAGGTTTCCAGTTGAGAATTATATTATTTTCATGGTAGAAGTTAGTAAGTGTGGGTGGTCTGGGCATAAATTGATCTATACTAATCATTACTGAATTCTCAGTATGCTGACCCCACTACATCAAAAGAAAGCCATTTTAAAAGAACATTGGGTTTTTATTACGTTTAGAGATCCTCTTATTTTAGCTAAATATTTGTTCCCTGCCACCATCTACTCCTGGACCAACATTCTGCTTCATGGTAGAAATGACCCACACTACACAGGAAGGCAACCACCATGCTTTCCTTAGTACCACCACCGCTACCATCACCGCCGCCACCATCACCACCACCACTGCCACGGCCACCACCTCTAGACTCTTTGCTTTTCCAGCCATTCCCATCCATCCTGCTCATTTTATGCAACAGAAGTTAGATTATCTTCTTGGTTCCTCCTCTAGAACTGCTCTAGTTTGCCAATATCTCTTTTAAAACCAAAGAAAATACCATATCTATGATTCGGACTTTGGAGCACACAATAGAAATAGCAGTTACTGCATTCCAGGAACAATTCATTGCTCACTCTGCCGTGGTTACAACTTTTCTTTTTCCAACCATGCTTCAGAAAAGGATAAGGGAGTTGGATAATTTGTTGTCTCAGTGAACAATGTGTTTAACTAGGCAGGAGTTCATGGGTAAGGCCATCATCATGCATACATTCAAAACATGGTTGTCTTAAAAGACTAAACTAACAAATAGTCACTCCAAGGGAATAATCTGGCTGAAGAACAGAACGCATGGCTAAGCTAAGGCAGGGGTGGAAGATGGTGACAATCTTAACCTAATCTTTAGGTGTGAAATCTCTTTTTTTTTTTTATTTCCTCTTCTGAAAACATCTAGTGATCCATTTGGATTGGTGCTACATAACTATCACATCAATGCCCCAAGAAAACTTGTGTTTCCATTCACCTAACAATGGTCTTTGTTGAAGGCCCTAAGAAAATGTCACACTAGTAAACACCTTGGGAATCAACAGCATTCCTATCTGTCTGTCTCTGGTTTCATGGACCCATAGACAATTTTTTGGCCTAGCACCTCATTATTGTTATATTGCAACTTTCTGTGAAGACTATTTTCACCTTTAGAAGTCAAATATGCACTGTTATTTAACAAATGAGCTAAATGAATGTAGCAGTCTGGGCCACCTCTATTCAGCAGCCCAGTAACAGACTCTGATCTCCATCATTCCAGACCCAGGATAACTACCAGACAGCCAGCCAGCATGCACATAACTTTGGAAATGCACAATGACTGCATCCTGTCTAGCATTCACATTTCCTATAGGCTGAAATCATATACTGAAATAAGGAAACCTTGGCAGCCTCAGAGAAAATTTCTAGCCTTAAACTATTAATTTTATTGAATGGAGTCCTATATTTCCTAGGGAAATGCCTTGTATGTTTTTCCTGTAAAAAGCTTATCCCTAGAGTTCAAGTCCATTTTATCAACTTCTATGATATTCTGAAGAACTAAATAATGCTATTAAATATATAAGAAATAGATTTCTTTTGAAAACGTATAATATGCTACTAAGATTTTAGGGCTGACAAGTTGGGAGAAACTGCCTTCCATTAAGAATGTAGTTACAATAAGATTTTATCCCCATAGAGCTGTCTAGTTTCCCTTAATATTTATGAAAAATTTGAGAACTTAAACATGACATTAAGTTTCCTTAAATGAGTACTAGGGACTAGTCTTGACCAAAAAAAAAAAACCAAAAAAACAAAAAAACAAAAAAAAAACTTTTAAGCATCTTACACTTTCCTGGTACAACAAAAATACCACAAACTATGCTGTTTATGGAATTGAATTTTCTAAGATTCCAGAGGCTTACAGTCTGTCTTGTAACAGCCCTCATCCTCAAGGTCCAACCCTCATAGGAGGGGAGAGGTATCTCCCTCAAGCCTCTTCCATGAGGGCACAAAGCCTCAGTCAGGAGAATTTGCCCTCTAGCTCAGCCACTTCTAAGATCCCCAGCTCGTAATACCAATGCCCTGGAGATTAGAGGTCAACTATATGATTCCAGCATGGTAGAAATACTCACTCCATAGCAGAAAGTAAAGCAGCGTGCCACTTTGTTATAACTGATTCACAATTCTATCTCAAGTCAATGTCAACCTCCCTTGTACAACTGGCAGTGAGATTTTTAGACCCAAGAACCAGGAAATGCATGAGATTTCATACTCGTTCAATTAAAGAAAAAAACACATTAAATTTTTTCTAATGTGCCTTTCACGTAACCAGAAGAAAATTTAAATTTCTAACACATAAAGTTTATAAAAGCTGACTGTGGTATTAAACCTTCAGTTATGCAGTTATTCCCTTTACCGTCTTAAATGTGTATGTAATAATTGCCAATCTGGTTATTTCCGAGAAAAGCGATTTAAAGGTCGGAGGCAGCCAGTGAGGTAGAAGCAATGCTAAGGAACAATTCTACACACTGATGTGTTAAGGCTGTGACTTCATTTGTTCTCTAGGAGAAAAAATATAGCTGGTTATGCACAAACATGCATTTTGATTTTAATAATCATTCCTGAGGTTTAGCCTTGAAGACTTTGTAGGATAGAACTTTTGATAGTTTACTGCTAAACTTTCCTCCTTAAAAATACCCTGAGAGCAGCAACAGTCCCCTGAGATCACAATCACATGTACAGCTATTACTGTAACCGCAGACTCTCCAACCCACAAGCGGCCAAAAAAGCCTACTTTCTAGGGAACGTGATGATTCAAACTGTATTTTTGCTTCACGTTTGCTTTTAAAGCTAGTTCAATCCTCAGTGAAATCATCGTTTTTTAATACGAACAATAAAGTTCCCACTGAGCAATTCTTCAGTTTCTCTAGAACACTCGGTAGGATGCTGATGGATTTACGGCTCAGCTTTAAATCCAACTCCCTAAATGTAAAGAAAAAAACAGAAACCAAAGATCCTACAAAGCCTTCAAGACTATACCTCCAGAATGATTATAGAAATTAAGATACACTTTAGCACGTAACCAGCTACATATTTTCTCGTAGAGAACAAAAAGAAAGTAATCAGAGGTCAGGAGACAGAAATACCTAAGATTGCTACAAATAAATGGAAGGGGAAGGACAGAAACTATTCCCGCCAAAACACTACTGACTTGACATAAAGGGTCACAGGAATGGGCCGGTGGGGGAATTTTATTAGTGTATATTCGTAATTCAGAATTATGGGTTTCTCTAAGACGCCATCACATACGTGTATCATGTAGTTTACTCATGTTCATCCCCCAGTACCTTCCTCTGATGAACTTTCTTTTCTCAAAGTCACCATTCTATAAGCATGGGATGTGTGTGTGTGTGCGCGCGCGCGCGCGTGTGCGCAGTTTATATTTTGATCCCATACATGAGGGAAAACATGGACTATCTGTCTACTTTGGCTTATTTCACTCAGCACAATGACCTTTCATTCCATCCATTTTATATCAAATGACTTAATTTTACTCCACTGTGCATATATACATTTCTGTCCCTTAAGGAAAATGGTCCTGGGCTAGTTCTGATATAAATTGTGCAGCCATAAACATATATCTGTGTAACGTAGAGTCTTTCCCACAATAGCTGCAGCACTCTTTCAAATTTTTATTTTATTATTATTTTGTGTGTGTGTGCATGCATGCATATGTGCATGTACATGTGTGCACGTACTTGCACATGTGCATGTACTTGCAGGTGCATGTATGTGTCACAATATATATGTACACAAGACCAGAGGACAACAGTCAGGATTCAGTTCTCTCCTTCCAGAAATCAACCTCAGGTCATCATCCTTGTATGGCATTTTTTTTTCCTCACAGAGACATCTCCCATCCTTGGAGAGCTCACTACACGGCCCATCTGACACCCTTGAAGAGTTCACTACAGTTTGTGGGTGCTGTAAAACTAGAACTTTCATTCACTCACTAAGTATGGTTTAGCCCCATATGTTATGCAATGAAAATATTCACAGCTTTAAGTCAGCAATTGCACTCACAGGCAACCACAGCCATACCCCACAGACTTAGGCATCTGATGATCTCTTGTAAAGTTACTTACAGAAGTATTGAAATAGCCGAGTTCATGCCTTTAAAACCAGCACTCAAGAGGCAGAGACATGAGGACCTCTATGAGTCCAGGCCATTTTTATCAACAAGGTGAGTCTACATAGGAAAATCCTCAAAACAAACTGTAACTGTATTAAAAAAAAAAAAAAAAGAAAGAAGGAAAAAAGAAATAATTACACTGTGTTAATTCCCATTACTGTATTAGTATCATACAGATATAGTGAGGTTTGTATCATAAGTATAATATTTCCTTTATAAGAAAGAATGTTATCACCCTTTATGCTAACTCCTATTTAAAATGTTGTTTGGTGTGTTCTAGATATTTCTTTGAAAGCACTGAGCAAATTCATTTTAGCTATCTCTTACTACATTACTTGATTCAGACTCCATGTAAAAGGCTTTAATGTAAATTAAATACTCTATCAAATGATTCTGCTTACTGCTTAAATTCTGTTTCCGTTGTTCCACCTATGACAGAGCACCGAGGAAACAGGAGGAGAAGCACAATTTTAGGGAGAAAATGTGTAATATACTTAACATAACAGGCCATCTCTCCTGATGTGTCTCAAAGTACATTCAATGCATTCACTCAGGAGGATAATTATGTTAAAGCCAAAGAACGTTATGTGAAGTGTGTTAGTTTGTTCTTCTTCAGAAATGCAAACTAGGTGTATGGTTGATGTGGGTAGCCTCTGTGGCTGAGCTACACACTGATCTAAGGGTTAACGTTTGGCCTCTAGACCAGACTAAATATGAATCAAGACTTGCTTTCTTTGGCAAAGCTCCTAGACCAGTTACCTGAATGCATTTGAGTTGATTTTACACTTACCCTGACAGCAGGACCCCCTAAGCTAATACTCCCCATGACACAGCTTGGCCTTTCAGCTTTGCCTGTTGCCTTCATTTCAGCTGGAAGAGCAACCCCAGCTACTCTATGCTCTGTGTGCATCATTCTCCATCTTCCAGCCACACTCCTAACTGGGAAACACCTGACTACCGTCGAACAAGTTCAGCTGAAGTCCTATGAGCCCCCCCCTCCATGGGTTCTCCGTGTATTTAAGTGGTACATAACATTCATCGGCCCATGCAACTCCTTAATCTTAGCTTAATCTTATTTTATGCGAAAGGAAGAAAACAATGTGCCCCAGTGACTTTATGTGTCCCATTCTACAGAATCACGATAAACATATTGCTTATCTTGTTGATTTCAGTGCCCCCCTTGTATCGCCTTCTTCATAAACATTTGTTGCTATGAAAGATACGTCTTGGAGAAACAGTTCAGCTAACATACCAGATGAATAAGAATAAGAGGAGGAGGAGAAGGAGGAGGAGGAGAGAGAAGAAGAGGGGGAGGAGAAAGAAGAGGGAGGGGGGAGGGGGAGGAGGAGAAGGAGAAGGAAGGAGAAGGAGAGGGAGAAGGAGAAGGAGAAGGAGAAGGAGAAGGAGAAGGAGAAGGAGAAGGAGAAGGAGAAGGAGAAGGAGAAGGAGAAGGAGAAGGAGAAGGAGAAGGAGAAGGAGAAGGAGAAGGAGAAGGAGAAGGAGAGAAGGAGAAAAGGAGAAGGAGAAGGAGAAGGAGAAGGAGAAGGAGAATCAGTATAGCACCATCCAGAGGAGCTAATGAATAGATTCATGGCAATAAGAAGGAGGTGATCAAAAAAATCACTGGGTTCTGTCCTCCACCTCCACCTCCACCTCCACCTCCACCTCCACCTCCACCTCCACCTCCACCTCCACCTCCACCTCCACCTCCACCTCCACCTCCCACACCTCTGGCTCTACCATAACATCTCTCAACCTACAGGTCACAACCCCTTTAGGGGTCGTATATCAGATAACCTACATGTCAGGTATTTACATTGCAATTCATAGAAGTAGCAAAATTACAGTTACGAAATAGCAATGAAAATAATTCTATGGTTGAGGGTCACCACAATATGAGGAACTGCACTAAAAGGTTCCAGCATTGGGAAGGTTGAGAGCCACTGCCCTGGCATTTTATCGCAGCCTGAGACAAAAGATCAGTTTTTAGCAAGTCATGTGAAACCAAAAGCAGCTGGAAGTTTATCGAATGATCCTTATTCTAGTATATCCTGACGAGGCTAGAGTTGGATTTTTAAATAAATGGAATTTCAGATAAAAAAATAATATAATTCTCTTTATTATATGCCCTCCTTGCCTAGAGGAAATAATGCAAAATAAAGTACAGTGGACCTGTTAAGCAAGCAGCATATACCAAAAGAGTGGGACATTTTCATTAGGGATAATTTCTACTGTGATAGAATCACCCACCAGCAAGACACTCAACAACCTTGTGTAGAAAGAACTGAGATTTGCTTCTCCATACATTTACTAAAGGAGACATGGAATTTTTGTAGATTATGGACAATACCATTTATGAGCCAACATATCAATTTAGTAACAGTGTTCATAAAACATATTGTGTTCACTCTTTCACCAAATATAATCAATGGAGAATATAAATCAGGAGCATAGAACTGAGTTACTTACATTTTTCAAACCATAATGTAGTTCTTTGCAAAGTCTATTATGACGAAAGACTGTGTCATTACACCTTGCCTTTCTAGTTATTTTATATTAGACATTTACACTGACCACTGTTATGAATCCAGGTGATTTCCTGGAAATACAGAAATGGAGAAGGGAGAAGGTAATTGCTTGGCCATCAACTCCAAAAGCACAGGGCAGAGGCAGGCCTTCCAGTCATCCTGTTGGAAACACGCGTTGGTCCCTGGACACAACAAGTTGGTGGTCTTCCAGTGTGGTTTCTGCTTGAAACAAACTGTTAGGATTTTAAGAGCCACTTACATAAGCCACACCCACTGATGCAGTAAAGCCACGCCCACTGATGCAGGCACAGCACTCAGCATCCATATGGACTTGGTGTGTAAGCTATGCTAACAGGAATAACTGATTTTAGCAACCATGAGAAAGCTGACCAGCATCTAACTCAGTAAGCTTCTAACATGGAAGGACGTGGGATAAAGAATCATTGCTGCTGGGAACAGTACCATGGGATTTGGCTCTGCTTCTCTGGCCTACCCTTTGAAGTATGACTTCCTCTCCATTGCTTTAGAAATGTAGGGGAAACACTGTCCTCCAGAAGAGACCGTCTACACCACACCCTACCCAGTTGTCTGACACTGATTCTCCAGGAGGCGCCATATAACTTGGTAAGTTGTAGCTAAATAATGCCAATGTAAAATAACCTCTCATCTATTGATAGGTAATTAGCCAATGCAATTGGCTCCCTGCTTTCATGTAGACAAGTTGTCCATTTTCCCTCCGTTTATACATCCACTTCACATTCCTAAACTATAGCTGTCTTTAAGCTTTCCTTTAAACTGCATAGAACATCTTATTAGTCCCTTCCATTACACATTAGGATTCTTCAGCCATGTTCCTGTTATATCAGCATGAAAGGAGTCATTTCCTATATTTTTGAAAATTGTTTTGAAATTTGGGGACACTGTCGCTGTTTGATATTGATGTTGCTCGATAGTACCATTGATGGAATTATGAATACAGCTGTTCTCAAGGAAAACCAGAAGCCTTGGGACCAGAGGGAGACGGAGGCAGCCAAGGAATAGAAGGGGAGGGGCTGAGAGATGGGTTAGTGGCTAAGAATACATAGTGCTCTTGCAGAGGACCAGGATTCAGTTCCCAGCACCCACATGGCAGCTGACTACACCTTCTAACTCCAGCTCTGGGAGATCCGACATGCTCTTCTGGTCTCTGCAGGCACTCGCTCTCCCTATCACTCTCAGGTACAGACTCTCGCTCTGACCAGAAAGGGAGTATGGTCTTCTGTCTTTGTAGTTTCATGGACACATGTGCTGTTCCAACAGCAGAGCCTGTTGGGACAATGCTGCTCCACTGACAGCGTGATGGAGCATCACCCCTCTGCCTGGGCATGTGTTTGTTGTGCTCACTCTTAGATTTCAGAAATCCAACTGACATTATTCATTGCATCACATCTCATAAGCATGAAGCCAGTGTAACTGCTTAAAATGCTAGTAGCACGTGAGTACAGTTAAACAAAAGTGCAGACTGGTAATAAATTGAAAATGATGCAGGAGTGATATATGATACACACAGGGCGCTATGCAGCTGATTAGAAAATTCCTCTGTCTAGGCTTTCTTCCTGACAATTGATGATGGAAACATGGGGTTTTTTTTCCTGCTGGAAAAAATATGAAGGTTTAAAGTAAAACATACTCTGAGTCTAATACATTGTGGGTTTACATAGAAAAATACAAAATATACCCTAGGTCTCTCAATCCAAGTATATCCTTTGCTATAAAAGTAAATTAACCATTTTTATATTCAAAAAAATGGCAGCATAAATTTTTCCGGTACACAGTGCATTCCTCATTCAGAATTTGATTGCAAGAACAAGCCTGATATTCAGGAAACCATCCTTAGAAGTAGCTGGAATTTAGAGCCCTAAATAACTGCACAGAAGGAAACTGAATACAAGAACATAAAAGCCTCAGTTTCTTTACGGATGTCATTTCTCAATGCTAGAGGTTTTCTTTTATTAAAAACTTCCAGATGCATCACATGAATAGCAGAAGTAAGGCAGGCTTTCGGGCTTGCAGTCTAAACTGTAGGCAAGGGATCCAGCATCACTGCAGCGGGTGGAAGCAGCACAGGACACAGAGTTGGTTTGGTTACATCTCTTTTCTCATAGTTTACAATGCCTTCATTTGGCATATGATCCTTCTTGCCTTCCTTACTTGGTCAACTCTCCTATCTTTGCTGTTTTATAGTAAAGCAAAGTAAAAAAAAAAAAAAAAAACGTAAAGCAGTTAGCTTAAAAAAAACATTCATCTAGATATCCTTGAAATCCATAGACTGAGACTTCTGTAATCAAGAGAAAATTGCTCACCACTGACTCTTACAGTTGCAGGGTGTTCTACTGCATGCCCTACAAGATGGCTAAGGCAGGTGCTGGACTCAAACAACTATCCACAACCTGCTGTTCATACAGCAGCCAACATTACTAGGGGCAGTGGACATGAATGGCATATAGAGGATCGGCTCTCAATTTCCCTTCTGCAACACTTGCTACAGTGGGGGCTAGAGACAGGCTGATACTTTCTCTGTAAAACATACTGCTTGCCTCACCCATTATTGGATAAAATATCATTAATTTCTAGAGACTCTTTCTATAACTGCCAGAACCTACAACCCATGCTAATATGCAAATTCAAATGAATAGTCACATCTGTTTCAACAATTTCTCTATAAAAAATGTTTAATGATTTATTTTATTTTAGGCACTTTGGTGTTTTGCCCCATGTGTGTATGTGTGAAGATGTCAGATTCCCTGGAACTAGAGTTACAGACAGCTGTGTACTGCCATGTGGGTGCTGGGAATTGAACTTGGGTCCTCTCGAGGAGCAACCAGTGCTCTTAAGTGCAGAGCCATCTCTCCAGTCCCTTCTCTATATAATTTAGCTCCATCATTTGTAGAAATGTTTCTAGTGTAGAATTCTGGAGATGAATTCCGTGTGGATGGGTGCAGTTTCTTTCTAAGCACAGTTGGCAGTGTGACACCGGCATTTGCCCTTTCAGCAGTGCCGTTTCTAACAGTGATCTGTGGAGTCCTAAGATTCTTTGGAGAGGCCCCAGGGGCCCTGTGAGGAAAATGGTGGACAACAGAAGGTTTTTATTCTTATATTTAAAAGGTGAGGACTTGAAAGTGAGCTCAGGAGTTAACGGTATATACTGCTTATGCAGGTAACCAGTTCAATTCCCAGCAACTACATTAGGCAGCTCATGGTCACCTGTAACTCTACTTCTAGGAGATAGATCACTCTCTTCTGGCCTTTGTGGGCATTCACATGTATGTGTATGCATGTGCACATATGCACATGCATGTACATATTCATGAATAAATAAAATCTTTTCAAAACTGGTCAGCACATTTCAATTTGTTTTGCACTTATTATTATTTTTGAGTATGTGTACATGTCGATGAGCATGTGCTATATGTAAAAGGAGTAAAAAACTGTCTGCAGAACCTGAACTAAATGAAGTAGAAAAATAAATAGATGACAGACAGGAACTCTCGAGAAATCTAAATTATTAATATCAGATGAACACAGTTTTAGCATTTCTAACAACTGATGCCACCGTCTATCAAACATGCTCCTACAGAAGAAAGGATGATTTGCTGATAAGACTAATAAATAAAATATGAGGTAAAGTCAGGAATGCTTCCATTTTCACGAGTTCAATTAAAGCCATTGTAGACACTCCGAAGACATACCTGTATATGTCTCTGGATATCAGAAGAAGACAACCACCTCACATTATTCTGGACTCTATGAAATTTGAAGCTAAAAATCCCCATTTCACAAATTCAATTGCATTTAGTTCTTTGTTTTCCTAGATACTGGAATACCAGCCCGAAATTGATAGCTGTGAACCTATCTATTTACCAGCCAAACAGTGCCTAACATAAGTGTGAAATCAGGGGCTAGAGCTGAAGCTTGGTTAACAAGAATGCTTCCTAAAACGCATCACACAAAACCAGGCACAATGGTGCACACCTGTGGCCATAGCACTTACACAGTAGAGACAGGAGGATCAGATCAGAAGTACAGGGTCATCTCCTACCTCGTCTTGATTCCAAGGATAGCCTGAGCTACGTAAGACTTTGTATAAAGTAAAATGTGATGGATTTTAAATATCTTGATTATAATAACAGACTGCAACCTTCAAACCTTAAAGAAACCCCTTGCTTCCTCCACTATCTTTTCTATTGCAAACAGAGGTCAAGAATGATGTCAGCAGGGGATGTAACTGGGAAAGGAGACTGTAGAATGGGGAGGGGTGCCCTGTGAGTCAACTCAGTTCTTCCTCCTTGTGGTCTCAAGGAGGAGGTGCTTGCCACCTGGTGCCTCCTCCTCAAGGAAGTCTGTCATCCAGTGACCTACAGGATAGCCATTTGAAAGAATATAGGACACCCGTGAAAAGTCCTCACTCTCAACGTGTGATTCTCCACTGACTTCAGCATCTCACTCTTAGCACTTACTCCTTTACATCATCAAGTTTTAAGCAGTTTTTTTTTTCTATATAGACTTGCAGAGCAAATCCCAAAAGATACCAACAAATATCCATGTCTGGAAATCAGGCATCTGAGCATACCTAAGTCCTTTTTTGAAAAAGGACGGGGAGAAGGGATGTAAACTGTTAAGTATCATGCTACATAAAAACCACAGAATGAAATTTCACCCATTTGGGCGAACCAAGGAGGGTGGGGATGCTGTGTTTAGCCCGTCCCGAGCTTCAGCCTGCAGCCCAGACTGATTCATGCCTTGTTTCCACAGTCTCAGCTTCCACTAAACTACCAAGTATTGTTTATAAAGGCATAGGGAGGGAACGAAAGCACTTTTTCTTGATAGGTCTTGGATGGCTTCCACTCAAGATAACAGACTGATGCTATTTGGGTAAGTGTCTACTGGGGATCCCCCTGGGTCAGGAAAATGGCCCCAGCTACAGAGCAGTCCTGATTCTGGCATGTCTCCTCGCCTGCTCCTGTCTACCTAATCCCTGTGATGATTGAACATTCCTTCTCCATTCCCTAAACCTGCCAGTCAGATGATGCTTTCATCAATACTGTATGCTTGACTCTGCACAATGACAAAGCAACGGGAAGCAAAGTAGGTTATCACAGCCCTACAGGAGGACTTGTTTCAACAGGTTCCTGTAAGAATGAGCAAGAGTGAACTGAACTCCATGAAGGACTGATGCCTCTCTCTCCAATAACTCCCAGATCATCAACACATAAAATTGGTAGCAAAGGGACCATTTAAAGTAATCGCTTCTTAGTTTACAGACAAGCATAGCAAACAAGTTAAACACAGAACACTGCTTCAAGAGGCAATTTGTCCTTGGCCCTTTGACTAGGGCATTTTGCCAGCTGTCACTACTAGACCAACTGAAAGTGCCACGCCCGAACTGTTGTTCTCATTAGAAGCAAAACAATTTAACACGAATGCTTGGCGGTATTGGCATGTCACATCTCTTACAACAGAATGCCTGTCACTATCATTAAATAATATTCAAGCATTCATGGTCTATAAACTGCTTCTGATGCTCCATTATATAACTAAGATGTATACATTATGAGTCTATTGCTTGCTGCACTCAATTTGTTGTTCAGTCTCTTTGGGAAAAAGAAAGGTAAAAAAGTAAAAAAAAAAAAAAAGTAGCCTACATGAAATAATAGTAAGAAATAGTTTTCTACACTTTATATAAGGAAGGTATTTACGGGGTCTTCTGAAGCCATGGGAAACTTGTCCTTCAGCCAGACACCTGTGCCTGTGTCACTCCCAGTTATGAATGTGAGGTTTTTCAATTTACCTATACTTGCTCTCACTTAATATAGAATCATTTTCATAGATGTGGAAGGAATTTGGGGACCTCAGAAAAGATCTAATGATCTAAACCTCTTCTGTTTGGCTGCCTGGCTCCTACCTTCTCTATCGGTTTCAATCTAGATGTTCTTCCATAAACATGCCTAAGTTATAGATACTTTTATGTAAGACACCAAGTGAGAACCCAAGACAGAATCCTATCCACAGAATGAGCCAACTCATTTTCTCAACTGAAGGTCAAACTTTATACAGGCCAAACCCCAATGCCCATTGTACCTCCAAGGCCCAGTTACCTCAAAGTACACTGCTAAACAGAGTTTTGAGGGATAACATTTTTGTTGTTCATTATTCTGGAGTTTCTCCAAACCAAAACTTTTCTAAAGTAAAGCTTCTCTTAAGTTCACAAGGAAGAAAATGTGAGCTGTCAGGGAGACACAGATGAGCTAACACTCAACTGCTGCCAACTACAAATGTATTACAATCCTTAAAATGGTGAAATATAAATTATACCTCAGTGAAGCTTCTAAAAATAAGTCTGAAAATGAGTCAGATAGGTAGGCTATCTGTAAATATCTGACTCAAAACTGCAAAGACACTTTTGACTACCCCTCGCTCAAGTAGCCCAAGTGCTACGTACGTTAGTTAAACTTCACCCACAATGTCAAAAGATCTCACTTGTAACATTGATAAACATAACTTAAGAGACTAATATCAATATCTGTAAAGAACCAAACATTACACGTATAGCAAAAAGTGAAACTCTAGTGTGATTATCTGTGTGGATACATACATGCATAGCTGTATAGTATAAACATGCATAGTAAGCATAGTTTTACCTCGAAGCTTGTTAATTAGACAGTTGGTTCCAGGCAAGCATCTCAAAGATTCTTTTCTCAACTATGACCTGTAACTCTGTGCACTAGAGTTAGGTTGCATGGAAAAGAACTGATTTAAGGGTTTGACTCAGTAGTATAGCTTAGCAATGAAATGTAGGTAGAACAATAAAGAGGCAAAAAAGATAAAAGACAGCAACTACAACTTAACGCATACCCAGTAAAGCATCAGAGTGTTCACAAGAACCATCACCAAACAAGAAAGCCTTTTCTGATTCTTCGTGAGGTTTTTGTTTTTTTGTTTTTTTTTTGTTTGTTTGTTTTTTTAAGATGAGTAAATGGAACACACTTTGGTTCTTTAGTTCAACCAAGGTTACACACCATCAGTAGCAGATCCAGAATCCCAGTCTAGGGTTGGGGGGTGGGGGTTAACCTGCTCTAAATGTTCATTGTCTATTCCTCGTTAAGTCTTCGACGTTCCTTCAGATGTGAGCATGATCCCTCACTTTGACTTTAGTATGGTAACTACTTTCCCTGAGTCTTGGCCTCCTCATCTATAAAAGTGGATCACTAAGAGTTAATTTTCTGGGTTGGTATAAAAATTAAAGAATACATCTCTTACATTAATAAACTATTCAATAAATAGCTCATCCTTCTCCCACAGAGGCTCCTTCCTGTGAAAGGGGGAAACAACATCAAATTATAAGTTTTATCATTTCCTTACATCCTACCAGGAAAAACCCTCCAGGAACGTGGGTCTCTCAAAAGCTATTAAAGCAAACACAACATAACGTTCCTTTTTTTTTTTTTTTTTTTTTTTTGCTATGGGCCTTTGGCTCTATTCCGGAGACTGTCAACAAGAGTGTCAACTTCAAGGGGTGGGCATCTGTCCACAGGAACTGAGCTGAGGTCACAGGCCTGTCTAGCTCTGTCCTACAAACAGATGTCTTTGTGACAGCTCTGAGTCACAGTGAGCCACGCTAGAGTCACGCCAGGTGGGAAGTGCTGCATCTCCTGTCTAATCCTTGGCTGGCCCCTCATTCCCTAAGGCAGTATCTCACTGACCGCACTTCAAAATGGTTTCCTCCAGGATTCACTCTCTTCATTTTTGTAATGCCTGATCATTACGCAGGCAGAAAGGTCTCCAGAACCGTGAGTATTTGGTTCTGTGTTCTGGAAGGTACACACCTTCCAAGAGTTACTGCTTAAGAAGCCAGGTAAACTCTGATGTGATGTGGGTCTCTAGTGGTGGTGAGGAGGTAAAGCAGTTGTTACTAAGAGCCAACCCAAAAAGAAAAAAAAAAAGAAAAAGAAAAAGGGAAATCCCATTTAAATTGTCCTGTTATGATGAGAAACTGTAATCTTCCAAGATAACATAAGGCCAACTCTAAACATATTAGCTTTCCTCCAGATCTGGTGATAATTAGGTTACATTTAACATCATGAACCATATCTTCACAGATAATAGAACTCAGAGCAGCAGAGGTCACTTTTCAGCTTTTTACCAAACTCAGTAAGAATCCAGAGAATTAAACAGGAACTGCTTTAAATACAGTTAACAGAAACAGTACATACCGAAAGTTCTGGACTCCAAGGGGTGGGGTCAGTGACTCTCAGCACCAGGTGTCTGCAGAATTTAGATAATCCCAAGCAGCAGTGATGAGGTGATTATGTATTTAATCCTCTGATAGAAATGTGACTTCCTTAAATATCTGACTCCTGAGGTCTGTCCCAACTTAAAACAACTACGAATGAAAGCCACATTTTCAAATCTGAACTCCTTGATTTTTTTTTTTCTAACATGAGAGGCAGTTTAAATTTTCAAATATTCACATATAATTATGTATGTATATATTTCCCCTGTGTGTTAGGGTTAAATCTAGTGTCTTGTACATGTTAGGCTCGTGTTCTAAAACTGAGCTACATCAAGATCTCCAAACATTTTTTTTAACCTTTTGAAGACTGAATCTTTCTAAGTTGCAACCTAGGCAGGCACTGAACTTGCAATCCTGCTGACTCAGCCTTTTGCGTAGCTGGGATAAGAAGGGCTTTTTTTTTTTTTTTTTTTTTTGGTTTGGTTTGGTTTGGTTTGGTTTTGGTTTGGTTTGGTTTGGTTTGGTGTTTTTGCCATCATTCCAGCACTGTCTTCTCAGTCAAAAGCCTTTATTTGAAAAAGTATATATTTCCAGTATGGTGGCGAATATAATTGGATATATAATTGTGCCAGAGGGCCAGTGAGATGGCTCTGTGGGTAAAGGCACTCGTCACAGAGCCTGGCTTTGATCCCTGGGGTCCACTTGCTGGAATTACAAAGATAACTCTTACAAGCTGCTCTCTGATTTCCATACAAGTGCTATTATACACACACACTAAATTTAATTTTTCAAAATGGTTTTTAAGTGTGTATGCTATACAACCTGGTGTTCATATTCACATATTCATATGTGTAAGGTGGCAGCTGTGTTGGCTGTGGCAAAAATAAAAAAAAAAATTCAGGATATTAAAAAACATACAGGAACTAGCCTTTCCATATACAACCATTCACCACTTAACAGAGAGAATTGTGTTGTTTGACAATTTCCTACACTGCGTTTACTCAAACTGAAATGGCTACATCATCAATAAATGACGTAGTCTTGTGAGATCTCCGTCCTGTGCGACATGATCTCCCCTTGACCAAATGGCACTATGCAACACTTAACTATATAGAGCACCAAGTATCATATTCTTAAACATTAAATAAAATGTAAAAGAATCACTTTACATGCCTGATAAGTGAAACTAAAATGTTCATAATAAATGAATTACAGTGTTTATCTGAAAAAAACACGAACACTTGTGGGGTTTTATGATGTATATTCTTGAATCCACTCAGTGTTTCCAATGGCCATCATCCAAGACCTCTTAAACTGTTAAATCTACAGATAAATACCAAGTCTCAGAGGTCTGGGAGTAGAGAGTTACAATTACCCTGGCTGGATGGGGTTGGGGGTGTGATATTCATTAATGTCTCTCTTTCCTGTTCTCTTAGGTATTGTCATTGAAACAGCTTCCTAAAACATAACAGAAATCCAGTAAAAACATAAGAACCTGTCCTGAGAGGGCATTGAGATTGTAATAGGTCATAATGGGAGTTCAAGATAAAGAATAGCTTTAGTCTTCATCTTCTGCTTCAGGACAGGAGAGAGAGCCTCGTTGATAAGACAGAATACAAGCCGGCGAGAGGTAAAAGGTTTACACATCTGTTTATCAAAAGCACACAACAAACCTGGACTGGTAAAGCATTAGACACCAGAGAATTCAGAATATTTAGAGTTCAACAGCCATTTTCACCAGCAACAAAAATGACAGTATTCAATAAGATCATCAAAGACTTCCAATCTGAGACTCTAAGAACTCTGTCTTTATATACCATCTTGCCTATGTTATTCATTGTATCATTCCTAGCTCCCTTGCTTTCCCATAGCAGACCTTAGCATGCTGCATAAAACAATATTTAGGGCTTTTCTGCCATCTTTTGGACTGAGACATGTTGGTTTTATTAAAGCAGGTTAGGTCTGCAGTCTTTCTTCACTATTATTACAGGTAGACTTGACAGCACAAGACACCCCCCCCCCTTTTTTTTCTTTTTTTCTTTTTTTTTCTTTTCCAGAGTTCTGCTGTGAAGGAAACATTGTTAAATGAGGTCCGTTTTACCTGCTGGGCAGTTGCACTCTGAAGGTGCCTCCCTGGCGGTTCTTATTTTAGCCATATGTTCATAGGATTTCTGTAAGGAAAGCAGAGGGGTTGACACAGTATCAGTAGCACTGAGGAGAACTGGACTCTCAGGGGCTACCTGGCCTCATGCCTGCTTTGCCAGCATCTGATAGCTTGCATAAGGAATATTTACATATGTACTTGGACTCTTGTCAAAAAGTAACAGGATCCAAGTCCTAAAATAAGACAATGACCACTGACATGGTAGCAGGATTGCAGGGTTTGGCTCACATCTTTCTCTAGTCCTCAATTACCACCACCTCTGCCTTCAGTCCAAGTATAGGCAGGCAGTGCAAACAAGGGCAGTGATACACGGCAGACCAGGTCTGAAGACACTGGTCCAGAGTGCATGCCTGAATGTTAACTGTACTCAGCCTCTTCATTGGAAATAAATAAATAAATAAATAAATAAAGCCCCTGACTTGAATTGAAACCAACCTTGAAGATAACTCTCGGCTTTCTTAATACCTGTACTGCATCCTTTACCAAATATGAAACTTTTTCAAAGTGTTGAACATGAAAAAAAGACTCGAAGGGTGGGATTTGTGATTCTGAAGCTCTGTAGGATTGTTTCACTTGAAAGTGATTACCTTTTGTATATTAATAACACCTGTTTTCCTAACCTTTCCCTGGGAAGGAGATATGAGATCTTATATCAACAATGCATAGTCTCCGTTGAAGTGAGAGCTCACAAGAGACTCCAGAAAACTACAAGGAAATAAAATGGTCCTCCACACACTCCCGTTATCCAGGTCACCCGTTCCTCTTTAGCTCCCCCCCCCTCCCATATATGTTTAGCATGCAAGCACTATGGAAGACTAAGGGAAGATATCAGCTACAGACTTGGTATTAGTCAATACCCAAGGTACTTAACACACACTCCACACATGGCACACACAGTCAAGCCAACTATGCAGATAGTAAGGGTTGAAGCTAGCCCTGCACACAGAACTCACACCTGTGCAAAACAGTATTCACGTGCAAATACCCAGCCTTTCACACCTGAGCCAAGAGACGCTCCACTTTCTCCTGAACCACTGCCTTCAGCTCATCCATGGTGTCAGGGAGCAGATGGAAGGAAGGGGTCCCTTTAGCAGATTCAAGAGCAGCAATCCTCGCCTGGAGGTCGTTGGTTTTCACCCCAAGATACAAACAAAAACCCACAGCAACCACTGACAGGAGGGTCGCCAGGGCCGCGCACGAGGGCATGGTGCCCGCACAACGCTGTCCCAAGGGGCGCGGATCTTCTGATCCAGACTCTCGTCCCCCTTCTTTCCCTGCAAGCTTCTTCACCAACATTGTGGCGGGGTCGCTGGCCTCCACTACGCCTTCCACCCTCTACCTCCTCCAGTAATCTTAGAATGAGAGGAAGGGCCGGTTCCTCCAAAGTTCAGTCCCTGCGGCTGCACAACTAGTTGGTAGAGTCGGAGCCCCGACTTGGAGATGGACCTGCGCGTGGCTCGGCGTCCGGATCAGCAGGCGTGGACCGTCCTCCAGATTCCTTCTCCCCTTCCAGCTAGGAGTGAAAAGCACCCTCCGGCCGGGGACTGTGTGGCGCCGGGGGTGTGAGGGTCACAGCAGAAATGAAACCCACCAGGGCAGCTCTTCTGACTCCCCAAAATCCGACACCCTCTTAGTGGTCCCCCGCGCGCGGAGGCGCAGGGTCCGAGAGCCCCTCTCCCTGCTCTGACCTGTTGAGTCAGCCTGCCTATCTCTACCTTTTTCCACCCGCAGACCTGTCTCCCACCTGGATCAGTTCAAGGCCAAAAAGAAAAGGAAATGCAGAGACTCGGCGAGAGCTCAGCCCCCGTGGGTGGTAGAGGAATAGAGGAAAGAGGAGAACCGAGTGACTCAAGCAGCGATCGCAAGCTGCGAGGCCCCAAAAGTATCTCCGCAGACCCGCGTGTGCGAGCCTTAAATACCCCGGGATGCTCTGGCGTGAGACAGTGCGCGCGCGCCTGAAGCGCGGACCGCCCCCTCCCTCAGGAGCCTCCTTATTAGCATAATATATTCACCTTCGCCCAGCCCGCCTGGACCCACGAAGGGGCGGGAGCGCGGGTGGGAGCGGAGTCGGAGGTCCCTATTAGCATACCATATGCAAATAGCTACAGCAGCCACTGTGATTGGAGGGGAGCTTGGAGACCCTTCCCCCTCCCACCACCGAGTAACTTCAGCGTCCCCCTAAGGCCATCTCTCTGGCCTTAGCCAGGAGCCGAATTGAGGTCCGCTGTGCGCAGTGGTTTAAACTGGCTTAGCCCAGCGCCCCTCTGTATTTGGGTTAAAAAATGGAGAAATGGCCTCCTGAAGGGAAGAACGGAAGCAGACCGCTCCAGCTCTCCAGATCCTCGCTCAAAGGCAGCCGCAGGAGCTCCTCCATCTAGCCCTAGTGCGACGTTTTTCCTCCTCCTTCAGTTCGTTCCCACATGCCCAGAGGCAAAGTGTCTGGCTGACGTCTGCAGGGTACCTTCCCTACTTCCCTTCCTTCCCACGCCTTGCAGCAGATTCTCCAGCCGACTGGGGAAGTTTTCTCGCCCCTCCCCCGTTTCCTCTTGTCTTGATGCTGTTTCCCCCACCCACCCCTACCCCCCACCCCCAGCTCTGGGCTCTTACTCTGTACTAGGGTGCTAATGTGTTTTCCTGATTCGCTGTTTTGTGAGTGTTTGAGGCATACACATTTCTCAGGATTTAGGTACGAGCTGAAAAATGAAGTCAATTTTTCCTCTTCCTTGACTCTCAGCTGCTATTCCCTCTGGATCAAATTACAAAGTCTCTACTGGTTAATTTTTTTTTTTCCTAAATTGATAACAAGTAGCATTTTGCATCCAGTTGACTTTGGAGGAAAAAAAAAAAAAAAACCCTAACTATTCTTCCAAAAGACCTTCCTTTTTGCCTTCTCATCTTAAGAAATGCCACATACGCCGGGCTGTGGTGGCGCACACCTTTAATCCCAGCACTTGGGAGGCAGAGGCAGGCGGATTTCTGAGTTCGAGGCCAGCCTGGTCTACAGAGTGAGTTCCAGGACAGCCCGGGCTACACAGAGAAACCCTGTCTCGAAAAAACACAAAAAAAGAAAGAAAGAAAAGAAATGCTACATACGTTTCTTTCCCTCCTTAACTGCTAACCTCAACCAGTTACTCACTACTATAATCAATGAACAAAATACCACACTGAGCAGTTGCATCTCGTGTGTAAACTGTAGCACAAGAGGAGAGGCAGGATAGACAGAAGACACTAGCTGAATGAAAGACTGTGTCTTCTGGGCATATCAGGAAGCCTACACCCATGAAATCTCAACAAGTAGTTGCATAAACAAGACCTCAAGACCTGAATAACAGTGCTCACATGCCAACCTGGATCCGGAGCTTGCATGAGACCCCATGACTAGAAAAAGAGCTACCAACAAGTAATGGCTGCTGGAGAAGATTCTGTTTTCTTCTGGGACCAGGCCTAGACTGTCATCTCTACATATATATATAAAATATATATACATACATATATGTATATATATATGTATTATATATATATATATTAGGAACACTAAATGGGCTCAAGAAGGGTGTGTGTTTCTTGTGTGTGCTGTGTATGTTGTGTGTTATGTGTATTGTGTGTGCTGTGTGTGTTGTGTGTGTGTGTGTGTGTGTGTGTGTGTTGGGGATTGATCCAGGCTAAGTATGCTCTCTACCATTGAACTCTACCTCCAGCCAAAAATTTTAATAGGTCAATTCTTTCGACATTCCAATTAACCTCAGTTGCTTAGTGTGGGTGTTTGCTGGGGGTGGAGGTGGTGATGGTGTGAGTGGGTTGCAAACTTTTTCTTTGCCAGTTCTCTCAGTGTTTTCTCCTTGACCCTCTGCTTTCTGCCATCTTTCTGTCTACCTATACTCTCCTCAGTGGAATTCCCAATTACCATCTTTTTTTTTTAATATTTTTTATTGGAAATTTTATTTGCATTTCAGATGTTTTCCCCTTACCCCCTTTCCCCCCTCCTCCCGGGAACTCACTATCCCTTCCCCCCTCCTCTTGCCTCTATGATGGTATACCCCCACCCACCCTCCCCTGTACCTCACCTCCCCACCCTCGTACCACCCCCCACGATGTCCAGCCTTCATGGGACCAAGGATCTCTTCTCCCACTTATATATAGCTCCCTTGCATATATAGCTGGAGCTATGGGTCCCTCCCTAAGGCTCCCAGGCTGGTGGTTTAGACCCTAGGGGCTCTGGTTGGTTGATATTGTTGCTTTCCTCATGGTGTTACGAATCCAAGTGACCCCAGAACTTCCACCAGAGAACTCCTAAACCTGATAAACAACTTCAGCAAGGTGGCAGGTTATAAAATCAACTCAAACAAATCAGTAGCCTTCCTCTACGTGAAAGATAAACAGGCTGAAAAAGAAATTAGGGAAATGACACCCTTCACAATAGTCACAAATAATATAAAATACCTCGGGGTGAACCTAACCAAGCAAGTAAAAGATCTGTATGACAAGAACTTCAAGTCTCTGAAGAAAGAAATCGAAGAAGATCTCAGGAAATGGAAAGATCTCCCATGCTCATGGATCGGCAGGATTAATATAGTAAAAATGGCCATCTTGCCAAAAGCAATCTACAGATTCAATGCAATCCCCATTAAAATACCAACTCAATTCTTTACAGAGCTAGAAAGAGAAATTCTCAAATTTATTTGGAATAACAAAAAACCCAGGATAGTGAAAACCATTCTCAACAATAAAAAAACTTCTGGAGGAATTGCCATCCCTGACCTCAAGCTGTACTACAGAGCAATAGTGATAAAAAACTGCCAATTACCGTCTTTTAGCTGTTGAGCAATGAATGCATAAACCAAACCCAAACCTCCTGCGCCTCAGAATCATATAGCTAACCATTTGACATTCATCTCTCACTAGCAATTACAACTTAACCTGCATTGTTTCTCCAAGTTCCACTCATTCCCTGTTATCCTTCTCAGTATGGAGCTGCCCTGACTTCTCCTCACCCTCCTCTCCATGTTCCCCTAAATTCCTTTAACACATCCTGTCATCCTCCTTAGATGTCCCCACCTGGCACCTGCCATCTCACCAAACTTATTGCTCATGGTGTCCCTCTGCATACCATTTTCTAGAAATATGGAAAAAAAAAAGAATAAAGACCTTTAAACAGTTCACACAAACACAAAAGCCATTTTCCATTCTGATGCCAACAGCAGGCCACACAGTTCATGTGGATGATACCGTGTTCTGCGGAAGTTGGCCATGAGAGGGTCCTTCAGCATCTCTCATAAGCTCTTAGAATGATCAGATCTCAGTGGAGAGATAAGAGTTGGAATTTTATGGATTTGAGACCTTTATCCGGAGGATTAGATTTGCTTTATGTCTTTAGTGGGCATGATATCTCAGAAATATGCCAACCACTAGCACTAAGATTTCAAGGCCCAGAAGATTCTCTGCATCAAGCTCAAAGAATGCATGGATTAGCAAGGCTCTGTGGTCTGAACCCACTTTGTTCTATAGAGTCGGCAGAGTATCATTACTTTGATTTGTACATGGAGACAGATACCGAAAAAACAAAACAAAAAACGTTAAAATAGCTCTAAAAATTCTATTGTCCAGCTGACTCCAATTTGCCTATGGTTTGCATCAATAGTAGTAAAAGTAGTTGGTGCATGCCCCAAGCTCCAAAACACCTAAGTGGCAAAATATTTGTAGATGAAGTTAACAATCTTAAGATGAAAGATTATCTCTGTAAGCACAGGGGTCCTTATAAAAATAGAAGCAGAATTTCAGAGGGAGAGGAGCTGTGTCAATAGTAACATGGCTTCTGGGTGTAAATACTGTCTCGGAAGACAGAAGAGTGTCTAAAGCCTTTCTTCTAGAAGCAAGAAGAAGGCGTCCAATGGGTTCTCCCCTAGAATGTCCAGAAGGAGAGCAGCCTGCCCAATCAACACCGGAATTTAGGAATCCTGACCCCAGAACTATAAGTACTATGTTTGTTTTGTTTTAGCTGCTAAGTTTTTAGTTATATGTTATGATGCAAAAATAACAACAATCTAAATCATAAGAAATCAGTCTTTATCTGTACAGACAGCATTAAAAGTCACCCTGGAACCACCCCCGAGACCTTAAAAGTCAAGCAAGCCATGTGATACTGAGGCCTTACAACCCAAAGATTTCTATATTGTCTACACATTGGCCTATTTATTGCCTGGGAAAGACTGGAGAACACATCTGTCATATCATACAAAATCAAGATGCCCTTCACAGAAGCGTATTACCCTGAAAACTGTGTTCTCCTGTCTTGATGACTTCTCATGGAGCAACTCAAGAACAACTAACCAGCCAACTATGCAGGCAAACAGCATTCTCCTCCTTATTCCTTCTGACAGAGCCAAGGCTCTGACCCAGGACTCCTCACTGACGGAATTACTGCCACCACCACCGATCTCTAGGTCATCGAATATGAGGAACAAACAGGACTTTTGACAGGCAGGCATGACAAGAAGAGAGAGTGAGAAGGGAGGTGACTAGGAACAAAAACAAGGAAGTGGAAGAAAGGGCTCAAATGGGCTGTGAGGTACTTTTAAATGTAAGAAGCCATGATTCTAATGCCTCTAGATATATAATAGATAAATAATATGTGGATAGATAATAGTTATATCATGTAGATGTTAGAAATGTACACATATTTCAAGTTTGGACTGTTCATGTGTGTTTGGAAATATTACTGACAGATGAGAGTTGTTTGAATAATTAAATTACATTGTCTTATGAGGGTGTTAATTACCTTTCTTTTTAAAAAAAGAAAAAGAAACTTCAATTTGGGTTATAAACACCTTCCAATGTCTTTAACTTTCAAAACTAAACTTCTAGAACCCCGGCTTCAGCCACTGTTCACAGCAAATGTATCCAACAAAAACACACACATGCAGGGATGTCTGCCTTTCTTTGTACACCCACACCACCTGTTGTAACCTCTAAGTATCTTAATAAAGAAAATGACGGCGTAAACTGCAAGGCATCACATGCCATTTTATAAACTTCAGAGGAGAGTGTGTGCTCATAGAACCATCTCATAGGAAGGGAACGGGGGCAGGGGAGGGGGACCTGGAGAGAGTTGAGAGGACTGAAGCTTACAAGATACCATTCCTCTATAGCCAGACAAATTTCAATAAATCACAAACAAATTATAAATATCTTTCAGAGCAGACGAGCAGAAAAGAAGTATTTGGCTCCGAGTGACAGCTGAAAAATTCCCTTTCAGGCAGATCAAGGAACTGATGCCATTTGCACAAGCCCGGTTAAGCAAGGGGCTTACAGCTGTATGAATCCAATAATCTGGACGGGGCGCACACCCGCCCAGCTCCCTGGCCTGTGCCTATGTGCAGTCTATTGTCCTGTTATATTTGGAGGGAGTAAGAGAATTTTCTTCTCAAAGCTTAAATAGCAAAGTATTAAACCTATCAAAAGATTTTTTTTTCTCCAAAATCCACCAATTATGCTTCTGACTGAAGCAAGGGGACATGTCTTGTCAAACATAAAATCACCCTTTCATGCAACGCTATATAGACAGAACATCTCTGCACCGTTGGTTGAGTCAGCCCAAGGTTAAGAACCCAGATGCCAAGGCCATTTTCCAGTTTTCCCACTTAATAGTCAGTCGGCAGACTTTGAATAAATGGCTTAGCTTTTCTGTGCTTCGGTTTTTCTCCATCTATAAGATAAGGATAATAATATTTGACTAACCATTAGGATATTTTGCTAGAAGAAAATGGGACTGTATTTTACATGGACATGACAGGGCACGGTTGGTATTAAGTACAGGGAATACAGTAAATATTCCCAGTAAATTGATACTATTATTATTATTACTTTAAAAGTGTCCATTTACTAACTATAGACACTGAAAGGTGAGAGCAACATTCACTTTTACACTTAGTTTTCATTCATACACCATGACGTTAGTCCTATTTCAGCTTATATGAACAGAGGAGTCTCAGGACCACCTTCCAGTTGTTGTTGGATGATTTGAGAAATTCCCTATGCCAAACAACGCTTGCTGCTGTATCTTATATCATTTTTGATTTGTTGCACCGTCTAGAACTTCCTTTAAATAAAATTATGCATTATATATTCTAATATGTCTGGCATCTTTTGCCCTATATGGTTTTGGTTTATCCATAGTACATTATACATTGTAGCATTTTTCTCTTCAATGGTTATTTTTATAACTTTCCTCTTAACTTTTCAGTAAACACTTGGATTAGTTCTAATATTTTGCTATGTGGTTATTCTATGAATATATCTATCTTTCTATCATGTATATTTTTTAAAGCATAAAGGATCATCTCATTTATAAATGACACATTCATTAAGACTGTGAAGACTAGGCTGGGAATACAGCTCTTTCAGATAGTGAAATATTTTACAGTATATAGTAATCAACACAGTCTGCTACTCCTCAGGGTCAGAAATTAAACCAGAGAGCAGAAATTTAAAAAAAAAAAATCCTTAAAAAAAACAAACAAACCTGAAGATAGGCCTGCATATAAACAGCCTTCACAATGGCAGAGGAAGGACTCTACAGAGAGAGACAGAGGTTTCCATTCATTATGTGGTATATTTGTACAGGAAGAAAATGAAACTGAATCTTTTCTTCAAAGAATATAGAGATATTAAGCAGGGAAAGTTTATAAACATAAATGATAATCATATAAAAACATTGGGAAAATACAGAAAAATATCTTTGTGAGCTTAAGGTAGGGTTTCCTGGCCAGTGGTCCACCACTGCAGTCACCATGCTCTGGAGTCCAAGGTGGCCGTCTCTCTCTAGTTCAAATCCAGCCTGTATCCTGTGGGGGGGGGGGGAAAATCCGGTGGTGGTGCATGCCTTTAATCCCAGCATTTGGGAGGCAGAGCCAGGCAGATTTCTGAGTTCGAGGCCAGCCTGGTCTACAGAGTGAGTTCCAGGACAGCCAGGGCTATACAGAGAAACCTTGTCTCGAAGAAAAAAAAAAAAAGGGCAGGGTTTCCTAAACAAGACACAGCAACAGGTAGCCACTAAGGAAAGGACTGATAAATTGAAATACATTAACTTTAAGCTCTTACTTTTAGGTTTTTAAAAAAAAAAGAAAGAAAGACTAAGACTTAAGACTTAAGACTTAAAATGAGTAAAAAGATAAGCTACAAAATTAGAGAAAGTGATTTATGAAATGTAGAAGTGAAAAAAATACCTATCATCCAGAATATGTCCAAACATTCCTAAAAGAGAGAATGAACCAGAAAAGTGAACAAGAGCTCAAAAAGTACTTTTACAAGCCAGAAACTAAAACAGTCAGTAACCATATTAAAATTCAGCCCAAGCCCAAAAATAATCAGAAAAAAATTCACACTGTAACCACAACACAATACCACTATTCTTGCCCCCAGATGGCTAAAATAAAAGAGTTAACCAATGTCTAGGATGTTCTGTTTGCTTTTTGTTACTGTGATAGACATGACCAAAAGCAATTTGAGGAGAAAAAGGTTACATGTAACAGCTCATCACTGATAGAAGACAGGAAAATAGGGCCAGGACACAAAGCAGGTATCACTGCAGATGCTGTTTATCGGCTTGCTCATCGACTTTCCTTATATAGCCCAGACCCTCCAGCCCAGAGGCTGCACTACCCACAGTGGGCTGAGGTCTTCTACATCAGTCAACCATCAAGAAATTGTCCACAGACCCGACAGCAGGCCAATCTAATGGAGATAATCCTCATCTGAGGTGTCTTCTTCCCAGGTGTGACAGTGGACAACTGAAGCTATGACACAGGGATAATCTGGGACAACTGAAATCCCGCCTGTGTTCAATGTGAATTTGCAGATCCTTTTTCAAAAAAAACTATCCCACACAATCTCTAAGACAAGCATGAAAACATTGTGGGAGGAGGTTTAGAAGGAGTAGCAAACATCTAAGATCCTATAAAAGAAACAGATGCCTAGCAGTCTTAATTGAGACCTTAGTTGAGGGCCGGTGAGAAAGACGTCACTGTGTAGATGTTGTAACTCCGGTCTGCAGCCTGTAGTAACAAGGAAAGCAAATGAGACCTAAGATCTTCATCCGAGTACTGGAAGTGCCAATAGGTTTTTACAGCTTGGGTACAGTATATATAAAAGGAAGTCAATGAGGAAAAGGAAGGCTGATAACCACAAGGAAGCCATGAACTGCTGGGATTAAAGTTCCCAGGTCCTACAGGCGACTAGCATTAGCAATAAAACATGATTTTTGGCTGGGAGGTGATGGTACACTTCTTTAATCCCAGAAGACACTTAAGCGGGAGGCAGACATAGGCAGATCTGACCACCCTAGTCTATACAGTGAATTCTAGGACAGCCAGGGCTACACTGTCTCAAACATACACACACACACACACAAGTGGGGGAGGACACAGGGGGCTTTCGAAGCTAGCCATGGTGCCTGAATTTCAAGCTACTCCAGAGGCTGAGGCAGGAAAATCACAAATTTGAGACTAGCCTGGGCAACTTGGTGAGTTCATGACTTAAAATTCAAAAGGAAAAACAGAAAAAAAAAAACTTGTGAACAAGATAAAAATCCAGAACCCTTCCAAAATCAGAAAAACTAAGAAAACAAGTTAGGGGAACCTTTCTTAAGACCCAAGAAAAGTCTTACGTGAAACCTCAGAAAACTGCACAGTTCACAGAACTCCTGAAAACCTTAGCTACTATCCCCCTGTCACTCAGCTGAAGCCTAACCTAGAGTGGCTTACCTCAGGAGAGCAAATGCCAATAAGACATATGTGAGGCCCATAGCTTCCTAAGAAAACTCTATTAACAAAAGTTCTACTGCTGAAAGGACTGACGGGGGTTGTGGGGGTGCAGAAATCTTTCCAGTGCTAAACCTCTACATCCAGGAAGCATCTGGAAAAAAAAAACTGTGGCGCTGCAAACACAAGCTATCTTTCATGGGAAGAAAGAAAGCTTGGCACACAGGGGAAAGGGAAGGTCAGAAGGCAGAGCCAAGAGCTACAGAAAACCATTCCCAGGGAAGAATAGACCTCAGTGCTAACCAAAGCACTTAAAACATTTGCTCGTTTGGGTTCCAGCTTTGGGGCCTCTCCTTCTTCAGATAGCCTTTTCACACGTCGGCTTCTCTGACACGTGTCCAGGAACCATGTCACGGAACAGTGTTGCTTCCAGCAAATGCCAGCGATTGACGACAAGTCACATGGCTGCCCCATTTCAAAGGAAGAGGACTAGACCGACGCAGATGCAGGAGCTGGAGTTCACTGGGGACCATCGACATGACAAACAACCGCAGAAAGGAAGTATAGTCAGAGCTATGTGAGACAATAAAGAATGCTCAGACAAATGGATGGTAGATCCCAGGAGATCGGCTGCGGGTAAGACCATCAAGGCAGTGGGATGGAAGATGGGAGGCTTCAGGTACAGAGTGGAATGCTTTGTAAAAATGATTCAAATGATTGCTGACAGCAATACCTAGGGAGTGCTCCTCAGCCCCAGTGGCATATTAGACACATACTCCACAGCCTCTGTGATTTTTACATAATGAGGCTGGAAGGGGTCTGTCATTGGCAATCCTTAAAAGTTCCCTGGGTAATTCTGAATGGGAGCTAATTCTAGTGTTAAGTGAGACCCACTGCTTCATAAATGCCATTTGAAATGAGTGGTTGAAATGAGCAATAAGATATAATTGTTGAGAACAGAAATAAAGAAAAAAAATCCACCAAACTACAATAACCATCTCTACAAACATTGAAATCACAAACACAGAACTCAGAGATTCAAATCCGGGATGAATAACCTGAGGCTTCCGTTTGTGCAAGAGCCAACTGGACAAAATATAGGAATATATATAGCAAGAAAACATATTTGTGGGGGAAACTTTCAGAATTTAGTGAAAGTAATATAAAGAGACCGTGAGTGGGACAGCTGGATAGTTACACGCAAAAGAATGAACTTGGAACCTGTTTCACACCAAATGCAAAATTAATCCAAAATAATCAAGAAGTAAAATTTAGAAAGAACTCAAATTAGAAAATACTTAGGAAAAAAAAAAGAGAAAGAAACAGGATATTTTCAGAACATTGTTTTAACCAGTGTTTTCTCAGATTCAACACCAACCAAACAAGCAATAGAAGGAGAAATGGATAAACTGACCTCTATCAAAGTCAAGAACCGTTACATTTCCGTGACCATCATCTGGAACAACCCACAAAGTGTGGGTAAGTTTCCAAAGCACGTGGCTGATAAGGGACTTACATCTAGAAAAACACAAAACACAACCCAATTTTAAAATGGGCACAGAGGGACTAGAAAGGTGGTGGATCAGAGATTAAGAACACGTGCTGCTCTTCCAGAGGACCAAGATTCAACTCCCAGCACCTGGTCTTACAATCGTCTACAACCCAAGTTCTGGAAGATCAGACACACTCTTCAGATTTTATGTATGCAACATATATATAGTACCCAGACAAACAAATTTTATATATATATATATGAAAATCCTTCATTAAAGGATTACATTTTGTTTTAAATTTCAGGTATGAGGCCAAAGAGATGCCTTAGCAGTTAAGAGCACTGGCTGTTCTTCCAAAAGACCAGTTTGACTCCCAGCAGCACTAACATGGCAGCTTACAGCTGTTTGTAACTCCAGTTTCAGGGGACCTGATGTCCCCTTGTGGTCTGTATGGGACCCAGGCCTGCAAGTGGTGCACAGACATACATGCAAACAAAACATTCACATGCATAAAAAATACTTTTTAATTTTTTAATAGGTACGTAATCTGAACCGACATTACCCCAATAAAGACATACAGAAAAGAAAGGAAAGAGAGACAACTTAAAAGAGCAGCACAGGGTGAGAGAGAAGTTCTGTTGAATTCAGTTCTATGCGCCAGTGCAGTTCAGTTTGTGGATTTTAGAGGCAGTCTTTCCTAGCATATAATATCTAATATATATAATAAGTATATAATATCCATTGACTCCAGAGGAAATGTAAAAGGAAATTGCAATAAAATTCTTTTTCTACACCCACTACAATTAGACAAAAAGATAACCATTGCTATCCAATGTCAGAGTCTGCTCGAGTTGGTAAAACACTACAGACTAAGTAGCCTGGAAGCAACAATTTCCATCTTCTACTGTGACCTCACATGGCAGAAGGGATCATGTGATATCTCTGGGCTCTCTTTTACAAGAAGGGAAATCCAGCCTAGAGGGTTCTTCCCTCCTGAGTTAACTGCCAAAAGACCCATCCTTCTAATACTACCATCCTGATCAAACACAGCCTTAAAAGTAACCTTCATTCACCTGGTATCATTGCTGTCTCAGAGGCTTACTACTTAATAAACTCACCCTTTCTAGTTCTTTCTGAGCACTGGCTGGTTGATTCAACTCAGCTGTTCTGGCTCCAACCCCCTCCAAGCTGACTGATTCAAACTGGCTTTCTCAGCTTCACACCGAATTGCTCTGCTAGGAAAGACTGCCTCTAAAATCCACAAACTGAACTGCACTGGCGCATAGAACTGAATTCAACAGAACTTCTCTCTCACCCTGTGCTGCTCTTTTAAGTTGTCTCTCTTTCCTGTCTTTTCTCGTGAAAGTTGGGTCTATCCTATCTCTGACTCATTCTGTCAAATCTTTCTCTACGTCATCATTTTGTCTGCCCCTCAACTAGACATCACCTTCAAACATGGCTGCTTCCCTCCACAAACTATCTTTACCTTCATTGTTTGCTCGACAAAAGGTGAATACTAAAGGCATGTCTTTATTCCAGCCAGAGTAGCCATGTTGCTGGATTAAAATTCCTCTACATACTGCTATTGTCACTCCCAGATGTATACCCAAAGAAATACAAAATTCATGTCTACACAAATATGTGCACATGTATTTTTATAATAGCAATGATCATAGTAAACAATCAGTGGAAACAACCCAAATGGCTATCAAGTAACAAATGAATGAATAAGATGTAGAATGCTCATTTAATGGGACGTTATTAAGCCAATAACAGGGAATGAAGTACTTTTTTTTTATTGGAAATTTTATTTATATTTCAGATGTTTTCCCCTTACCCCTTTTCCCCCCTCCCTCCCAGGAACTCCCTATCCCTTCCCCCCTCCTCTTGCCTCTATGATGGTTACCCCACCCACCCTCCCCTGTACCTCACCTCCCCACCCTCGAATACCACCCCCCATGATGCCAGCCTTCATGGGACCAAGGATCTCTTCTCCCACTTATAAATAGCTCCCTTGCATATATAGCTGGAACTATGGGTCCTCCCTAAGCGCTCCCAGGCTGGTGGTTTAGACCCTGTGGGGCTCTGGTTGGTTGATATTGTTGCTTTCCTCATGGGGTCCCAATACCCTTTCTAACTCCTTCAGTCTTCACTCTATCTTCTCTGTTGGGAACCCCATGATCAGTTTAATGGTTAGCTGTGAGCATCTGCCTCTGAATTGTCAGACTCTTGCAGACCTCTAAGGAGACAGCTATATCAGGCTCCTGTCAGCATGTACTTCCTGACATCCACATCAACGTCTACCTTTGGTGACTGCACATGGGATGGATACCCCGGTGGAATGGTCTAGCAAATGGTCCCTCCTTCAGTTTCTGTCCTGTACTTTGTCTCCATATATGCACAACATGAGTGAACCTTGAAAATACTATGCTAATTGCAAGAAGCCAACACAGAAGAATTCTATATCAAATATTTCAAATATTTCAAGCAAGCAACTGTCACCTGGGTGCAGAGGCATAGAAAGGATATGAAATGACTGATAAGGAATATAATGTTTCTTTGGGGAGTTTTTAGTTTTGAGATATTTCAAACTTAACTGTAGTAATGGTTACGCAGCTCTATGGATGTACTAGGAACAGTAGTGCAATTTAGTCATTCTGTAGTATACGAGTTATATTTCAGTGAAATTATTCCAAGAAAATATACTGTATATTATTTATAATTCAAGACTAACCAGGGTAAACAAGACTTGGATATATTTTGGCGAGTCCTTAAAAAGTTAAATGTTAAATTTTCCTATAATCTAGCAATTCAACTCCTAGGCATACCCTTGAGAGAGATGGAAATATATTATTCTGTACAGAAAAGTGACCATGAATATTTATCTCAACATTATCACATGTAAAAAAGGAAAAATTAAAACAAAGGCCCATTAATGGATGAATGGGTAAAGAAAATGCTCTATCTGCATAAAATGTAATAGTGTTCAGGCACGGAAATTCCTGACAAATGTTACAAGCTAGATGAAGCTCAAAAATACTGTGACAAGTGAAAAGCCCAAGCCCAAATGGCCATATGTTATATGACTTTTCTTGCAATGTATCTTGAACAGACAGATCTATAGAGACAGAAATAGACTATTAGTTACCAGCTCTAGGGGCAGGGCAAACAGAGTGGTGATCTATGGGTATGAAGCCACTCCTCTGGGTTGATGGAAATTTTGAAATTAGAAAGAGGTGACAATTGTCCAAAATTGATAGCACACTCTGAATATAAAGTTATAGAACTATGACTTATATGTTGTATATCTGTTAATTGTATGTTATGGAAATTCTACCTCAATTCAAAATTTCTCATTATAGAATCTCTGTACTGGCTAGCCAACAACATAAAGTAGAAAGCTAAATCATGGTGACTTTAAAATTGTCTTCATTCTGTTAGATATATCATACATCAGCAGTATATAGCTTCTTAGGGGAAAAATTTTAAAACAAATGTATTCAGTTCTTCCAATGTGCTGTGTTCGACACAACAATTTTATTAAATATAGCAATGGTTTTTGTGAGAAGCATATAACCTTTTTTGAAGCATGTTAGTGTTGGTTATCTGAGGTTTCATTTTAGTTCTTTTCTATAATTAGTGGAATATTTAGCTAATTGTTATCATGTTGTATATGTTTACTCTTGCCCCTATTGTCTGGATCTAAAATATCATTAAGAAAATTCCTCAAAGCAAACTAACATTGGACAGAAACCTTTGCAAATGGATAGGACGTAACATCAGACAGATTCTGGCAATGGACTGAAGACAAGCATCCAGGAAGACTATACATTGTAACTCTTCATAAAGATGGATGTAACATCTTCCAGGCCACCCACCTTATACAAATGTATTGCATGTCTGGCACCTGAGTAGAAATCTCTCTCTGATTTGGAAATCCAAAATGTATAAGACTTGTGGTAGGTACAATTTTGTCATCTTGACCTGGCTACTCTCCTGTTGTCATAGTAACAAATGCAATTTAGAGAGCTTCACACAGTTGATTTCACAAAGTTTCTAAAATGACTAATATTTGCTACTTTTCAATAACTCACTCAGAGGCCTAAGCTCTCAAGGCCAACACCAATCCCACTTAGTCATTCCTCACCTATACATACACCAACACCACACCACCACACCACACACACCACACCACACACACACACACACACACACACAAACAGGCACCTTTCTGAAACCTAAAAAGGCATACTGCAGTGGTAAAATATACCCTTTGTAGAATAGACCTGAAGAAAGCTTATGAAGAAAGCCTATGAAGGCCTGCCTAGGAAATGGATTTTAGTGCCAATTGTAGGGTTCCACTACCCAGAATCCTTGGCATGGTTGGAATGGAGAAGCACAGCAGAGGAACTGGGTGGGCTTATGCTCTTGGCCCAGTGGATGACTGGAGAGGGTTCCAAATAGGACCCTGGAAAGGCTGGGCCCAGAGTAAGTAAGTATGATACACTCGGGTTGATGTCCAACTGTCTCTCCACAGACACTAGGCCACTGAGGCAGGAGACGGTGGGAGAGTGGGGAGCACCTTCATAGAGGCAAGGGGAAGGGAGGAGGGATAGGTGGCTTGTGGAAGGGAAACTGGGAAGGGGGATAACATTTGAAATGTAAAATAACCAGTTATATATATATATTTCATGGTTGAAGAATCATTTCATTTGGGATCCCTTTTATTAGAATGAGGCATGAGGCAAGAAAGCTAAACAAGAAAGACTAGTCACCAGTTTGCTGCAGTAGAGGAAGGCTTGTGGCATGTAACCTTTCTGTCCTCACATGCCTGACCTCTGAGGTGACTGAAGCCTCCAAAGTGAGGCTTACTATAATGTCAGTGGATGCTGGAATGCTCTTCTTGTTCTCTCAAGACAATTCTTTACCATCTTCTTAAATCTTGAGTGCTATTAACAAAACATCTTCTATATTTTGCCCAGTTGTTTTAGTTTTTTTTTTTTTTTTAAACAAGAAAGTTGGACTGAATTACAATCAGCCTTTGCTGAAAGTAGAAATCTCAAATTTTGCCTTGAGATATATGGGGTTTGGGGAATGGACTGAAAGCGAAGCATCAAGTTTCCTTTGTTGGGCTTTGAAGATGCATTCTTTAACAAACATTATCTCACTAGCACCTTCTGAGCACTGCGTCGTATCAATCGTCATAGGATGCCACGAGAGGGTGCAAACAGGAGAAAGACACAAGTTGCGCCATTAAGACCATCTGATTCTAAGAATGAAGGAATGAGTGTAAATTAAAAACGGTAAAGGGCGGGCATGGTAGCATATGCCTTTAATCCCAGCACTCAGGAGGCAGAAGGGACAAATCTCTGAGTACAAGGACAGCCAGGGCTGCATTGAGAACTCCTGTCCTGAAAAACTAAGCTAAACAAACAAACAAAGATGCTAGGGAGGTGGAGGACAGAAGATGAACTGAGCCTACAAGTACCTAGCCTGGAGAAGTTACAAACCGAAACAGAGATGTCATGTTTTGCGAGGACTATAAATCAAAAGTCTCAAAATCGCAGGCCACAGACTGGATTCAACCCACAAACGTGTTTGGTTTGGCCCACACAGCATTTTTAAAAATAGGAGATTTCCCACTTAAAAAAAAATCCGGATTTCCATCTTCTGTAAGTCAAAAGTCCTGGCAAGCGTCCTCCTTGCCAACTGGCAAGCCTCAGACAGAGCTGAGCAGAGCAGCCTCCTCGGGGACAGCTTTTTTTTTTTTTTTTCAAGTCCCCATATTTCCCATCAGTCCCCCTTCAGCCTCCCCACATCCCTCACACCCAGCATGGATCACTTTCCAAATCTAAAGAAAAGCGCTGTGTGAATGCAGCTTTCGAGCCCTTCATGGAACCAGGGTATTAGTATGGACTTAGACGTCCACACAGCCCTGTACACAGTTAACTAACCCCATCTCCTGTATGAGGTCTCACCACCATCTTCACTCATCTGAGTTTCCTTCTTATGGGCAGTTAAGCTTACAGCCCCTGTGTGTTTGCTTTGTCTCTGCAGAAGAGTCCGTGGGAGAGCCGGTCCCTAGAACACCTTCCCATCAGTCTTCCTTCCAGAGACTCTAGAGAGAAGCCACCACCAAGAATTCTATGTCAGAGCAGGGTTCAGGCATTGTGTTCCAGCTGTGATGGGATTTTGAATATCGGATTTTGAATATCGGATTCTCATATTTCTCCTCCAGCTTTTAGGGTACATTCAGTCCTCTGAATCAGACCACTCATCATAGAGAAAAATTTGCAGTTCAGCCCCGAAGCATAGAAGGAGCAAGAGCTAAGGTGTAGGAGACAGGCTGGCCTGGCTGGAGCTTCACACCAGGATCGTAGGGTTCTGAAGGGTCCTGGAACCTCAGTTAACTGGTGGATCATAGGAAGAAGGGCTTCTGGAATTCTAGAAGTCAAGACAGGCATTGGTCATGTATGATCATGGTTAAGATAGGCATTGGTCATGTATGATCATGGTTAAGATAGGTGTTGGTCATGTATGGCCAAGTATAAGAACAACTCTACTCCATGTTGGTAGCATGGCATCTTCAGTTCTAGCAATAAACTGTCATTTTCTCTGTCATAGGCCTCTCATCAGGAGTGCATAGACCCATCTTTAAGAGATGTCCCTTTCAATAGACAGAAAATACGATAATCTATCTAGCCATGGGGGTACATGTCTATAGTCCTGTACTCCAGAGTCAGAGCCAAGAAGGTTGTGAGTTCAAGACCAGCCTGGATATACATGGTAAGATTTTTGTCTCAAAAAGAAGGCAGACTAAACTGGCTTTGAATTGTGACTATTCCTCACTGCTCAATATCAAGGCAGATATGAATATCAATTCAGATAATAAATGTAAAGTTCCAAGGCTATCACCTGATATATATCAAGTACTTGATAACTGTTAGCTTTTATTACCACGGTACTTTATGTAGTGCTATAGACTAAGTGTTGACATTCCCTCAACATTCATCTATGGAAACCTCAACCCCCAGTTTAATGATATTGGGGTGAGTTCTTACTAAGGCAATGGGAATAGAGCCTCCATAAGAAGCCTCAGAGCCTTACCTCTTGCTCTATATAACACACCGAGACCATATAGCCAGCCGTAACCAGGCAATGAATATTCCAGAAACTTAACCTTGAACTCGAAGCCTCTAGAACAGAAAGAAATCAGTACTGCTGCTTACAAATTCACAAATCATTAATATCTCATACTGGGATTTTGTTCATCCTTTTTATATCCCGGCATTAATGAGAGATAAAGAACGAATGAGCAGACACACTGTTATAGCTGTTCTACATGTACAAGTCAGACTGGTCTGGAACACTGGGAATGCATGGTTACATATCAGTACATGACCTAGAAATAAAGGTGGGCAGCGACATTTTCTTCTTTAACCTTTTATATAGAGCTTACCATGGCTCTAAGATTTTACTCCCAGATGGGAGTCTTCTAAACTCAAGCAGAGCTTAGCAGGCCAGTCTGGATACTTTGTGACCCCCAGCTCACCTCTCTTGGGCATTCCAGCCTCCTCTGCACCTGACTTTGGCAGATGGTTGTTGCTTGACTCAGACTCAGGTCTTAATATTGGCCTCTGTTGTTATTTATCATAACCTATAGTTTCATCTGCCCCCTAAATAATTCAGATTGGATGCGCTGACCATATCCCACACCTGCCTTCTCTTCTGCTTAAGACTCTTTTCCAGTCTTATTCCTCTATGGATTGGATTCCCTGATTCCACAGCACTATACCCACTTGTGGAGGATGGTAAGATTTGTAGCACAGCGAGCTGGTTTAAGAATGTAGGTCAGTGGTAGCATGTGCCCAGTGTGTGTGATGTCAGAGTTCCACATTCAACATAAGGTAAGGGGAGGGGATGGAGGATCGTCGTGTGTAACTCTGTAAGTTTGACACAAAGAACACATCTGCACGACCCATACCCAGACTAGGAAACATTTTCTCACCCTTTGCCACTGGAGAACTTTGAGTTTAGTCTAATTTCATACTTTCTCATAATAATACTGGGATCTCATTTCTGATGTCTCTGCTCAAACTATATTTGTATGTTTCACTCATGTTATGCACTATTAATATGCACATTTATTTACTTGCTATCATAATTTATTTATTCATTTTGCTATTGTTGGCAATGTGAGTTTGATGCAAGCTTTTTGCTTGTATGTTTCTTTGTTTGTTTTGCCTATTAGAAATGTTGTTACCAGAGCATACTTGCTCTAGACGTTTAGCAACTATGTGTTTCTGTGGCTAGGGTACCAAGGAATGAGACCTCTAACCCATCTGGATTGCTTTAGTGTTGGTTTTTTTTTTTTTTTTTTTAATAGATACATTTTGTTCTAGTCCATTTTCTGTTACTATAACAGAATAACAGAGACTGGTTATTATAGAGAGAGCAGGATAATTTGGGCTCCTAGTTCTAAAGCAGGGAAGCTCAACACCAACATATCTGATGAGGGCCCCTGGATACATCACAGTGGAGGCAGGTGACGTCAAACAAGGGAAGCCCAGAGCACC
The DNA here is from genome assembly GCA_021653895.1 of Mastomys natalensis. Lineage (NCBI taxonomy): Eukaryota > Metazoa > Chordata > Mammalia > Rodentia > Muridae > Mastomys > Mastomys natalensis. The sequence goes on along the minus strand of JAJTUV010000053.1, from coordinate 567,837 downwards.
TGCTTTAAAACAACCGGCTCTCAAAGGAATCAATCCAATCTCTTTTAAAGGCCCATCACCAAACCCCACTACACTGACAGTGCCTTTCATCAGGACTTTTGGTAGAGACAGAATGTGAATTCAAATGTAGTATCACCACAGAGTGTTTCAAAGTATCGGCAACAATGCTCACTGCTGCCTGTTGAGTCCCCCGTACATTCTCTCAGACACTGAGTATTGCAGGGGCTTTTGGAAAGGAGGGGACACAGAGGCAGGGTAGGATGGGGCAAGAGAAGTAATGGACGAATGGATGTAAGCAAAGTACAGTGTCATACATGCGTGAAAATGTAATGTAACCAAATGTTTTGTACAGTAACTGAAAAATTAATTTAAAAAAAAAAGAAGGAGAGCAAAAGGAAGTCCTATGGAGCCTCACTTCCCTTGTTCACGATGCATAGCTCAGTTGCCCCCAGCCCTGTTCGGAGTCTGCAGCCCTCCACCCACCTCCACCTTCTAAACTAAGAAACAGTTACATGAAAATTGAATACTGCCTTACACAAACAGCCTATAAAGAGATGGCACTGCACTGGTCATGATGAGTTTCCCTTAGGCTCCCCATCCCAACCTTTCCTTGGTGCCATGAGATGCTAAGGGTGCCAGCACAGGAATGTAGTCATGGCTCCCTCTGTCAGGGGGCTCTATTCCATCTATATACATGCAAATTTTATAAGCCTTCCATTTTAAAAAACAAAACTAGCAGTACCCTACTTTAAAATATTAAGAGCCCCTTGAAATGATCCAAACTTCGGTGAATGGGAATCATACAGCTTTTAAGGGTTTTTTTTTTTTCTTTACAATAAGAACTATGACTTCAGCGCCAGAGTATTGGAAACATCATGAAGCGAAGATTAAAGCTTATTGCCAGTGTATGATACCAAGACCTTCTAAGGTCTGATTCTAATTAAATCCATCCGACAGAAACCCACTCACAGCCTCCATCCTAAATGTAGTCTCCTTTACTAGGAAAGAGATCACGTAAATTCTTAGGTATTCAATTCCCTTACTAAAGCATTTCCCAGTGCTAAATTCACTTTTTTGAAAAACCAAAAGTAGAGGACAGATGAGGCACTTCCCTTTTTCAAATCCACCGCTGTGATCACGTGGCCTTCTTCACTTAAATGTTTGAGCCCCCATTTAATTCATGAGGAATTGTGGGGAGGAAAGTGGAGGATTACAGCATGTCTGCTCCAAATAACCCAGGGCTTATGAGAAATAAGTAATACATACTCATAAGTAAACCCACGTTTGTAACTTCCAACTTGTATAAAGAAAAATGTCCTTAATTTTATATCTCTTTTGGATAAAGAACCTTATTGTTCTTTTCAAAGTGCAGCAATGAAATACCAAAATATTCTTCCAGATTTTTACCTCAGTTGAGAGATTCCCCATCCCCTTTTGTGCATGATCATCCATTTCTAAAAAGAAATCTAGGACCAGAGATGGCACACAGAATTAGAGAACATAGTGACTGTGTGCAACGCCCTAAGTTCAATCCCCAAATCTGAAAACTAGGTGTGTATACATGTGTATGTACATGTGTGTATACATATGTTTCTGTATGTGTATGTTTCTATTTACATGAAACACACTCCCTTTCCCTGCTTCCTTCTTTCTCTATCTCCTCCTCCACCAGGAAAACTAACTGCACAGCACATTCGAATTCCTTATATACCTCATATTCTAATTTAAATACAAATCATAAACCTTGTACAAAGGGTCAGTAGGATTTTTTTTTTTTTTGGCCTTTTGAAAAAGGAAAAATACACTGTGCCATTTCATTAAAGTTAAATGCCTTCTTACAGACACCTACATGTTTGTTCACCTCCTAAGTTGCCCTTTGTGGTCTTTAATTGACTTTTCCTAGACTTCCTTTAGTCATACGTATACGAGTCCCCCTATTCTCCCCTCTGAGTCATACATTTCGGTCCTATTAACACTGATGGAGTTTATGTGTGTGTGCACTGGGGGAGCAGGAGCCCCTTAAACACCTTTTTAATGGAACAGTTTGGTTTCTCTCTTGTTCCCTTGCACATTCCTCACGCTGGACTTTTTCTTACCAACCTATGGTCCCTAACAATGACGTTCTGATTTCTTTTTCAGCTCTAATGCTTTATTCTTTATTGAACGCTGGTCTCTAAAGTGGACTCGGCTTCCCCTCTTTAATTGGCCATTCCTGGAAAAGGCAGTGTGACTAAGTCATTACTACTGGGTCTCAGAGTGAAGCCCAGGCTGCCTTCGTTCCAGCCCTTTACTTTGTGGCAAGCGTGTTTAACGCACAGACTATTTTTTATCCTTCTGAAGCCCTTCTAGCCAGACGCTAATTAAGTAATGAATACATATTTACTTAAGAGGGTAAAGATCTCTATTTCTTCACATTAACGTAAAAATAAATAGGCATGTTTTTAAACCCCCATTTTATAATGTTTTGTTTATATGTTGGGGGGTGGGTTTATTTTTTCGATTTAAGTGCCTATTACACAGGACTTCAGCAAAATGTCCACATTTAGACCAGGAGAGTGGTGGAGCAGACAGTACCTTTGGAACTATAAATCCCTGACACGTAGACTCCCCATGCATATGAGAACAATCATATTTTGTTTAGCTCTTAGCAGTGCATTATTCTTTATTGTTCTTGTTACGGCTTGATGGATGGAGTTACAGTCCAATGTTGTTTTCTTTTCTCCTTTGTAAGGGCCGGGGTGGAGCTTGCTGAGTCTGTGACCAAATGTCTAGCAGAGTACTGAATGTTTTCTATCATTTTCAGTCACATGAAGTCACCGTTTTGGGTATCTCAGTAACCACTGAATGAGTGTTGAAAATATTCACTACATAGTGAGTTCCAGGACAGCCAGAGCTACAGAGTGAGACAAGGACTCAAAAAGAGGGAGGGAGGGAGGGAAGGAGGGAAGGAGGGAGGGAGGGAAGGAGGAGGGAGGGAAGGAGGGAGGGAGGGAGGAAAGGGAGGGAGAGGGAGATAGAGATAGAGAGAGGAGATGAGAGAGAGAATAAGAATCTATAGGTGCAAAAATATACAATAAGCAATGAATTTTTCCCATTGGTCAATAGAATTCAAACCTTAAACTGCCAAGTCTTTTATCCCCATATTTCATTTTTAAAATAACAGAATATAGCCAACCTGGCCTTGATTAGTTACACCTCTGCATTACGAAGAAATGACATTCTGATGAAGTGGAGGATTTGTAAACTAAAACTGATGAATGAGAGATCTGATAGAATATATAAAGACATAAGGATAAGCACTGCAATGTGAATTTCACTTTTTAAAAAAATCACACCACATGGGAACCATTGCCCATCCTCTAACTGTTCACTGCCCTCTCCTGGCACCACAGTCATAGAACTCTTAATTTACCTCAAAATCTTATTAAGACATGTAAATGACTATATCAGCAGGGTCAGCTCTGAGGCTGAAAGCATGAGATGTAAGTGTGAGAGGTAAGAGTTGAGCAGTTGCTTTATATTAGGACATTTAGAACCTGGGAAAGCTCGGGTGACACACCCCACTATCACGAGGATTCCAGAGTAACTGATGAATTGTTCAAGGGTTCCCTGCCTCTAACCTCCATTCACCACGAGTATTTCAACTGCTGGAGCCTGAAAATCCACACTCTACTGAAGAGAATTGTTCTACTCAATACAGAACAGGATCTAGCCATTCACATGGAATATACACATTTATATCTTAACTACATGTATATAATAATATGGAGAAATTAAGTTATAAAAACCTGAATTTGTATTGAATATGTCTGCATTTGAAACCTCCATTACAAGTTGGCAGGTGAGGGCAGCAGTAAGGAGGGACCCATCCACTCCTGGGTAACTGTGACTTAGTTTCCCACTCTTGCTTTTCTGTCTCTGATTCCTCAATCTTTCCAGCCACCTTTTTCTTACAGCTCCCAGACATAAGAATAGGTACCTTATAGCCACTGTGAATGAGAAAAGACAAAAAAACTCTTTCATTCTTCGGTTTTTGTTTTTTTTTTTAACTTCAAGCTTTTGTGCAACCTCATTATTTGACATCAGATCTTGAGCTAATGCAATAAAATAGCTCTTCATATACTGCAGTGATATAAAAAAGCATGAGAGGGTAATAGAGTTCATGAAAACTGACTTTATGTTCTCTGACTTTCAAGGTTGGAAAATTTTAACTCTGCAAAAAATGCATTTACACACTTTTTTCACTAATGTATTTTCTATTATGTCTAATTTATTATAAAAATCAAGCCTTTATCTGGATAATTAATCAGATCTAATAGGTAGAGGAACATTCTGGTGCTGTATCGCCTCGTGTGCTGGCATACAAAGGTGAGCATTACGGGTGAAGGATGATGTTTGGTGAGCACTCAATCAGTAAATCTTAGGTTGGATGCACTGTTCTCTTAGAGCTGAAAGAGACTATAATGAAATAATGGCTTTTAACATTAGTTTCTTGATGACTCAGGAGAGAAAGACACCAGGAAATGGGGGCCAGAGCAGAAGCAAAGACGTGCAATAGAGCAAACAACAGATTATGTAGTGTTGGAGCAGAATGCCAGACATGGACCCTCTCCCAGCCTGTCTGTCTCCTGTTAGAAGTGGTGGCCTACTATCCTCCTCACATGGGATTCTCCTTGGGTGAAAACCTGCACCAGTCCCACAAAACCTTGCCTCCAGGTTCAGTGGGAATTCCAAAGTGATGGGCTTAGTACTCTCCTTCCAAACTAGAGAAGCTTCTAGAACTTTGACCAAGCTTCATCTACTTGGTCAAAATCTCTCTTCCTGGAGTCCCAAAATATCTTTTTGTAAGCCCTCTCTCAGCTGACATATCATCCTTGTGTGGATAGAAGCAGGATCTCTACAGTGACACTCCTGACCTTCAGCTCAGATTCCCCACTGTATATCTGTGGATATAGGCATAGCCCAGGTAACAGAATAAATATCAGGCATGTGGAAAGAACTTTGCAAGTGCAGCTCTTACTGAGTGGGCTGAACTCAATTCCCCATACTGACCCCCAATTCTCTCTCTCTCTTCTTCTTCTTCTTCTTCTTCTTCTTCTTCTTCTTCTTCTTCTTCTCTCTCTTTCTCTCATGCACACACACACACACACACACACACACACACAAACACACAACATACATACACACATACATACACAGAGCACCTTCAAATCCAATCTAAGAATGTTTCTTTTTTTTTCTACCCTTGGATGAAATTTTAAACCAACCCAATAACATTTGCATAATTACCTGGTGGCTCCAATTATTCTCTGTTCCAAGAAATTAATTTAAGTAATTAAAATATTGAACATACAAGCCAACAGAGAATCTAACTTTTATCTAGCATGGAGCTTTATTGATCCCAGATTGAAGACCTAGTGTGTTTTAGAACAAGAGTTAGTGGGTAGGATATGAAGGGCCTGCTTTTGCTCTGTTGTCTACCTTACTTATTCTCTCCTAGCTTCCTCATCAGTGTTCCTTGGCCTTCCATGGAAATAATGTGTAATGTTAAATCCACAGTAATGCTTCCATGGCTAGTACAGTTGTGGACTCCTCTGAGCTTGGTAGTGGATTAAAGCTAGGACTTTCATCAAATCGTAATGGACTTTTCTTCTTTTACGTTTTATAAGTAAAAGGTTATTTGCTAATAATCTTAACTCTAATCCTGTGGGCATTTTGTCCAAGGCTTTCTTTGTTGGGCCCTGTCACCATCCTCACAGAGTTTTGGACAGGATAACTCTAAGAAGGTTCCCTGGTGAGCCTACTCCCTCATCCTAAGCTCTGATTGGTAACTTATCCTGCATCCTTGCCTTGCAGCCTGTGAAAGAACAACATGGCTCTCTCCTATTCCATTTTTCCTGCTGAGACTGGATCCTCAATTCCAAGGGACATGTGTCAAGCTCCCATAAGGTTCCCTGAAGCCTCCTTCATGTAACCACAATGTGTTCATAACCTAAACACACATCCTCTGAAAGAGTCTCCACAAGTGATCTCTCCCAATCTCTTTGACCTCTTCTGTGTAGCATTCCCTAAACAGGTACACACAACACCACCTGTGGGATATGGTGTGATTTGGCATACATTGTTTTATGAGCAATTTTGGATATTCAACCAGAAGTATGATCAGAAGTTGGTATAGTCTAAGTACTGTGTTGAAGACTTTTTCCCCCTACCCATGGTGCTGCTGGAAGGTAGTGGGACCTTTAAGAGGTGAGGTCTAGTGGGAGGGCCTACCCTTGAACTATGTTGGAAATCTGATTCCTTCATCTTTCTATTTCTGGAAGTCACAAGGTAACCTGCTTCCTCTACTATGTATTTACACCATATTGTTATCACCTCACCATAGGCTCAAAAACAATGAGCAAACTGACAATCTACCAAAATCTCCAAAAGTACAGATTAAGATAGTTCCTCTTCATCTTCCTCTTCCTCCTGCTCCACCACCACCACCACCACCACTTTCATTGTTTGATCTATTATTTGTTGTTGTCTTTTGAGGTAGTGTCTCTCTAACTACCCAAGCTACCCTGGAACTTCAGAGCTTCCTGCTTTTGCTTCTCAAGAATTCCAGGTATGTGCCACCACACCCAGATATCCTTTCCTCTTTATAAGCTGATTGTCACTGGTATTTTGTTATAGTAACAGGAAGCTCACTAACAAGGAAGTATCCCTCCTTTTCTTTCTGACACATATTTTTAATAATTGCTCTTTTCAAGCTGCTTTTCACATTTATTAGAGTCTTTGATGGATAGACAAGTTCTTCTACAACTGGAAATCTATTCCAGTGGATAAATTTGTGTATATTTAATCATACATAACTATAGAACAAAGGGTGTAGGTAGTAAAAGGAAAAATAACAATTTGAAGAAGGGCTTCAGTTCTATGATTATTCCTCTAAGTGAATCACAACTGTGTTTAATCTCTAACTGATATAAGATCTCCCTCTCCCTCTCCCTCTCCCTCTCCCTCTCCTCTCCCTCTCCCTCTCCCTCTCCCTCTCCCTCTCCCTCCCCTTCCCCTCCCCCTCTCCCTCTCCCTCTCCCTCCCCCTCTCCCTTTCCTTCTTTTTCATGTTATTATTATTCTCCTCCTCCTCCTCTTCTTCCTGTCTTCTTCCTCTCCTCCTCCTTATCCCTTTCTTCCTCCCTTTATCCTCCCCCTCCATCTCCTCTTCCTCCTTCCTTTATGTTCTATCAAGGACATATATGTCACTCTGTGTGTGTGTGTTCGTGGTTCAGAGAACAACTTGCAGGACTCTTCTCTTCTTCCACCATGTGTGTCCTAGAGACTGAACTCAGGTCATCATGCTTCAAGGCTGGAGCCTGTACTACTCAGAATATGCTCAAGATCTGCTATTCTGCCGGGCAGTGGTGGCACACGCCTTTAATCCCAGCACTTGGGAGGCAGAGACAGGCGGATTTCTGAGTTCGAGGCCAGCCTGGTCTACAGAGTGAGTTCCAGGACAGCCAGGGCTACACAGAGAAACCCTGTCTCGAAAAACCAAAAAAAAAAAAAAAAAGTCTGCTATTCTATAGACATATTCTTTTTTTTTTTTTTTTAACATTTGCTTTCATACTGTGTGGATCTCACTTCACTTAGCATAAGTCTATTATTTAAATATCTGTCATTTAGATGCAAATGGCCCTTAAGTTCAAGTGTATATGTAGGTCCTAATAGAGAAACATTGATTTTTTTTTTTTTAAGAGAGAGCAATTGAAATAGTTTATAGAAAAGAGTGTAAAAAAGGAAACATGTTAACACATCCTGGTTTGATAGGGCTTTCCCTGTCTTAGCATTAAAATGTCTATATCCTGGGAGATTCCTTAATCTCAAGCAAACCAAACCAATTGGTTGTCCCATTTATAGAGCGAAGTGTGATGCTTAATACGTCTCCTAGTTAGCATTAACTGTCAACTCGACACAGCCTAGAGTCACCTGAACAGGAGTCTTAACTGAGTGATGAGGTTGGCTTGTGGGCATGTCTGTAGGGTATTGTTCTGATTGTGAATTGGCCACTGTGAGCAGCACCATTCCCACAAAAGGTGACCCTAGACTTTATAAGAAGACCCCCCAGCTAGACAGGAGCTTACAAAAGAGCAGCAGCAGCAGTCCTCCATTGGATGTGACTCAAGTTCCTTCTCTGTCTACCCTTCAACAATGGACTGTTAGTGTAACCTGAAATAAACCCTTCTCTCCCATACTTAGCTTTTGGTCAGAGTATTTCGACACAGCAATAGAGATGAAACCAGGACAATATTTTATTTCAGCTTGAATGGGCTAAAGAAGCTCCAGATACCTGGCAAAATATTTACAGGTGAGTTTGTAAAGTTTTCTGCAAGAAATTGACGTTTGAATTGGTAGACTAAATAAAGATGGTGCTTTCTTACCCATGGAAGTAGCCCTGGGCATCATCCAATCCACTGGGAGCCAAACCTCAGTAGAATGAGAAGGTAGATGAATTTTCTTCTCTTCTTGAGTTAGGACCTCCATCTTGTGCCATCACACATCATAGCTATGGTTCTTGAGGAACCTTTTTCTCACTCAGCCCACTCTACAACCTGACTTTCTTGGATATCTCTTGTATGTTGTGGGAATTCTTGATCTCTGTAAGCCCATTTCCAAAGATTGATTGACTGATGATCGATTGATGATTGATTGATTAATATCTTTCTTCCTTTCTTCTTTGTATTTTGAGACAGGGTCTCTTTATATAATCCTGGCTCCCAGAACTCACTATGTAGAGACCAGGCTAGCCTCCAATTCACAGAAATATATCTGCTTTCCACCTTCCAAGGGCTGTGATTAAAACTGTGCATCCCAACAGATATTTCTTGATTTACGATGGCTCAGCGTACACTTTTGTAGCTTAAGTGAATTCACACTCAGCAGACACTGTACTTTCAGTCTTTTTCCCTGCTAGCAATATGTGGTTCCACGCTCTGCTGTGGCACTGAGATATAGCAGTAATCTGCATCTCCCAGTCAGTCCCACACTCATTTCTAAACAACCAGAACTCTACAGTATAACATGCAGCTAAGCTGTGACGCTGCATGCATTGTGTATAGTGAATGTATTTTCAGCTTTATATTTTTGATTTATGATCTGCTTAACAGGCTACAGGTCACTGTGATGTAAGAAGCATCTGCATCTATGCATATTCTATTGACTGGTTTTCTGGGGAACCCTGACAGATGTGGTCCAGATATTGGAAGAAATGACATTCTTCAGAAAGAAAGAGAGAGAGAGGCTGCATCCGAACACCAAGCTCAAGCTCCCATTCTCTGCTTCACCCTTCTCTCCTGGGTCCTTCTTGCCTTTCTCCTTGCTTTTGCCTACATCAAAGGGAAAAAATTAAAAAGCACCAGGTGAATCTCAAGGCAAAGGACTGGGAAGGTGTTTTATACCAATTTTAAATGGGGGATTCTAGAACACTTCACTGCACACTTCTCAAAGATTTTTTTGTTCCACAAGAGGGAAATGATCCATGAACAGCAAAGTGACCCACTCTAAGCCACACAGCTATTATAGGAGAAATCTACTGTTTCTTGGTTTTGGCTTAGCCTACCAAGCCATTTTTCTTGGTAGAAAATTTTAATGTTCGTTTGGACCTCAGTTTCGTTTTGTTTTAAATATTCAATATCTCTCTCTGCCTCTGTCTCTCTCTTCCTCTCTCTTCCTCTCTCTCTCTCTCTCTCTCTCTCTCTCTCTCTCTCCTCTCCCTCCCTCCTTTCCTCCTCCTTCCCTCCATTCCCCTCTCCTCCCCCTCTCGTTTTTTAAGAAATAGGGATTTTTTGTTGTCTTGCTGCTTTTGCTAACTCACTGGCTAGTGATGAGGGCTGAAAAAGGCAAGTTTGATAACATGTGCAAGAACTCCCTTCTGACGCTTCCTTCTAACTCTCTAGGATGCCCGTGCTGCCAACTTATCCTGGCCTGGTCAGATGCTTATTTTATCTGTCCTAAGCATTAAAATGTACCTGTCTAAGATTATCCATCATTTGTTTCCTTGTGGATCCCAAAAGAAAACCAAGAAATATGAACAGAAACCCAAGCCTTGGCTAATGGGAAAAGTAGACAGTCTCACTGTCTCCAGTTCAGTCATGGGTTTCTTTCTAGGATGTAAAAGTTGTGTGAGTGTGGGTAAAAGAAACTGCAAGGAAATACCACTCCTTACCTACGAGGACCCAGACCCAGAGGACCAGAGAGGCGATAAGAGAGTGCAGGGTCAGAGGAAACTACCATGAAAGGACCTAAAACCTCCTCTTCCCCACATTCTAGAAACCTAGTGAACATGGAGGCTGCAGGAGCCAAGCTCTTCCTCCCACACAGAGAGGAGGTAGCCTCAACTGAGAAAATCCATCTAAAAAGATGGGGCTGTAGGCAAGCCTGTAGAGTATCTTCTTAATTACTGATTGGTGGGAGAGGGCCCAGCCCATGGCAGGTGGTGCCACTCTGGACTGGTGTTCCGAAGTTCTATAAGAAAGCAGGCTAAGCAAGCTAGTAAGTGGCATTCCTCTGTAGCCTCTGCATCAGCTCCTGCCTCCAGGTTCCTGCCCTGACTTCCTTCAGTGATGGACTAAGAAGACGAAGTATAAGCCAAGTTAATCCTTCCCTCCTCAGCTTGCTTTTGGTCCTGTCATAGCAGTGGTAACCCTCACTAAGACAGTATCTCATGATCATTTTTTTATTTGTCTGTCATATTGTTTGGTTAGGCTTTAGGGTAGCTATGTGTATTTATTCACATTGTTTACTAAAGCTTTTATTTATATATGAGTGTTTTGTCTGCATGTATATCTGCACCATATGTATGAAGTCCCGTGGAAGCCAGAAGAGGCATCAGATGCCCTGCAACTGCATTTGCAGATGTGAGCCTGCCATGTCGATGATGGGAATTGAACCTAGTTCCTCTAGAAGAGTCATCAGTGCTTTTAACCCCGAGCCATCTCTCTAGCCCCTACAAGGCATTCTTTTCTAGATCTTTTACCCATATCTTTTATACTTCCTCTTATATTTCCGTGTCTCTTATCACTCATCTTATCCCCTCTGCCTTTTACCATCTTCCATAGCTTTAACAATCTCTGCAGATCTGAGACTCCTAACAGTAGTCCAGCTACTTTATCCACATCGATTTTCTTGCCTTTCAAGGTTGCTATTGTCGCTATCCTCATCCAACCTACTTCCCTCTCAATCCTAACCTTAGTGGCTCAGACCTGAGTTGAGTACTATACTCTCCTTGATGTTTTTCTCCTTCAACAGTTATTGCAGTCAAGGGGTCCACTGCTGTTAGTTTCCTGGTACAACATTTGCGTAGTGGGAATATGCAGTAGTCAAGGTTGCCCTCACAGTTAATATTCTACTCACGGGATAATGTAAAGTTAACACCAGGCACCCTGAGCTGCTGGACTTGGGAACTATTTTACGAGTCACACACTTCAACTCTACCATAGCTAAGCTTCACTTGATCATTACAAATACTTCAACTGAAAGAATATAGCTGATTTAAAACTATCACTAATGGGAAAAAACCCTCAGATTCATAAATCCCAATACAGTAGCATAAGGAATATGAAAACTAAAGTTTCATGAGTCCTCCAAAAATTGTTAATCCATAGTAGCAGCATCTAGTGTGAATGAGTTAAATGAAAACACAGATAGAGGGCTCAAACTAATGGTTAACAGTGTGGTCAAAGAACTCGAAGAGGAAAATCAGCTCCTGCTGAGAGCACAAATAGCTGAATGTAATAAGCTGTATGTTATAAGTTGAATAACAGCCAAATGTAATAAGGTAACGCAGAATACAAAAGAAATTCAACATGGAGGTAAAGAATCTGAATGTCAGAAATGAGAAACACAATAAGTCAAATAGATCTGTGGAAAAATCTCACCAGTAGAATGGCTTAAGAAAAAGGGCAGTCTACAGACTTGATCACAAGGCAGAGGAACTGGAGTCATCAAACAAGGGCTAAAGTAAGAAAATATACTCTAAAACAACCAAATCTACAGATAAGAGACATAAAGAAATAGAAGAATCTCATCTTCAAAGCATAAAAAAAAATTTTAAAGAGATTTAGAGCAGAAATTTCCCAAGAGATAGGGAAAGAGATGCCAATTCAGACACAGGAGGCATTTAGGGTTCCCAGACAGGACAGAAAAGAACCATCATCTTCAAAGCAAAACCCTAAATACACAAAACAGATAAAGTATATTGAAATCAACAGGAGAAAAAAAACCATTAAGTCCCATAGAAATACATCAATTCATGTTCAAAATATCAGCAGATTATTCAACTAAAACTTTAAAGGCCAGAGAGCTTCGATGGATGGATTTCAAGTTCCAAAAATATAAGTCCCAACTCAGATGACTATGCCCAAGCAAAGCTATCTTTCCTAATTGAAAGAAAAATAAAATCTTTCCATGAATATTAAGGAACTCATGACCACACTAAGCTGCCTCTACTGAAAATACTTTAAGAGATCCCCAGACTGACGAAAAACAAACAAATTCATCTACACAGGAAAGGATAATCCATGCTAGAATAATACTGAGCAAGAGAGGGGAAAAACCTAAACACTATAAAACCAACAAAATGACAGGACTTTATACGCACCTTTGCATTATTACTCTGAATATTAATGGTCCCAATTCCCTAATCAAAAGACACAGACTAGTAGAATGGATTAAAAAGTAGGAACAATCTATTTGCTGCTTCCAAGAATTGTGCATCACCACACACACACACACACACACACACACACACACACAGGATGAAATGAAATGACAGAAAACATATTTCAGGCAAATGGACCTAGGAAAGAAGCAGGTGTCCCAATTCTAATATTTGACAAAATAGACTTAAAACCAAAACTAGTGAGAATAGATAAAGTTCCACCTTGCTACGGTCCATCAAGAAGACAATAGGATTCTAAATATATACTTCCCAAACACGGGTGCACCTGATTTCATAAAACATACTATTTGATCTAAAGTCACAGAGAAAGCCTAACACAATGATAATAAATGACTCAATATCCCACACTCACCAGTTGATGATCATCCTGACAAAACGTAAGGAAGCATGTTAATTAATGTATTTCCTAGATCAAATGCACTTAACAGATATCTACAGAGCATGTCCAATAAGTACTGTAGAATATACATATTTTTTCCACAGCCCATGGAATATTGTCTAAAACAAATTGAAATAATTCCTTTCATTCTATCTGATTCCAGTGCAATAAGGCTACAAGCCAACAACAAGAAAATTTCTAGAACATACAAACCCATGGAGATTAAACAACACGCTATTTATTGAATGCTGAATAAGTGGAACAGAGATATAAAAGAAATAACAGAAGTAAAATTAAAAATTCTTACGACCAAATGAAAACACAATGCCCCCTGGGAATCCACCTGCCACGCCAGCCAGAGAAACAGTCTGTTTGCAAAGAGATCTTCAGATCTTCATCTGATGGCTGGGCACAGGAGAGAATAAGGCAGAAACTTCCACCAGCCAGGGAAGAGGAGATGGGACAGGGTGGAGATTCAGATCAGCAAGGAGGAGAGGGCCCGAGAAGAAACTGTGGGAGGAGACATCTGAAGCAGAGAAAGCTAGAACAATATTAAACTGCAAGTATCATGGGGATGGAAGGTGGCCAGATTAGCATAGGGGGTTAGGTGAATCATCTAACTGCCCAGATATTGAGGTGCAGCTTGAAATAAGTCTTGATTTCTCTGTGTGGTTATTGGGGACTAGCAGAGGTAAAGAAGTACAGCTGCCTGTTTAATTCACTGATTACATTTATATTAAGCATAATTCACTCAACAGAATACAGCATAGCTATAGTTCCAAAGAAACCCCAGAAGGATTCTCAGTACGGGTTAGTATTCAAATATTCAGATGCATGCGTTCTTATCTTTCCCGATGCCGTAACAAAGATTCTTTCTCTGTGAGTTCATGGTGAATGACAGTCCAGCAGGACAGAAGGAACTGGTCTCCCAGCCACTCCTTTCCTAAACACCTGTTTATCCAGCTTTAACAAGGTGACTGGTTGCCACAGTAACTGAGCTGTTTCTCCTTAGTTAGGTCCCCTGGACCTTAGAGTAAAGATCTATACAACATTAACTTTCCTACTAGCATTTTAGGGGTCACCTACTGCAAACCGCTAATTTAGGGGAGGTCCTATACGTAATGCAGAGACTGTTGCTTCTGCTCTTTCTGTTAGCTTCCTGTTAGATACAGCAAGGCAAGTGTCTTCCATTCTGCCTCAATCTACATTTGTTGGTTTGCAAACACAGGTGAAGCTCTTGCATCTCGAATCTTACATCAGTATCCTTTCCTGGTTTGATGAGTATGTGAAGTAACCATGGAGTGAACATTTTTTTCAGAGGCAGGGGGAGGGGAGGGGAGGTTGGTTATCAGTGCTTTTTAAAAGGGGGAACAAAATACTCACAGGAGGAAATAGGAAGACAAAGTGTGGAGCAGTGACTGAAGGAAAGGCCATCCAGAGACTGCCTGCCCTACCTGGGGATACATCCCATATACAGTCACCAAACCTGGACGATATTGAGGATGCCAGGAAGTGCTTGCTGACAGGAGCCTGATATGGCTGTCACCTGAAAGGATCTGTCAGAGTCTGACAAATACAGAGGTGGATACTTGAAGCCAACCACTGGACTGAGCATGGGGTCCCTGATGGAGGAGTTGGAGAAGGGACTGAAGAAGCTGAAGGGGCTTGCAGCCCTGTGAGGGGAGCAAGTGTCAACCGGCCAGACCCTCAGGAGCTTCCAGGGACTGGACCTTGGACTGCCAACCAAAGAGTACACATGGAGGGACCCACAGCTCTGGCTGGGTATGTGGCCAAGGATGGCCTTGTTGGACATCAGTGGGAGAAGTAGCCCTTGGTCTTGTGGGGGCTCGATGCCCAAGTGTAAGGGAATGCCAGGGTGGGAAGGCTGGAGTGGATGAGTGGGTGGGGGAGCACCCTCATAGAGGCAGGGGATCGGGGGATGGGATAGGGGGTTTCCAGAGGGGAGACCTGGAGAGGGGATAACATTTGAAATGTAAATAAATAAAATATCCAATAAAAGAAAAAAAAACCTTAAAAAATAAAAATTAGACTAGAGATTTCCTTTTAACTTTCAGACTAAAGTTCTGCCGGATATAGCTTTCCGAAAGGCCATTCCATGTCATAGTTATCCTTCCAAATGCTGCAGAATTGCAACAAAGAACGGCTTCCGTGCTGAATGCTGGGTTTCACATGTTACAAGTGGCAGTGAGGAATTTATCTGTTTCTCATGGATGCTGTTTTTCCTTTGGGAGCAACTGGGCTACAGGCACCAGGTAAGTCATTACTAGCTTTTGCTATTCTTAATTAAATGCACAACTTGTAAGTTCACCACAAACTCCTCCTCCCTGTCTGGTTATACAGCAATACAGTATGTTTTGAGGTTTGGTTGATTGGGTTTTGGTTTTTGTCCTGTGGGAAGAGGAGCAAACAGTTTTGTAGCTTGTGACGGGGATGAGCTGGGGTTCCAACTAAACAGTTTTCCATAATTAAACCATTATGAAATTTTTGTTGTTTTGTTGTTGTTATTATTGTTTTGGCTTTATCTTATCATATCTTATCTTATTTTAGGCCTGTGGGCGTGAGTATTTTGCCTGAATGTATACCTGTGCACCAAGTGTTCATGTCTGGTGCTTAGGTAGGTGTCAGGAAAGTCTGTCAAATGCCCTGGAACTGTAGTTATATATGGTTGTGAGCAGCCACATGGATGCTAGGAACCAGACCTAGGTTCTCTATAAGAGCAAGTACTCTTAACCACTGAGCAGGTCCTATCATATTTTTTATAAGAGCAGAAAACTTTGGATAGACAGTGAAAACACTAACTCATGAGATACTTTCGAGTGTGAGTTGAGGAATGTCAGGAGCACTTGTTGGCATGTGGCCTGAGGGCACACAGAGGCAGTGTGCACACAGTGCTCAGAACCAAGACCACTGTGAAGTCAGGTGACGAAACACTGGCCAGCTCTGCTTCAAACACTGGGGTTCATTGTGCAACTGACTTTGGATTTATTTTTGGTGGTTTACTGATGCCTAACATTTCACAATCTCCGTATTCTGGTACAGAGCCCACAGTTTAAAAGGCTGGGATTCACAGGCAGCCTCTCTGCCCCAACCCTACCTTTCCTCTTGTGAGCTTGACTGGTCTCTTCTGGACTACTTTCTAAATCTCGAGTATCAGAATCCTTTGCCCAGATAGTTCTGTCTGGTACTTGACTTTCTAGAGCACAGCAGTTGGAGTATTCACAAACACGCATGGGATACTCTTACAGTGCGAGGTGAGACTAGCAATGGGAAGAGACTAACTCCCACACACACACACACACACACACACACACACACACACACACCTCTGTGCTCTCACAGAAAGCTCCACGTTCAGAGAAAGAACATGTTTTACCAAAAAGTTCGTTCTCTTGACTTATGTCATACGTAGACAGATCTCTATTCATATGCTTGGCCCCCAATCTCGGGATTTCAAAGGGTGAGACGTTAAGGAACATTGAATTCAGGGCATCAGCCACGAACAGTGAATGGAGAAACTTTATATTCTTCTCTAAACATAAATCATTTGAGCTGTAACACAGCAGACGTGACAGCGAATGGGGACAGAGCTCTCCCATTAAGATCAAACGGCAGCTTCAATCTCTTAAGTTGCGCCCTTTGTTCAGAAAACATAAGGAGCAGATAGGACATTCTTCTCTTTGCCACAAGAATTCCATCTGCAGAACAGTGGCTCCCAGGCTGCCATGCTGCTCCCACTCCCTGCTGTAAGAATGCAGCCGAGGCTGAAAGCTTGTCACCACACTGGAGCCAATATCCACCTGTCCCTCTCGTCAGTCTCCTTCTGCAAAAATCTTCCCTGGATTTAAGCACTTAAGCCATTAAAAAAAAAAAAAAAAAAAGGGATTTGCCTTCACTCTTTCTAGAACAGCTAGAGACATCCATGCATCATATATCCCGGATGATGCCGCCATTTTAAAATTATGATTAAATAAAATAACAGGTGGACAAGACGATCACCGGCCGTTGCAATTATTCTCAGACTTGTGTGCTCATTTAAATTGCATGCAGATTTATCTTTCTTTTTAATATCTGTTATTTTATTCTATTTGTGTTGCTTTATGGGTGTGTGTGTGTATGTGTGTGTGTGTCATATTAATGCAAGAGCCCACAGAGACCAGAAGACACATCAGATGCCCTGAAACTGCAGTAACAGTTGTGAGCCACCATGTAGGTTCTGGGTGCCTAACCTAGGTCCCCTGTGAGAGCAGCCAGTGCTCTTAGCCACTGAACCACCCTCCCCAGCCTAGGTTTTATTTTTCAATTAAACATAAAGAGAGAAAATGATAAATAGAGAGAGAGATTCTCATAGTTATAATTTGTGTAAAATTATACCAATAAATGAAGTCCATTTCCCAAAAATGAAAAGTTAATGTGTGTGTCTCTATGTATTTTCGTACATCATGAGTCTAACCTTTTATACTAGGAGGGCAAACACTGCAGTGTGATATGCATGATTAATTTAAATATGTTTTAAATATACATATTAATGGGTTTGCTTCAACTTCGAAACCTGTAAACACATCTGTCTTTTCATGAGATCCTGAATAGGAAGAAATGATAATGACATATATCAAACAAAATGTGTTAACTGCAAAAACGTATTATAAAAACACTACATAATCTTAAACCTTCAGAAGAAATCTTAAGATGAAGCATAATTTATCTCACAGAAAATTAGCCTGGTTCCACCTCTGGCTAAGCAGGCAGTCCACATAAGACAGATGTGAACAGGGAAATCCCAGTTCCAGCTAGGTCAGGGGTAGTGATTCAAGAATCAGTCCCACTGTCGCTGTTCTGTATCTTCTTGTCTGGCCAACAAAAACAATTTTCTCCGTTGTCTGTTTTTGAGGACTTTCTTTTCAAAACAATGTCTGCTCAATTTTCTTCAGTGGGAAAGACGGATACGGAGGCTGTACTCCTGTGCTATAGCACCTACCTAGCTGGTGGAACCAGGGATCTCTGCAAAGATGAGAAAGAAAACTGACTTTTCTTCTCTGGGCCACAGGACTCTTATTTAGGAAGAGAAAAGCATTAAGTTGAGCATAATAGATTCTAACTTTATAAAACTGGATTCCTTAACAGACATCCTTTTCACAGGTATCGACAACACTTAATCCACACTTGACGAGTATCATGTAGCATGCCATTGGAATTATCAACAGCTAGAGAGAGTCACACCCCGGTAGGGAACTGATGCTGCCCAACAGTGAGGTGCAAACAGCTCACCTAGCACAGACAGACTCTTCCTTCAAAGTTAACATTTCAAAGATGGCGTCTGACAGTCTGACTAAGCTAAAGAAAGTGACCAGGGACCGCTGTTTACCCATTCTGTTCATATATTCATCTTTAAATGCTTTGTGTTCATATGTTCATCTTTAAATACCTTACCAGCTTTAAAGCTAAGAAAACATGTATGTCTATGTCTGAGAAGTTAGAGGAGAGTGGGCCTCAGGGAAATCACCCAGTAGATGATGTGTGTCCCAAACGTGTGTCCTTTGTTCTGCTGACACTGAGCTCAGCATAGAAGAAGAGACGTCGACTACTTTAACTGAATCTGGAGCCAAGCGGATTCTGAGACAGAGTTTATCACTGAGATTGCCTGCGAGAGTCACTTCTCAACTTTTTCAGTCACGGCTACGTGATGCAAATGTCACAGGCTGTGATTTTCCTAGATCCTGAATTCTGTTTCCCTTCAGGCACACCCGTGTTTCCTTTGGAGAGAGAGGAGGCAGCAGAGGGAAGCCAGCGGCTGAAGCTTAGTGCCTTTCAGCCCCTCCCCCACAATTCATCATCTCCTTCACCTTCAACACCAAAATCTGCCCCCACCCCGCCCCCGCCCCTGTCCTGGCACATGCCAGAGAGCCAGGGAACCAGGGAGGGCTCTGAAGTAAAACTTGGATTTAACAAAACCTAAACTACCTATAGCCCTTGCTAGAGCAGGACTTCAGCTCCATCTGGCAAGACACCAGATTTCCTTTTAACATCCACACTCACGCCACGTACACTGTGAGCACTCAGACCACACGTACAGCTAATATAGTAACAGCTTACACATTTGCTTACCGTAACCTTTCGATGTGTTCAAATAATACAGACGACTAAAATATCAGCACACATCTACTTTTCTGCCACCTCCACTGAACAGAAAGCCCATTCAAATGTAAGGCTCGGCACATTAGAACATGTTTATTTATAAGATTATTTTCTAGCTTGGGTGAGAGCCAGTTCACACACGTTCCATCATTTCAAGAAATAACCAGACTGTACCCTTCCTTTAATTTATAATATGACTTTTTAATTACCATTTCATATTCAGCTAAGCCATCGCTCCTATAGACGGTGCCACATGTTCACGTATGAACAGATTCATACAGATATGAACATAAGAGGCAGATGACTGCAGGCATTAAATGCTTGCTGTATGCCAGGTCATGTGATAATCTCCCTACTCATCTGTTTTTACAACAACAAAAATATGTTCAACACCTGTGTTTTATGCAGCTACTTTTTCCAAATTGAAACATTCCTTCCTGGAAGGATAAAAATAGAATCCTAAGGCCCAGGATGTTCACAGACTTAGGCTGGAGAAGCTCAAAGAATCACAAGGACCCCACCCAAGGAGTGGTAAAAGCCTGAACTATTGGAGGAGAGGTGACTCTCTTTGGGAGAGCTGATTCTAGATTGAACAGGAAGCTCCAAAATTACAGCTTTCCTCACCAACCAATGCTGAAGTATGAGGAGCTTGAGGTGGTACAACTGCCTTTGAGTCACCCATACTCCTGTAACTAACCCCGATAAGCTGACAGTCCACTAAACTAAACTTGAATAGAACCATCTCTTTCATGTATCCATCATCACAGCCTTATCTGAGGTGAACAGATGCCTGTTCACATTTTCCCTAGAAAAGTCACAGTGTCACCTCTGTTGTGTCAGGCATTGAACTGGGCACTAGATATATATATAGGAATCAAAAAGGCAAGCATGGCCGTGATCCTCTTGAAGTGTAGCATCTCAGAAAGAAGACAGACATTTTCTTTTTTTTATTGGATATTTTATTTATTTACAATACAAATGTCATCCCTTTTCCCCATTTCTCCTCCCTAGAACCTCCTATCCTATACCCCTTCTTCCTTTATGCTTTTATCCCATTTTGATTACATGCATGTATTAAGGTCAGTTCTAGGTTGAGGGTCTAGCAATACAATAGATGCAAATAGTCGAGGAACAAGCAATACAATAAACACAAATAGTCAAAGAAAAAGCAAGGAATTAAACCCAGTTACGTGAACACTCCTATGATCACTGTTTCTAAGGGCTTATCAGGATGACCAAAGTATCCGAGCCTACTTCCCTATCCTAGCCCAAGGTCATTTTCATGGACAGACGTTTTCTTAAAATTCTATCAAGAAATTGAAACAACCCAAATGTCGTGTTCTCATGGACAGCACTGCATTTCATGAGACCGTTCTTGTCTTTGTCTGAAATTAGGATTGAATATAGAGACCAAATTCCAAGCCAAACTGGGATGGAGAAGCAATGGTCTGTTCTAATGGGCAGATATGGGGAGGGGAAAAAAAGGAGATTGCTGTGATGTGGACCTGGAATATTACCCAGAGACTCGTTTTAGAGGCCGTCTCCTTAGTTGGTAGCACTGTTGAGGGCTGCTTAGATCACTAGAGCAGTAACTTCTTCAAGAGATTAATATACTGATGAGCCTACAGCTGAATTATCTGTGAGGTGATAGGACATAGTTGGGGAAAATGAGTCACTGTGGTCTTACCTTGTTTCCAAGGTCCCCACAATCCCCACCTTCTCTGCCTCAATGTTCTACCTCACTGTAGTCCCAGTAACAACAGAGCTAGTAATGGACTGAACCCACGAGCCAAAATCAACTTTAATTCTTCAAGTTGTCACAAAGTAGGGGAAAAAGACTAACAAAGTCTTTAGGAAAATGTTTACTACCATGCCATCTACTATAGCCAGGATACAGAAACAGTCTAGATATCCATCAACAGATAAAGGGATAAAGAAAGCCTAGCACATATATACATTATGTTAAGTGAAATAAGCTAGACCCAAAAAGACAAATATCATGTTTTCCTCTCAGATTAATAATCTAGATGTAAATATATATGTATGCATATGTGCGTATATGCACATACACATATTGTTAGGTCCAAGAATTGCTGAAGGAGGATCCCAGACTCAAATAGTATGCAACAGCAAAGAGCATTTATTCTGCAGAGAGTACCACCATGCAGGGGTCAATCATTCATCAAAACAGTGACAACTGGAGGGGCTCAAAGGCCGCCTTTCATGCAGGGTTGGGGGAATTTTCTAGAAGGGTTAGGTAACCTCTAACATGGTTGGTAAGGGAAAACCAGTGACATTAGTATCATTTTGATTGGCTGCTATGTTAGTTCGGTTCTGGCCTTGTTATCTCCTCCAGCTCGGTGTCCCAGGAGCTGACTCAGCTCCAGACTCACCTTCCTAAGTCAGGGCTGTTACTGACTAAAGGCCTATTGCCAGTGGCTCCCTCTGGGGAGCCCAGTATGCTTCCTAAGGAAATGAAAATTTCTATTCCCAATGTTTTTGGACCTCTCATCATATATATGTACACACACAAACACATCTTAGGGAAAAGTGGAAGTGGGACATAAATGAGAAGACAGCATAATGATATGTATGTATAGAAATACCATAACATAACTCATTTCTTCTTATGCTAACCAAAAATATTAATTTAAAATAAAACCAATGGGCTGGAGAGTGCATTGATTAAGAGCTCTCCCAGAGGTTCTGAATTAAATTCCCAGTACCCATGTGATGGCTCACAACCATCTCTAACTCCAGTTTCAAAGGATCTGATGCCCTCTTCTGGCTGTCACAGATACCAGGTACACAAGGGGATGCAGATATACATGCAGGGAAATCAACCATACACATAAAAAAAGAATAAAATAAAATAAAAAACAACCTCTGAAAAATACTAAGTCTAGATATAGGGATAGTAGAGGTAGAGAGGCAGCAGGGGAGGGAGAGAGAGAAAGTGAGAATATGGTGCTGATGTCAGGACTCGGGCTTTGACAGAAGTGAGGAGGAGACATGGGAGAGAAGGAAAACCACATCTCAACAGTCTCTGTAAGGTAACGGTATAATGGCCATAAAAACAGCCGTACTGGTTTGTATATGCTCGGCCCAGGGAGTGGCACTATTAGAGTGTGACCCTGTTGAAGTAGGTGTGGTCTTGTTGGAGTAGGCGTGTCACTCTGGGTATGGGCTTTTAAGACCCTCATCCTAGTTGCTTGGAAGCCAGTATTCTGCTAGCAGCCTTCAGACGAAGATGTAGAACTCTCAGCTCTCCCCTGCACCATGCCTGCCTGAGCACTGCTATGCTCCTGCCTTGATGATAATGGACTGAAACGCTGCACCTGTAAGCCAGCCCCAATTAAATGTTGTCTTTGTAAGACTTGCCTTGGTCATGGCAAGTCATGCTGTGTCATGCTGTGTCTGTTCACAGCAGTAAAACCTTAACTTAGCCACCCAGGGGGCTCTTCCCGGAACACTGCCAAGCTCTCCATCTGGACGGTGCCAACACAGAGGAAGAATCAAAGCTGTTTTCAGTCAGTGATCAAGAGCCATCTTCATTTCACGCATGGAAGGAAGCATGGTTGATAGGAAACGCCTATTTCCTTCACATCACCTGGACATTTTCTATTTCTAGTGAACAGAAACTCTGACCTAATCTACGAATAGGGATGCTTTGTAAACATTCTGCTTTATCACTGAAATTGTCTTGTTTTGCTCCTGAGACTTACTAGATTCTATGGATTTGCATTCATTTCTAAGAGCTAAAGAAATATGAGAGTTCTGCAGAGCAGACTCTCAAAATTCATTTAGTTGCTTAGTGATCCTGGCCAGCACATCATAAGGGCTCAAATTAACGAGAGGCCAGCAGAGCCTGTCTTAAAATGTTAACCCTACAAAAGTGTAAGAGGTCACTGTGAAAGGGAAGAGGAGGCCTGTTACCACCAAGAACACTTATTAAGATGAAAATGCTGACTGAACTGAGCATGCTAGAAGCTCCTGTAGATTGGCTATGCCTATAGACTAGACGTTGACAAGGTGAGAGATGTAATAGCTTGTGTACCAACAACTAGAAGTCTCTAAAAATAAACACAAATTGACTGTGAAGGCCTATGATCTTAGACATTAGAGTATCTATGGCCAACTCTAAGGGAGTTCATATAGTCACATAACATTATTAGAGAGATTGTGAGTTTGAGTCTAACCTGGTCTACATAGCCACATAACATTATTAGAGAATCTGTGAGTTTGAGTCTAACCTGGTCTACATAGTGAGTTCTAGACAGCCAGGATTACATAAAGAAACACATCTTTAAAAAAAAAAAATCCATAAAGGAAATGGATTTTCTTCCAATTGTAACTGAGTTGGAAGCATCCTCTGTGTCTGCTAGATTCCATAGTCCCCAAACTGCTTGGAAGAAAAGGCATCAACTATCACCCAACTATGAATAATGAGACCAACCTACCAGGCAAGATGTGCCCACTTGCAAAATAGCAGCTCTACTGTTTGGGGTAACTGGCTGCTTCCTATTGGATTTGAAGACTATCTCCTAGGCAGGAATCTGTGTCCCAGAACTGTAACCCTACTTAAAAACTCATGACAAGGGAGATCAGAGGCCCTAGTGGGAGATAGAACACTGTTGTTTGAATAAGTTGTCATGGCATTAAATTGCCCTCTGAACATTTATGTTCATTCCCACAGACAAATGCTGCTACTCTCAACGTTAATCAAAGTATCTTCTCTCCAGCGAATGATGGTGAATGCAAAACCTCTTGGCTTCACAAGGGACTGAGAATAGGTGACTGTTGGGTGCTCTGTCCCAAAGAAGACAGGTATACCTCCCCTCTAAGGAATATTGTGGAAAGATTAGGTAGAAAAACACAAAAGAAAACACAGAGAGAAAGACAGAGACATGCTGTCTCCTGGGCAAGACATAGCCATTGAGATCACAAACTTGCAGCAGCTGAGGATGCCTGCATGGATCTACATACAATAAGTCTGTCACTAGCTAGTGGAGGAGCTCAGGAGACCCTACATTAC
Source organism: Mastomys natalensis (assembly GCA_021653895.1). NCBI lineage: Eukaryota > Metazoa > Chordata > Mammalia > Rodentia > Muridae > Mastomys > Mastomys natalensis. Next base: position 543,547 of record JAJTUV010000053.1, on the reverse strand, counting down.
TCAGTGCTGAATTAATTTGCTACTGATAGATGGGGAGGGGGTGCCTTCAGTTGTATACCCAGTGATGACCCTACTAGGCTCTAATCAATAGTTCCAATGCAATGCTCGCACAGCCAGAGCCTCATAGATTCATAAATAAGTAAATATTTTTAAAAAGAAAAGCAATGATTATGTCAAGAAACCACTTTTTAAAGAAATCTATTACATGGACAGATAGTTCCCAAAGCTGACTTTGAATTTAGAAATAAAATATAGAATCAAGTTGTTATAAATGTACACAGACACAAAATGCTGCTTTACAGATGCAGCCATGTGCTACCTTTTCTGGGGACCAGCTCAGAGAGGATGTGGGCACTTTGTCTGTGGGTAGCACGTGCAAGCATCCAGGTGAGCAGGAAGGACTGCCTGGCCAACAGGGAGTGTGGGGGCAAGGGGGAGTGTCGCAGAGTGGCCTCCTTCATGAAATCTCTTTGTCTTTCCTCAGAAAAATAATGTGACGTTCCTCTTAAGACTTGAACTTTGCGTCTCAACCTGCCATAAGTCAGGTTTCTGGTTTCAACATCGATAAGTGAATTCACCAAGGACTTAATATGTTAGTCCCAGCAGAACAGCAGGAAAGGTCATGATGTCATCTGTTTCCAGGTGAAGGGCGAGAAGAAAAAGGACAGGAAAAAATGCAAAGAGGAAAGAAGCAGCACTTACAAGAAATAAGCTCCACAAAGGGCATGTGATCTGTCATGGAGTGAAAGCAAGCCGAGTCAGCTCCTGGAAAACCAAGTCTGCTTACTCCTCAAGAACAATCATAGCGAAATCTTAACGACATCCACTCTGTGCCCAGTTCTGTTGTAAAGGATTCATATATGTTACTAACCCAGCAATACCATTAATGGCTAATAATCGTAGTGGCCCTACTTGCTGGGTCCTTAAACTTTATTGTAAGTTTAGGGACAGTGCCACCCAAACTACCAGCTCATGGAATGTGGGTTACTTATCCACAGTGATACAAAGTGCCTGCACCAGAGTATAACAACCATGTCATTAAACATACTGTTGGATGGAGCTAGCCTCTTGTTCTTTGGGGCAGATTTCTACATGACCGGAGTGCACTACACTAGGCATGGTGGCACATGCCTACAATCCCAGCACTTAGGGTTGGGTCAGGGGAAGCAGGAGTCTGAGGCTAGCCTAGGTGACAGAACAGCAAGACCCTGTCTCAATAAAACCAGAAAGGAGGAAGGGAGGGACAGATGGAGGGAAAAAGGGAGAGAAGGAGGGAGGAAGGGAGGGAGGGAGGGAAGACAGAGGGAGGGAAGACAGAGGGAGGGAAGACAGAGGGAGGGAAGACAGAAGGAAGGGAGGGAGGGAGGGAGGGAGGGAGGGAGGGAGGGAGGAGGGAGGGAGGGAAGACAGAGGGAGGGAGGGAGGAAGGGAGGGAGGGAGGGAGGGAGGGAGGGAAGATAGAGGGAGGGAAGACAGAGGGAAGGAGGAAAGACAGAGGGAAGGAGAAGGGAGGGAGGGAGGAAGGGTGAGGGAGAGACGGAGGGAGGGAAGTAAGGAGTCTTCTTATCTACATTCTATCTCAAGCATCTGTCTCTCCTTTGCTGAAAAACAATCAGCTCATTGAGGAGCCCCAGTCTTTTTGTGAGTCACCTTCTGAGTGGCAGATCTTCCCTAGATCCAGAAGAAGGGAGGGAACTAACAGTTTCCTGAATGATATCACTCTTGGCTATGTCAGTAAAATCTCCACAGGACCCTGAAAGACACCCCTTTTAGTAAGATGTACTGGACCTGCCTGAACTCCTCAGTTAAGGGAATGTCTGGTCCAGCCTCACATCTAGCAAGAGGGCTGCATAGAATATAAGCAGAGATCAGACTGGTGTCCAAGCAACAGCAGGCTGTATAACCACGCTGTCTCCCGCTGGCTGGACTAAGGACAAGGAATAGAATAGTTCTATTCCAGAAAATTGGCTAAGAGGCCTGATTCCTTCTGCCTCTTTCTCACCCAGTCACCATCCAAGCATTTATAACCCTGGTGGCTCAAATGAGACATGTTTCTTTGAGTTCTTTTCAAATTAACCGACATGAATTGTCTGACCAAACTTCTAGCAAACTGAACAACGGGACATTTTCTTGTATGTACAATTAACATATGTCCTTATTTCAGACGGAGGCAAAATACATACACAATGCAGTTTAATCTCACTACATCTGCTTGGTGAAGACAGCCTTAGCTACCAGCTATGGGAAGAGATGAATCACAAAATCTGTAAGGTGGCGTGTCAGGTATAAATTCTGCCTGAAGAATGCTATGCCCAAGAAACAGCTACCCGAGTTCCATAGACACTCTCAGTGATAGGGAAACAGTCACTTTGGAAGCTAGGGATGTAGCTCCATTGATGGAATGCTTGCCAACAATTCACAGAGCTCTGGTTTTAATTCCCAGAACCCTATATAGCATGGTGGCACAGCCTATAATCCTAATACTCAGGAGGCAGAGGCAGGAGAATCAGTTCAAGGCCACCCTCAACTAGACAGTAAATTCATGACCATCTTGGGATACATCTAAAGAAGTGTCACTTTGAATAATAGAATATATGAATTTTGTATATCTGTATAGTTTTTAAAATCTTATTCATATTAGGCTGCAATTCACTTCTCTGTGTTGTCTGTGCTATGGACTCTGGCTTTCTAACCCTCTCTGTGTTACTCAGCTGTGTTCCAACACAAAATATCTGAGGGAAAGTTTACTTGGCTTCATTGTTTCTGGGACTTCAGTGCATGGTCAGGGTTGTATTTGAGACAATGACATTGTAGTACATTAGTGCGAATGCCCTTTACCTCATGGTACAAGAGAGGTTAGCTCGTGGTAGTATGAGATAGTGTTTCCAAACTCACTAAACTAGGAATCCATCACAGTAGACATGACCAATCTTTTGATACTTGCAACATGACTTTGTCATCTACAAAGTTCACACTCAAGAATCACCTCACAGGGTTACCCAAAAATAAAATTAAAATCTCTAATGTCTTAAGTAAATTTAAGATTTCATTTTGAGCCACACTGATAGAGATGCCTGTGACCTGTGGACAACGAGTTGGACACATGTGGATGTGTGACAAGGTCCAAGTTCTTAGGATCTAGACACCTCCCAAAGGGCCACTCTGAACACCTCTTGAGATCAAGCCTTCCAAAAATGAGCTTGTTGATATCTTTAGGTCCAAACCGATGCATGGTGGTGTTAAAACCACACCCACCTTCCTCGGCTTCCCTTAACACACTGGAAAATTGTCGGCCACTGTGAATACTCCCTTCCCTGAGGAGAACGCTGCTTCCTCCATCCCTTGGTCATGCAGTATGGTTTCTGGAACCAATCCCTTTGTTCCAGATGCTGAGATGGCTATGAGTCTTGTGATCTGATGCTTGGTTTGAGTCCTGGTTCTATAGTTATTAACTGTGAAATGAATAGAGAGCTCGTGTTTACCCTTCCTCGTTTTTTTCCATTGGCAAAACAGAGTACCTACCTTATAATATCATTGGGAAGAGCCAATAAAATGTTTATGAAGCTGGGTGTGGGAAGCCAAGGCAGGAGAATCGCCAAGAATTCAAGACCAATCTACTCAACACAGTGAATACCAGACCAGCCAGAGCCAGATAGCAAGGCTTTCTCTCAAAAGATTAAAAAAAAAAAAAAGTGTTTTAAAAATATAGATGAATTAAATATGTACAAAGTACATAGTAAGTGTTAAGAATTTGAGATCCTGTCACTACATGTCCACAGTGACTCCATGTTCCTTGTTTGTCACTTGAGAGTCCCCTAACATCATCCGAAATTCAATAAGCTTTCTTACCAGACATTATCCATTCTCTCACTCAACAAATGTTTATCGTGTTCCTGTTGGAGACTGTGGGGGAGGTGGCTTGTTAAATAAGAAAGAAATCGAATTCTAGAAACAACACATTAGGGTATAAATCACTGAAAAGGAGATATTTAAGCTAGGTTTTGAAACAAGGGAGTTGACAGTGAGTACTTCAAAAGAATGTGCCACCCATGTGCAGATGCTAAGACTGGCCTGGCCTGGCCTTATCTGGGAACAGAGAGAGATAGCCATAGCTAGAGCAGGGTTGGGGGGAGGAGAGAGATCAGGGAGACCTGGATCCTCCGCAGCACCTATGGACCGACTTTTGAAGCATAGTGGATGATCTGATTTGAATCTTCAAAGGCTGGTTCTCGGTGCTGCTTTGAAAAGATTTCCCCTTGTTAACTCCTGCAGGCTGCTGAGTGAGGAAGTTGGGAAAATGTCACCATGCTGTAGGGAAAAGATGAGGGAACTCCGCAGAGTGGTGGTCATGGGTGTTAGTATTCTGTCTAAACTCTACCTCTACAGCTATCTGGCAAAAGCCAGGTATGCTCCTCCCCACAGTTACCTAGCAACAGCCAGATAGGCCCGCCCACTATAAAAGGGGCTGTCTGCCCCCTCCTCTTCCTCTTACTCTCTTGCTCTCTTGAGCTTTTTCCTGTAGCTTCTCTCTGCCTCCTCCCCCTTCCCTTCCCCCTCTCCACGTGGTCATGGCCAGCCTCTACCTCTCTCTACTTCTCTGCTCTCTTCCCCCCCAACCTCTCTGCCTCTACTACCCTCCTGGCTCCCCTCCCCATGCCCTGAATAAACTCTATTCTATGCTATACCATCGTGTGGCTGGTCCCTCAGGGGGAAGAGATGCCTCGGCATAGGCCCACTGAGACATCCCCTTCCATCATTGGTCTCCATCATTTCAGTGGGGACTTGAAGGCCAGACTCCGAGTAATTTCTTTTTTCTTTTTTCTTTTTTCTTTTTTTCTTTTTTCTTTTTTTTGATTTTGAGAAAGGATCTCAGTATGTAGTCCAGTCTGCCCTCAAACTCACAGATAAACACCTTCCTCTGCCTCCTGATTTAGAGACAGGGAGATCATTGAATTTGAGGCCAGCCTAGTCTACAAAACAAGTTCCAGGACAGCCAGGACTACACAGAGAAACTTAATTTAATTTAATTTAATTTAAAACTTAATTAATTTTTTTTTAAAAAAAAGTATGCATCCTGATTCTATCTCTGGGTAATGCAAAGGTTTTCTGGTGGATGAGGACGAAATCGGAGAGACACAGGAGGTAAAAACTGCTGACAACCATTGTCTTCAGGTGTGTGCTATGGGCAATCGAGACAGCTCCCAGGGGACAGTTCCAAACCCATGGTCCATAGACGACCCTGATTCAACTCAAAGAGCCACAACACAAAATGAAAAGACATGAACATGGGAAAGGACTTGTAGGAGAGCAGAGGCTAGCAGAGGTGGAGTAAGAGAGAAGGTGGAGTGAGATTGACCAGAAGGGATTTCAGACATGTAAGAAACTGTCAAAGAACAAACGATTGTAATGAAAATGAATTAGAAAGCATTTACAAATGACATTAATTCACTGAAAGCACTGTACTAGTCTTCAAAAGCCTGCACAGCAAGCAGCCAAATGCACCTAGTGAAAAGCACAGCTGACATCATTGCTGGCAAGTCGATAATCAATGGCAGTCTAAGGACTGGGCTCCATTACCTACAGACAGGGATGAAGGACTAGATGGTGTGCTAGGGCAGGATGCTCATCTCTACCTTTGGCCATGATGAAGCATTGGGATCAGTTTTCTCTTCCAGCTTCAATGCCTAACACAGAATACATGAAACAAGAGTTCAGAACTAGATAGCAGGCCATGCCGTGAGCCCTGAGGATGGAGGAACAATAGAGAGCTTCCTACAGTGACTCAGCGCACACTGGAGAGATCCCAGGCCACAGTACAGTGAAGGGAAGTCGGCAGAGCAAGGATCCCCAGAGCAGAAGAGGGGAGCACCCAGGGCTGCAGAGATAAATGCTCCAGAGGTCCGCAAAGGTTGTATAGTGGGCCTTCTGCAGAGCACCTAGGCACGCAGACCTGTGCAGAGGAAACACTCACAGCTGAGGGACAAGGAGACCACTTCCATGGATGGAAAGAACTCGCAAAATACTGATAGCTCGTCTCTATGTGGATGAAAACTACATAATAGAGAGCTAGAGATGTAACAACTTCTAGTGTGGGAGAACAAGCGGGAGGGTAGTTCAACAACCAACTAGAAAATGGATGAATTCTGGGCCATAAGTAGATGTAGGGTCCTGAGAGACCCTGTCATGAGGAAGAGACCGGTGTTTGTGGGTGGAGGTGTAGGAAATGGGGAAATATGGAAGGAGGCAGCACAAGGCCTTTTCTGGTCGCTTGAGGTTTTGTCAGTTCTGTAGAAAACAGCATCAGCAGAGAAGAGTAGGAGAGAAGATGCTGAGGCCTGGAGATAGGGAGAGACGTGGCACAGACACACCTAAAAGTGTAACAAGGAAGGTTTCAGCCACCATGAGCAGTTAGATGGCCATGAGTTTTAAGTAAGGTTTTCCCCTATGGTCCCGTTTCTCCAGCCACATGCAGCTAACCAATACAGGTCTGAGCGGAAGGCTGCCTTCCACCTAGGTTGTGAGTTTACTAAGTAACTGGAGAGGGGCCTGCAGCTATGCACCATAGCAGCTTCCTTGGATGAACACCTCGTTTCCTGTGTTTTCTCCTCTGAGCTTCTCTGTAGCCAGATGCTCTCCCCCTGTGCATTACGTCTGTGCAGTTGGTTCTTTTTTACCTAAGCCCATTGTGATGGTTTGTATATGCTCGCCCCAGGGAATGGCACTATTAGAAGATTTAACCCTATTGGAGTAGATGTGGCCTTGTTGGAGTAGGTGTGTCACTGTATGTGGACTTTAAGACTCTCATCCTACCTGCCTGGAAGTGAGTATTCTGCTCGCAGCCTTCAGAAAAAGATGTAGAACTCTCAGCTCCTCCTGTACTATACACCATACCTGCCTGGACGATGCCAAGTTCCCACCTTGATGATGTTGGACTGAATCTCTGAACCTGTAAGACAGTCCCAATTAAATGTTGTCCTTATAAAAGTTGCCTTGGTCATGGTGTCTGTTCACAGCTGTAAAACCCTAAGACAGCCATTTTGCCCATATATTTTATTCTATCACCTGTCACCAGCAGCCATCCTTCCATCTTTGTGTCAGTGAACTTCCGGACCTTCTTCCTAATCGCTCCAGAAACAGATCAGGACAAAGCCAAGGGCAGTTACCCCACTGGTCTCCTCTCGAGATGTTTCTTTTTTTTTTTTTTTTAGATGTTTCTTTATTGAGTAAGCATTCACCTCTTTGTCAGTAGACTTGGTAAACATATCGAACCAGCTAAAAGACTGAATAGGCACTTTATTCTCCACCAACTACTATCAGTTTAAACCCCATAATCTTTTCAAAATGACATTAATAGAGTTTATTAAATAATGTCTACTAAGTCGAGGCCCTATAGCATTTTAGTGTATTTGTTCAAAACAATACTGTTTGTCATAACTTGTATTTCTATATTTTTCTATCAGAAACGAATGTGGGTTTTTTATTTATTTAAAGAAGACAGCATCTGATCTAAGTGGTCAGCTATATCTGCTCAAAGAGACACGACAATTGTGATGATCAATAACTGAAATCACTTTCCTTAGGGCGACTATGTACCAATCACCTCAGCCTGGCTTGAGTTTAGCCCAAGACTTCAAGTTACCCAGGAAATACAGGTGTAGGGCTAAGGCTACAGGAAACCACTGCCAGTTGCTTACCTAATCTCTCACTTCACTTCACTTCTTAACCTAATACCCAATTTCACCCTTGTAGGGGAAAAGAGTTAATCTAAAAATTGAAAGAGAAACACCATATTTGTTAACCCTTTTGCTTCTCGGAGTCCCTATTGTCATTCAAGCTAGTAGAAAAATATTTGCATTCCTAACTCTTATACATAAAAACTGCTTTTTTTTTTTTTTTTTTTTTTTTTTTGCCATTTTCTTTTTCTCCTGGCTTAAAAGTAAATATGACCTTGGTAGTCACGACTGGACAAATGCAGGGGTAAAGGCTGCTTGTCCAGGCTGGTGCCGGAGAAAGCAAGAGGCTCTGAATTCTTGGTGTGGTAGATCTCTGCTGCAGGCCTCAGCTGCCTGCAGACTTCTTATGTAAAGACTACAGACTCCCTTTGGGCGAAGCCACTAATGCCGAGTTCCTGTTCCCTGCAGCTGAGCTGGTCCATGCATTCATGGGTGGGAGCTGGAAAACCGCCAGTCCCCAGAGCGGCTGAAGAAACGGCTGCTCCCTTCATCCCGCTTGCTCCGTGGTCTGTCTCCCATGGTTTGTTTATTTTTTCATGAACATTGCTTTATTCCCCTTTCAGTGACTTCTTATCTAATTCCCATACCTGGTTTTTAAGCCAAGCAGTCTGCTAGCTGGTTGTCTCTGCTCTTGTAATTTTGTACACAGTCCGCTATGCTTTTCCAGCACAGTGTCATATGACTTTTAGCTTTCCTCCGCTGATTTTCTGATCACTGCCAATCCTAGGGAGGAGTACCTGTTTAAGGTAATAGGCCATGCCAGCACCTCGCATCTCCTGCCAACCCGGTCAGTTATATTCTGTAAGAATGGATTGCTTCAGGAATAAAGCTGAAAACCACCCTCTGAGGGAGTTCTCAGCAGAGACTATGGGCAGACCAGAGCCAGCGATTAGGGACATGGCAAGCACCATAGAGATCCTCAAGCCTGACAGTGTGTGCCCATACAGTGATGCCATCCTGCAGACCAAAGCTACGTAAATCATAAATCACTTTAAATCACATCTCAGAAGCCATAACTTGATCAACCATGGGTGAACATTCCAGGACGCAAGGTGTGGTCCCAGTTTCTCTGATAACATGCTCTGTGAAAGTTTCTCTGCTAACATGTTCTGTGAAAGCTGGAAGACCTCTTTGTGCTTTGTTCTCTTCATCTGCAAAAACAGGGAATTCATGTCGATTTCCTTTTGAGGTTCAGAGACGAACGATCACATTGATTTGCAAAGTGTTTTAATTGCCACCAAGCGCTATGTTGAGATGGTCTGTCTCAAAATAGTCTGATTCGTTACAATGTATGATGCAGAATGATAGTGAGATCGTGCACAATAAGCAGAACGCAGACTCAATTTAAGATCCCTTTGTGGTTTTCTTTCATCAAAGTTCCTAAGATTTAGGAAGATGGTATGACATAATAAAGCCTTCATTTAAGGTAAGTTCTCTCTTATCCCAAATTAAATCTTCATTCCATTGTACAATTTATTTAGCTAACGTTGACATATAACAATTCTGCTCCAGACTTAAAGCTTAAATATGTGGAAGCAAAATTAAGAACAGTAGCCTGTTAATTACTTAGCTGAAAATCATGCTTGTCTCTTCCCAACCCCACATGTCTTCCCAGCTTCGTCTTCAATGATGCTGTGCTGGTAACATGGAGTTAACTATAGTGAGAATATTTATACTATAGAAATATGAACAAACCTAGAAAAAAACTTGCTCTTCTGAAGAGCAAGTTACTAAACATTTACCACTACATGTAGTGGATCTAACACCAAAAAGTACACACCTACAAATACATCATCAATAGTAACAGAAAAAAAAAAAAAAAAAAAAAAAACTAGCCCAGTAAACATTAAATGGAGAGATTTGTTTAAATAATATACTTTTTTCCCTTTAAAATAAAAGGAAAGCACAACTGGAGAGATGACTCAGACATTAAGAGCACTGGCTGCTTTTGCAGAAGACACACGTTCAAGTCCCAACACCCACTTGGTATCTCACAACCATCTCTTACTCCAGTTTCAGAAAGTTGAAATGCCTTCTTCTGACCTGCATGGCACCAGACATACACTCTGACAGTGTGTACCGTAGACAGTATAGCCATCCTGCAGGCCAAAGGTCCGTAAATCATAAATCACTTTATGATGAATGACTTAGTGCCACAGTGTCACACAGACTACACTCAGGCAAACCATGCATAGGCATTTTTAAATGGCATGACCACTACAGAAATAACTATCTGTTGCAGATAGGTCTAGATAGTTTCTTAACCTACAGCAGTGACCCTGAGAACCCATCAAAACCAAAACGTGATGCTTTAATGCCTGCGTTTCTGATTCCACAGGCAACAGGAAGTGAGCCAGATATTAGCAATGCAGTTTGTTGCAGACGCTCGGCCCCCTCGTGGTCATGCCTAAGAGTCTCCCCCCCTCGAATTGCAGAATTTCAGGAAATAGCAGCTTACTCCTCAGTTCTGTGAACCTCAACACTCAGATCTCGAGCAGAGTGATCCCTCAAAATCCACATACCCCAGAAGCAAGCAATAGAGTGGCCAGTTGTTTGCACTCTGCTCTAAAGTCCAAAAGTACAGGACTGATTGCATAGCTCAGTTGGGAGAGTACCTGCCTAGCATACAGGAGGCCCTGAGTTCGATCCCAGACAGCACACATACATACAGGGTATGTGAGATTACACACCTGTAATCTTAGCAGTTCAAAATCATTGCGATGCTCCCAAGAACTACCTGTCACTCACCCATTATACACTCACTGAAATACCTCTCTGCCAATCGTGTGTGTGTGTGTGTGTGTGTGTGTATGAGAGAGGAGAGAGAGGAGAGAGAGAGAGAGAGAGAGAGAGAGAGAGAAGAAGAAGAAGAAGAAGAAGAAGAGGAGGAGGAGGAGGAGTCAAAAGACACCCTAGAGTATCTGTCCTTGCTTTCCACCTTGTTTGAAGTAGGATCATTTTGTTGTCCACCCTAGGTACTCCAAGCTATCTGGCCCAAAAGCTTCCTGGGCTTCTCCTGACCTTGCCTCCCTCCCACCTCACCTTAGACACTGACATTACAGATACACACTGCAGTGCCCAGTACTGTGAGTTCTGTGGATTTGAACTCACATCCTCACGCATACATGGCAAGCGCTTTACCCACTGAGCCATCTCCCAGCCCCCTATTAATTACTCTTTCAACCTCCAACATGTAGGCCAGGATGAGATACTCAATATGTGGCCCTTAAATGGATTAATAAAGCTACTTTGACATAGAACCATAATCTATCAGAGCTCCACGTACACAATTCTGGCACTTAGCTCCAAAACCAAGCATTTCCCCTATATACTGGGAGGCTGCTCTGCCGATCCAAGTTTTATTTCAGACGTTTGAGAACATTGCTATTCATCAGTCATAGCTGTGGTGTTTGCCATGCTAATTAGAAGCTATGGACCCTAAAAATAATAATTTTTTTTAAAATACTAAGAAGACGTAATTCCTGAACATCCTGGTACCTGGCCCCCTGATGGTGGAGGAGGGTATCTGATGCTAAGGGTAAAGCACTCTAGAGAGAGGATCTGCTCTGCATTCTGACTGTGGCACTTGCAAGTTTACTGTGTATTGGTTCATTTGTCGCTTCTCTCACTCGACTGCCGTGAGCTGAGGCTTAATGAGAGCTTCCACTTGTTCAGTACTCTCCACAGAACCCTGGAGACTGCTTGGTGCAAAACCCGTGGTCAATAACCATAGCTGACTGGAAGGATCTCCCTGCTAAGTGGGTGGAACAACCCTAAGCGAGACTGATTGCCGGATTCCTAGAGTCCTGAAAGCAGCCAGTGTGGAAAGCGTGGTAAAAGGCTTCTCTGGCCGCATCAGGGCTGGGGAGTGACTAAACATTTCATTTCTACGGGCACAGAATTTGTTCTCTTGTACAGTCATTTCCACCAGCCGGTAAACATCAGTGGCCTAATCCTTCATTTGTTCAGTCCATGGGGATATAATAAACAGTAGCCGTAAGGGTAGACTCAAGGCTCATTAATGCCTGGGATGTGAGCATTCATTTTGAGCATCATGAGACTCAGGTTATGGAGAACAATTGAATTCTGTAAGAGCCCGTGAGCTATCCTAAGTGAGGTTTCAGGGGGAGATATTTATATTTAAAATTTGAATATTTGTATTTAAAATCTAAATATCTGTACTTAGTATATGAATAGTCAGTATACGAACTATTCATGTTTTTTGCTCTTGAAGCTTTCTATTATTGGTTATCACAACTAAAATCAGAAGCAAATGCACAACGTAAAATAAAGATGAAGGCCAGAGGTCCCTAGCAACTTCTGTGATGTAACTTAATCGTGCCAGGAGCTATGAGGAAGGATTTAATTTTCAGGAGCCTGCAGCCCACCATGTGTTCAGGCTTGGCCTTGATCTGCAGCCGGCGCTGTTTACTATGTGACAGACAGCTGTTCCCTCATAATGTTCCCTGGCCATTCCAGCACTGCACACACCCACCCCCTAGAGTAAAATAAGGCACCAGCAAAGACTGTAGCCAGCAGTAGCAGCAGTCTGAGGCTGGAAGGCTCGATGGCAGAACAGAACCGATCATTCCAGGCTCTCCCAGGGACAGACAAAAAAATGCAGGCAGAAAAAGAGAAGTCCCTACTGCAGTAAGACTACCACGAAACACAGCTTATAGTATACTCCCACCCAGCCCCTCAAAAATCCGGCTTGTACTTGCTATCATAGGGAGTCCCCTTTTCAGCTGTTAGCATTTTCTCTTCACCTGCTGGGCTGTTTCTGAAATAAAGACACCAGCAGAATAAACCACAGTGTGGCTTCGGATGAGAGCATCTGTCTGAGATGCACAAAGCTCACCTGGCTTCCCGGTGCCTTGCAGCCTGTCCTCAGTCATTTGTAAAATATCCAGGCCTTGTCACCAGGCTGAACAGGCTCATCACCACATAGTTACCTACCTAGTATTTTAATTGTGTGTGTGTGTGGTGTGTGTGTGTGTGTGTGTGTGTTGTGTGTTTCTAGTTTCCATTAATTCTATATTATTTGATTCTAATTGACATGATTAAAATGAAACAGAAAGGTTTTAAATCCAAAATACAGAAAATCATCTTTTCCTATTTTTTGGTCTGACACAGAGTTTTTCTATGACACACAGCCTGGCCTCAAACTTGCAATCCCCTGCTTCCATCTCTCGTGGCTAAGACTACAGATATAGGTAGGCCACCAAACCTGGCTAATGTTAGCATTTCTGATAATGAGAAGTCCAGTTGGCCATTTCTCAGAGAATGCCTGCTGCACTGGGGGAGTTGCTCCAAGATTAGCAGTTCTGTGACCCACTCGTGTTCCCTAACTTGCTTTTTAAATGTTCTTCCAGACAAGCCCCTCACACTCAAAGCAACTGATCCTACACATTATGACTAATATGATTGGCATCCTTTGTGTCCTGACACAAAGAGGAGAGAGCAAGTGCACAGCACTCTGGGACCGTGACTGTGGAGAGAGGGTTCCCAGAGGTGACTGTGGCATCTGTATCTGTGTTACTTGTATGTGTGTTTTCAGTGCTGACTCTTTGGCACTGGACAACCAATTGGCTTGCACGTCCCTGGGATGGCCACCTGTCCCACTCCCAGCTTCACTCGGTCACCTGTAGTCCTTGTGTAGAGTTGAGGCTTTGTGACCTTTGCCCCATCCAGTTTGGCATGTTCCTTAGTGTCCTCCGTGTTCAGCTCCCTTTGGGTGGTCATGTTGGTGAAAGGGTACAGGTGGAGCTTCGGATGCTACTAGGAGACACAATCCGGCAGCAAATCCTCTGATCCTGCCTCTTACAATCTGTCTGCCTCTCCTTTGAAATGTACCCTGAGCCTGAGGTGCTGGGGTGTTTCCTAGATGTGTCCGTTATAAGTGGGCTCCACAATTTTTCATTTTGGTTGCTTAGATTTTCTGGAACCCACACTTTGTTAATAACTGAGCACAGTGATGTATGTCTGTAATCCCAGCACTAGGGATGCAGAGACCGGAAGAGCCCTGAGGTTTGCTGGCTAGCCAGCCTAGCCAATTGATGAGCTCTGAATTCAGAGAGAGACTCTTCTCAAAAAAAAAAGGGGGGGTGACTGATTGAGGGAGACATCTGACTTAACTTCTTGCCCTCACGTACAGTCATGCACAAGCACACACACTTGAACACACACATAACACACACACTTGAACACACACATACACACACACTTCGAACATACAACCCATACATACTCACCTACACACACACACACACACACTTGAATATGCACACTTGAATGCACACACATTTGAACATACACATACATGCTCACCTACACACACTCATACACATGATGACAACAGCAGTACATCATGTAGGTTTTGGTCATGACAGAGAGTAGAAAAGATCTCTGCACAGATGTAGGAAGAGCTAAGGTGGGAGGAATAAGGAGAGAAGAGAGGAGTAAGGAAAGGAAGAGGAAAAGGAAGAGGAGGAGCTAGGAGAAGAGAGAGAGGGGACATGGAAGCGGATGTTCACGTATCTGTAGCAGTCAAAGGTAGTTGGTATATCTAGGTTGGGTATTGGGTTACACTTCTGATTGTATGGGCATCTTGTTACTGATCATTACCAAATATATAAGCTTTTAGATAGTTTAAGCATTAGAGTCTCATTTTCCTACTGGGCCGATGGGGATGGCAAGATGGTCTGGGCAATGCCCAGCCTTGCAGAGACAGCGTGGAAGATTGGCAGAGCCATCTCCCATGCTGACGTCTCATGGTGGCAGGGCTGGTGTTTCAGGCTGGTCATTTCTAGCTGCGGCATGCACGTGGCCTCCCACTGAGAAACCTGGCAGCTGAGCTAGGCAGAGCCATGCAGCTTAGATAGTCTGCTTGACCAGAGGCCATTTTAAGTAATTAATTCAACACACAGAGAGTCAGGATGGCAAGGGATTTAGTCTTGGATTTCCAGTGACCACCATAGTCAAATTTCTTAAGCTCAATAAATCTAAAGTTCCTATTCCCTGAATCACTAAGTAACCAATAACTCTGCTTAGCTATAAATTTCTATGATGTACACAACATAGCTTCTTACTGTATCAAAGTCTTGGTTCAAGACCACCATTGAATGGTTTTTCTAAAAATCCATAACGATTTGGAGAATTCATCACTGACACTTTGATTGTATCCACATGTTCCAACATGTTCCAATAATACCACACAGTCTAACTTAAACCAGCAAACTTCCTCCTCGTCTTTCAGTCCACCCCGCACTAGACAAAAAGTAGAAAGTAGACAAGCTGCCTCAAAGTCACTGAACTGCTGGTCAGAACTGTCTGGGGATCCCTGCTCACTGCTACCCTCTTGCTCACGTGAGCACCAACTATCCCAAAACATATCAAGACAAGGGATGGGGAGATAGCTCAGTGGTTAATGTGCTTGCCACACAAGCATGAGGACCAGAGTTCAGATCTCTGGAACCCACATAAATGATGGCTGTGATGACTGATAGCAATTCCAGCACTTGGAGAGCAGAGACAAGGAATTCCCCAGAGCAAACGGGTAACCAATACAACCAATATGTAATGCAAGGCTCGCTCTGGATTCAACTGAGAACAAGGTGGGAGCAATTTAGGAGACTCCTGATATTAAACCACACACATGCACACACACATACATACACACACAAGCACAAACACACACATACATACACATACACACACATGCACATACACAAGCACAAACACACACACACATACACACACACACACAAGCACAAATACATGCAACCTGCACATGTGAACAGATAAACACATGCAAATAATGATTTACCAAAAAAATACTGGTTTCATAGCTGAAAAAACATTTTGCAAATTATCTGTCCTCCACACTTCAAAAATACTAAGATCAAAGAAAGGTTGGTTGAACTATTGCACATTGAGGGAGAATAAAGAGACTTGGTGATCAAATGCAATGCATGCTACTAGGTGGAGTCCTGGACTGGAAGTAATGGGGTATAGACACTATTCATTGAGAAATGTGTTAACTTTTAAATATAGATTACAGATAATAATAATAGTAGTAGTACAAAAATTCAATGAGTATTCTGAGTGTATTACTGCCTTTTAGTTTATATAAGGTAATTCCTTGTGTTAGCAAATACACACTGAAGAATTTAGGAGCAAAGACACATGACTTCCCTAACATAGTCTAGAAAGATTCTAAAACTATAGATATATAGTGCATATATGAAGATATTTGCATTCCATATGTATATATACAAATACAGGCATAAATATAGAGGCATCAGTGTATGGGAACAAATCTGGAGAAAGAGATATTATAAAAATGGGTTCAAATCTAAATTTCTGCTACACAATGAAAAGCCCAGAAATAATTACATGTGCACAGCCAACTGATTTTTGACAAAGACTCCAAGAACATAGACTAGAGAAAGTACAGACTCATCAACAAACCCTTCTGGGAAGACAGGTCATCTCTGTGCAAACCAAATGAAATTCTTTCCTTCCTTTTTATCATATACAAGAGTCAATCAGCCATTGATTTGGGGAAGGCTGTTGCCTCCTGTGGTTATAAAATCTCAGGCAAAGAAAGCCAAACCCTGACAAATGAGATTGTCTCAAATTAAAAGCTCCTTCATGGTGCAGGACACAAGCAACAGAGTGAAGAGACAGCTGATAAGATAGATGTTCATCTGGAGATGAATTAAGATGTGGAATATATAGAGACTCAAATGCCTCCATTTTAAAAGTTCAATTTAAAAGCTCTGACTAGACATTGAGCCAAAGAAGATATGCAAATAGCCAAGAGCTATGTGACAAAGTGTTCAGTACCACTAATTATCTTATCAGGGGACTCCAAATCAAAACCACAATGAAGTATTGCAGTGGTTAATTTTGATTAGCGACTTAACTGATTTGAGAAATATAGACAAATGGTAAAGCACACTTCCATGTGTGTCTGGAAGGATATTTTTAGAGACCATTGACAAGGGGAACAGCAAATAAGGTGAAAGACCCTCCCTGAGTGTGTGCTACATGGTCCAATAACCTGGGATCTGGGTGAAATATCAGTAGATGAAGAAGAGAGCCACCCAGGCGAGCCACACCCTTCTTCCCTGAGCAAGCGAGTGTACTGCTGCACCCAGCACCTGTGAACTTCACACTCCAGACTCTTTGGCTTTCACTGTAGACTCAAATAGCTGTCAGGAAACTTTAGGGTCTAAGCCTAGAGCTGAGACTGAATCAATTGTGCCCCTCGTTTGGAAGCATCCAGATTCTTGGGTTGAATAACTATTAGATTCTCTTCCCTAAGAGATTGAAGCAGAGGGCCAATGAGATTTCCCAGATTTCTATGGGATTTAGCCTCGAATTATATGAGGAAACCTACTAAATCCCTTTCTATAACCGTGTGTGTGTGTGTGTGGTGTGTGTGTGTGTGTGTGTGTGTGTGTGTATCTGTGAGAAGGCGGTGCCTTAGGAGTTAGAGATGTGAGGAACATGGAATACCGGCTAAGCAAAACTGCAGACAGTGAACAGAGAGAGGCCAAGAGAGAAAGGTCATGCTAACTACCTCTACCAAAGCCGTAGATGTGGCGCTGCCCAAGCTGTTTCCAAACCACAATAGGTCTCAGATGCCAGATAGGGAATCATTCCTGGGAGAAGGCAGAGATTTTTTTTTTTTAATGTGATTATTTAAATGGATCTGTCTGCTTAATGTTTATCAAGCTTGGCTTGGCTGTTTCTATCGATGAGACATGTTTTGAAGGAAATGTGTTCGTTGGGTATAAATTTTGCACTAACTGAAAAAGAAAATGTCTGTGGGTAAAAGAAATGTAAAAGGAAACAAGGTACAACTGAGCGTAGAAAAGCAATTCCAATACTTTATCTTGGAAGGTAAGAAACCAAATGTATTTCTTTCCTGATTCTCAGTCATGTTCTGAGATGGAAGGAAGATGGATGATTTTCTGTGCAACTTAAGCTGAAAAAAAAAATGAAAAAAAAAAATCAAGATAAATGCAACACACACTTACTTCAGAGATGACCCACTGAAAATCGGTTCCCAGAATACAGTTTTACATTTCTCCAGGGAACTGGGGATAGGTACTGCAAAAGCATTTTAGGAGTAGATGCAAGTTAAGGCACAGTGAAGTCAATGTAGCACAGGGGTGCAAACCATGGGGTGACGGCCGTCGCCCGTTTTCCTCACCCCTCCCTGGCTCTTAACTATGAAGAGTCTAGTGCTCAGCCTCATTTTACTTTGCTAGACTAATATTTCAAATCCTTGCGCAGTATATTTTAGTGTATAAGAAATATCTTAAGAGTGACATAATAATGGTTTAAACAAAGAGTCCCGTGTCTGTCTCGAGGCTCTCCCAGACCGTACTCTTTCCTGTTTGCATTTTCCTTCCCATCTCATTTTGACTGCCATCAAACAAACAGGAAATCCAGATGGTGGTGAATTTTAAAAATTCATGAGATAGCTTTGTAATTTTACCACACCAAAGCAATTATCAGAGTAAATTTTATTTTTGAAAAGCAACTCAAAGAGCAAGATGTTTTTCTGAGTTACTGAGTGATCCTCAATTTTATAATCCATTTGGAAAAATATTATATATAATAATATATATATATTATAATAATATATATATTTATATAATATATAAAAACATAATAATTTTTGTTAGAAGAGTGTGTGTGTGTGTGTGTGTGTGTGTGTGTGTGTGTGTGTTTGAGTTTGGTTCCCACCAGAGGACAGAAGAAGATAGTAGACACCCTGCAACTGGAGTTACACTTGTGATCCCTCCAATGTTGGTGCTGAGAATTGAATCCCGGCTTCTGGAAGAATAGCAAGTATTCTCAACCACTGAGCCACTCTCCAGCCCCGTGAGTATAATTCTTGCTGCACTCTTCACTGAAGACGACACATGACAAAAATTAATGCCTGCTTCTCACTTTGAATTGACAGACTAGTGAATATCTTTTTATCTTTCATTCCCTGAAATTAACACTTAAAATAATTGGGATATAAATTCATTTTACCACAATAAAAGTAAAAAGACCTAAACAGTTTTTATCTTAGAAATATATTTACTTATAATGTATAGAGTTTCAATAGAAAGTATTATTTTTCTTTCTATTTGAAATTTTCTGATAAGACCAGGCTCTTATCAAGACTTTTTGGGTTTGTTGTTGTTGATGTTGTTGATGTTGTTGATGTTGATTTCGGTGGTGGTGGTGGTGTGATGCCTAGAAAAAAACGTAGCATGTTGTTCTGCAGGAAGATGATGGAGCCACAGTTATTCAGCAAGTTACATAACCTTTGTGTGCCTCAGTTTCCACACATGTAAAACAAAGGCATTTGTAGTACTGAATTCACAATGTCGTGACAAGGATCAACTGAGATAAGCTTGAGGCAGGGAGGAAGTAGCTAAAACCAGGATCGTGAAAAGCAACAACTGTACTTGTACTCACAGCAAATTCACAATAGACCACACCAACACACACACACAGAGAGAGAGAGAGAGAGAGAAGAGAGAAGGGAGAGAAAGAAAAAACAGAAGAAGAAGAGAGAGGAGGAGAGAACTAAATTCAGATCTTCAGATAATCGGTAAGCCAAATGGAGGATGGCAGTGGATATTAGTCTTAACAAGGAAGGAAATTCTGACTCACGCCAGAACACAGAGGATCCTTGAGGACATTCTGCTAAGGGAAGTAAGTCACCAAGAACAAATATTGCACAGTTTGACTTGTCTGAGGATTCTAGTCGCAGGCAGGAAGTAAGGCGGCACTTGCCAAGAATAAAGAGTGGGAAGCCATTGTTTAATGGCCACAGTGTTTTTCAGCTCTGCAAGATAAAAAGAAAGCAGGAGGCTCAGAGCTCAAAATCATATACTGCTCTTGTCAAGGACAGAAGTTGGATTCCCAACACCCATGGGGGACAGTTCACAAGTGCCTGAAATTCCAGTTACAGGGTACCCACCCAATGCCTCTTGCTTTTATAGAGTGTCTGCATTCGTATATACATACTCCATGCACATATAATTAATAATAATAACAATTAGTTTTTTTAACTTCTGAAGATTGGTTGCATAGCCATGCGCATATACTTAATCAAAAACTAACACTTAAAATAATCATGATATAAACTTACATTCACTTTATCATAATAAAAATTTAAAAACTAAAGATTTTATCTATAAAAACAAATTTACTTATAATGTACAGTCTTGATAGAAAGGTATTTTTTTTTCTTTCTATTTGAAATTTTTGAGACCAGGCTTTTATATAGTATCTGATGCCTTGTATATATTTAATAAATACAAGAGTGAGTATCTGGCTTCAAAGTGAATGACACAATGGTTGTTTTCTAGGTCGTTCAGGGGCCCTGGATGGGGACAAGCTCTGGGAAGAAGTGCCTGGAACTCCATGTCCAAACAGAGACCATACACAAGTGGTTTACTTCCCATGGGGCGGCACTGTAGGCTGGTAGCTAACCTGTTAGCTGCCCTGTCCAATGAAGGCTAGTGTAAACCCAGCTTCTTGGTGGACAGTAGACCCCCCAAAACTCTCCACAGAGCATGAAAGAAGGGAGACCAGTAAGAAGACACAAGCCCCGGTTGCTTTTCTAATCCACAGAGAAAGGGTAGATTTAGCCCATACCGGCTGGCCTTACAATTGTTAAGTGCTGAAATTCTAAGGGTGAGCCGCCATGCTTGGTGGCAAAGTTATTTTTAAAGATAAGGAATCAAGTAGCCAACATAACTTTGAGAATGTTCAAGTGATTCCATTTAAATTGCAAATGAAAATAATGAAGTACAACTCTAGCTCATCGATTTTCCGTTCTAAGAAACAGCAGTGTAAATGCCAATGAGAAGTCAGGGCCAGCGGCATTTCCATAGCTGCAGGTGAGAGTGCAGGCGGCTGTCATCGCCTAACAAGCAATTAGCCAAATGCTCACAAAAGTTCAGAACCTTGTACTTTTAGAAGTCTGCTTAAGAAATAATGAGGGCGTGTGGGTCTTGTGCATGCTGTCAAAACCCCAGTGTCCGGACGGGAGAGATGGCTCATCCGTTAAGAGCAGGTGCTGCTCTTGCAGAGAACCAGGTTCAATTCCAAGCAACAGTATGGGAGCACACAACTGTCTGTTAGTCCAGTTCCAGGGAATCCAATGCCACCTTCAAGCCTCTTCAAGTGTTGTGCAGTTGTGGTGAACAGGTATATATGCAAGTAAGCACTGGTACACATAAAAGTAAAAATAAATAAATACATAAGATTATTACTTAAAAACATCCCAGCAAGGAAAGGGTGTAGGCATAAAGTCCTACTCCAGGCTGAGCTGTGCTTGGCACTTGCTTGGCACTTGAAAGTGGCTGGGAAGGGAACAGACAGCTTTAAGGGTGTGTCCCTTCGTGGGTTGACCAAGCTCCAGTAGAAGAGGCCACACAGAGTGTGTAGACTCCACAAATTGGACTTTACAGGGGTATGGGGAGGACACGAGTGGGTGGGGAAGGGAAATGGGTATGGAAGAAGCGGGAGAGAGGATGAATAGAGTCAAACCACATTGTACAGAAGTCTCAAAAACTAATGAAAGAAAGAAAAAATGTAATGACAAGGACTTCAACGTTTAGAAATAGTTTAATTATGCAACCTAGAAATCTTCCTTCTGCAAAATTCCTGGAAATGTTCTATTAAAAGTAATTTTTATGCTGGGGGAAGGAAGAAGGAGGAGGGAGGGGGAAGGAAACTGAAAAACAAAAGATTTGTTTCTGAGCAGAATTAAGTCCAGGAGCTTTTTTAAAAGGCATTCAAAACTTTGTTAGCATGGCAATTGCGCTCAATTATGAAGTTCAGTCTGATGTTTCAAATACACATGAACGCTGTCTAGTGATCAGATAGATGAACGTCACTGATGTACCTGTCACTTCAGACATGAACTGTTTCTTGTGTTGGGACTACTTAAAATCATTCTAATGGCTAATGTGAAAATAAGAAATTGTCATCAACCATAGTTTCCTGGTTGTGTTATGTAACAGTGTAAGTTATTCCAGATCTAACTGGATACCTTATAGTGGTTAACTAACCTTTTCCTCCCTCCCTCCTCCGTACACTTTGCAGCTCCTAATATCTGTAATTCTACTCTCCTTGTGTCTGGAATCAGCATTTTGGGTTTCATATACATGTGAACACATATGGTATTTGTCCTTCTATTCCTCAGTTCACTTAAAATGGTTTCTTATAGTTCATCTGTCTGTGCTGCTGCAACAGACAGGATTCTCTCTCTCTCTCTCTCTCTCTCTCTCTCTCTCTCTCTCTCTCTGGCTGGCTGAGTAATGCTCCATTGTGAGCATGCGCCATATTTCATACTTCCATTCATCCACTGATGGACCTCTAGTCTCACTCATTGCAGCTGTGAGTAGTGCTAGAGTGAATACAACAGTGTAGGGATACTTGGGACACATTGATTTCATTTCATTGGATGTAGATCCGATAATGGGATTGCTGGATCATACAGAATTTATATCTCTACTTTTTTGAGGAACTTCGATACCACTTTAGATATAGCACATATGCAGAGATGTACTAATTTACATTTCTGTCAATAGTAGGAGTGTTTGGGGCATATTTCAATTATAGCAAAGATGCAGACAATTCAAAATTCAAGGATTTTTGAAGGGGAAAGAGGAAAAACAAGAAGAGGAAGAAGAGGAGGAAGAAGGAGGAGGAGAAGAAAAAGAAGGAGGAGGAGGGGAAGGGGAAGAGGAAGAGGAAGAAGAGGAGGAAGGAGGAGGAAGAGGGGAGGAGGAGAGGAGGAGGAGGAGGAGGAGGAGGAGGAGGGAGCTTGTTGGGCTGGAGAAATGTCTCAGAAGGTAAAGGAACTTGCTGCCAAGTTCCATTCCCAAGACCCACATAGTGGAAGGAGAGAACCAAACACTACAAGTTGACCTCAGACCTCTACAAGCATAAACACACACAGATATAGAGTCACACAGACACACACACATACACTCAAACACATACACACAAACACACTAAATAAATGTAAAAGAATAAATAAATGTAAAAATCTAATAGTTGAGTTATAATTTTTCAGACAATATCTTGTAGACACACATGTTAATTGTTGACATTGTTTAAATAATGTTTCAATGAAACTTTATTGAGCATGACAAGTTTTACTTATATATTTGTCCTAAAATATGCCACAAAATAAAAGGTAAGAGAGAGAGAGAGAGAGAGAGAGATCCCCAAAAGTGAATGGCTACATGGAATTCTGTATATCTATTGATACTCTCTCTCTTAGCCATTGTACTTGGTAAGATACCAAAAAGTATCTGACTCTAAATTCATCAGATTTTCTAAAATATTTAAATATTTGCCCAATTAGAGAGTGAAAAGCTAGTATCAATAGTGTTTGAATCTAAATGTTTATGAATGAGATTACATCTCTTTCATAGACCTTTTTTTTTAAAAAAAAAAAAAAGTATATCTTCTTTAAAGCTGGGCAATGGTGGCACATGCCTTTGATCCAGACACTCAGGAGGCAGAGACAGGCAGATTTAGCCTGGTCTACAAAGCAAGTTCCAGGACAGACTAGACAGGACTACACAGAGAGACCCTGTCTTGAAAGAAACACAAACAAAAGAAAGGGAAGGAGGAAGAAAGATAGGAAGGAGGGAGAGAGAGAGGGAAGGAGGGAGGGAGGGAAGGAGGGAGGGAGGGAAGGAGGGAGGGAGGAAAGGAGGTAGGAAAGGAGGGAGGGAGGAAAGGAGGGAGGGAGGAAAGGAGGGAGGAAAGGAGGGAGGGAGGAAAGGAGGGAGGGAGGAAAGGAGGGAGGAAGAGGGAGGGAGGGAGGGAGGGAGGGAGGGAGGGAGGGAGGGAGGGAGGGAGGGAGGGAGGAAAGGAATCTGCTACCACCATTTTACTAGACTAGCATAATTCCTTACTACATCCTAAATCTGAATCTTATACCCACAGATAAGTAGGTATAAGAGCTGTAAAGAAGCTTCTCTTTATAGCAGATGGAGATGTTGTATGGAAAAATTGTAAGAGCCAAAATACCAGGAATTCTGCTGTGAAACAGTGTCTCCTAGAAATGGCTACATAAACAAGACTGAAGTAATGCCAGCATCAATAGAAATGCTACCCTGAAAGGGGAAATTGTCAGGCTTGTCCAACGAGCACTTTTATCTACTGAGCCATCTTGCTGGTTCATACTCTGAAGATGTTTTTTTTGTTGTTGTTTTTTTTTTTTTTTTTTTTTTTTTTTTTTGGTTTTTGGTTTTTCGAGACAGGGTTTCTCTGTGTAGCCCTGGCTGTCCTGGAACTCACTCTGTAGACCAGGCTGGCCTCGAACTCAGAAATCCGCCTGCCTCTGCCTCCCAAGTGCTGGGATTAAAGGCGTGCGCCACCACCGCCCGGCCCACACTCTGAAGATGTTTAACAGCATCGTAAAAGTACAATTGACATGCAATAATCTGTATTTATTTACTTGTATAACTTAATAGGATTTTAACCTCTGTGTAGACCTATGAAATGGTTACAATCAAAATGATAAATGTATTCATGACCCCGAAAGATTTTCCTATAGCCCAGTTCTGTACTCATTTTGGCATTTCTAACCTGTGCCCCACAACAAAAGTAGATCTGATTTTGCTCACTATAAACCACGGACATGTCCAATGCCCAAAGAGATCAAATGAGGGTGTTGGATGCCCTGAAACTAGGGTTGCAAACCATTGTGAGCTGTCTTGTGAGTGATGGGAATCGAACCCAGGATCTCTGGAAAAGCAACAAGTCTCTTAAGTGTTGAGCCAACTCTCCAGCCCCAATATCTGATCTTCTGTCTAGATACATATAATTGTTATGTATCAATAGTTCATTCTTGTGTGGGTCAGTACCGGTCAACAGTAGTCTACAATGATCCCAAATGATTTTTAAATGGGTTCAGAAGCTATAGACACATATATTCAAAGAGAGCTGAAAAGCAAGGGAGTAAGGTGAAAATAACTTGAGGGTGGGTGAGGAACAGAAGGCAGTGCCTTATACGGTTCTTAAAAACAGCTTCCCTGAAACCCAATTCATGCACCACAGAACCCACCATTCAAATGTGCCCAGCAATGACATTCCCTGCTCACGTGTCCCTGGAGTTAGGGCGTAGGCATGTTCAGAAGGGCTTTAGGCTGACACTTGCAATCTACATTCAAATCTATTGATCTTTTCAAAAGTATGCTATTTGCCTTTTGTTGTTGAGATGCAAGAGCACTTTATAAGTACTCTGGATTATGTCCTTTGTAAGATATACATTTTGCCTATATTTTCCCCCATGCCTCGGGTTTTTGTTTAACTTTATTTTATGAGTGGTTTGCATGTTTGTATATGAATCACTTGCATGTCTGGTGCCCACAGAGGTCGGAAGAAGGTTCTGGCTCCCTCAAACTGGAGTTACAGACTATTGTGAGCCGCCATGTTGGTGCTGGAAGCCTAACCCAGGTCCTCTGAAAGATCAACGAGTTCTCTTAACCACTGAATCATCTCTCCTGCCCCCTTATTTTTAATCTTTTAATTAACTAGTAAAACTTCCATATATTTATGGGCTACAGAATGCTATTTCAATATGTGTGTACAGTGTATAGTGATGAAATCTGCTTGACTGATAGCTCCATCTTTTTATTCTTTAAGTCTGGAGACCCCAAACTTAAACTCCTCTCCTCTGCTTTTTAATAAAATGTATACTATGTTCCTGGGATAACAGTCCCACCGATGGGCTATGGAATTCACGTGTGGGAGCGTGCTATGGAGCCTCCCTCTCACCTTCTCTTATGGTCTGAATGTGAAATGCCCATATGCTGATGCGTTGAATGTTTGGATTGCAGCTGGTGCTGCTAGCTAAGAGACTGTGAGAGTTTCAGAAGACGGAGCCTGCTGCTGAGGAAGCATGAACCAGGGGGAAGTTTTGCAGGACAGATCCTGCTTCAGTCTCCTCTCTCCTGCTCCCTGCTTCATGGATGCCACGGGAAGCAACCTTTCCACCGCACTCCCACCATGATGGTCTCACCACAGCCCACAGTCAGGGAGTCAGACCACCAGCACTGACACCCCACAACCATGAGCCAAACTACATACTCCCTCTTTTAAATGGTTTCTCAGGCTGGAAAGATGGCTCAGTGGATAAAGGTGTTTGGGGCCAAGCCTGAGACCCATACAGTGGAAGAAGAGAAGCAACTTCCACAAGTTGTCCTCTGACCTCCACTCAACATTCATATTCTCTCTCTCTCTCTCTCTCTCTCTCTCTCTCTCTCTCTCTCACACACACACACACACACAAGTACAAAAATACATATTTTAAACTATTCTATTTTTATATCTAACTATGTAGAAGTTCATTTAAATAGACTGACTTTGGGTCTGGTAATTTCATTGAGTGATTTTTTTTTTTTTTTTTTTTTTTTTTTTTTTTTTTTACTTTACAAGTTTCTATAAATTTTTTGGGTTTTTTAGACAAGGTTTCTCTAGTAGCCCATGCTATCCTGTAACTTACTCTGTAGACTAGGAACTTACTCAGTAGAGCATGCTGGCCTCTGCCTCCCAAGTGCTGCAATTAAAGGTGTGTGCTACCACCACCCAACTCACGTTTCTATAATAATTTTTAAAATGTTCCTCTCTGTTTATTTGTCACAGACACAACAAAACTACTGATGTGTTTTCCCCCTGTTCCAGCCTTTGCCATTCTAACCATGACTCATTAGTATCCTATTTTTATATCAACTTATTATGGTTTTCCATATGAGAGAGAGCACGCAGCATTTTTTGGGGGGGAGGGGTCTGGCTTAATTTACTTAAAGTCCTCCAGCTCCGTTCATCTTGCTGCAAATGACAGAATTTTATACTTTTATGGGGAATAATAAATGTTTCATGAAGTATAAATATCACATTTTTTTATCCCTGTATCTCTTGGTGGACACCAAGGTCCATATTGTATCTTGGTTCCTGTGAGTGATGTGTCATAGACCATGGGGATGCAGCCTGGCTTTGGTCTCTGAATTTTCCTTTCTTTAGCCATAAGCTCCCATGTGTGATGTGATGGCTGCAGTCTGTGTCTATTTTCAGCTTCTTAAAGGAACCTTGGAGCTGCTCTTCATAAAGTTGCATGAGTCTGGTATGGGCTCCCTGATCGCCAGTGCTCACTGGTGTTCTAAATGGTTGTGAGCCACCTTTGTGCATGCTGGGAACCAAATCTGGATCTTCTGAACATAACCTAAATCACCACAGGAAAGAGTATTTTTTTTTTTTTTAGATTTTTATTTGTGTGTGTGTGTGTGTGTGTGTGTGTGTGTGTGTGTGTAGTTGCCAGGGGCAGGCAGGGGGCAGAAGACAGTATTGACCCTGGAAAACTGAGGTCACAAGCTGTTGTGAGCACCTGACATGGGTACTGAGAAGCTAACTCTTCCAAAAAGGAAGAGATGCTACTTAATCACTGAGCCATCTCTCCAAACCTCATAAGGGTGTATCATAAGGAACTATTTAGATGAAATCAGCCTGCAGAAATTGTCTTATTTGTTAATTGGTGTAGGAAGGCGCAGTCCATTGTGGGCAGCATCATTCCCTAAGCAATCTTGAACTGTATGACTCAAGAAATCAAACTAAGCAGAAGCAAGCAAGAACACATGAATGTATTCTCTGTCTGATCTTGACTACAGGTGTGATGCTTTAAGTTTCTGTCTTGACTTCCCTACAATAACAGACCTGGAACTGTAAGCCAAGTAAACTCTTGCATCTCTAAGTTGCTTTTTGTCAGTATTTCATTATGGCAACAGAAATGAAACAAGAAAAAGTTCAAGAAATGAATGATTAAATATACACTGGGCTGTGTCTGTTCCAGGTGCAGCTCTACAGTGAGACGTTCTCGTCGTACCCACAGCCCTGTTGTCCACCCACCACAGCCTCTGCAAGTGTTGAACATGAGAAGACTGGTGCACTGCACATGAACCCACAGCTTCAACAAGGGGAGCAGAATCTTCCCAAAGTAACGGAACCTGGCAAGCTGCACCACAAGCTGCTAAATCTGTACTAATGGTGGATTCCTAGCATAGATGCTATGCCTTTGTAAAGCATGATGCTCATGTGGTCCAGATTAAAGAAATCAACCAGTCCATTTCCACAGCTTGATGCTCTGTGACTGGAAACATGTGCCTTCTAAGGAGAACACTGACATCATCACCATCATCACCATGTATGGCCAGACCCTGTTGATGGCTGACTCCTTACTACAAAACCAGGTTCAGAGGCTCTGGAACCATGCTGGTTACCAGAAGACCGACCATCAAACTCATCTGGAGGAGCAGAGGTCATGTCTATATAAAACTGTGCCTGTGGCAGTTTAAGGCTTTAAAGGGTAATGGAGAGCCCAGAAGTCTAAGGTGTTGGGTTCTACTTAGAATCTCCCAAAGAGGTGTGAGTTTGATTCATCTGACAAAATCAAAAACACACTCACTCCAGTCAGGCTTGTGATGACACACACTTGTGACCCATGTCTCAGGAGACTAAGGCATGAGGTTGTTGAGTTTGAGACCAGCATGGGTTACATAGTAAGACCCTGATTTAAAAAAACAAAACAAAACAAAACAGGCAGGGGAGGGTATAAGCCCATGAACCTAGTTCTCTCTTCCTGACCCTGTGGCAACAGAATAAATCTTCTGTGTGGTCCCGAAGCCTGTACTCATGAGGAAAACTGAAGAGGAAACAGCAGCGATGACACTTTTGGAAGTCGGAAAGCAGAAGAATGTGCGATCGCTGATTTAACATCCCCAAAACCTGAAATCCCTAGCTGGCTGCAGGGCGATTCACAACCAGCATAATTTGTACCACAGTCCTCCAAACTCAAAATCAGACATTGGCAACACCAGGAAAATCCGTAACTGAGTGTGAAAGGGTTCCAAATAAGGAAGTGTGGGCAGACAGATGTCTCAGATTCCTTATGTTGACCCACATAAAACAGACGGGTGGGGCCAAGGGGAGGTGTGCTGCGAGACCAGACAGACATCTACTGATCAGAAGGCCAGTGTTTAATGCAAACGCTTTGAGCCTTCTCCTGTGGCGGCACAGCCACAGAGAACTGGCAACCAGATGCTAACCCTGCAAATGGCAAAATGAAACCCTCTTTTCCGAATGTCTGACCTGCTCCTAAAATACCATCCCTCAGACTGTCCCCCGCAAAAGAGCCTCCCACTTCTGTGACGCTCAGTGGGCCAATCTCCTTTCCTTTTTCTTGTTTTTTTTTTTTTTCATTTGTCATATTTTTTAATTATATGTACGCCTGTGGGTGTGCGTGAGTGCAAGTACCCTTGGAGACTAGGGATGTTGGGTCCCCACTTGGCTGGAGTTTCAGGCAATTGAGAACTGCCAGGCATGGGTTCTGGGAACTGAGCTCGGGACCTCTGGAAGAGGCACAATTGCTCTGAACTGATATAGCCGTCTCTCCAGCCCGGCCAATCACTTTTCAATTTCACATTTTCTCGTTCATGAGGAGACAGTAGAGGAATTAGAAATCCAATAATGACATTCCCATCACAGAAGATAGAATGCCAAAATAGTAAGCAAATTGAGAAAGCACAATTTTGAAGGAGAGAAAAACCTTGAAAAGTATAATTATATGATCAAGATGACAAAGAAAAACCATATTCCACCATGAAACAAAAAGCGAGATACCATAAAAAGAAACATTCAGGGAATGTTGTAAAACAGTGCTAAGGCTTTTAAAAACTATGAAGTAAAGAACTGGGCAAGAAAGAAAGAAAAATAAAAAGCTAGGTTTGGTGACTTTGATGGTTTGTATATGCTCAGCCCAGGGAGTGGCACTTTTATTTTATTTTTTTTTTAAGATTTATTTATTTATATAATGTATATAAGCACACTGTCCTTGAAACACCAGAAAGGGGCATCAGATCCAATTACAGATGGTTGTGACCCACCAGTGGTTGCTGGGAATTGAACTCATGACCTATGGAAGAGCAGCCAGTGCTCTTAACCGTTGAGCCATCTCTCCAGCCCCGGAGTCTCACTTTTAGAAGGTGTAGCCCTGTTGGAGTAGGTATGGTCTTGTTGGAGTAGGTGTGTCACTGTGGATGTGTCCTTTAAGACCCTCATCCTAGCTGCCTGGAAGACGGTCTCCTAGCAGCCTTCAGATGAATATGTAGAACTCTCAGTTCCTCCTGCACCATGCCTGCCTGGATGCTACCTTGTTCCCACCTTGGTGATAATGGACTGAACCTCTGAACTTGTAAGCCAGCCCCAGTTAAATGTTATCTTTATAAGAATTGCCTTGGTTATGGTGTCTGTTCACAGCAGTAAAACCTTAACTAAGAGAGAAGTTGGTACCAGGGAGTAGGGTATTGCTGTCATAGGGGACCATGCTTTTGTTTGCAGGAATGTAGATTTTAGGATTTGGAAAGCAGTTGGGATCTTTTAAGTTGGGCTTAATGGGCTATCCTGGTGGGAATATGGAAGACTTTGTTGCTGAGTATGATTTGAGCTGTGCAGACCTGGTCCAGGAGGTTTCAGTGAAGAAGAATTTCACAATGTGGCCTAGAGACTTTTTGTGTGTGTGTGGTATTTTGGTGAAGAATGTGGCTTCCTTTTGCCCTTGTCTGAAGAGTTGCCAGAGCTAAGGTAAAGAGATTTAGGTTAACTGCCTTGACAAAGGAAGTCTCAGAAATGCCCATTATAAACTTTATTTTCTGGTTAAATCTCATGAAGAGGATTTTAAACAAGCATAGCAAGCTTAGAAAGGAAAAATATAAAATATGTGGTTCAAGTATTAAGGGAGCACCAGGAAATGAAGTGGAACTGAATCCTATGTTCCAGGAGATAGCAGATTAAGGAAGTGGGACTTTGGAGCAAGATCCTACCCAGCTAAATTTAGATCCAGGCATGGTGGACCACACCTTTAATCCCAGGAGATAAAGCCGAGCAAATCTCTGGGTTCAAGGTCAATCTACAGAGCAAGTTCAAGGACAGCCAATCTTAGGCATTGAGAGTGTTGAAAAACAGAAAGTTGGTAATAGAATAAGAGGGCCATGTTCCAGGCCAACAAGCAGCAGAACATGGCAGCTTCGGCCATGTAGCTTTGGCTTTGGAGTAAAAAATAGAAGGGACTACTGGCACAATTGATGCTGATTAGCTGAAGCTAAGAAATTAAGATTGGTGATTGGTGATTAAGAAGAGACGAGCATCCCTGAGGTGAGATCTTCTGGGAAGTGTTTTCTGAGAGGACAAAGCTGTGTCCCAGAGATAGCCACGGTTGTACCTCGTGTTGCAGCTGTACTTGGTGATGTGTAAGAGTCACCCAGGTGGTACTGATTCTGATGGCATGAAGGAGTCATGAAGAACAGCTGAGGCTTGGCACTGTGAGAGGCCATGGAAGGCCATTGGTGAAGGTGCAACCTCAGTTGCAGTTGATATCCCAGGACTGAAGGGGTCATGCAAAGGATTTGAGGCTTGGCACCATGAAGAGAGCCTATGAGGCTATTGGTGAAACTGTGAGACCATCCTGACAAATTCACCATAACAACCAAGGGAACAGAAAGGACGAATTAAATACACAACCACCCCACTGGTCAGGCTGTTCCTGATAACAGGGAGAAAGTTTTAAAAAAAATTCAGAGAAAAACCTCAGAATATACTGATTAGTAACCAGCTGTGTCCTTCACAGCCCTAGATAAACACAGCCCACCAGAAATAATTGCCTGAATGAGTGTGGACATTAAGTTTAAAGTCTAAGCAAAGTATCCAATTAGGTTTAGACAAGTTTTACCGTTGCTAAAGTCTGCCTATGCTAAAGTATAAAAGGTGTGTGCTTCAGAAGTTCGGGTCCTTCCTCCTGTGAGAGTGAAGTGACCCTGACGAGTTGGAATAAAAATTCCTCTTGCTGTTTGCATCAATCTCGATCTCCATGTCTCTGTGTACTGTATGTCCTAGAGTTGAGACCTTCAGGTTCAACAAAACCTGGTTGCAATGGAAGATCCTAGTGCATTGGAGATGCCGGTACCATGAGATGATCACCAGGAAGAGCAGCAGCAGTGGAGTGGATCGATCTGAGCTTAGAGTGCTCCAGAGGGCAGAGATGGAGAAGTGACGCCAGCTCTTGGAGGAGCCCAAAAGATCATGTGTGGATCCCAGACATTGAAACAAGAAGCTATATCATTGAAGTTGCCTTGGAGACTCCAAGATGTTTGAGATGCCAGAACTGTGGACTATCTGTGGAGGAAAGCTGCTAAGAAGAAGTGGAACCAGCCCAGGAGAAAGAAGTTTGTTGCAGTCAACAAAGATAAAAAAGGGAGTTGGAGATCTGAAGACTGCTTTGACATCAGACATGGAGATGCAGAGTTTGGAAACAACTGCATCTGGAGCTGGTTTCTTGTCTTGCATTGGGGATTACAGTTAAGTGATTGGATAAATCTCAGAATAGACTTTGGACTTTTGACATTGTTGAGACTGCTATAGACTATGGGGACTTTTGAAGTTGGACTAAATGTATTTTTGCATTATGCTATGTTTAGGTATGGCCCCCTTAGACTCATGTTTGGACAAGCCTATGGGGGCCAAGGAGTGGAATGTGATGGTTTGTATATGCTCAGCCCAGGGAGTGGCACTATTAGAAAGTATAGCCCTGTGTTACTGTAGGTGTGTCACTGTGACTGTGGGTGTAAGACCCTCATCCTAGCTGCCTGGAAACCAGTATTCTGCTAGCAGCCTTCAGATGATGATGTAGAATTCTCAGCTCTTCCTATGCCATGCCTGCCTGGATGCTGCCATGTTCCTACCTTGATGATAATGGACTGAACCTCTGAACCTGTAAGCCAGCCCCAAATAACTGTTGTCCTTGTAAGAGTTGCCTTGGTCATGATGTCTGTTCAGAGCAGTAAAACTCTAAGATAGTGACACACAGCTCTTCTACCACTTGGAGGGCTGAGGCAGGTGTGTACAGTGTTTGAGGCTGACTGAGTTTTGAGATGCTGTTTCCAAAGGACCAAACAGGCTGGAGGGACAGAGGAACTGGGTCCAGTTTCTAGCAGTCCTGTGGCAGCTCACAACAATCCGTAACTCAGTTCTAAGTGATCTGATGCTTAGATATTTGTTTTGTTGTTGTTTTTAATTAAAGCATCAAAAGGAAAACAAAACTATACAGACATAATTGGAAACTTTTGAGTCAGGAAATAAAACTGAGCAAATCCCCTAGAAATGTAGATCAGGTTGGCTGGAGAGACAGCTCAGAAATTAAACACATGTACGGCTCTGGCGGGGAGCCTGAGTTCCATTCCCTGCACCCACTTCATGCAGTTCACAACTGCCTCTAAAGGAAGTTCTTACGCCCTCTTCTGGCTCCCATGATTAACTGCATAGTTGAGCACATAGACACACACATACACACTATCATACAAAACAGATGGAAACCCATCTGCGAGATCAGGATTCTGAGCAATGAGGAAAAGACAGCATCAATGAAACCATTTAAGGGCATTTTTAGAACCAAAAAAAAAATGAGTTCACACATAGAAAGAGACACAGAAATGGGTATAGTAGGCATATTGTTAAAATTTATAAATTTAGAAAAATGTCTGTAAAACCTTTCAGAGAATACAGCAAATGGCCCACAAAAGAGCAAAGTATGATGACTAATGAACATTTACCACAAATTAGTACGATTCTGGATTTTGATTCAAAGTAATTGAAAAATGTGCAGAAAGTTGTAGGCTGAGTTGATAGCTGTGGAGACAGGATGAGGGACACTTGGAGATTCATCTTATTCCCTCTTTGAACATCTTTAAATTTCTTTATAATAGAACGTTTAGAAAAAAGGGGATGCAAAAAAAAACAAAAAACAAAAAACAAAAACAAAAAACAAAAAAAAAAAGGGCCGGGCGGTGGTGGCGCACGCCTCTAATTCTAGCACTTGGGAGGCAGAGGCAGGCGGATTTCTGAGTTTGAGGCCAGCCTGATCTACAGAGTGAGTTCCAGGACAGCCCGGGCTACACAGAGAAACCCTGTCTCGAAAAAAAAAAAAAAAAAAAGAAAAGAAAAGAAAAAAGGGGATGTCAGAAATGATTCAATTTCTCAGCAACATGGTAAGCAGGATATTTTTTCAAAATGACCTACAGATTCTAAATTTAATGGCTTCAGAAGTAGGGTTCTGTACCTTGACAAGCTATAGAGAAAGTATGAATGTGGCCTTGGGTTAATCAATGGCTGTCCATCCTAGTGACTAGGACAAGGCATTTGGAGACATTTGCCAGAGAAACAGGAGTCAACTGTCCTCAAATATTTTTGTATTTTAAAATATGATTTATTCCTTTGTATGTGTATAAATATTTTTGCCTGCATGCATGTCTGTGCATCACATGCACACTGAGCCTAGGGAGGTCATGAGAGGCCATCGGATACCCGGGACCCATCTGATGTGACAGGTTGTTGTGAACTGCCATGTGCATCCTGGGAATCAAACCTGGGTCTTCTGCAAAAGCAACAAGTGATCTTAGTGGCTGAGCCATCTTCCCAGTCACTCTTCTCTGTGCTGCTTCCTCTGGGGAGTTTCATACTTCAGTACGGAATGCAGATACATAGAAGCTATGGGTGTGCACCAAAGACAAAACAAGCAAGGAAGCAAGCAAAGCCCTCGTACCATCCTCCAGTGGAGCATGGGTGGTAGCTTGTGAGACTCTATTGGTTTTTGTGCTATAGGATTTGTGGAGCAAGTGATGCCTGAAATGATTCTTAAAGGTGATTAGCAGTATCACAAATGAAGAAAGAGGGAATATCAATTTGAGGTAGAGATCTCAACATTATCAAAAATACAGATTGTTATGAACCAGCACAGTGTGTGGAGAACACTAGCTCTCTACTAGAACACCAGAATCAAGCGCAAAGACTACATAGCAACAACAGTTGGCATTGATTAAATAACCTGGTCTTCTCATAGGCCTGGCATGTCTAGATGAATGGTTATTACCCAACCATTTCTTATTCGAGGATAATATTGTTGGGACAAATATCACAACCAAGAAATACAGTTCTAGGGGAGTGAGGGCTTTGGAGCACTGAGTCCTAAATGGGATGTCTTCATCAAATCCCTCCCTTCAGGCTCAGGGATCTATGCAGAAGAGGAGACAGAAAGTTTGTAAGAGCCAGAGATAGCGGGTGACTCTAAGGAATCAGAGCCCTTCAGACACAGCAGGACTGACACACGTGGGAGCTAACAGACTGTGACAGCATATGTAGGACCCACAGTGGTTTCAAGCCTAGCACTGAGAGGGGGAAGGGGACATGAAGCTTCCAAGAAGCTATCTGCGATCAATATATCCTGGCAACAGGAAAGTCAGTTTCACCAATGGCGTGACACTGCATACACCGACCACACTCGAGGACAGGCCCAACCTGGAAGAATGATCAACACCAAGTGAATGCTGTGAATTTTTATAGGCTATTGCTTGCTTGCTTGCTTGCTTTTGTGTTACGGTTTTCTTTTTTGATTTTTGTTTTTAGGGGGAGGTGTTATTGTTTTGAGAGAGAGAGAGAGAGAGAGAGAGAGAGAGAGAGAGAGAGAGAGAAAGAAAGAGACAGAGAATATCAAGGTGGGTGGGTAGGGAGAGAGATGTGTAGGATCCAAGAGACACTAGGGAGGAGTCTCATGATCAAAATATACTACATGAAAGAAATTAAATCAAAATAAACTCATAAAAATGGGAAAGAAATAAAGGTGCCAGGAAGCTGGCTTTCTGCACAAGGGTGAGAATCTAGGTTTGAATGACAAGCACATTCATGAAGTCAGATGTGGTATTGCACACGTGTTATCTTAGGGTTCTTATAGGGAGATAAGAGGCAGAGATGGGAGAAGCCCCAGAAGCTCATGGACCAGCTAGCCTGGTGTACGTCACAGCAAATAACTGTTTGAGATCTGTCTCAAGCATGATGCAAAGAGAGGACCAACGACTAAGGCTGGTCAAAGAGAAGAAGCCAGTGGTGAAAACTATTCTGGAGGATAAATTAGGGACAGAGGAAAATGGCCGAATGACAGGGCTGAAGTTCTCAGTATCCTAAACTGAGTACCTCTCCTACTGAAGGACTTTTGACTCAGCTTTACTCTGAGTGAGTCGTGTTCACAAATTATTTCATATTCGTAAGATTGAAATCATCCTTAGTGATTAAATAAAGTAATTAAATTACTGCATTCATTTAATTCAGCAATGCTTTTATCTTCACACTCTTAGGTTGATTGGTAGTTCATATACAAAAGACAAAAACATTTAAGCATCTACTTGTACAGACACTGTTAATGTGAAGCAGCACTGGTGGTGTTGCAGAGACAGACACTAAAGTAATACATAAACATTAAATATGCAAACATATTTAAATATTCATGAGGTCCCTACTATGTCCTGCCAATGTTTCAGTACTATTGAAGTTCAACTTCAATCTTAAAACACTTCCTAAGGGGACTGGAAAATGGCTCTGTTGAAAAAGGCTCTGTTGGCCACACAAGTGTGAGGACCAGAGTTCAATCCTCAACATTCATATTAAAAAAAAAAAAAAGATCACAATCCAACAGCACCGGGGAGGCAAAGGCAGGTCGATCTACTCCGTGTGTTCCAGCCAGCAACAGATCTTATCATTTAAGAAAAAAAAATCGTGTCTAGTGCCTGAGGAACGACACGGAAGATTGTCCTCTGGCCTGCAGGTACACCTGCATACATGCATAGGTACACACACATGCAGTAACTAAAAATAAAAAGAATTGTAAAAAACACTTAAGTACAGCAGTACTTTCTTAATACATGCTCTAAATGCAGGAAAAAGTCAACATAATTGTGTGTTTGCTCCACTCTTTATTTACTCATGAGAAATGTTAGAGTTTTATTTATGGTTCATCCAGGCCTGGTGGATTATTTGGATTAGCAAAATGCAGAATTACAGGGAAAATACGAGAATGCATAGGCTTGTTTATCTTGTGGGTTTTTTTTGTTGTTTTGTTTTGTTTTAAGGAGTCTTTAACTCCAACGGAGCTTCTGTTACCATAACCAAATGACTGAAGTCACAATTCAACTGCAAACCAGAAGGGTAAAAATAGTAGACTGGACATATAATACCCTTCTTTCTTCATCCTTGCTTCTGGAAGGTGTGTCTTTCCTGACGATGAGTCATCTCCTCGGACCCTACAACTCCGTCCATAACAGCCTGCTTGTGGCTTCGCGCTCACAGGGACGAGGTGTGCTGCCCACAGTGGGATTCTCAAGGCGGTGCTTCCCCTCACCTGACTGATCTGATCCCCATGAAGACTGACATAACTGTCCCAGTCTCGCTGCCGCTGCGCCTTCTCCGACTTACATCCTGTATAATTTTTTTTTCTGTTGTTAACACCATAGAACACTAGTGAATAGTCCCCGAAGCACAGGCTGGGCGCTGGATATCTTGGCAGCTACTCCATCCCTACAGTCGTGGCAACGAGGTAGATGAGGCTTAGATTTTTGAGTCATGATGAAAATTAAAGTTTTCCTTTTCTTTCAAGACAGAATGTTGCCTAATTGTTAAAGTAATTACCTTTTTAAGAGAAAATGGGGGAGGGGGAGCAACGTCTCATTTTATAGCCCAAGTTAACTTAGACCTTGCTATGTAGCCCAAGCTGACCTTGAACTCATGATTCTCGTATCTTGGCCTCTAGATTGCTGGGAATGCAGGAGTGAACCATCATGACATTACAGATAATTATCTTAATTTAAAAATACTGTCAAAATGTAGCATTTCCTAAAGTTTGTTTATATCATTTACTTAATTTTTTTTTGCATCCTTTAAGGTTTTATCTTTTTATACCTTTTGGTTGTTGTCTTAGTTTGTGTTTTACTGCTGTGAACAGACACCCTGACCACGGCAACTCTTTTTTTTTTTTTTAGATTCAGTCATTTAATCTATGTGAGTACACTGTTGCTCCCTACAGACCCACCAGAAGGGGGCATTGCATCCCATTACAGATCATAGTGAGCCATCATGTGGTTGCTGGGAACTGAACTCAGGACCTCTAGGAAGAGCAGTCAGTGCTCTTAACAGCTGAGCCATCTCTCCAGCGCCCAAGACAACTCTTAAGAGGACAAGATTTAATTGGGACTGGCTTACAGGTTCAGAGGTTCAGTCCATTATTATCAAGGTGGGAGTATGGCAGTGTCCAGGCAGGCATGGTACAAGAGGAGCTGAGAGTTCTACACCTTCATCTGAAGGCTGCTAGTGGAATACTGACTTCCAGGCATCTAGGATGAGGGTCTTAAAGCCCACGCCCACAGTGACACACCTACTCCAACAAGGCCACACCTCCTAATAGTGCCACTCCCTGAGCTAAGCATACTCCACATACTCCAACTGCCACAGATTTTTTTCTAAAAAATAAACATTAGTATCGAGTTAGCTTCTCTAATAAGATATTTTGCCATATCTGAACAAAAGTTGCAAGTGATAAACTTATTCAAAATTCTGTAGAAGTGAGTAGCCTTTTCTTCTGTGTCATCCAATAACAAACTAACAGCTTAAACAATCATGACTGAATTTGTGGGTAGATTTCTCTTAGTCTGTGTCTATATTTGACTAATTCAGGGTACAGCAGTGACACCTAGTGGAAATTTTTGTAATTTTCCATAAAGAATCATTTCACTATGAAAATCTGAAATTGACTGGCTTTGCTTGGTTTGATGTCTGGCTTGGTTAGGGTTTTGTTTGATTTGATTTAGGGTTTTGTTGGTTTGGTTTGGTTTGGTTTGGTTTGGTTTGGTTTGGTTTGGTTTGGTTTGGTTTGGTTTGGTTTGGTTGAGAAAAGGTTTCTGTGAAGCTCAGGTTAGCATAGAACTCACTTAGTTCAAGTTGGCTTCAAATGCTGGAGCCTTCTGCCTTACCTTCTTGAGTCCTGTGGTTACAGGTATGGGCCACCACACCCAGCAAAACTGTGTAAAGAAATGAAATATGTGCGCACCTTATTGACTAACCTGATGCTTTGGTGCGCACATACGCACATAAATATATTTTTAAATTAACAATAGCAAAAAAAAAAAAATAAGTCAATACTCAGTATCACAATCATTGATTAATGATAAGAGACACGAATTTTTAAGTGTGTTGAGACACAGGTGTAGCCTGTGCTTCAAATTTAGCTCCTATTGTTTCCTGTGATAAGAGTTTATAATGGAAGCAGAGTGGAGACTTGAATCACCAGAGATAAAAATTCTCAGAGAAAGCCGTTAGCCCTCCTCCTGTTCCCAAGCACCTAGGAAAGGTTCCTAATGGAGTAATAATAATTGTTGTGATAAAGCACCACGGAGAAAATAAAATGGCCTCTGGGGAGTTTATATGCAAATGTGGTAGGCAAAGAGGAAATTAAAAAGCTATGCTAATCCCAATGTTCTCATTTCCCCTTTGCCATAGTGACACTGGCTTTGCCAGATGTTTGATTAAAACCAGCATGGGAGCAAGGACTTTATACGTTAGAGGAAAGACATAAATAGGTGCAGTGTAGGACCAGCTTGTTATTGTCTAAATAGTCTCATAATTGTTCCTCCCACACTAACTTAGAATTGCTGTCTTGACATAGGTCTCCCTCGCTTGTCTAGACTAGAAAAACAGGCAATGTGCAAAGACAACACTGTGTAGAGGTAGCTCCATGCTTCAAGGACTCATGTAGGTTACTTCTAGATGCAAATCTGCTGCAGACATCAGGAAAATGGTGTGGGAAACAAAGACAAGAAGCTGTCTTTGGGATTGGAGAGGTGGTTCAGTGGGTAAACGCACTGACTGCTTTTCCAGAGGTCCTGAGTTCAATTCCTAGCAACCACATGGTGCCTCACAACCATCTGTAATGAGATCTGATGCCCTCTTCTGGTGTGTGTGAAGACAGCAACAGTGTACTCACATACATAAAATAAATAAATAGAAGAAGAAGGAGGAGGAGGAGAAGAGGAGGAGGAGGAGGAGGAGGGAGGAGGAGGAGAAGAAGAAGAAGAAGAAGAAGCTGTCTTCATTTCTTTCCAGCTGATATGATAAAATACCATGCCCCCACAAAGGCAACTTAAGGGAGAAAGGGCTTACTTTCATTTACAGTTGCAGAGGGATACAGTCCACCCTGGTGAGTTGGCACAGGGTCAGAAGCAAGGCTGGATAGTCAGGTCCCATCTGCACCCAGGATGCAGAGTATGAACACTAAGTAGGTAGGAAGTTTACTATTTTATAAGCTTTCCAAAAATTGTATTTACAAAAAAAAAAAAAAAAAAAAAAAAGAGCTGACATGGAGTTACTCTGTGTGGCAAGGATAATACCCTGCCTGTGATGGTTTGTATATGTTTGAACCAGGGAGTGGCACAATTAGAAGGTGTGGCCTTGTTGGAGTAGGTGTGTCACTGTGGGCTTGGGCTTTAAGACCCTCTTCCTAGCTGCCTGGAAGTCAGTATTCCACTAGCAGCCTTCAGATGAAGGCATAGAACTCTCAGCTCTGCCTGAACCATGCCTGCCTGGATGCTGCCATGTTCCCGCCTTGATGATAATGGACTGAACCTCTGAACCTGTAAGCCAGCCCCAATTAAACATTTAATTGGAGTCCTTATAAGAGCTGCCTTGGTCACCGTGTCTGTTCACAGCAGTAAAACCCTAACTAAGACACCTCCCAAAAGCCATTTAAGGCAAAAAGAAAACCTGGGATGGGATACTTTCTTTCAAGCGATCAGTCAAGGGAGGTCCCAGAGACTCCACCCAATCCTCCCACCCAAAAAACCGATACAAGCTTTGGCATTGTTCTTGGTTGCCCACCAGAATTTGTTGGTAAGACCCTACTGCTGATATGACACACTTGATTGTGGGACATGCATCCTGTGATCTTCCTGGGGCTAACCTTCGTAGTGTCAGAAGATGCTATGCAGGCTACCGTGGGAGAGACATAATCAACAGTTTTACACAGCTATAAACCCTGTGAGCTACAATAGCAACAGACCTGGCATCATATGCATTATATGCCCAGTGGAACAATATCAGCATGGTGATGGAGATACCCAACCATGTCTTATTGGATTTAAGGCCCACTCCATTAAAGGGAACCCATGCCTAGTACTACAAACCTGGCCAAGAACCCAGGGTTGAGGTCATAAGTCCTAAGGAAAAACTATTATGTCACTGAATGGACATATTGTCAAACAACCTTCTAAACAATTATCTTTATACCGACAGATTGATGTAGCTCTCAGCAGAGAAGCTTCTGTTTGCAATGGACAACAGTTAATACAGAGACTCACAAACTCTCAAGGTGCAGAGAATAAGTGACTAGTCTTAGCCCTAAAGGGAACAGCTATATCACACTCTCTT
The DNA here is from genome assembly GCA_021653895.1 of Mastomys natalensis. Classification (NCBI taxonomy): domain Eukaryota; kingdom Metazoa; phylum Chordata; class Mammalia; order Rodentia; family Muridae; genus Mastomys; species Mastomys natalensis. The sequence goes on along the minus strand of JAJTUV010000053.1, from coordinate 502,427 downwards.
CCCGCTAGCCTCATGGAGCAATGCAGAAGAAAGAATGGAAAGTCTGTAAGAGCCAGGGGTCAGGGAGGATTGCCATGTAACAGTGTCTCCTGAACATAACAGAGCCATTGCATGCATGGACTCACAGTAGCTGCCATAACCTGCCCAAGACCTGTACAAGACCAAGTCAAACAACATTCCCGCATTGATGGAGGAGGAGCTGAAAAGGCCCCACCCTAGCTGAGGAGTTATCAACAAATAAAAGCTGCTGCAGAAGAATTATTTTCCTGGGTGTAGGGTCTCTGATACATTTCCCATGCTCCAGTGGGTCATCCTACACCATGCACTTACAGGTACCACTAAAATTCAATGGGTTACATTCAGGAGGAGGAGGAGGTGGTAGAGCAGGAAGAGGAGCCAGAGGAGGCATGGAATTGGTAGACACAGAGAAGGTTCCCAGAGCAACTGAAGCGGGTATTAGGGAGAGGTGGATATGCTCAAAACACATTGTAGCCATGTGTGACATTCTCAAAGGATACATTTTAAATATTACATTAAAATAAACCTCGTGACTTATCCCAGCCAGGATCCCCCCTCCTAAGGGTTCTACAGCCTTCCCAAAGTTCACCACCAGTGGGGGCCAAGTGTTGAAACACATGAATGAGCCTATGGGAGATGTTTCACATTCCAACTACAACGGAGGTCACTTGTAAAAGAGTTGAGATAATAGGAAAGGTTTCATAGGGCCTAATCATGTAATCATAGGGCCCTTGTTTAATCAGACACAGTGATGAGTGAAACGCTGGTCTGGACTACATAACAAGATCAGCAAGCTGCAGCTGGTCTAGGGTCCTGTTTGGTACAATCTGTGAGTTAGGGTAGATTTACAACGTTGTAAGATGAAAGAAAGAGAAAGAGAGAGGGGGGAGAGAAAAGAAAGGAAGAAAGGAAAAGAAAAGAAGAGAAAGAATATGTGACAGATCTGTCAATGGCTAAGCCTACAGTTCTTTCTAGTCTTTAATAGGAGGTGTTTGCTGCCCCCACTATAGGAAAAGATCCAACACTCGATGAAGTCATAGCCTAGAAAAGCAACTAAAGCAGAAAGAGGAAGAATGACAACAATTCCTGCATTCTGACCACATAATGACAGCCTGCAACTGGGTTACATTACATGATATTGTCTCATTTAATGCCCACAATAAAAATCCCATGAGACAGTTGTTGTCAGCAGTTCACTGACAACTGAAAGAGATAGTTACCCAGATCATCCAAATAATCAGATCTGTGATTAAAATGCAGGTGCCCAGCCCACTCCATCCAGGCACAAGCCAATGTGAAAGGCAGAGAGGTAGGTGTTCCGAGAAATGTAATAGCACAACGTGCTGAGTGTGGTGGTGTACGCCATCAATCCCACCACTCAGAAGACACAGGCAGGTGGGTCTCAGTGAGTTCAAGGCCAACCTGGTCTACAAAGTGCGCCCAAGACAGCCAGGGCTATTACACAGTGAAACCCAAGCTAAGGGAAAACAGGAGCTTCTTAGGGACATTCAGGGAAGATCCTTGGACCAAATCGGGCCCTAAAACCTGAAAGATAAGAATAGTCTAGACAGCTAGACAGCTGACCCTAAATAGTACAGCAGTCAAGCTTGGATCAGCCTTGAAAAGAACCTTCAGGCACATTGTGGGGATAGTGAGTGAACCCAAGAAACAGGACAGAATCTTCACAAAGAGAAGGGGCTATAGAGAGGAATGCAAAGATGGCTCCCAGCCAGCTCAGACAGGGATTTAAGAAGAAGAAATGAAAGAGGGACATTGAACAAATGAGAGTGACTGAACATTTGCACCTCGACGGTTGTCACAGCCAACCCTGTGCTCGGGGAAAATGAGCGTCACAAGATGCAGGGAATGAACAGCAAGCAGCAGTGTAGACTAGAATGTGGCTGGTAGTAATCTAGAGCGGAGACAATGGAAATCGGAGGTACCATAGGGGGAGAGAACGCTGTGTCACCAAGATGCCAACTACAGAAACATCTGTGCATCTGTGTAAAGAAAGAAGAAAGAGGAAAGATATAACTAGCCTGGTAATGACATACTATCAGGCTGTGTCTCTCTGACTTTTGTTCCCCGACAGCGCCATGAGCACACACATTCACACGCGTGAGTTTTACTAACTTGAAGTCCCATGTTGGTGATCTGGAGAAAATCATCACTTCATATTTATTCATGTGGGATTTCACCTAAATAAGATGTCAATGCCTTGCGGTTGCGTGGGAAGGCAGAGAGGACAGGGCCACACCGCGTGACTCACTAGATCCTCACGTTACAGGAGTTGTGATCTGTAGCCTAACCAACAGCTCCTAGGTCCCAGCATGCAGGTCTTGGTTGGGTAGCTTGGTAGGTTTGTTGCTTCGATAGCTCAAGGGCCTGTTCACAGGGAAATAAGAGAGGTGAAGATCAGCTTCTCCTCCACCAGTTCAAAGTTTAAGATGCAGACAAGATCACTGTACCAAGTGATGAGAGAAAATGCTAACAAAGTGACATCGTGATGAGGCAGAACTGCTCTCAGAGTGCATGGGGAAGGTTTGGTTTGGTTTTCTGTTGCCATAGAAGTTGAAAACTCTGAAGAATCGATTGTTATACACCCAACTCCTCTGATTTCAACTTCCTTTCCTGAGTAGAAATTTCTTTAGAAAATGTGAATCAGGCTTTACTCAGCCATAAAGAAAAGTGAAGCTATGCCATTTTCAAGAGTATTGATAGAATTGAAGATTATCAGATTAGGTCAAGTAAACCAGACCAGAAAGACAAACATCACATGCTCACTCTCATATATGGAACCTGGGCCATATATCTTTATATATGTGAACCTGGGTCATATATCTTTGTCTATGTGTATGTATATTACATGCAAACAGAAGGTACTTTGTAGGAAGAGAAAGGAGACAAACACGGGGCGGGGGGACAATGGGGAGTGAATAAGTCAAACTATATACATACTTCACCATAGTGTCACTATAGGGCCCACTACTTTATACAATAAATATCACACTAATAAAAGTATATTGGATGCTACTTAGAACTGGGAATATATCTCAGTGCTCAAGAGCTTGCCTAGTATGTGAACAGCCCTGTAGGCCTGGTGGCTCACACCTTTGATCTCTTATTCAGGTGACCAAAGAAAGAAGATCAGCCTGGGCTACATAGTGAATCTGAAGCTAACCTGGGCTATATGGGACCCTATCTAAAATGAAATGTTATTTGCTGTGGTCATTTTTATGTATTGTTATTGTTACATTATTATTATTATTATTATTATTATTATTATTATTATTGCTAATTAGTGCTCAAAAAAGTGGGTTTCATTATGACATTTTCACATACATGTATATATTTTGCATATGAATATATATGTATTTTATCTCTTAAGCATAATCTGAGTCTCACTGGTCAGACAGTTGCTGAGATCATCTTTAAGTCAAGATATCAAAGCCAGAACACAGGGTATGGCTCCGTAGGAAATTGCTTGCCTATCTTGCACAAGGCCCTGGATTCTAGCTCCAGGATAATACATAAATACAAATTAAATATTTTGACTTCTTTTTAGAGCACCTAAATCTTCTACCTGTTATCAACGTCAAGTGTACAACAGAGCTGTCACGCTCAGTGTTCAAATACTCCAGGACTGCTCACACCAAAGAAAAGCCAGAGAGTCGCCATAAAGCATAGCGCTGAAAGAACAGAGTGGGGACAAAACCACAGACAAGCATCCACACCAGCCGTGGGGAGGTTAAGCGTGGAATGGCCGGCACATGCCCGGAGCAGCACAGAGCAGGCGCTTGCACCAGTCTCCTCCAGCAGTAAATCTGCCCCAGTCAGGGGAGGGGACATCTTTGGCGTGATGGCAAGACAGTCGCTGCCTACCCACTGTGTTCAGGATTGATAGGTGTTACAGAATAAGAGAGCCAACGGATTTAAGTGCCTCCAAGCTGAAAGAATGACAAATGGCAAGAGTTCGTCTAGTCGAGTAAGGTGAGGCTGGCCAGTTTCCATCCGGGCAAGCCTTGTTGGAGACGCCTACACTCTTCTTCCAGGCTTTGTTAGGTGTTGATTCTGGCCAATTTCAATAGTGTGTATGGGCTCCTTTCTATCCCAAGATTGCCTCTGAGTTCCAAACCCCACTGCCCTGAAGGCAGGAGACGCTACCGAGCCCACACGGAATGTTCCAGTAAAGGAAGCAAGCAGGGCTGTTAGGCAAACTCTTCTGGACTCATCTCGTTACTCTCTGAACACCACTTATTTTGCTTCATGGATTTATAAGGCAGCAGTTGTGTTTCAATTTCTCCTGTAAAGCTAGCTGCAGAGAAAAGCCATCAATTAAAAGAGACAAAAAGAGACCGCAAATTACTTTACCAGTTACCCCCAAACTGACAGTCTATAGATTATAACCAAATCTTGAAGTGCTTTCCTGGTCAGTTTTGTTAGCCTGTAGCTCATAAGTATCTGTGCAAAGACCTAAGGCAGGTGATGTTTTCAGGCCTCGGTCCAGAGTTTAAAATGTGTAAGACATAATGTAAGCTTACCTACAGTTTTATGAGAATTTCAGCTTTTGGGGGGTTCTGCCTGTGTGCTGTCATTCTTCATTCCCAATGAGCACATTTTCATTCTGCTGGCCTTTCCCACATAGACTTCCCATCATCGGCATCAGCTACCCTGACTTATTTATAAGCTGCTGTCAAGCTCACACCAGCCTGCCTCACGGCATACTGGACTTAATCCCCACCGCACTCCTGTCACTGTGGATACAGAACTCTAAGAGGCCCTGGGCAGGTTTGTTCTCTAGGGGAGATCTTCTGGAGAGAAGGAAGGGATGGGAGAGCGGGTGTTTGGGATCAGTTTCTGGCAACACAGCTTCACAATGAGACATTCCACACCAGGAGTGCATCTGCACACAGCACAAGACTGCAGGCATGTCTAGCGGTGTGAAGCAGGCAGGACTGCCCACAGAGATGGACGGGACTCCTTGACACCAGCGGCAGAGCTTGTCCTGTCTCTTCAAAATGCTGTTAAAAGGTATCATTGTCAACTGATGATGAGCCCCTGAGGGTGGGGGACAAGTAACGTCACATACAATCCAGGTAAGAAGCACGGAGAGAAAGACTCCTCTCTACTAAATAGGCCTGCTCCTGGTTCTGATTTTCCTGATAGCTAGCTGGGTGGTCATGTTACTTAGCATCTGTGAGACTCACTCATACTGCTGTACAGAAAGAGGAAGGCTGGATAAGGCATATCTCAGATTCTAACATTACCACGGGCCTGTGAGCAGTGTGCATCTGGTAGCCTTCATACAGGTGTGGCTCTTCTTCTAAAGCTACTTTTGTCTAGTCCCGTCTATAATCAGACCACGTCCTGAGGCTTACAGTTTGTAGGATTACCACAAACGCAGAATGATTGAGTATCATCAGCAGTCAAAGCATTTGGAAGAGAGGAAAAAAAGGGAAAAAAAAAAAAAGAACATTTCCCCCAACTAAATTAAATCTCACTGCTCCAAAATAATAAGATGCTATAGAAAGAAAATATCAACACCACCACAAATCATCATCTGAGGAACAGCCCAGAAAACATCTGGAAAAGAGCCTTAAAATGAACCCCGAGATAAAATATCTGATTTCCCACTCACTGATGTTACTAGCTGCAAAAGCAGTTAAGAACATCAGCCCAGGGATATTGTTGGCGTGGGACGAACAGCAAGAGAGCCAGCTGTTTGCACTTGCTGTGATAGCCAGTGCCAATACACACACTGGAACCCACAGTCTGCCAAGCATGGAAAGCAAACCACACAGTGCGGTGGAAAGGGTCCTGACCCGGCTGGAACAATCCATCCGGCTGCCGGGACTAAACGACAGGCTCCTTCTGCTGCAACCGGCGGCCCACTTACAGGGAAATGCCCTTATGAAGTGTGTTTCCTTGCTGTATATTCGTTCATTTGCTTTTACTGGAATGTTGTATCGTGGTCTGGAAAGAACTTCTATTCCAGACAAGGGCTCCTCTAAACCATAACAGATGTTGAAAACACCATGAAACTAGCCCCAAAAGGGAAGGGTTGGGGGTTTCCAGGAAGACTACAGCAGTGAAGTCAAGAGGCCACACTGAGCAGATGTGAGGAGAGGGAAGCAGACAGGTAGAGTATGTGGCTATGCAGTGGGGCACTGGGTGGCTTGTGTGAGGCCCTGGTTTGATCTCCATATAGAAGAAAGGAGAGGAAGAGGAATAGAAGGAGGATGCTGAAGCAAGCTTATGCTAAAGCCATATTTTATGTATCTACTCAATCCCTACTTGAGAGGGACCAGGGAAGGGTGGGGCTATAGCTTAATGCTAGAGTGTTTGACTAGCAAGCATGAGGCCCTGGGTTCAAATATCAGCACGGTAAGTTAGTAAATAAGTAGAAGGAAGTACAATTTTTAAAGGGAGGGGGTTATTTTGGTAAAAGACTAAGGAAGCTTTGCAACATCAAAATATGGGCTGGAGAAACGTCGTGAATCTGTAAGTATCTATTCACCCCAAATTAGGCACAGATGATAGACCAAAAAAATAACTCCAGCCAAGTCTAGTGAACTACATCAGTTTATTTATATTCCTCACAGAAGCATGGGTGACTCCATGCAACTTTGTTAAAGAATAGCCCACCCCAGTGTGGGCAGTGCTCCCCAGCATGACCTACATGGCTATTGGGTCAATGAGAGGGTCTTCTCTTCCCACCCATTGCTACTATTTACATAACTTTGAGGATCCTTGTGAATCTTGTAACTTTAGGAGTTTCCTGAACCTTGTAAGTTTCCTTTATTTCTTGAATCTTATGGAAGCCCTCCACTCCCTAGGAAAGAGTGCCTCAACTCAGATAAAACAGATGCTCAACAGTAGCACAAGCTGGCCTGGAGCTCATTGTGTAGCCTAGGCTGGCCTCTGATTCCTGCCTCTGCCCCGAGTGCTGGAATTACTGTGGCATATGCCAATATGCTCAGTTAAATGTTATTTTTAAGTTAGGGAATACCAAGATTAGATCTGGTATTGAAAGGGTCACTCTGGAGCTGTTGCTCTTACAGAAGACCCAAGTTAGGGACCCAGAACCTATAAAGCACCCATAGATAAAAAAAATTAAATGGCTGAATACCGGGGGATGGAAAGGACTGGATGCACCCTAAGAACATGACTTACGAAAGAGGATATAAAGCTGTTTCTCTAGTTCTATCACTGTTGTGGGTTTCTAGGCGTTTGGTAGTTGATAAGTACATAAAATATATTCGATAGCAAAAGTATAAAACACAATAGGAAACTCCCAACATCTATTCCAAAAGATACTTGAACTGAATGGAAGTTACCAAGTGGTAGAGTCTTCAGTCCGGTTAATTTCAAGTGTGATTTTTTTTTTCTTTCTTTTTTTTTTTTTTTTTGCAACTTTTTAAATAATAAAGTTTAAAATATTTTAGGTACAATGTTTAGAAATCTCAATAAATCACTATATTTTCTTGGTCTCAAGCTCTGATCATGGTTTTGTCATGAAAATGAGTATTTTTAATTTTTTGTTATTTCCTTTCTTAAAGAAATTCTGATGTACATAGTCTTTGCAGTCATTTACTTGGCAAAGACTGAGTGCTGCACAGAGTAATCACTTACTGAATACATGTTATACCAAAGTCAGCTAGCTGTTCATCTGTAATCCTAGGACTCAGGAAGTGGAGACCGGTGGATTATGAGTTTGAGGCCAGGGGCTGGAGATTTAACTCGGTGGTAGAGTGCTTGCCTAGCAAGCACAAGGCCCTGGGTTCGGTCCTCAGCTCTGATAAAAAAAAAAAAAAAGTTTGAGGCCAGCCTGGGCTATGTGGTGAGTTCCTGGATAGCCTAGGTCACATAGTGAGAACAAAATGAATGTCTACTCAATGAAAAATGATTATAATGTATTAAATCTGATTTGGGAGCTGGAGACATGGTTCATTGCTTCAGAACACACACTCTTCTTGCAGAGGGCTAGAGTCTGGTTTCCAGAACCCAAGTCAGACAGCTCACAACTTCCTGTGACTCCAGGCTGGGGAGGGGGGCGGGGGGGGATCTTATGCCTTTGGCATCTGAGAGCATCCACACACACAACCATACACACAATTAATAATAAAATAAATCTTTTTTAAAAACAAAAAAAAACTACTTCTGTAGTGAGCTTATGAAGTGGTGCTGAAAACACCCCCTTTATAACTTTCTCAGGAAGCAGGCTAGAACTTTCCAATACTGGTTAATACTAGCTTGGTGTCAAATAGCCCTCTACCAGATTGGTTTTAGAGAAAAGGGTTTCTCCTCACTAACTGGAGCAGTAGTACAACCGAGAGTATGGAATTGGTTGGCATTGAGCCGTACTAGCTGTGAGCCACCCTCTGCATCCCGCTTCTCTGAGAGGGTTCTGCATGTGGGCCTTTCTTTCCTCCCAGCAAGATCATAGTTACAAAGCAGGGAAGGACCTCTGAGCCCGACCTATACAAATCCAGAATCTATGGCCGCTCTACTTAAGAAAAACTCCCAATGAAACTACATTATTTTGCCCATCATGAATCTGCTGTAGGTGTTGGTTGTATTAGTGATCTGTGTGGCGTGTGTCGTTGCTGGTTGTTGTGGTGTGTGTTGTGTGTTTGCAGGCCGCTTGTTTGTGTGTGCAGTATGTGGCCATATGCATGTGTGTGAGCTCCTCCGGTGGTTCAGAGAACTTTCCTGAGTGGGTTCTCTCCTTCTACCTTAATATCTGGGGATCAAACTCAGGTTGCCAGCTTTGCCAGGCAAGGGTCTATACCCCTGAGCCATCTTGCCCATCCCGGTTTGCTTTTCTGGGAATCAATGTTTTACTTGTTGACTATGTCACTCATCATCCCATGGACACAAAGCAAATGCATGGATAAGCATTCTCCTTGTGACTATGAGAAGGAGGGTGGGAGAGGGCAAAGAAATTGTAACCAGACAGAAGTCACCAAGCCACCAGGTCAGAGGTCCACAGTACAGTCTTCTAGGAACATGTCACTAACTGTTGGGCTAACCCGAATTCTGAGCACTGAGCAATCCAGGGTAGATAGGGTCAGGTCCGATGTGACTTGCCATCATGAAAGTCTTAGAATGGATATTAACCATATGGAATGTTACCTTGCCCTATGTAGCTTCGTAGCAGCTCACCAGTTGTTGGAAGACCACGTTAACTTTTTTCCAATGATACTTGCTAAAGACAGGGTCTCACTATTGAGCCCTGGATGGCCTGAAACTTGATATATAGGTCAGGCTAACCTTGAACTCACAGAGATCCACTTGCCTTCCAGAGTACTCAGATTACAGGCATGTAAACCTTGCCTCACTTCTTTAATACTTCTTTAATTGTTACTGCTATTTATTTTTTAAATGGATTCTTGTTCCTTCCCAATGCATTGTGGTCACATCCACCCCTCACTCCCGTCTCTCATCCCCTCCCACTCACTGGCCCCTTCTTCTCAGCTAGTCCCCTTTCCATCCTCATGCCTCCAATTCCTTTCTGGTTTGTTTGTTTGATTGTTTGAGGCTTTGTGCAGGCAATCACAGCAGCTGTGTGCTCATGATTGTCTACAATATCTGCATATTAAAACAGCAATGGCACAAATTTATGGCTACCAAGCTGGCTGCCAGGAGCATATGTTGTTGTAGGTGTGTAAAATGTAACTCCTTTATATTATTATATACATATATTATTTCACACATTATATTCATCCCATCTCATACCGTTTGTCATATTTTATAGAACAGGGCATTGAACTTGCTATGTATTTAATATCTCACTATAGAAATTAACCGGAAATAGAGGCAGAAAACCAGTTCAAGCCCTCAGCTACATAGCAAGTTCAAGACCAGCCTGAGCCTCAGGGTTGAGGGAGAAGAATGCTTCTAAGTTCAGGAAACATTTCTGAAGGAAAGGCAGAGGAAATGTAAAGGGTGGAAGTTACAGAGAGAGGCTGTGAAACGCTGTCATCTGGATGTGATGGACACATGTAGTCAGGGTCCCTCAGCGTCTAAGGCTGCCTGCAATGGACCTGCACAAGACAGGGTCGTCGTTGATCAAGGAAGGCCTTCAGAGCCCTACTCCTCTCTGCCGAACTAGAGTATCCTGATAGATTCTGGGAGAGGAGTAGCAATTGTGTTCAGTGGTGTATCTGCTGAGAAAGCTACCAGGCTCAAGTTCATCGTCACACAGATGACTCTGGTGAAATCCAATAGGCCTCAAAAAAAAAAAAAAAAAAAAAAAAAAAACCAAAAGTCATGAATGTGGGAAAGAAATGGGGAGAGGGGCAGTAATAGGGGTAGGAAGAGAGATGAGAAAGGAGGGCTCAGGTAATCACAATGCATTTTATGCTTTGACAAGTAGAAAATTGTCAAAGAACAAGTTCAAAGAAATAATTAAAAAAAAAAAAGAAGAAAGAAAGAAAGGGCCTGGCAGTGGTGGCGCACGCCTTTAATCCCAGCACTTGGGAGGCAGAGGCAGGCGATTTCTGAGTTCGAGGCCAGCCTGGTCTACAGAGTGAGTTCCAGGACAGCCAGGGCTATACAGAGAAACTGTCTCGAAAAAAAAAAAAAAAAACAAAAAGAAAGAAAAAAGAGAGAGAGAGAGAGAGAGAGAGAGAGAAGAGAAAGGAAGGAAGGAAAAGAAAAAGAAAAGTTTACCTCAATAAATAAATAAACAAATAAATAAATAAAATGGTTGCATAGTATAACAAGACATGCCTCATTTTCAAATGTTCATTATGTTCCTAAAGTCACAGGATTTTAACATTATAATTCATAATTCACAGACCACAGCTGGACCCGTGGCTCAGCCTGGTCACTATGTGAACAGCCACATGCAGCAGGTGGAATGCTAGGAGATGCTGGTTACCATGACTGCCGATAACTTTTCCTCGATACACCTTTCTCCAGAGACCCCAACATGTCGCCAACTTGTGTGCAGGCACCGATGCTACATGCTATCGTGTGGACCAGCACCATAGTCTGGCCTTCCCCACTGACTATACGGTAAGGTATCATACATCTTGCAACAGAAGGTAAGCTGGAGGACCGCCAGCTCAGGGGCGTCTACACTACCTGTGATCACCACCATCTGATCCTTCTTGTTCCCCACTAAGGTACTAACAAGATTGACTCCTGCTCAAGGGACAGGCTCTCTCTTAGTGGGAATGCCCAGCAGATCTGTCTTTGGGCTGTACCTGTGGGCAAGCTTAAGCAGCTGGGTCGCTTAATCCAGGACTTGAGTGACCTGCTTAATCATTGCAGGAAGCACTTTCAGCCATTTGTATCGAGGTCCTTTGAAGAAGCAGATGGGGTCCCTTTGGGGCTTGATGACTTGCCCATCACCAAAGTTCTAAGGGTTTTTCTCAAAAAGAGAATTCTCCACCTTTTTGGCCTCCTGCTTCTTCAAGACAAGGGAGACTGGAGTCACCTCCCTTCCCTTGGTCTTTTCTTACCTCGTACTGCTTGGCTGCAGCAGAGGGAAAGAAGAGGGAATTGTCCGGAGCTTAGATTCTTAATGCTGAACATTCTAAGTGAGGTGACCGGTACTGGATGTAACACAGACTTGCCTGTTGTCTTGAGTGAGTCCGCCTCACAGACAGCTCTGTTGATGTCGGGACTGTTCACAGTGCCACACACTAGAGCGTTAAGTTGAAGGAGTCCAGCAGAGGTAGAGAATGTTTAAAATATCAAATGGGTAAAATTGTTCCCCATTATTATAACTATAATATTACAATTATTACCTGGAAGTAAACTATTTTATCTATTTATTTTAATATTCCACATGTTCCTTTGGGATCAATTGTCATTTCAGATCAAATGTCTCTCCCTCAGGTCAGACTGTATTTGTCCACTAGATGGCGATGGAGGCCCACAAACATTTTAGACCAACAGGCCTAAGAATTAAGTTTCTGGTCTGCTTTAGACAGCAGATGCTGGAGAGGGTGTGGAGAAAGAGAAACACTCTCCATTGTTGGTGGGATTGTAAGTAGGTACAACCACTCTGGAAATCATTCTGTGATTCCTCAGAAAATTGGACGTAGTATTGCCTGAGGACCCAGCTATACCACTCCTGGGCATATACCCAGAAGATGCTCCAACATGTAATAAAGACACATGCTCTACTATGTTCATAGCAGCTTATTTATAATAGCCAGAAGCTGGAAAGAACCCAGATGCCCTGAACAGAGGAATGAATACAGAAAATTGTGGTACATTTACACAATGGAGTAGTAATTTCACACAGGAATCTTTTTTTTTTTTTTTTTTTTTTTTTTTTTTTTTTTTTGGTTTTTTTCGAGACAGGTATCCCTCTGGTATCCGGATGTCCTGAACTCGTGTAGGACCAGCTCATGGCCTCGAACTAGATAATCCACTGTCCTGTCCTCCCGAATGATGCGATAAATGGTGGCAACACATGGGTCAATCACAGGAATCTAAATTTTAAGCGAGGACAAGGAAGTAGGCTTCAGACATGAAAATGACTTTGGGCTAGGACAGGGAAGTTGGCTCAGATATTTTGGTCATCCTGATAAGTCCTTATAAACAGTAATCATGGGAGTGTTCTCGGAATTTTATTTATTATTGCTTCTGTAGCCTCACTAGACTGATCTTTATATTGTGTAATTAAAATGTTATAAGCTTAAGAATTCAAGTAGGGGTTCTATAGGAAATGGGAAGGAATGCTATCCAATGTAAATAAATAAAACTAATACAAAAGAAAAAATTAAAAACAACAAACAATGACTCAGAAATTCTTGTGTTTTTTTTTTTTTTTTTTTTTTTTTTGGTTTCGAGACAGGGTTTCTTTAGCCTGGCTGCTGGAACACTGTGACAAGGGGCCTCGAACTCAGAAATGCCTGCCTCAATGCTCCCAAGTGCTGACTAAAGGCGTGTGCAACCAACCGCCACGGCGACTTCATGAAATTCTTAGGCAAATAGATGGAACTAGAAAATGTCATCCTGAGTGAGGTAACCCAATCACAAAAGAATACACATAGTATGTACTCACTGATAAGTGGATATTAGGCAAAAACACAGAATGCCCAAGATACAATTCACAGACCACATGAAGCTTAAGAAGAAGGAAGACCGCCTGGCAGTGGTGGCGCATGCCTTTAATCCCAGCACTTGGGAGGCAGAGGCAGGGGATTTCTGAGTTCAGGTCAGCCTGGTCTACAGAGTGAGTTCCGGACAGCCAGGGCTACACAGAGAAACCCTCTGTGAAAAACCAAAGAAAAAAAAAAAAGAAAGAAGAAGAAGAAGAAGAAGAAGAAAAGAGACCAAAGTGTGGGTGCGTCAGTCCTATTTAAGGAAAAATTAATCAGAGGAGGTAGAGGGAAGGAGGGATTTAGGAGGGAGAAAAGAGGAGGAGAGAAAAGGGGGGCAGGACCAGGTGTGGAGGAAACAGCAGAGATCATGAGGGTCATGAGATGAACAGAAGTGTAAAAGAAGGGGTTAGGGAACTGGGGGTAGCCACCAGAAAGTCCCAGATGCCAGGAAAGCAAGAGGCTCCCAGAACCCAATGGGATGACATTAGCTGAAATACCCAACAAAGGGAAGAGAGAACCTGTAGAGACCATATCCAGAGGTTAGGCACGCCCCCGGTTGAGGGATGGGGCCACCCACCCATCTAAAAAACATTAACTCAGAATTGCTCCTGTCCAAAGGAAATACAGACAAGAGTGGAGCAGAGACTGAAGGAAAGGCCTCCAGGACCACCCCACCTAGGGATCCATCCCATCTGCAGACACCAAACCCAGACACCATTGCTGATGTCAAGAAGTGCTTGCTACAGGAGCCTGATATAGCTGTCTCCTGACAGGCTCTGTCAGAGCCTGAAAAATACAGATTTAGATGCTCACACTACAGCCAACCGTCATCTGACTGGGTACCAAGCTGAAGGGGTTTGCAACCTCATAAGAAGAACAACAATATCAACCAACCAGACCCTCCAGTGCTCCCAGGGACTAAACCACCAACCAAAGAGTACACATGGAGGGACCCAAGGCTCCAGCTGCATATGGAGCAGAGGATGGCCTTATCTGGCATAATGGGAGGGGAGGCCCTTGGTCCTGTGAAGGCTTGATGCCCCGTTGGGAAAGGGAATGCTAGGGCAGTGAGTGGGAGTGGGTAGGTGGGTGAAGGAGCACCTCATAGAGCCAGGGAAAGGGAGATGGGATAGGGGAATAGGGGGTTTGGGAAGGGAAACCAGGAGGGGGGATAACATTTGAAATGTAAATAAATAAAATAACCAATAAAAAACCCTCATTTTTAGGTGAGTGTGGTAGCTCGGGTCCTTAATCCTACCACTCAGCAGGCAGAGACAGATCTCTGTGAGTTCAAGGCCAGCTTTAGCTACATAATGAGCCATAACTACACAGTGAGACATTATCTCAAAAATGAAATAAAAGAAAGTCTTTAATGGAAGAAGACTGTGTGGCAAAGCCTTTAAGTCTGACCTACATGAGGCCGAGAATAGAAACTGATTTAGCCGTGGTTCGAGGCCACGCCTGTATCCAGATGAGTAGGCAGCCAGGCATCGGAACCCTGATCTCGAAAGCCACACAAAAAAAAAAAAGTGAGTCTCTAATGGAAAGTACTGCATGTCAAAGCAAATTGATCTTCACATAAAGCCAATAATTAAAAAATTTAGAGTATATTTTATATTAATTAAGAAATCTCAGTTTAATTTTTTAAAGCCCATTAAAAATAAGATATGTTAATAAGTATTTTTTAGTAATTTAGCTAGGTTAACATTTTCTGGTTCTTGTCTTAATTAAACCAAATTATATTAACCACCATGATGAGTAAGTTGGTAAGGTGGATTTTGATTAGCTTTTTCTTTGTGTGGAGTGTTTGTTTTTGTTTGGGGGTGGGTCATGTTTTTGGAGGTGGAGTGTTTAGTTTAGGGAGCTATTTTGTTTTGATGTTGTTGTCCCAGGAACATTCTTTGAAGCTCCTAGCTTGGGAAGGAATAGAAAGTTCCATTCCCCAAGGTATTTGAGCTCTCCTCCTTTGTATGCCCAGCTAAGGCTTAGAGGACTCTGTTCATGGTTGGTGGCGCAGCTGGAGACTGAACATCTGCACTGGACTCTAGAGTCTTCGGGGCAACTTCCCATTCTTCATGTGAGTCTCCTATTAGTAGCACATGATCTTGGCGAAGAGTATTCGGATTTCAGCTGTCTCGTGTGTAGAATGATTTTCAGTTGTCTACGTTATACATAAATGATGTGTTAATATATATAAAATAAGGCCTGAACATGGTAAATGCTCCCCCCAAAATGGAATGAGGTATGAACGATGTCTCAATGAATAAAGTAAAAGAACTATCAAGCACCATTCTCTGATATCAAACTAGGACCTCATATGCACATACATAGACACATGAACAAGTACCCACAGAAATGCAAACATGCATATATGCACTCATGCACACCACACACACATTCAAATAAAAATAACCCACACATAAAAATAAACTTCCGCAGGTTTGATAAACTCATATGCAAGTAATAAACTATCACATTGTAACCCCAAAATATGTAGAATTATTACATGTCAATTTTGAAAGTGGATTTGATCAACACATTATAGGCAAGTATCAACTACCACACAATATCCCCAAAATGTACAATTATTACATGTCAATTTTTCAAAGAGCTGTTTCATAAAATAAAAACAAACAAACAAAACTTGTAATAAAACCCTAGTATGATGGCTTACCCCTAATAATCCCAGCACTTAGAAGGCAGAGGCAGGGGGATTGCCATAGATTTGAGATCAATCTGGAGAAAAATAGTGCATTTCATTTCTCAAACCTGTTTATACCCAAACAAAAATGAACAGGAAGTTATTTAAAAAGCAAATACTTGAGAGACTGGGGGTGTGGTTCAATTGGTAGAGTTCTGATCTTGCTTTCCGGAGGCCTTGGGCTGGATTCCCAGCATGACAGTAAACACTGTGTACCCCAGTGGCGGTCTGGGACGAAGGAATGCACTTACTGGTGTAAAAAAACCAGCCTGAAGGCTAGAGAGATGCCATGGTGGTCGAGAACACTAGAAGATCAATTCCCAGACACCTGCATGGCAGCTCACAGAGTCTGTAACAGCAGTGTAGGGGGATCTAAGACCCTCTTCTGGTCTTGGTGGACACTTCAGAATTGTAGTATGATATTCTCTCTAACTGAATTGGTATTTTTAACAATTGTTTCTTAATTCTTTTTTTTTTCCCCAAGTGTATGTGTACATACATTTCATCTGCATCACCTGTGTGCCTAGTGTCCTTGAAGGGCAGAGTGGAATTCTGGAGCCCCTGGATGTGCAGTTAGAGATGGTTGTGAACAGCCGTGTGAGCACTGGGAATTTAGCCTGCATTCTCTAAAAGAGCAGCCAGTGCTCTTAACGTGCTGTCTTTCCAACCAAGATTTTGTTTTGTTTTGTTTTGTTTTGTTTTGTTTTGTTTTGTTTTTCTCACTATGTAGCCCAGGCAGGCCCTGAACTCATGATCTTTCTTCCTCTACTTCTTAAGTATTAGGGTTTAGGATGTGCCACCACCATTCCTGGCTTACCATTTTTTAATATGGTATTATTTTGATGGGGGAGGTAATAAAGATAGTTCAATGCAGGTTTAAACAGGAGAATTAGAAGACAGGCATTTGGCAGATAAGACACACCCAAGATTCTCCGGGAGTGAATCACAGATAGTAAGACAAACCCCTTAGTTCGGTTAGGACTCCTCAAGGGAGAGTTGCTAAATCTGGCTTTTGTTTGGTTTTGGTTTTGGTTTGGGTTGGTTTGGGTTTTGTTGTCATTGTTGTTTTAAGAAAAAAAAAATTGCTGGGCGGTGGTGGCGCACGCCTTTAATCCCAGCACTTGGGAGGCAGAGGCAGGCGGATTTCTGAGTTAGAGGCCAGCCTGGTCTACAGAATGAGTTCCAGGACAGTCAGGGCTACACAGAGAAACCCTATCTCAAAAAACCAAAAAAACGAAAAGAAAAAAAATTAATTTCACATTCCTTCACATACCTAAGGTTTATTTTGTTTGTTTGTTTGTTTTTTTAAGGTTTTTAAAATCCATATGGGTGTTTCACCTGAATGTCTGTATGTGCATTCCTGATGCCCATGGAGTCAGATCCCCTGGGACAGGAGTTACAGATGCTTGTGAGCCACCGAATGGATATCCTGAATCAAATCCAAGTCCTCTGGAAGAGTAACAGACTTCTTAGCCACAGAACCATCTCTCCAGTCCTGAATTTACCTTTTTGAAGAGAAAAAAAAAAGGTAAACAAATTCTCTATATACAAAATGCCCTTTTCAGTGGTGGTGCACGCCTTTAATCCCATCACTTGGGAGGCAGAGACAGGTGGATTTCCGAGTTCGAGGCCAGCCTGGTCTACAGAGTGAGTTCCAGGACAGCCAGGGCTACATAGAGAAACCCTGTCTCAAAACAAAACAAAACAAAACAAAACAAAACAAAAAAACAACAACAAAAAAACAAAACAAAATGCCCTTTTAAATAGTCCTTTGATTTGCTTTCTGGGAGAATCCTGTGTCCGTTTCTCCTGTTCCCAGCAGATGGCACTAGGGGGCACACACAATGACTGTGGGACTGCTGAATTCCGGGCCCCTTAGGTGGTGGTACGGCTGCAAAATAAGAGTGTTTTTACAGAAAAGGAAGACAAAGATGCTTCAAGCCAAACCAGGCTAGTCAGAGGATAACCCTCGGTCCCTCAACTGTCCTCAGGTCTGAAGGGATCCGCTGATGAAGCGGAAGCAAGAGTTGGAGGCCAGCCTGGTCTACATAGTGAATTCTAGGCTAGCAAGTACTACACAGTGAGACTTTCAAACAAACAACAATAACAACGCATTATAGATATTCACCTTAATGTCTACATCATTGACAAATCAAAGAAATTTGAAAGTGGTGGTAACACAAATTGTTTGAAACAATTAAGAGAACTTAAAATTCATAATCAAAAGTCTATATTATAATCAAACAACCCATTTGAAATGACTAATCTGAAGAGAGAAAAAAAAATGATAGTGTCTGTGAAAATCCATTTTCTATAGTCAGTTTGTGACCTCCCAAACTTCATATATTGATGTCTAGCCCTCCCTCGCTGTTGGGTCATTCCCCAGACTAGTTACAGATGGTTGTAAGCGAACTTGTGGGCGTGGGAATCAAACCTGCTCTTAGCCACTGAGCCATCTCTCCAGGCCCAGAACGTGTTTTCAGGTTTTGTTTGTTTGTTTTTTGGTATTTCTATTTTTGGTTGGTTGCTTGCTTGCTTTTTGAGACAGAGTTTCTCTGTATATCCAAGGCTGTCTCAGAACTTTCTCTGTAGACCAGGCTGGCCTCAAACTCACAGATGCACCTACCTCTGGCTCTGCCTCCCAAGTGCTGGTATTACAGGCATGAGCCACCAAGCCCAGCTGATTTTAAAGGCTTGACAGTCACAAGGACGTTAGAGTATGCATAGTGGCGCACAATGAACGGCCTTCAGAGGGATTAAAGTTAGCCCAAGGTAATTTAACTTCACTAACTTTCCATTGTTAGAGGAGAGTCATTTGATTCTCTCTCTCTCTCTCTCTCTCTCTCCTCTCTCTCTCTCTCTCTCTCTCTCTCTCCTGGCCATACATTGAGTTAATACAACTCAATGTATGGCCCATAGACCAGGACAGCATCACCTGGAAGCTTGTAAAAAACATGGCTGTGGTGGCTCAGGCCTGTAAGCATCCAGGAGGCTGAGGATAGAGGATCTCCTCAAGAGGCAGCTTGATCTACACAGTGACCAAGTTTGATCAAGTGATCAAGTCAGCGCTGGCTACAGTGTAAGACTCTGCCTCAACCAACAGAACATCATCGTCTCATCATCAACAACAACAACAGCAAATGCAGAATCTATCCTGGACTGTGTATTGCACTGGACTCCCAGATACCTGAGAGTTGAGACAGGAGAATCATTTGAAATCATTCAAGATTTAAGACTAGCCAGGTCATCATAATAAGATGCTGCCTCAAATACATAAATAAATGGAGAATATCAGGCCAGCCCCAAACAAGTCATTCAGAACCTGCATTTTAAAAAGATCCTCAAGTGATTCACTCGTTCACTAGAGGTACCAACACGCGTCAGAACAAAGAAGAGTGAGCTGGGTTCCAAAGCGTCAAAGTCCTGGCTCCCCTTTCTGTTTGTGATGCGGACACATCCTGTGAGCAATGGTGGCAGGAGAGCAGCAGAGCTTTTGACATCTAATCTGTTTTCATGCAAACTCATTTATATGACTCTAGAACCGGACTGCGCATGCGTCCTATCTTCTCAGACAGTGTGCTCGGTACTATTTAATTCTTTATAATTGAGGTTCAATGGTATGAGCGTCTGTTTTGATCTTGACATATGGTGCTATCCTAAAGCCTGCTTGGCTTGAGACTCAGGTGTATTTAGCAAATTATTTTTCACTCTATTCCCTTCAGAATGCCGGGCTATAAATTCTCCAATGGTGGAGGCTCTCCGGCTGTTTCCCGCACTCCCGGGGGGATACTTGGGGTTGCTCAATCTCAGTTATTGCGTCAGGCCACTGTGTGGTTTTCATTCTTCCATTTCCCAGTCCTCTTGTCTGTCCTGTACTTACTCTGACAACTTGTAGTGATGGTTGCTCTCGGCAGGTACACCTTTATCCAAACCCATTTCCCTCCTCTGTCTTATGACTCTTTATTTCTAATATGGTACGGGGTGGAACTAGACAATCGACAGCATGCCGACAACACAAGGATCTGTGTGAGGATTAGGGAGTGTTTCCTGTAAGTGCACAAATTTTCCTTTCGTTTGATTATATGGTAAAATTTCCCTTCTGAGTGTGTGGCAGGGGTGAATTTCAGTCATGGCAAGTCACAGGAAGACAGGGAAATTTGGGGCACCTGGGAAGGGAGAGGAACCCTCATGTGGAACTCTGACTGAAGCTTCTTATCAGCTAGAACACCAGCACAATTATCAACATATACTGCAAAGGCTAAGTCATGGAGTTAGTATTCCATTCGATATAAATATGACATTAAATAGCAATGATCCAGCTAGAAACTGGGTGCATAAGACCTTGAGCCAGGCATGATGGTGCACTATTCCCAGCAATCAGGAGGAAAAGGCAGGCAAACCTCTCTGAGTCGAGGGCCAGCCTGGTCAAATAGAGAGACACATAGCAAGACCCCTGTCTCAAAAAGCAAGCAAACAAACAAACCTCACCAAAACAACGTGCTGTGCCCACACTTCGGTATGCCTATTTTCTGAGCACATCAGTTTCTCCTAACCTTTGTGCTTAAACCTGTATAAAACATCTCTGATAAAACCTGCAACTCCGCTTCATAAACGGGCTCGCCCTGAAATTGTGTTCAGTGTTAAAGCTACAAATCCTGTTTTGGCCTGAGTCGAGGTCCCTGAAACTCTAGGTGCTGCTCAGGCTGCTGAGGGTGACACTGGGGAACTATGTCCCCTTCCCCTGTACTCAGAAAAACATAGACAATGACGCTTTTCCTCTCCACCTAGAGTTGGCCACAACATTACAACAACCGTGCACCTCAAACAGTCAAGATGACAAGGAGCTGGAGTATTTGATGCTCATGCTACTTTAGTGCTAAATATTTTTTTTTTTTTTTTTTTTGCGGGTTTGCAGAAGTTGGCAGAGATGTCCTAGAGAAAGGACCCAAAACCTCTCACAGAGTAAAAATGAACAGACCAGTTTAGCTTTGCTATTCAAACATGGTAGCTCTCAAAATAGTGTCAGAGAGTGTGTCAGACTGTTCAGCACTCTGACAAAAAAAAAAAAAAGCACAGGAACACGTAAGCAAGATTCAGTTTGCAGCGGGTCTTCTATGGTTTCGGTCCATGTTTCAGGCCTAGGGTAGGCAGCAGCATCTGGAAGAAGGGAATTGTTGGAGGAAAGCTCTTTATCTCATGGCAGTCAAGAAGCAAGGAGAAGTTATGATACAAAAACAAAACAAACAAACAAACAAACAAAAAAAAAACAGAGCCAAGATGTGCTATGTAAGAGCAGGCCCTCAAGGACCCGATGCCTGGTTGTGGATTGCCCTGGTACTATTTGTATTTTGATGCTAATTCTGCTTCCAAGATGGGCTGCCTCAGATTAGGAGTTGATCATATACTCAACCGACTTCATATGAACCTTCACTCCATTTTAACTAGTAAAATAAAGGCTAGAGCCTGTGTTTGGGCAGTGGAAGGGAAAGGTGGAGCTGGAAGTCTTAGAGAGGGAGAGAGAAGAAGAAGGAAGGGAACGAGGAGATGAAGGAGAGAAAGACAGAAGAAGAGGAGGTGGAAGGAAGATGGAGGAAGGAAGAAGGTAGCACATGACCTGGAGGAACCGCAAGCAGCAAGGGATTTCATAGACGGGGGATAGATTAGGGTGGTGGTACATCTGCCCAATCTAGGTGTGCAGCTTGTATTCATATTAACTGAGTTGTGTTTGCCTTGCCCAGGCTTATTAGGGTTGAAGATTTACCACAACACTTCCTCCAAATATACCCTACCTTCCACAGTTGCACTGGTCTATTCAAATAGCCCACTCAAATGGTGAATTCATGGATGGATTAAACCACCGATTGGGTCCTGGCTCTTAAGATCAGAGACATACTTGGAGACATTTAGACACCTCTCAGTCCAATCAGATCTACAACCAAGAGTCAACCACACGCAGAGCTTGTTGGGCTCCATCTTTTAGTTTCTGACTCACTAGATTTGAGTTGAGTTGTAGAGTCTGTATTTCAGACACTTTAAGACGTACGTATCGTTGTATAGAATACTGAATAAATGTGCGTACCTGTGGGGTGGGGGTGTGCACACATGTGCTCATGCATGTGTACGGGTGAGCATGCCTCTTAACCGGCATGTGGATGTCAGAGACAATCTAAGTTTTTGTATTCTTCGCATCTGTTCACTTTTTTGTTTGTTTTTATTCTTTCTTCCTCTTCCTCTTCTTCTTCTTCCTCTGCTCTTCTTGACAAGGTTTCTCACTGGCCACAGTGTGACAAGTAGACTAAGCTGGCTGGTTTGTGATCCCCAGGGATCTGTTTGTCTCTTGTTTCCCTGGTGCTGAGATTGCAAACATGTGCCATCATGCCTAGAGCTATCTCTCTCCTCTCTCTCTCTCTCTCTCTCTCTCTCTCTCTCTCTCTCTCCTCCCTCCTCTCTCTCTCTCTCTCTCTCTCTCCTCTCTCTCTCTTCCCTTTCTCTCCTTTTCTCCTTTATTGAAGATAGATTTCTTTTTTCTCATATAATAAATTCTGATTATGGTTTTCCCTCCCTCTCTTCTTGCCAGCTCCTCCTCCCCTCTTCCCCTTCCACCTAGATCCATCCCCTTTCTCTCCCTCATTGGAAAACAAACAGGCTACTAAGGGATAATAATAAAATAAAACACACCAGAATAGGACAAAACAAACAAAAGGAAACGATCCCAAAAGAAGGCACAAGAAATGGATGTAGATGAAGAGACCCACCTGTTTGTACACTCAGGAAAATCCCATAAAAACTAAACTGGACGCCATAATGTATATACAATAACATAAATAACACTTGTCGTGCTAAAAAGAGAGAGAGAGAAAATAAATAAAATAAAAGTAAACATGGAAATAAAACTTAAGGCTGGGCATGGTAGCACACACCTTTGATCCCAGTTACCTGCTTGGGAGGCAAAAGCAGGAGAATCTTTATGACTTTGAGGCCAGCCTGGTCTACATATGAATTCCAGGACAGCCAAAGCCATTATGAGACAAGAAACCTCTAAAGATGCCCTTGAGTTCATTTCCTGTTGGCATCTACTGCTGGGCATGCAGCCTACCCTTAAGAGTAGTTTGTTTCCCCAGCGAGATTTGCTCGGAGGAAACTATATTTTTATTTGCAAGTGGTTATCGATTGGAGATAGCTTCTGGTGGGGCATGTGTCCACTTCTTTCAGCAATAGGACTCCATCTGGTACAGACTGGTGCAGGCTCTATGCATGCTTCTACAGTCTCTGTGAGTTCATATGTACATCAGTCATGTTGATAAGAGGGCTTTGCTTCCTTTGTTTCCTCCATACCCTCTGGCTATTAATCTTTTTCTGCATCTACTTCTGCAGGTTCCCTGAGTCCTGAGGGAAGGGATTTGATGCAATATCAGGTTAGGCCTGATGTCAAGGCTCTTACTCTCTGCATAATGTCTGGCTCTGGGTCTTTATATCTGTTTCCCTTCTCTGGAGGAGAAAGCTTTGTTGAGAAATATCTGGTTTGTTTTCACATTCTGGCTATTATGAATAGACAGCAATGAATATAGTTGAGCAAGCGTCTCCATAGTGGGATAAAGCATCCTATAGTTGTGTCAGAGTGTATAGTTAGATCTTGAGGTAGATTAGTTCTATTCTGAGGTATGACTTCCTAGTGGCTGTATAAGCCTACAGTCTCACCAGTAATGGATGAGTGTTCCCTTATTCTGTGTCCTTGCCAGCATGAGCTGTCACTTGTGTTATGATCTTAGCCATTCTGATAAGTGTAAAACGAAATCTCAAAAGTCTTGATTTGCAATTCCTGGTAACTAAGGATGTTGAACATTTTAACTGTTTCATAACCATTTGAGTTTTCTCTCTTTAGAATTCTGTTTAGATCTGTAACCCATTTTAAAAATTGGGTTTATTTGGAGTTTCTTGATATTTAGTTTTTTGACTTCTTATATATTTTGTACTTAGTCCTCTATTGGATATGCAATTGGAAAGAAGCTTTTCCCATTCTGTAAACTGTCTCTTTGCCCAAATGATGGTTTTCTTTGCCAGCAGAGCTTTTTAGTTTCATAAGGTCCTGTTTATTAACTGATCTTAGTGCCTATGCTAACAGTGTTCTTTTCAGAAAGCCCCTTTCCAGTGCCATTGAGTTTAAGTCTATTCTTTTTCGGCAGGTTTCTTCAGGCTGTTATCATCTGTCAGGCTGCTAATCAGTGCTTTCATGTTAAAGCTCCAGCCGGTTAAGTCTATTCTTATTTCCTCTTCTATCAGGTCACTGTATTGGTGCTATGTTGAGGTCTTTGATCCATTTGGAGTGAGTTTTGTGCCGGGTGATAAGTATGGATCTCTTTGGATTCTTCGTGTTGCCATCCAGTTTGCCCAGCACCATTTGTTGAAGATGGTGTCTTTTTTTCCAGTGTGTATTTTTGTCTTTGTTATCAAATCCAAATGTCCAAAGGTGTTTGGATTTATGTCTGTGTCTTCACTTTGATTCCATTGGTCAGCATGTCTGTTTTTAATGCCAGTACCATGCTGTTTTTATTACTATGAGTCTGTAGTACAGTTCGAGGTTGGGGATGGTGATACCTCCACCAGTTATTTTTCAGGATCTCTCCATCTTAAAAAAAAAAAAAAATGTAGGCATTTAGTGCAGTGAGCTTGCCTCTTAGAACTGCCATCATTGTGTCCTATGAGTTTGGGTATGTTGTGTATTCACTTTCATTGAATTATAGAAAGTCCTTCATTTCTTTCTTGACACATTTTTCATTCAGTAGTTAGGTGTTCAGTTTCCATGAGTTTATAGGCTTTCTGTTGTTGATGGTATCCATCTTTAATCCGTGGTGTGCAGAGAGGATGCAGGGTGTTATTTCAATTTTCTTGTATCTTTTGAGACTCGTTTTGTTTTGGAGTATGTGGTTAATTTCACAGAAAGTTCCATAAGGCGCCGAGAAGAAGTACATCCTTTGTGTTTAGGTGAAATGTTCTGTTCATATCTGTTAGG
Source organism: Mastomys natalensis (assembly GCA_021653895.1). Classification (NCBI taxonomy): domain Eukaryota; kingdom Metazoa; phylum Chordata; class Mammalia; order Rodentia; family Muridae; genus Mastomys; species Mastomys natalensis. The sequence goes on along the minus strand of JAJTUV010000053.1, from coordinate 477,631 downwards.
TCCATTGGTTTATTGTGTCAGTTCAACCAAGAACTTCCCTGTTTAGTTTTCTTTTAGACGACCTATCTATTGGCAAGAGTAGGATATTCAAGTCTCCCAGTATCAGTGTGAGAGGATCATATGTGATTTATGCTGTAGTAGATTTTTTTGTCTATAAACTTGCTTGCCTTCATGTCCTGCATAGATGTTAGAGAATTGCAATGTCTTGTGGGAAGATTTTTCCTTTGGTGAGTATGTAGTGTCCTTCCCTATATTTTCTGATTAGTTTTGACTTAAAATCTGCTTTGTCTGATACTAAAATGGCCACACTAGCTGCTTCTTTGTCCGTTTGATTGGATGATCTTTTTCCATCCATTTTACTCGGAGGTGATGCCAGTCCTTGATGTTAAGGTGTGATTCTTGCATACAACGTTAGAATGGAGCCTCTTTTTTCATCCATTCTGTTAGCATGTGTCTTTTTATTGGGGAGTTGAGACCATTGACGTTGAAAGATCTCAATGAGCAGTGTTTGTTGATTACTGTTATTTTGTTGTTGTTGTTGTTGTTGTGTGGTAGTGGTGGTGTGTGTTCCCCTCTTTTTGATTTGCTGATCTTGGATTATTTGTTTGCTGTGTTTTCCTGGGTTGTGTTTAATGCCTTTAGATTCTATTGCCTTTTGTGGGGTTGGATGTGTAGATGGGTATTACTTTGGGTCTATCATGGACTGTCTTATTTTCTCCATCTATCGTGATGAAAAGGTTTGCTGGGTATAGTTTCCTGGTGTGGCATCTGTGGTCTCTTAGAGTCTGTTGCACATCTGTCCAGACCCATCAGATTTCAGAGTCTCCACTGAGAAGTCAGATGTTATTCTAATAGTATCTAATATTCCCTTTCAGCTTTTGTTCCTTCTTTTCCTATACATTTAGTGTTCTGATAATTGTGTGCTAAGAGGACTCTGTTTTCTGGTCCACTCTATCTGGTGTTCTGTATGATTTTTGTACCTTGATAGATATCTCCTTCTTTAGGTTAGGGAAGTTTTCTTCTGTGATTTTGTTGAAAATATTTTCTGTGCTGTTGACCTGGGTTTCCTCTCTTTCTTCTATTCTAATTATTCCAATAATTCCAATTATTCTTAGGTTTGGTCTTTGTATAGTGTTCCAGGTTTCCTAGATGTTTTATGCCTGAAGATTATATATATATATTCCTACGTTTTTCACTCTCAGATTTCCCTCAGTTTGAGTTTTCTTTATTGATTTTATTTCCACTGTGAGGTCTTGAACTGTTTTACTCATTTCCTTCCACTGTTTGTGTTTCACAGGTTTCTTTAGGATTTACTCATTTCCTGTTTAAGGGTCTCCATCATATTCATAGTCTATTTTAAGGCTATGTCTCCTTGTACTTCATCTATGTTGCGATTCTCAGGGCCTACTGTGGCTGGGTTGCTGGGCTCTAGTGGAGACATGTTTTCCATTATTGATTAGGTTTTTATACTGGCACCTAGGCATCTGGGTTTGGGATGGTGATAATTTTAGGTGCCAGTCTTGTCTTTGTTGGGTGGGTTTTCTGTTCCTTGGTTTCTGTTGCTCGCTCTGGTTCTTCAGGAGGGTGTGGTCTCTGTGTGTTGCCTGGTGGAGAATTCTTCTAGGATTCTGTTAGGTGTGGCCACTGAGGGTTCTGGGTAAAATGTGTTTCTAGGAAACATTTAGGAACGGTGGTGGACTGAGTGTGAGGCTAAGGGAATTTATTTATAGGCGTGAGGAAAGCAGGTGTTTCACAAGATTGTCTTGGTCCCTGGGAATGGAGGTAGAATGTGAGAAGCTACAACAGACCTAAGGGTTACACTGGATTTGGAGGGGAGGAAAGAGAGTGAAGATCCGAAGTTTGCCTATCTGCCCCACTGGCTGGCCTATTTGCTTCTCTGCCAGGCCTGATCGTCAGGCATGAGCAGCTGGGATAACAGGACAGGTGGGGAGTATGGTTAGAGGAGAAGCTCTGCTGGCTCTCCTGGAGATGGGGTAGAGAGGAAGAGGGACTTACGACATGTGGCCTGCTACCTAGTTAGGGTAGAGACAGGGATTTAGAGGAGAGGCAAGAGAGGTAAAGACTTGCAGCTCCGGGCTCTAACTGAGATCCTGAAGCTTGTAATGCAAGCACTTTACCAACTGAGCTACCTCTCCAGCCTCAGAAACTAATTATGTAAAACTGAACATCCATTGACAGGCGAAATAGGCCATTGTAATTAGTGCAGCTTTATGAGGAGCAATGTAAACTAATCCGGGATGGCTTGCAGTAAATTGGAGGTACTGGAGCTAAACAGGCTTTGGCTTTCTCTCTGCTTCTGCTAATTAAAGGCTGATGAGACTCCCACCGCCACCCCCAAAGTGTCTCTAAACTCTATTAAGCTCCCAGTTGGATCCCCTATACCAAGTACAAACTTTTAAACATTTATAGGACACTGAGGCTTTCATAAAGAATTGGAAATTTGAAGAAAGGGTTAAATGTGTTTTAAACCTGGGTTTGAGGAAGAGCAGAAGGTCACGGGTTCCTTCAAATGGTCCAAGCATTCCTGTCTTCGGGGATGAGGATGCTACACTTCCAAAGGCACATGCCGTCTCATGATCTGCTTCAAGGGAAGGTTGGGGAAATCCCCCTACAACAATCATTTCTTCAATTCCTTCAGCTTAAAATCTGCCCAAGGGTCACGGACATATATTATTTGGTGCAGCAATTCCTGAATACTGTCATAAACATGCTAGAAGAATACTGCAATAGCTATTCCTGGTTGTCAACTTGACTACATCTGGAATGACCTACGGCCCAGATTTGGAGGGCACACCTGTGATCTAGATCTTGAGGCTGGAAGACACAGGCTTCTGACCTGGATCTTGACATGGAGATCTTGAGACATAGTAGCCATGAAGAGCTTAGGCCCAAGCAAGGTAGTACATATCTTTAATCCTAGGAGATTGAGGCAAGCAGATATCTGAGTTCAAGGCCAGCCTGGGACGAAGCGAGTTCCAAATCCAAGCGAGATGGTACACACCTTTAATCTGGGCCACACCTTCTGCTGGAGGCCTACATTAGAACATTGGGAGAAGGAAGACTTACTTGCCAGCACATCTGTTGGAACCTACTTTTTCAGGATTCCAGCTTATACATAAGACCAGGAGAGATACAACACAGCCTAGGATGTAGGAGGCTGAAGCTGGGGTTCCGTGACTCCCGGGAATCCAGTTACTGCTGGGAAAACCGCACAGAGGAGTCAGGAATGAAGAGTCGGGATCCATGGGCCTGCGATGAAGCATCTAGGCCACGGGTCCTGGAGAGTTGAGAACAGAATTGGGGGCCCTTAGGCTGAGGACAATGACAAGCCTGGGACTGGAGGAATAGGAATCCAGCAACTGTTCCATACCTGACTAGTACAAATATTATAGTGAATTAACGGATAACTGGAGCTACAGATTGTGAAGTGGTCCTGAGGCAGGAGGATCTACATGTATATAGCCAACCTGGAGCTACATAGTAAGAGCTTCTCTCAAAAGTAAAACAAAACAAATAACAATACCACCTCTACCCCACCCCGCAAACCCCAGCCTGTATAAACTGGATGGTATGATTGATCATGGTATTAAGGTGAAGGTTTTAATTGTAGATATGTGTATGTGTGTGTGCGCGGGCACGCATGTTTGTGTGTGTGTGTGTGTGTGTGTGTGTGATTCAGAGCAGAGAAAGAAGTGGAATGAACATGGCCAGCAGACTGGACATGGGCAGGGCTCTCTACAAGGCAGGGGAGAATAGCAGGAGGAAGAGAACAGAGAATACATGATGAGAGAATTAGGAGCCGAGGGAGAGAGGGAGAAGGAGAGCACCCAACAGAGAGGATAGAGCAACAAGAGCAGGGTCCTAAGGAGACCGAGTAGCTGAGGGGAGGGAAGCCTGTGAGTTGGAGAGAATTTAGGGTGGGGAGGAGGGGAGAAGGGCTAGGATGGACTTTGAGATGTATAACTGGAGTTTGTGGTATAGAGGGAGGATGGAGGCCAGCATGGGCTTTGACACGCTAATAGGCACCACAGGTAGCTATGTGGTCCCTTCTGCCAGAGGTATGGGAAATAATTCCTTTTGATGGAAGGGGTCTTAGGGTTTCATTGCTGTAAAGAGGAACCATGACTCCAGCAACTCTTATAAAGAAAAAATTTAATTTGGGGCTTATAGTTTCCAAGGTTTAGTTCATTATCATCATGGTGGGAAGGATGACAGCCTGCAAGCAGATATGGTGCTGGAGGAGCTGAGATTCTACATCTTAATCTGCAGGCAGCAGAAGGAGACTGTACCATACTGGTGTAGCTTGAGCATATTAGACCTCAAAACACAGTGAGGCAATTCCTCCATCGAGGCCACACCTCCTGATAGTGCCAATCCCTATAGGCTAAGCATTGAAACATGCTTCTGTGGGGCCATACCTATTCAAACCACCACAGAGGGGAACCAGTTTCACAAGTCTGTGAGGAAGGTTGCCTTTTATCTAACTGCCAGAAATCCTCCTATAGTCCAGGCTGAGCTCATGTCAGGATGATTGGACTGCCTTTTGGAATTTGGGATACTGGAGTTTCCTTTGGACCCAACACAACCCACAAACAAAATAAATAATTTTGGAGTAATTACGTTATGGAGATCTATGAAAATGTAATATCTCAGTCTGTGTGAGGAATCTTCCCCGAAGAGACAGCATATCCATACACCTGATTAAAACAAGCTAACAACAAGAACACATTCTAGAGGCAGAAAGCCAAATGCTTATTATTCCCTTACTCACATGGTGTCATCCTCAATATAAGCAAATTCAAAGGACTCCTGGCAAGGACTGGCGCTTGGTCTGCCACCTCCTTGATGAAGTGGGGGTGTAATCTCTAGCTCAGGAAGATTGAGTTTCCGTGAAGAAGCTGAACAATGCCACAATCTATATGAATATAGAGCATAATGTAGTTGGAAATCTTAGAACTCCAAAGTTTATTTTTAGTGTGGTTCAATAGGGCATCCGTCATTAATTCACAGGCAACTATTTAAGGAAGGCTTGTGTTCTAGAACTCCGAAGCTTTAAGGTTTCCATAACCTTCCAGTAAATAAGATTCCACCACTCCGGAAATGTCATCTTCCTAGAACTCATTCTGAATCCAAACGTTTCTGAGCAGTTACACACCCACTACTGTGTGACCATGACCTAGTTGGGACCACGATGCCCAAATGACTTGGATAATGCAGATCCTTGCCTGCCAGTCAGTATGCTGCATGAACCAGGGAGATTGATTGCTTCAAAGATTTCACTAAGGTAGTCAAAGCAAGCTGACCGATCTTTAGGATGTCACAGCTTTCCTAAACACCAATGGGCGGAGCCAACCCTTGGCGGGTGGGGGTGGGGCTGGAATATAAAGTTTGTCTTCAAGCTCTCTTTTTATTAGGTGTTCGCCTTCCTCTTCCCCTAGTGTTTCAAGTCACTGGTTAAAGTTTTGACTACTGCCATTATTGAGAATCTGTTATAGAGAAATGTTTTTTCTTGGGAATTATACATATTCAGTAAACATTTGGCTTGATTGCTCTGCTAATTTGGAGTTGTGTGTGTGTGTGTGTGTGTGTGTGTACAAGAATAAATAACAAATCCAAAGCCAGGCTTCCTCTTCCGAGGAAGGGTACGTGGGTGGGCTGGGACTGGCGTGACCCAGGACCTCAGCCCGCAGCTTTGCACCGTTCTGCAGCTCTGCAGAGCGCAGGCTCCATCCGGGTAGCGGCGGCCACAGTGGCCCGCGCCTTCCCCTTCGGCGGCGCCGCAGCCTGGCCTCTGCGGGGCGGTGGTCGCAGTTCCGGCCTGCAGGGGGCGCTGGCGCGGGAGGACTGGGCCGGGGTCCGCGCGCGTGCGGTGGCGCGGCCGAGCGTGGGTGCCCGGGTCGCGGTCCTCAGTGAGAGTGACTCGGCCTGTGACGCGGGCGCGTTCCTTCCTCTTCCTCTTCCTCCGCGGCCCCGCCTTCCTTCCCTCCGCCCATCTCCCGCCGCGGAGGAGCCGCCGCCGCCGCCAGCCGCGCCGTCATGTCGGCCCCCGCCGGGTCCCCTCACCCGGCCGCCGGCGCCCGGATGCCGCCCAAGCTCGGCGGAGTAGTCTCCGGCCTGGCGCCGCCGCAGCAGAACGGTGAGGCGGGAGGCCGGGGCGCGGCGCGGGGCCTAGGCAGGCGGGAGGGAGAGCGGACGGGCGGGCGGCCTGCGCGGTGGCTCGGGGCGGGCAGGGCCGGGCCGGGGAGGCCGCGGTGGGGCCCCGAGGCCGCGGTGGAGCATGGAGGCCGCGGTGCGACGAGGAGAACGACCGAGAGGACGGCAGGGCGGGGCTGCCGGCGGTCTGCCATCCAGGCCAGCCATCCCGAGCGGACGGAGGCCGTAGCGTAGGGCTCGGCGGCCGGCGTGACGGTCCGCTCGGACCTGGGTGCCGGCCGGTTGCCCCGGGCGACCCTTTGGGCGCCGAGAGCTCACTGGACGCCGGGGCCGCAGAGTGCGTGGTCTATGGAGGGCTTGGAGTAGCCTTGGTACCTGGTGGATCGCATCCTTCCGGCCCCAGGAGCTTTGATTTTTTTTTTTTTAAGGCCCCGCGAGCACGCCGCCTGGAAGGGAACTTAGTTTGCTCTCAAGTTTGTAGGCAGAAGGATGTAAATATGCAGCAGAAGTGTAACTGTAACCCCGACCCACTTCGGCCTCGGGATCTGTTGTGGTTTGCTGCTGCGGTTGCTTGCTCAACCCTTTGGAGTTTGCTTGTTGTAGTGTTCTTGGGTAGCAGGTGTCAAAAGGATCTGAGAGAACACCTTTAGATTCCCCCCCTACCCCCCCCCCCCCATCTCCAGCTTCACTTTAAAAATTTAGAAAAACGTGCTAGAGTTGCTTGGCCTTGTTTTGAGGCAAGTCCTGCGTAGGGAAACATGAATGTGGCTTTCATACCGAGGTTATAGGCTCCCAGCATGCAGGAGTTATTGCAGGGACATGATCTTACCCTAGCATGCCTAGCCCTTGCTCTAGAGATCTGGAATGTTCCTAAATAGTACTCGGGGAGGGGCCCTCTTTAGAGACTCGTCAGTGTGTCTGATGAGACCCTCCCAACGTAATCAAAGCTAAGAAAATCTCTCTGTCCTGTGTCAAAAACCAAAACCAACCAGTACTCATCAAATCATTGACCTGGTTTACACAGTGTGCTAATCAAAGTTTACAGCCAAAGTTTGGAAAATTGTTAATGCTTTTCAAACATGAAACACCCCGAGAATCAGGTGGAATTTTTATTCACAATTTAAAAAATAAAAATGATGGTTTGGTCTTAAGATCCCCAGATTGACCTTACTTATCAATATTTCATGCTTCTTATAGTCACTGTTTAGTATAAAGAGCTTTTGAAGGTGAAGAGTGTCATTGGTGATATCACACTTGTCCAAGAGAAAATATGATTTGTGAGGCCGCCTTGTCTATTTTGTGTGCATGTTTATAAATGAATGTGCCCCTGCTTGCACACGGAGGTCAGAGGACAACTTCTGGGAGTTGGTTCTTTCTACCATTTGTAAATTCGAGCTAGGCTTTGTTTTGTCTTTTAACACATCTTTGTATGGGGAGCAACCAGAACATCATAATTTAGAAATAGGTCCCAGATTAAAGCATTATAAATCCATGTTTAACACTTTCAAAGGATTGTGTCCTTGATCTTCAAGTGTCATTTTTATTTTTTGAGATGACACAGAGGTGCCAGGATATTTACTCAGCCGCGTGGACGTAGGAATAAATCCATGTCTTGATGCCCAGTAGAAATGATGCTTGGTTTCTCTTTATACTTACTTGTTGCTTGACTACCAAATCAGTATTCAAAGTTAGAGTAGTAGATGAAACAGAATCCCTTCTCCTGAATTGTATTTTAGCAACATTCAAATTGGTTCTGGCTGGTCTTGAGTGATTTGGTAGGTAGTTGGGGGAGGAGAGGGAAGGGCTGTCTCTAGGAAGAGGTTACATCAGGAACAGTTTTGGAAATGTGCACTTAGAAAGCACAGGCCCTGTGGAGAAGAGCAAAGGGAACTGGGTGGAAGGAGCCGTAGAAGAGGCCAGGTTGCAGAAAGGTCTTGACATGTGTCATGCTGAGGCATTTGGAAATAAAGAACTAGAGTCCGTTTGGTTTGGTTTTGTGGAAGAGATTAACACAGAGAGAGAGGATCAGATCTGATTTTGTTTCTCAGTTTTAGAGAATTAAGCAATAATTTCCGGTTTTGTTATGTACTGAAACCACTTTGCTTTTTACTGTATCTCTGGAATCCCAGCCATGGTAGTAATACAGAAGAATAGATCAGAAGCATGAGAAGTACCATGGGAAAACAAGCCAGTGAGAAGAGAAACACCGTAGCAGACAGAATGAGATCACTCCTTCATAACTTTGGTAGACTGAGTGGGATCTGGTCCCGTCACGTGACACTAAAACTCTTGGAATTTTGAGAGCGATAGGAGGTCTTTGTTATAATGACCACTGGCTCTGCACTTACTTTATACTAGTATAATTAAGTCACAAGCCCCTGGTAGCCTCAGGATGGGACTGGTGAGCTGGAGATTTGACCTTTCAGTCTCTACTTAGTAACCTCTGGGTAGACATTCTGGTTTGACCAGCATGCTCTTGGAGGCACCCCTTCCCCGAGACCTTGCTTGTGTGCACCCCTTTGAGGTGTGGCTACTTACTACATTTTCTCTTTTTCCTTGTTGGAGATGGGATGGAGGTTATAGCCTTTGCAATGTCGGGTTTACTTGTTTCTGCCTGAGCACCGTCTCATGTGCCTGAGGATGACTGTTACCTCCTGGCCTTTTTGCCTCAGTCTCCCAACTGCTTGCTGATCCCTTTGCTTCCACCTTCAGATTACGGGCATGGCTACCCTTCCCTGTAGTATCTTATAGCAAACCAGAAGAGGTATTTCCAAGGGGCAGGTAGTAGGAACTTACCTTATCATCACATAAGGGAAAGTTGTGACAGCATGCTATCTGTGATCAGCCTCTCAAGGGAACAGTGTTGTGGGATCTGACTCATAATTCAGGTAGGAATTGTCAGAATTGAAGCTAGATGCTGTCCACTGGAGCTTGCTTGGGAAAGGAAGAAACCCACACAACTACTCCCTGAAGTCTTCAGTGTCAGTTCTTTTCTTTTACATGAAACAGCAAATGGGGGCTGGAGAGATGGCTCAGCAGCTAAGAGCACTGGCTACTTTCCCACAGGACCAGGGTACAGACATCTCTCTGTAATAATAACAATCTGATAAGTAATTGTTATTATAATGTCTGGTTTTAGTTATTTGCTGTACCTTTCATGCCTCTCAGGGTTCTGAGTTTATAGCTATCAGTTTTTTGTGGACATTTATTGTCCACAGCAATATTTCAGGTAAGTTCTGCTTTTAAAATAGATTTTAAAAAAAGGATTTTTTACTTATGTCTGTGCATGTGTGTGTGTGCCTATGACTGAGTGCCTGCGTGCGTGAGCACGCGTGTGCATGCTCACACATGTCAGAAGCATCAGATCTCCCTGGAGCTAGAGTTCCAGGTAGTTGTAAGTCTCCTGACATGGGTACTGGGAATTCAGATCTAATGGAGGAGGACTGCACTGAGCCACTCTCTGGCCCCAGCTTCCTTTTTAAAAACCCGTCTACACGCTAAACTGTCAGATGAGGAAGACTGAAGTGGGACAGTCTCGAAGGGACTTTTTCTAGAGGTGAGGCACGTTCATAGTCAGTACTGATGCGTGATGAGGTAGAATACTATCAGCTTGGAGAAGGCTTATGTTTGCAATAGGGTCAGCCACCTGGGATTGCCCTCTAAATACAGAATGGTTGCAGAGTTTGATTTAGTCCAAGCTTTATGGAGAAAAGCTACTTAACGTGTGAGATTCTGAGTTTAGCGATGTCTGCCTTGTAGAGTCTTTGAGAGGATTAGATTAAATGAGGTACTGTTTTTAAAGTACCCAGTCCATGTAGGGAATCAGGTCTGAGAGCCCCCTTTATTCCATTTTCTTTAGAACACCAGGTTATACATTCTTTGAACGGCTGACTGTGTGTGTGTTTCCATTATATTCCCAGTAGCAGCTGTAGCAGGTACTCAGCTGAATAAGTGAACTTCCCTAATATTTCCTTCTTGCTTTAGAATATTCTGAAAGCCACTAACAGCTTTACTCCCCTTATTGTAGCAACATCTAGAGCTTAGTCGATGTTTTGATCACTTCAGTCACTTGGTTCATTCTGCTTTCCTCCTCTCTCTATCCACTCTTGGAAAGTTGCTGCTGATAGACCATCTCTCTGGCTTGCCAGAGGGTGAGTTAGGGTCATACAGCAAAAGCCCCTGAGACAGTGATGAGAAAACCCGGTTCAAGTGTAGAGGAAGAGCTGAGAAGCCTTGCCTAGCCACTGAGCAGCCTTGTAACAGGAGAGTTTAAGGGAAGGGTTAAGTGGTGCTTCAGCTGCATCTAAAATGACGACGAACAAGCTAGGCGAGTTGGCACATGCCCGTATACCCAGCCAGCACTCCGGAGATTTTTGAACGTTTGAGGCCAGCCTGGTGTAAATAGTACATTTTAGACCAGCCAAAGATGCATAGTGAGGTAGTGTCTCAAAAAAATTAAAAGTTAAATAGCCAACTAAATATAAAATCTTGACTAGACTTTTGATGTTCAGGTAAGATTGTGATGAGCCTGGTGTGGTGGTGCACACCTTTATTCTCAGTACTCAGAAGGCAGAGGCAACTGGATCTCTATGAGTTCAAGACCACCCTAGTCTGCATAACAAATTCCAAGAAAGCCATACCTACATACAAAGTATATGATACATATAAAGATAGATACAGTTCTATCTGGCATGATAGAACTGTAGCAATTCTTACTGGAGAGAGATGAGGGGTCTGAAGTGGCAGAGAAAGTAATTAGGTCAGTAACAGAAACAAGGTAGTATGCTGGGGGTTTAGATGGAGCCTCCAGAAGGGGCCAGTATGGAAATCTAGCCTTTGCACTAGTAAAATTCAGTCCTGAATTTTAGCCTAGTAAGACCCGCCTTAGTCTGTCGCCTACCAGAACTGTAGGAGGCACTCCTGAGGTTTCCTGTTTTCCTCTTGAAGTATATTGTTGACACTCTGTGGTAAGTGCCAGATACTGAAATACTTGGTGATGACTTGGAGTTCATGATTTTTCAAAATCATGATTCTATGAGTCAGGCAGCAGGCCTTGGAAAAAGGCAACCCAGTCTTTGCATTTCAAGAGTTTGAAATTAGGCCTGTTCATGGGGACAGGAATGTGGGCAGCATCTAGAAGCTGCAAAGGGCAAAGGAACTCCCTCTTGAGGTTCGGATACTATGTAAGCAACATTAAGCTGTATCAGCCCAGTGTCAGGGAATGTTTTTCTTCAGGCAGAGCTGTGCTGAGATCTGAAGAATGGTTAAGGAAAGGTCACGTGAAGGGAGGATTTGGAAGACTCCTAGTAGAGATAAACATCAAGATTCAGAGGTGTGGAATCGGGGCCTGAAGAACAGCGGGTGGGTAAGGGTGTGTGCGCGTGCGCGTGCACGTGCACGGAAGATGTCTCTCAGCTGTCGTGGTTGGGGCTGTTTGCTGCATTCGTTTTTATTGCCATTCTTGAAAGCTTTGATCACGTGTCTAAGAAGTTTAGACAGTGTCACACTGCCCTGCCTCCGTATACTGTGTGTGTGTTGGGGAGGGTATGGAGGGCAGTTGACATCTTTGGAGCATCAGTTCTCTCTTACCACATGGGTCCCAGGGATCAAACTCAGGTCACGAGGCTTGGTAGCAAGCCTCCAGACTGCAGAGTATGCCAGGTAAAACTCCTGTCCTCATTAGGAGCCTTTGGCCTCGGGTCAAGCTCCTTATGCTGTGGCTTTTGTGCGGCGGCATGCAAGGCGTGCGTGCTGCACATCTTCCCCCAGGTCAGCAAATGTTCTTCAGTGTGGCACCCTCGGCTTTGGTTTCTTGAGCTTGGGTGCACAGGACTTGGTGTGCTTAGACCTGACAGTTGACAGTCATCGTGACAGCAGGCGAGCTGGGACCCAGGAGTCAGCTCAGGAGGACCTTTGACTCTGTTTTTATAACAGATTGCCACAAACTGACTGCTTGAAATGGTCTGAATTTATTGTTTGTAGGTGGGAAGTCAGTTGGGCTAAAATCAGATGTCGCTGCAGGATACATTCGTCCCATGACTCTAGAGAGTTTCTTTGCCTTTCCCAGCTCTTAGAGGCTGCCCACATTCCTTGGCTCCTGGCCCATTTGATCTGTATTTAGAGCCAACCATAGAGTATTTGCATGAAGATCCTATAGCCAGGCCTCAAATTCTCTGCATAGTTAAGGATAATAGAACTATTTTAATAGATGTCATCTGATTAATTCCTAAATGCTATCAGCAGTCTTAATTCTCCTCTGCCATGTAGCTTCACATAGTCACAGGTTAGGATGTGGACATATGTCTCATTGAATATAGTAAAAAAATGAAATTTCTTTTTTAAAAATTATATTTAGTGTGCTATGTATACTGTGTGTGTGTTGGGGAGGGTATGGAGGGCAGTTGACATCTTTGGAGCATCAGTTCTCTCTTACCACATGGGTCCCAGGGATCAAACTCAGGTCACGAGGCTTGGTAGCAAGTACCTTAACAATCTGAGCCGTATTGCTAGTCCCTGCTTTGCTGTCTCATTTGTTGGCCATCTCTCCAGAAGTATGCTAGCACCACAGGCGACCCCTTTAGCTAGGGGCTTACTGCCTACTATGTAGAGTGCAGAGTATGGAGGTTTGTCACCAGCCCAGGAGAGGATAGAAGAGTGAAAGCCTAGAATCCAGTTTCTACTGCATGGGTGTGCTCTTGATGTGTGCTTAAGCAAAATTCTTCTTCCCTTTCTGAGACAAGAGCTTCACCATGCAGTCCAGATTGGCTGGAAACTCCACTGTGTAGACCAGGCTGGCCTCAAACTCCTAGAGCTCTACCTGCCTCTGGGATTAAAGGCACATTGCTGATAGTGTTTCTTTGTTTGGGTCATTTTGATTGTGATGCTGAGTAAGTAATGAAAAGGAGCCCGCCCACTCCTACCCTGACCTAACTGGATTAGATAGTGTTCCCTTCCTCCCTTGCTTTTCTTCAATGAACTTCCGGCAGGTAATTCACCATTAACTGTCTGCAGGCACAGTATGCCTACTTTTTGGAGTGGTATTGAGTAGTTGTACAGAGACGTGATTATTTCCCAGTATTGTACCGGTAATGTGGCAGGAATGAGCCAAGTCAGCAGTTAGGCAGAGGATAAGTATTTAGATAGATTTGACTTGGGCTGTCTTCTTTGTTCACTTCTGGAAACTAGTGGCAGGAAGTGAGCTATCTTTTATGTATTTGAATATGTGGAGCTTTTCACATTTTATTGTCAAGGTAATGAAAGACTTCTGAGATTTGTTTTTGTTTTAGTAAGTTGTTTCAGGTGAATTATAATGAGGTAAATAACCTATAGGGGAGTAAATTGTTAACTTAGTAATGTATACTTCTCCACCTAGACTTTGAATTATGGAAGTGGATATTGGTCTCCTTTACACCTGATTATAAGTTATCTTTGTGTTGTCTATAAAACATGTATTGCATGCCCCCAGATAGTTTCTCCTACCTTATTTAGTAATTATAAATAAACAGAAAGTGTAACGTTTACTCAGCTCTTGTGAGCAGGTATCTTCTATATTATTGTGACAAGGAATACAGTGGTCTTTGCTACAGTGAGTCTTATAAGTGTTACTTTTTGTTGTTGATACTATGTCATTTGGGGTAGGGTACAAATTCCTGTTTCCTTACATGTGGCAGGAAAACTAGATACTAGAAAAATCAGGGTTGGAGATGTGGCACAGTGGTAGAACATGCACTTAGCATGTGCAAAGCCCTGGGATTTGGTACGGTTGAGAGGGGGATGGGATGGTAATTAAGGCCTTCCCAAAGTCAAAAATAGTTAGAATTAAGACTAGAATCCCGTTGTTGGGACATGTGGCTGTTTGCTTGGCTAAAGTGAGCCGTGTTTAGTACAGTGAGGGCAGAGGGACTCGTCCTTGAGTTGAGCTTCTGTCACATCTGTGCCCTTGACTCAGTTACAGCTGTGTCACTGCCTAAGCACAGATACCTTTTTCTTCTTAATTTTATTTATTTTTATTCTCTGCGTACTGGTACTTTGCTTCTTTGTACTTCTGTGTATCACATGCATTATCCAATGTCTGTGGAGGGCAGAAGTTATTGAGTCCCCTGGAAATGGAATTCCCGATGGCTATGAGCCACCATATGGCTGTTGAGAATTGAACCTCTGCAAGAACAGCCAGTGTCCTTAGCTTTTAATACATGTAGCTGACCACACTAACGCTGATATTGATTTTTGTTAGCAGCAATTATAGACAGTATTAAACATGCTCTATGCTACAGCACTCACTTAGCTAAGGGCTTTACATATTAGTGCCTTCAGGTCTTTGAAGGCAAAGTATTATATCTACTTTACAGAGAGAGAGAGAGAGAGAGAGAGAGAGAGAGAGAGAGGAGAGAGATCTATCTTAGCACCTGGGCCTGTGCTTTAGACCTATAATCCAGCTGCCTGGAAGACTGGGGCAGGAGGGTCACAGGCTCGTGGCCTGCCTACACTTTGCTGATACTTTGTAGTAGGCTACTAAGAAAATTCAACTTCCTTTAGCTCAGTGGAGCATACTTGCCAGGTATGTGGAGGCCTTCAGCTCAACCCCCAGTATCAAGAAAGAAAAACAGGCTGGAAAGATGGCTCAGTGGTTAACAACATTTTTTTTTTTTTACAGAGGACCGGGTTCAATTCCCAGTGCCCATATGGTATCTCACAGCCATCAATACCTTCAGTTCCAGGAGATTCAGTGTCTTCTGACCTCAGAGGACACCAGGGACACACATGATGCATATACATACATGCAGGCAGAACACTCATACACATGAAAATTAGGCAAATTCCCAGTGCTCAGTGTAGTGACCAATTTTTAAAGCACAAAACCTCATTTTCATTTGTAGGAAACCCATCTCTTAACTGATCATAGAAGCTCATCCTCTGAAATAATGTTTGTTGATGAGGATTTAGTAAATGTCACCTAAAATGAAGTATTTGTATATACTTTTTAAAGATTTATTTATTTTATGTTTGTGAGTACACTGTTGATGTCTTCATACACACCAGAAGAGGGCATCAGATCCCATTACAGAGGATTGCGAGCCACCACGGGGTTGCTGGGAATTGAACTCAAGACCTCTGGAAGACCAGTCAGTGCTCTTAACTGCTGAGTCGTCTCTTCAACCCCACTCTGCGTGTGTATGTGTGTGTGTGTGTATGTGTGTGTGTGTGTGTGGTGTGTGTGTGTGTGTGTGTGGTGTGTGTGTGTGTATTTTAATGAGGATTTACACATGATAACAGAATAGTGTCTAGGATACATTAAATTAAAACATAGTTGTAGAACCATATTAGGATTCGCTCATCCAAATACACAGAAAAACCACTGGTTCCAGCTGTGCCTGTGTAGTAGATAGAATATCAATGATTAAGAAGGGACTTTCACTTTACACTTGACATTCTTTATATAGATTGCCAACACTACCCTTCACCACAGTGCTGGAGACTGAGCCCAAGGCCCCTCAGTATGTGCTCTACTTGAGTAGACCTTGATTCTGTAACTCTCATGGTTAGGGCAGAGAGGAGGCTAATACCAAAAGGTGTGGATTCCTCTCTTGATGTTTTTAAACTTTCAAAAAATGTATTCTTTGACACTTTCATAAATGTATGTATGCGTGTTGTTGATAGCTACCTCACCGTCCTCCTTTCTCTCCTCCTGTACCCAATGTCCCTTCATAGCCACTGCTGTTATTCGTTGATTCCCATGAATGCTGCTGAGTGTGCATGGGTGCGTTGCCTGCATGTATGTCTGTGCACCACTTTCATGTCTGGTGCCCACTAAGGACAAAAAGGGAAGCAAGGCTTTAGTGGGGTACCCCATGGGTGCTGGGAGTTGAGCCTGAGTCCTCATGAAGAACAGCCGAACCTTCTGAGGACAGCCAGTGCTCTTAACCTCTGGGCCATCTCTCTAGCTTGTTCTTGTAATTTTTTTCTACCCTTACTCTTCCAGGATGTTCTCTGAACTTTGGGAAGGGTTGGGTAAGGTAGATGTGCTATTGAGAGTTGATCACTCAACAGTCACTCATTCTTAGTACTTTGACAAGATAGGAGCCTCTGTGTTAGTGTTGCCATGGCTAGGAGAAATGTCTTAGATCAAGGTTGATAGTAGCTCTGATCTGAGTACAAACATACTGACAACATGGCCATCTAGCAAAACAAGTGTAGTCAGCAGAGTAGTAGGCATATAAAGTTAACTGTTCTAGCAACAGGCCATTCTTGCTCTTTGCTACTCCTGACCAAGATGGGAGCAGGGAGGGTCCGCCAGCAACTACTGTGGTGAGAAAGTCTTACAGAGCTACAAACATTTGCAGAACAAAGGGCTTGGTAGCAGATGCTTAATCTCAGTGGCAAGTCAGTGAGTGTCAAACCAGACTAGCCTGGTCTAAGTAAGTTCTCTACCAGGCCAACTAAGACTATATAGTGAGACCCTGCCGCAAAGCAAAAACAAACCTGGTGTGGTGGTGCTTACTTTTAATCTCAGGGGAAGCTGGATCTCTTGAGTTCTAGGCCAGCTTGTCTAATCAGACCAGCCATGGCTACATAGTGCTACATTGTCTCAAAAAAGGAAACAAAGCAAAACAAAAAAAGAACCAACGAAAAAGAAACCACACTGATAAAAATGGGTTTTCTCCTAAGGCCTATAACCTGCCCAACCTTGGGCTCCTGACCAGGTTTACAGTTGCCTCAGACAGAGCAAGATCAAATCAGAAAGCGTTTGCTTACCCCTAAAGCCTCATGCCAGTGTTTCCATGGGTACATCTTGCTAGAAGGCCGGTACTGTAGCATGCAGAGTCTCTGGAACTTGGTAATTCCACTGATGCCTTTTCCTCCAGCAGTCAGTGTAGGGCCTTTGGCAGTGTGAAAGCTAGCCAACTGCACATTTGCTGGTTAATTCCAGTTTGGCTTTTCTATGTCCTGCAACCAAAGTGTGCTGAGTCTTCATTAGGGCCTTACTATTTAGTTGTAGTAGACAACCAAGAATATTGGGAATAGCCTATGTTGTTTTGGGGGATTCTGGAGCCTCCTTGATGAATAACATGTAGAGAAATATTTCATGTCTGGCACCAAATTTTTGTTTAATAAATCTGTTTTCTGGAAGCAGCAGTATCCAATTAAATTTCTTCTTGTATTTTTAAAATTGCCTTACAATTTTAAAAAATTGTAAAAATTAAAAAAATAAAAATTTTAAATTAAAAAATAAAATAAATTAAAAATTAAAAATTAAAAATTAAAAAATTGCCTTACAATTGGGTTTCTATATGATTTTTTCATACATCCTTAGTTTTGGTTAACCCAGCCTCTGACAATCTTCCTTTCTCCTATCCTCCTTGCCCCTCCCCTCTTTCTTTTAAGTACAAATCTTGGTATGTATCCTTGGCTGGCCTGGAACTCAAAGAACCCATCCATGGCCTTCAGGTATGGGGTTATAGGCCAAAAGAGGATAGCCTGTCCCCTGAGACTAGAGTTACAGACAGCTGTGAACTGACATGTGTGTTCTGGGAATCAAACCTAGGTCCTCTTGGAAGAGTAGCCAGTGTTTATAACTGCTGAGTCGTCTTTTCTGCCCTTATGTCATAGTTGGTTAAAGAATACTGACTTGGGAGCCAATCAGGTGTATGGTTTCATAGATTGTAGTCAGGCTATCAGCAGGGCTGTCATTAGCTCAAGACTCCATTGAATTTGAAGGATGCTAGCATATTCATGTGTTTATTGGCCGTGGTTTCTCCTTGGCTGTCCATTCCTTATGTCTTCCATGTCCACATGTCTTCCTTGTCTGTGTTATAAGGTCATTCAGGACTGAGGTATCAGAGTGAGGGAGCACTAGAGTTAAGATTGGGCTAATGCAGGAAGTAGTTTATCAGCACCTTTCTTATTGCTCATGGAGATGAGTCCTGATCCAAGGGAAGGGGGAACTACTCAAGGGTTTGAGGAGCAGGAGGTGGGGCCTCATTTTGGAGTCTAACTACATGATGGGCCTATGACAATATGTATCTTTGACAATATGGTAGAGTTATGGAGAAAAAGATTGAGCCAGCATTTGGATGGGAGCTATTTATGTATCATCTCTTTGTGCAACACTGTAAATATATTTTTTTTCAGGTCCAGCACAGAGTCAAATGCAAGTTCCATCTGGGTATGGGTTGCCTCATCAAAACTATATGGCCCCCTCAGGACATTACTCTCAAGGACCTGGGAAAATGGCCTCCTTGCCTTTGGATAACCAGTGCGATAATTACTACTCTCGTCCATATACAGTACCAACACAAAATGTGGGGACTCCCAGCTCTGTAAACCAACCAGGAGCTCAGCAGATGTACGGCAGAGGTCCTTCTGTCCCTCACATGGGGGCACCCACGCCAGGATCTTTGCAAGGAGCTCCAGCATCAGCATCCCACTCGTCCACGCGTGCCTCCCAGCCCTACTCCTCTCTTGGGAGTCGCTACAGTAGTCCTGCCGCATACTCTGCCAACGCTTCTGTCGCATCTCAGGGATATCCCGCCACCTGTAGTCATTATCCCATCTCAACTGTGTCGAATGTCGTGTATCCTAATGTTTCGTATCCCTCGCTGCCTGCCAGTGAGCCATATGGGCAGATGTTTACCTCACAGAATGCTCCTCCGCCTGCCAGGCCACTTAAAGAGTCATACTCTGGCCCAAGCACAGCTATTACCTACCCATCGAGACCTCCGCCTCCACCTTCCCAGCACCAGCAGCAGAGTCATTCAGGATACAGTTCTCTATCATGGTCAGGTCCGGGCCTTCCACCAGCCCAAGACAGCCTCATCCGAAACCAAATGGGACCCTTGGCTACAGCCAACAGCCACCCAACAAATAACGGTAAGTTGAGTATGAAATTCACCAAACCATGACTGACAATCGGAACATTAAAGTCTGGTTACCAGTGGTGTTTCCTGATGGGAATCCTGGAGACCTGCTCACTGTTGCACTGTATCTGCTTCCATTTCTGTGGTGTTTTATTGAATCTCCCCAAACCCTTGCTGTGCCCTCAGTCATAGTTAGCTCCTCAGTGGTCTGTGTGAGGAGCCTGCTTCCGTGCCTTGATAGCGGTCTCAGACAGTGTTTGTTGATGCCTTTATATCTCTGCCACACTTGTCCCTAACGTGACTTGGACACACTGAAGATTCTATTTTGATGATGTGTCTTGCTGGCCATTACTCCTTTTCATATTAAATAACTCCACTGTTATAGAAAAAAATGGTCAGAATCATTATCCCACCTTCCTTAAACTATGTTTTCTACAGATAAAAGCTGCTTTCTTATTCTTAAATGAGTGCACTAAGATGAAGGATGATGAAGGGGAAGTTAGGTCATGTGACTCCTTGGTAGTTAAGTCTATACTTAAACATTTGTATTTTTACTTTTATAAGGCATACATAATACATATGATAAAATATAAGTGTGTGTTTGTGTGTGTGTGTGTGTGTGCGCGCGTCCGCCAAGCCAGGAGATGTCACTATATATCTCTGGCTGGCCTCTATATTCCAAACTGACCCCAAACTCCATCAATCTGCCTCTGTCAACAGAGTGCTGTGATTAAAGGTATGCAACAAGATATGTGTGTGTGTGTGTGTGTGTGTGTGTGTGTGTGTGTATATATGTGTGTATCTGTGTTCTGTTTCCATAGAATATTCTTACTGAGTTTGAAGCTGTGAACTTGAATCTAATGATGTGCTCTTGAAGGGAATGAAAATGTTTGCACAGCACTGGGTGGTGGTGGTGCACACCTTTAATCCCAGCATTAGGGAGGCAGAGGCAGGCCAGTCTCCGAGTTTGAGACCAGCCTGGTCTGTAGAGCAAGTTCCAGGACATCTAGGGCTACATAGAGAAGCCATGTCTCCAAAGACACAAACAAAAAACAAAAGGAAAAGAAAGTGTACACCCACAACGGTGGCTGGTGAAGCTGTGGTAGTTCTGGGTGCTGCATTAGGTTGTAACTCTCCCTGCAGTCAGTGTCAAGGGTGGTATGGACACGTAGGTATCCCTGGGTGCTGCATTTAGGTTGTAACTCTCCCTGCAGGCAGTATCAAGGGCAGTATGGACACGTAGGTATGCTGGCCTGGACAGTTAGAGTGTTTCACGTTTTAATTAGAATTTTATATTAGTACTGAACTGTACACTTGAATTAAGCAAATACTGTGATAACATGGAGAAAAGACCTTCATTGCCACATCATTGGTCTTTGTAGAGATGCATGCTGGTGCACTGCAGACAAGGGTCAGCCTTAGGATTTTAGGTGATTTCACTAAGGAGTCCAGTGTGTTTGCAGTGCTATGGTTAGTTGTTAACAGACTGAAGTTTTCATTAGTTTATCCCATTTAAAAACTGTCTCTGTAGATGATGAATCTCTAGTCTTGTCAAATACTCTAGTAGAAATGATAGTAAACAGATGAGAACAGAAGCCTTTTCTTTTTTTTTAAAGTTTAAAGTGAATGGCCACAGTTACTTCAGAGAAGTGTGATGACAGAAGACAGCACTTGGCTCAGAGATTGGTTGGTATAAGTTGAAGGGGGAAAGAAGGCGCAAAGATGTTCAGGATCCCAGCTTCAGCGGCTTGAGGGAGGAGGGCACAGAGCTGCCTGAGAATCAGTCTCCTGCCAAGTCCTAGAGAATTGTATGTGCTAAAAGAGAGGGCCTACCTTTATTTTGTTTTTTCATTTTTTGTTTTTTTCTTTTTATTTTTTTAGAGAGTAAAACAGAGACAGAGATAGAGTCTGACTGACATTCTGGAACTTGCTCTGTACTAGTTTGGCATCACATAGAGATCAACCTGCCTCTCTACCAAGTACCTGAGTTAAAGATGTTGCTGCCACACCCAGAAAGGATTTTTTTTTTCTGCACATGAGTGTTTGCATGCATGTCTGTTTATGCACCATGTGCATGCCTGTTGCCTATGGAAGTCAGCAGAAAGTATTAAGTACCCTGGAACTTGAGTTACAGCCAAGTGTGAGACACTGTGGCTGCTGGAAACTGAACCTACATCCTCTGTAAGAGCAGCACATGCTCTTAACTGCTGAGCTATCCCTTTAGCTGCCTTGGACTTATTTTTATAGAAGACACATTTTCACTGTGTAGCCCTGAGTGCTGAGATTAAAGGTCTATGCAGCCACCACCTATAGTATTCTTTTAAGGCTATAAACTAAACATGTTAGGCATTTGCTTTACATTGTGGCAGTTTACATGTTTTTGCTTCAGTCACATTCCCTTTGTGAAAATGGCAAACTCTCTTTTGGCATGCCCCTCTGATCCTTAGTGTTGGTAGATCTACCCACTAACATGAGCCGTTTGAAAGCCAATCATGTCAGGGGTGATTCTAGTGTTAGCAGATAATCCGTGAGTAAAAAGGTAGATTCTTATATTTCAAGCTGTAGTCTACTTGTGGCAGCAGACATCCACTGGACAACAACAAATACAAACCTGCTATGTCTGTGAAAAGAAGCAGAGGTGTAAGCCTTGGAGAACTCATGGTGGGCACACTGGCCTGGTGTGGACTTCAGGGGAGTCTTCTCTTAGCTGCAGTCTGAAGGGTGGATTTCTCATGTAAGAAGTAAATTGTGGCCAAAATAAAAATTTAAATTTTTTAAATTTAAAATAAATATTTTAAAAAAGGCAAAACTCTTAAAATTCTTCAGAGGAAATAGACTACCTCCAGAACTTTGGAGTGATCAAATTTTATAAAGAAAGCACACATAGTGCTAGTGCTAGCTATAGAGGACAAACATGAAAAACTCAAGTAATGTCTAATGAAAAAATTTTTATCTTTGACAGGCAGTATAAAATGAAACAAACTAGAAAGTAGGAGGGAAATCAATATTTTTCTAGGCTATACAAATAATACAAATTGATGTGAAGAAGATCATAACTAAGAGAAGACTGTAATAGTCACAGATGATATAAAGCAATAAGAGGAAATCCGGAATACCTACTAGATCAGTAAAAATGAGAGTTGACAATACTGCAGGTTCAGTGAAGTGTCTAAGACTAGCTACAACACCACAGGGTAAACTGAGGCAAGTGGATTCAGAGTCACTAAAGGCACCCAGCGTTGGTCTCTGCAGATAGCTGCAGGTGATTTAAAAGGAAAAAAGGAGGAGGCAGAAACCAGTGCTGATGGTGACTGGTATATTGCCACTACTGATGGATGGTAGCTAGCTGGGCTGCCAATGATGGTGGCTGGCAGTTAGAGAAAAGAAGAGAAAAATCACAAACACACATACACACTGGATAAAGCAAAGCAGGCTCCAACCCTCTATCTTTTCTCTTTGCTCTTTTATACCCCCTAGGGCAAAGCTCTCTATGTAAGAAAAAGAATGACCTCTGGGCAGTGGTGGCTCACGCCTTTAATCCCAGCACTTGGGAGGCAGAGGCAGGCTGATTTCTGAGTTCAAGGCCATCCTGGTCTACAGAGTGAGTTCCAGGACAGCCAGGGCGACACAGAGAAACCCTGTCTCGAAAAACCAAAAAAAAAAAAAAAAGAAAAAGAAAGAAAGAAAATGAATGACCTCATTCGAAAACAGATGAAATTGTTACATAAGAGGGAGTTACAGAAGGATTACTGATTGCATGCTTTTCTATTAAAATTTGTACCTAACTAAACATTTTTATCTTGTCTTTCATTCTACAAGTTCATTATAAGTTCAAAGCAGTAGTTTTATGTATCTTTCCATATGTTCATTGTAAATCCAGAGCAATAGTTTTTTTTATGTCATAGATTAACAGTTTTTACCAAGAGACAGGTCACCTATCTTGCACTTTATTTTTGAAGTCTTGTCTAGTTAAACTAGCTAGTCATCCATTCTCAGCTCTTACACACATAATAGAACTACCCACTCCGTTTTATAAACTTACTTATGGTGCACACCTGTGGACCTCACCCAGAATGAATGTTTTCCTTGGTTATTAATTTGTTCCAAGCCGAATTTTCTTCCTAGCGTAATCCACATGCTTGTAACACATGGAACTCACTTGATTGCTTTTTTAGCCTATGCAGCTTTTTCTGTTTTGTAGGAGGAGGCATATTGTACGTTTAATTCTAATTGTAAATTTTCTATCAACTATTGTAAAGTCTTTAAGATCACCTTCAGTGATTTTCACTACTATGAATCATAGATACTGCATTCTAGAATTCTAACCTATTATAGTGATACCTGTAGGGCGTGTAGGACCTTGTTACCAGACAGGCATAAGAATGGTAAGGTTGAATGAACTCAAACTCTGGGAATCTCAGAATTGAGAATGGCATGAGTGGAGTCATTTCCTACCTGCCTCTCCCTGCTTTGGAACATGTAACCATAGTGGTACCCCACTGAGGACCATATGCACTGGGTCATGTAACATAAACACCTGGAGTTCTCCATGCTAATGAGGTATCTAGATAGCCCTAATGGGCTTCCCTTCCTGGGCATTCCTTCCCAAAACAGGTATTTAATCCCTGGTTCACCTTGAATAAAGTGTATGCATTCACATCCACCATTAAATAAACCTGTATGAACAAGCAAGGATCATCATCTCTTCATTAAGGATTGCTTCGGGGAAGGCCTTCGTCTTAAAGAGCTGTGCCTAAACTCCTGAGGAAGGCCTTTTAGCCCCTTGGTACTTGGAACTCTGAATCAGACCAGCTTCTGCCAGTACCGGGGACCCTGTTCCTAACTCCCAGCGCTATGCTGGCAGAGCCTGGGTACACTGGAGACTGGGAATCACAGCATTTGTCCCAGACTCTGCAGTTTTTTCTTCTGGTGTGGTGAAGGAAAACACGGGACTTGACCGCCCATTTTGCAGCATGCCAGCAGCACTTGGGCACCCCAGCAGAGAGTCAGGGCACAGTAGGACAGAGGTCCTTGCTTTGTTCCATTTGAAATGAGGCATCTGGTTAGAAGCAGTAGACAGGAAGTGACTATAACAGTACAAGATGAGAGGTTCCCTTTGATGGAGATCCCTGGGCACAGCATTCTGAGCTGGGACAACTCGTTACCGCTAGTAAGCATCTCCTGGGAAAAGTCACTGTCCAATGAATACCGTAACTGATAGTTGAGATTTGTGAAACCTCAACTTTTTGGGCTTGTCCTGAGGGTAAAGCCACCTGGTTTCTCCTCCCCCTTGTCTCACCTGGTGGAGCCATCATCTGCCTGGGTTTGTGTTTTTTTCTCTGTATGTTACAGCTGCCCCATTTATTCTTTCACAATTTTTCAAAACTTTCCTCTATCTTTTTAATTCTAATACATCACTTGGTCATCCAAGGTCGGCCGGCTATCATCTCTTCTAGAAATCTCACACCTTTTCCTAAATGCCTGCTCTAAATAGAAAAGACGTTCAGTAATATTCTCTTTAAAATCAACAGAAAATGTCATTGCATAGTATAAACAGTGATTATTCAGCTAAGATTAGGAATGACCAGTATGCATTACCTGGTCTGTTACATCTGTTTATCATTACAAAAACTGCCAGCAGTCTTTGGTATATTTTCAGTAATTTAGTTATTTCTTGAGATACAGGATAAAGTGGGTAGGTAACCAAAGTATAGGAGGGCTGTGCCTTGTAACTTATATTAGGATATAGAAAAGTAGTGAGTTGGAGGCCTTTAATGCCCCTTCCCCATTTTTACACTGTTAGTTAACATCCAATGAATCTGTTAGGGGTTAATTGTGTCTACTCCAAAAGTTCAGACACAAGACACTAATAAGGTCCCAAGGCAGAATCTTATTACAGAGAATAGCTATTTGGAGATAGGGTCTTTAAAGAGACAATTATATTCAAGTGAAGTCACTAGGGTGGGTCCATAGCGGGCCCAGACCCAATATGAATGGCATTTTTACAAGAAGACTAGAACCCAGATGTACACAGAGACCACAGGAAATGAAGAGGAAGATGGTCACCTACAGCTTCAGGAAAAACACAAGGCAACTTGTTCTTGGACCTCCATTTCCCCTCACTGTGAGAAAGTAACTTTGTTGTTTTTATAAATACATAAATAAAGCAAGATGAGGTATGAGCTGATTTATAAAATTCAGAGACCCCATTACCTTTATTCACTTTACCTTGGTCACCATTGTGTAGTACAATAATTAATAGCCGTGGTTGTTAGTCTGTAAAGAGAAACAGCATTTCATTTTGTCTGAAAGGTAATGACTTTTTTGAAATATTTTAGTAAAAGTTACTATTACAAATTATTAAACATTAGTGACTTGTTTTCCCACTTTGGGAGACATGTTCGTTTGGACCACCTTCTTTCTAGATACCAAGTTGGTGTGGTGGCACTGGAGCTCCTGTGGGCTTACGAGCTGTTGGGTTTCGTTAGTAAGCTTGTTTTAACCTTTCAAGTTAGTTGCTGCGGGCGCAAGTGATTTCTTGTCTTCAGTTGCAGATTCTCTGTCTTGTCCTATTACAGAAAATGTCCAACTCCCAAGTCCAGCTCCGTAGTGTCCACAGCTTTGCCAGGATCCTCATCAACAAGAATGCCACCTGCTCCAAATCACCCAGCTGGGCCTGTGCCCTCGGCTCCACCCCCCCCAGAGCAAATGCAGACCAAAGGTATGTGCGGAGCTACTCACTTTATGCACACTCACGCTCATGCCTCGTAGCTGATTTAAAAATGCCACACTGTGTAACCGTAACTAACTGAAAACATGAAAAAAGTCATTTATAATTCAAATATGACAGTTTAGTCTTGCATGTTAACTTATAATTTTTATTATTGATTGGATAATATCTGGGATGTTAAATTTCCTTTCTTAAACCATTCTAGACTTTTTTTTAGGCTAAATCAATCATCATCGTCCTATTTAGTGAATCTTTGTGTCTTGTTTGAAGATTTCTGTGCTTGTCATTTGTTAATCATCCACAATTTGGGGGTGGGGGAATGAGAGGTGTCATGAAATGGTAACTTGTACATGTGTCATTGACAGACCATGCGGTTAATTTCATGTAGTTGAATAAGTAAGTGACAGATCTGACATAGACTGGTTTGATCCTGTTTCTCCACTATCCTTTCTTTCAGAAGTTTTCTTGGTTACTTTCTATATGGCAAAAATTCCAAAATCTTGATGTTTCTGGCTAATCTGTTTTCATTTGATCAGACTTTGTATTTCCAACTCGCAGGAACTGTTTTAAGGACCTTGCTTACTGTGTGCAACACCCTCTAGCCTTGACTGTAAAAAACTCTTCTATTATGTTCGAAATCTCAGAAAAGGCACTATAAATCCTTAGAATGCTGTCACTGCCTCTGCTTGTTGAGTGTTTATGTGACCAACAGAGCCCTTTCTGTCAGTTGGTCAGACTATGTGTTGTAAATTTTCTTACTTGATTTGAAAGGAATCAATGCCAAAACTATTCACCAGTTTCCAGAAGCCAGCGAGACCAGGGATAGAATAATCTAGTTTTTCTAAGTGTTTGCTTCCAGAGGGAACAGTGGTCGGAAGACTTTGCTTAGCATGAACTTAAGCAACTTCCCCCCCAACCCCCACCCCCATACCTTTCCGTGTCTTACACTGATAATGTCTTCAGTTATCATTTTACACTGCAGTCTGCCCCCAAACAGGTACAGTATTGCCTCCTAGCACATTCCAGACAGAGAAGAAACTCCTCCCATTTATTTAATGCTTATTATATTCAGAATAACTATATTTTTGTCTCATTTATCTCCATATTAATCATATGGCACAAATCTCTCTCTCTCTCTCTCTCTTTTTTTTTTCTGAGACAGAGTTTCTCTGTGTAGCTCTGGCTGTCCTGGAACTCACTCTGTAGACCAGGCTGGCCTCAAACTGAGAAATCCTCCTGCCTCTGCCTCCCAAGTCCTGGGATTAAAGGCATGGGCCACCACTGCCCGGCTTGGTACAAACCTCTGTTAGCAGATTAAATAAATAATAAATAAGATTCATAGAGTTGAAGTAACTTGGCCACGATTATAGGTTATTAAGTAGTAAAGCAAAAGGTTTCTGATTCAAACCTGCCATATATTCTTTCTATAAAATCTAACTTTTATTGTTGTTGGCTGTTGACAGCCTTTTGATTTACCCAAGGTCAGCTATTTGCATAAATAACAGAAAAATGTAATATTGGAGATGTGTAAATTTGTAACCCTTAATTATTCATTTGTTTTCTAAGTAGCAAATTGTGTTTGCCTTTGAGTAGATCTAGGGTATAGACTCTAACTGTTTATGTGAATCAAGAAAACTGTGGCTGTACAAGTTGTAGTCTGCATAAAATGGAGATCTTGGAAGCTGTGCAGGTCTCCATCTTTATATAGTGTGCTGGGATCACCTGACCACTACTGCTGTCCAGATCCTAAGTTCTGTGTCTGAAGACCTAATAAACCAGGGATTGAGAATTCCTAGAAAGTGTCTGTAGAGAACATACACAGACATTGTTATTGTTCCCTGAGTGCTACAGCAGAACAAGTATTTATATAGTATAAACATATTAGGTATTATATATAATCTAGAGAGAATTTAAAATATATAGGAGAATATGCATAGACTATATATACATACCATACCATTTTATAGAGTGTACAGGGACTTTCAGATTTTCTTATAGAAGCTAGGTATGGTGGCACTTGTAGATTTTATTTTTGTGTATGTGTATGGTGTGCAATATGTATGCGTGTTTCCTTGAGTGAGAGTGTACATGTGTGCATGTGAGTGTACAAACTTGATAGAAATTAAGGGTGTCTCTTAGTTGCTTTCCACTTTAGTTTGAGGCAGGGTTTTAGCTGAACATGGAGCTCAGCAGTTTCTCATGGTTTAGGTAACTAGCTCACCCTAGGGATCCCCCGTCTGTCTCCCTGAATGCTGGGATTAGAGGCGACTGTTCCACCTGCCTGACTTTTACGTGGGCTCTGAGGATACAGACTCTGGTCCCCATGCTTGCACAAGTGCTTGATCAAACACTGAGCCATCTTCCTATCTTCCACATAGAATTTTATCCAGTGAATCTGGAAAAATACCTGGTAGTTCTAGAAAACATTCCCTCTTTTATTTTTTACGTTTTTAAGAGTTAGTTTACAGAACCAGGTATGAAGACACATTCATTGAATCCCTGTGCCTCAGAGGAAGAGAGTGTGAATTACATAGAGAATGGGAAGAAACCAGGGATTGGCCACAGAAAGCCAAGCCAGCCTCAGCTGCATGTAAGGTTTGAAGCTAACCTGGATTCCTGAGACAGTAACTAACATGTATGATATTTGTTCATGTCAGGTACCACATGTCTAAGCATTAGACTTAATTCTTTCAACAGGCATGTGAGGTAGTAACTATTCTGCTTACAGATTAGTTAAGTGAAAAATGGGGAAGTGAGTTGTGGGGAGCAGATAAAATCCTGAGTCAATGTGTGTTATTTAATAGGAGCGTGTCCATGCCAAGACCCTAATGTAGGCTCAGGGAAGTGGCAAAGCCTTCCCCAGCTCAGGCTCAGGGAAGTGGCAAAGCCTTCCCCCGGGCCGAGCATTAATGTTGACACTGTGTGCAGACAGCATAGATAGTAGCTTCTTCCTCCCAACCGCAGCTTGCTCTCCTAGATGTTCACAGCCTAAGACTGCTCCCTTACAGGGACCTCCCACCAAGACTAGCTAACCCCTCCTCCTTTATGCTGCACCTAGAAAACAGTGCTGAGTTCCGGGGTTGCTTAGTAAGTGCTCTCCGTCAGAGAGAGCAAAGCCCACCCGGTCTCAGCTTTTCTGTATGTGTGTCTGTCATTTCTTCAGTGTCTGTAGTTTCTTCATTCCCGCGTCACCCCAGTCAGGTTTCCAGTACCTAGCCATGCTGGATGTGGCAAGTGGCGCCCTGTGAACAGAGACCCTGGACTGTGGGGAACTTGCATCGGTCGGATGAGGGAACGCCCCCCAGAGAAGTTCGCAAATAAAGGTAAAGAGAAAGATAAAAATGAAGGTAAAGGGAGCGGGGTGTAATTGTGAGCGTTAGGTCTAAAACATGGGCAGGCAAAATCTAGAGATGAACAGTCATATGTTAATACTCTGAAGGAGGTTTGAGGGAGCTGTGAAGCAGAGTGAAAACATTCCTGCTCCATAGTTCTTAGACTCAAGGGCAAGGCATTTGGTTCCTTGGGAAAAGATAGGAAAGAAGCTAAGGGATGAAGGGCTGAGCACCCGAGCATCTTCCCATTTACATTCACCATGTTTGGAGTCTTATTATATGTGGTTCCATAGATCTCTGGTTCTTTCCTCAAGGAGGGCAGGCTATGTAGAGTTGGGTCTGCAAGGGCAGTGAGGTAAATTGAATTCACAGGGAAGGCTTGCTCTGGCTTGCCTGATGCCTGGACCCTAATACTAAGGAAAGTGATTATGGTAATTCGGGTTGAGGATCCCCAGTCCCAGGTAACTGAGCTTTGCGTGAGCTTTAATGGACATAATCTCACCCCTATATAGCAAGCCTTGTTGGGCTGATAGATTTGAGGAAAACACTGAGTTGCTTTCTCCTGTTGGAGCAAAACTGATCGACAAAATTCAAATGATACGCTGTTGTGAGACTACCTTTTAAATCTTGAGAGGAGATCAAGCAAGCCTAGAGTGCCTAAGGGCTGTAGCTCTCTGTACCCAAGGAGTTACTCAGCATATCCTCATTGGCGATGCTTGGCCTCCTTCTGATTGGTTAGACATGGAAAAATCTCGCCTCTACCCAGGGGATTAGCTGCTATTTAAGACTGGGTTTACAGAATTATGTGAGGACCAAGCATAGCATAATCTGGCTCATGGAATTGCTCTGGTTGTAGGCTTGCATATTCCTGTGTACAGGACTCATGAAGGAACCAACAACCAATTACACTATCCTTTGTAAACTTGTTACTAACAAGTTAACATAGTTGCCTTAAGGCCACAGAGAAAATTGCCCTCCAATGGGAAAAAAACCTTTGTGGAGAACAGATAGGACAGGACCAAATTGTACCCAGACTGTGTGGCCTGTTTCTTTCAAGCTGCAATGCCACCTTACAGCTGACTGAGGCAGGAAAGGTACTTACATATCACTTGGTCCTTGAAAATGCTGACAAGACTTGTAAGGAGACATGTAGGCATTTTCAAAAGCACTTACATTGACAAGGGATGACTAGATTTTATGTGGATGTATGTCCTAGCCACCTTCAAGACATGCCTCTCTCATCAGTCCTTAAGTCAATTATGTGCCCTGAGGGGAAATGACACCTGTTAATACATAGAGAAAAACAGGACCGCTGCCATAAGGATTTCAAATTTTTAAAAACAAGCATGCCCCTGTACCCACTATGTCCCATGATTTGTACAGCTTCCTAAGTTTTTATCTGAGATGTTAGAGAGGGATCCACTGGGCTAACAAATACTCAAATGGGTATTCATTAGCCACCTGGAGAGGGCCTGGGAAATGGCTGACGCCCCTTCAAACAACAGGTGCCATTATCCTGAGGACCAACCATAAATGATAGATAGACAATAGCCCTCAGCCACCATTGGTCAGCTCTATAAGGTAGCCTCAGGCAGTGGGGGATTGAACTTCAGTTCCACCACCTGACTTAGACCACCCTCTAACGTGGGACAGTTTTAAGCCAGCAGGCACAGTAGGACTTATTTTAGGCAGAAGCAGCCAGGGCCTACAGGGACTACAGATGCACCTGGTAGTAATAGTAATATGTAAGTAATAGTAAGATGAAGATTGTGCAGGGAGGAATTAAGATTCTGGTTCAGTTACCCCAACTTCTTTTGATACTACACCTGCATTTAAAATAGCTGAACCAGTTCCCCAATGCTAAATGAAGAAAGCTGCTCATGGTTTGGGGTCTTCATTGCACAGTTTGCTATAATTGGTTGTCAGGGTGCCAGAGGTCATAAAGTTGCTTTTAAGCCTCAAATTATACCCAGTATCCAAGTGTTCTTACAAGGCTGAGATACCTGAGCCAAATGGGAGTCCTTTTATATAGCCCAGATCATTGTATCATTAGATACTGCACCACCCACTTAATCCTTTATGAGGTTTAGATAAAATAAAAGGTGCAGTAACTCCTGTGTTTACTCAGGGTGATTATTAAAGGCTCAGAGTGGGGTATCACATGACTGCTGCTTTTCACCAGCAGCCCTGGTCAGTGCTTTAATGCATGTCCAATGAAAATTTGCCTCCCAGATCACTTGGCCATCAGAGAATCCTGTGTGGGTAGATCAGTGGCCCCTTATAGGGGAAAATTGCCTCCACTGTAGTTGCCTCCACTGTAGTACAGGTGCAGGGCAGACACATGGACAAGTTTATTAATCCTCAGAACACCCCTATCTATCTAAAAAAAAAGAAGTCAGGTAAATAGAGGCCATTATAGGATTTAAGGACATAAAGTCATGCAGCCAGTAGTCCCGGCACCTCTTGTTGTACTATCACGTTCTCATTCCTTATAGTTGACTTAAAGGATTGCTTTTAACCATTTGGCTACATTCTGGCTATCTCAGAAAGTTTGCTTTTACCCCTCTGTTGCCTAATCTTGGTCTGTCTGCACAGCACTTGCCTTGGGTATGAAAACAGCTCTACTGTGTGTTAGGAATTTGTTGTTGAGGCTGGCAAGCTCATACCTGACAAAAAAGTTAAGGTGTATATCACCCACTTTATAGATGATCTTCTAATCAGTCATCCTGATTTTACCAAACTGGCCATGAACTTTGTTGACCTCAGTAATAGCCATTAGATCTGGGTGTCTTCAGATTGTTCCAGAAAAGATTCAGAAGTTATCTCCACTCCAATACCTAAGTAAAATTATAGGGGAGCCTACTGTATGCCCTCAAAATCTAGAAATTCACAAGGGGTTTTTTCAGAACTCTTACTGATTTTGAGAGCAGTTGGTAGATATAAATTGGCTCAGACCTGGCTTAGGCACTTAAGCTGTACTACCCAAGAACTTAAAGGGGACACCAATCACTCTTCTCCATGCTGATTTCTTTTGAGGCTAGCTATATGGAAGTGACTGTGTTCAGGTACATATATAGGACCCAGCCAAGCCTGTCACTAGCTATCCTAAAATCACCCATGACCCCTATGGGGCACTGTGGCAACTGCAGACCATTTTGAAATAGTTGCATTTAGGGCATTCCTTATACAGAGTTTTGAACCTTCGTTCTGATTTGGTGGCAAAATTTATCTCAGAGGGACTCGAACACATTATAGGAATGCTAGATACAGAGCCAGAAGCAAATTTATGTCTCATTCAGGAGATCAATAGCACTGACTCTAGCAGCAATCCAGTGTTTAGCAGCATTCTTTGGCTAGTTATCCTGTCTAGCTTGATTCTCCTCTTCCACCATCCAAGGCAGTGTACTGTACCTGACTCATGGGTTACTTTTCCTGAAATCATACAGTCTTAACCCTTTGCTTTAGCTAACCTATTGACACACACTCCTGACAAATGTTACAGCCCTACCATCTACCACTCTTCCCTAGGTTCTGAAGTGTACTCAGTGAGTTGGGCTCTGCAGTTTGCATAGCTTTAGATTGTTTTGCCTTCCCTTTTGTCAATATTTACCGCCTATACTCCTATATAGTAGGAGTAAGGCAAGCCTTAAGAGATGACCTACATTGGTCAGGCACCAGCTCATAAGGTATACTCTCTTTTCCATCGGTTCCTGAAACTCTTGCTTCCAAGTCAGTGTCCTTGCTATGTTGGCCATATCTGGCCACGTGTAGCTTTCTGCAGACCACTGGCTGATGGTGATGCATGGCTGACATCTTGTTCTCAGGGTCCTTGCTCTGCTTCCCTCTTGCTGTGCAGTCTGCCTTGATAACAAAACAAAACACCCATGATAGCCATGCTTTGTGTCATCAAAACTCCTCTCCTTTACAAAAGACACTTGCCATTTCCTGAGAACAGGCTAGGCTAAAGCAGTATGCCCACTGTGGTCCTTTCCAGCCTGACACGCATGATAGCATTGACCCTAGAATGTTATGTCCTAGTGCTGTCTAGCAGGTGGATGTTCTTTCTTCATGTCATCTCCTTTGGGAGAGTACAGTTTGTGCATGTTTCTGTTGATAGCTGTTCTCCTATTGTTTACACCCTACTCACACAGGGATGCTGCCAGCATGCTGTTGCTCACTGCCTTGCTGGATTTGCTGGTATGGGCCATCAACAGCATCTCAAGGTGGACAGTGCTCTTGCTTAGAGCTTTTCTGCATTGTATTCAACACAAAATAGCTCACAGCATGGACATTCCTCAGGGACAGGGTAACATAGAAAGACCCCACAGATGGCTCAAGCAATAATTAGAAAAGCAAAAGGGGGAAATTCTCTGCTCCTACCAGTTCTCTAAACAGGGCTTTATTTATACTAAGTTTTAATTGTGCAAAAGATGACATAAACAGAATGGCACCGATCGCCAGAGGACAGGCAGATAAAACCTGAGGTGCTATAGAAACACATCGTGACAAGAAAGTGGTTTGGCCTATTCCCCGTGCTAATGTGGGGAAGAGGGTATTCTTGTGTCTTCCCTGAAGGTGTGGAACAGCCCCTTTGGGTACCTTCAAGGCACCTAAGGAGCTTTGGATGCAGTGAAGTTCCTGGTTGCAGGTGTGAAGAGGCTGAGACTGGAGCCCACAGAGAAACCCAAAGTGTGGCCCTTGAAGCCAATCGAGCGGTCTCCAAGGAGGAGGCCTCCTGCACAGACTTCAAGGAGGGCGACACCACCAACGTGGGGTCAAATAAAAAGGCTGATGCAAATGTCGGAGGAGGGAGCACGAGGCCTGGGGTTGGGAAATAACCCTGCAGCTATATTTCTGATGTGTCTGGTAATCATATCCATTCAGGTAAGTCCAGTCAGGGGAAAAGCCTACTGGACCTACGGCCCCAGGCCATCGTTTTTCTCATTTAGTGGCTTGGTCACATCCTTCCATATTTGTTTCTGCTCATGGCATCCTCTGTTTGGGAGAGCACTTCTGTAGCTACCTGGAGTCCTGGTGGGCTCTTTTCAATTGGCGGTGAGCTACAGCCCTTAGGTTTAGATAGAATTTAATGTCACACAGATGAATACTAGCATGTGTGAGAGCAGCCCCTTATAACAAGAGCAGATATGATTGGGGAACGAACCAAGGCCCATCCCTGGCTGTTTGGACCCTCAACGATAGTGTGTATTTGGCCCAGTTATGTCAGCACCCGAGGAATGGAGGAGGCTCATGTAAGATTGTTTCTCCTATTATTGTCACAAAACAGTCCTTGACAAGCTTCAGGCTTCAATCTGTTGAACCTGTTAAAGCATTCCTTACACTTTGTTGGGCGCAGCAGCTGTTATGTTCTTCCCTCTTCTCATTCTTACAGTCTGGTGTTGAGCATTTCAGCGAACCACCTCTGGACTAAGCACGGAGAGTCTTCGTGAACATCTAAGAAATAAGAAAGGGGGAGATGTGGGGAGCAGAGGAAGGCCTAAGTGAATTGTGTGTTGTTTGACATGAGCACGGCCATGTCAAGGACCCCAGTGCCTCAGATCCATGGACATGGCAAAGCCTTTTCCGGGTCAGGCTCAGGGCCAAAGCCTTCCCCTGGTCCAAGCACGAATGTTGACAGTGTGTACAGAAAGCACCAACTGCAGCTTCTTCCTCCCAACTGCAGCTTCCTCCTCCCAACTGCAGCTTCCTCCTCCCAACTGCAGCTTCTTCCTCCTACCTACAGCTTCTTCCTCCTACCTACAGCTTCTTCTTCCTGGATATTGACAGCTGAGACTGTTCCTTACAGAGACCGCCCAAGACTAACCCCTCCTCCTTGTGCTGTACATAATAAACATGCTGAGTCTCGGGTTGCATAGTAAGTGCTCTCCATCAGAGAGAGCAGAGCCCACCCGGTCTCAGCTTTTCTGTATGTGTGTCTGTCATTTCTTCAGTGTCTGTAGTTTCTTCATTCCTGCGTCGCCCCAGTCAGGTTTCTAGGACTCAGCAGTACTGGGCATAGCAGTTAATAACTTTATAAGCACTAACAACTAGTATATGGCTGAACCTAAATTGAACCCAGAGTCCCAGTTGTTCTTTTCTTGTTTGTTTGAGACAGTGTCTCATTATGTAGCCCCTATTGACCTGGGACTCACTGTGAGTTTAGGGTGGCCTTGAACTCACCCTTAGTATCCAGCTGCCTCTGCCTCCTGAGTTCTGGCAGAGTCCCAGTATTTCCCTGCACTGTCACACTGCTCCTCTGTTGAATATTTCTTACTGTTTTTGCTTTGCTCTCCCAGGACACTTTGAAGGTTGATAGTAGACCGTAGTGTTTACAGGCCGATATGCACATGCACATTCACCGTCCTCACTCCTGTCTCCCACCCTCTCTGCTTCTGAAGAGGACCATGCCAGAGAAGTTCTAACATGCTTCACCTATACCAGAGGCATCTTCAGAAAACAGAGTCTTACGTTTGGGTGCCTTCATGAGTCATTTAAGGGAAGAGGATACGTTCTTTGTAGTACAGAGAGATTTTAGACCTCAGTGCGGTATTTCAGAGTAGACTTTTGAAGCCAGGGTTACCGTGTCCTTTCTAAGGTGGGGACAGAGCTGTTGACAAGGCACTTCTTTGGGTGGAAAGATAGTCCCTCAGAATGTGCATGCGAGTGTTTCTTACAAAGCTGGCCCTTCAAAGTCTTCTAATGTTTGTCGCCTTGAAGATCATCTTAGGAAAGATAAAAGTTGCTCTAAAAATCTAAACTCTTGAATTTAAAAAAAGATCCTTCACAATGGGGTTGTTCTATTGAGACCAGTTCAGTGTCTTGCCAGTGTATCTGTGGGGGGTGGGCTGGGGGTAGTGAAGATAGATAGCTTTTGTTAAGCTATCTCCAAGGATGTGTTCTGCAGAAGACCTTCAATAGTAACTTTGTCTGAATGTGCCTTTCAGTATCACTTTGCCCTAGCCTGGGATCAGACGTAGGGCTGTGCAGCTTGGACAGATGTCCGCCTCAGCTGCATCCCCAGACCACAGTAATGATCGGGGGATGATGAGTTACGTGTTTTCTTTACCTTTTCTTTCTTTGCCTTTTTTTTTTTTTTTTTTTTTTTTTTTTTTTTTTTGCGCAAGGAGCCAGTGAAATTTGACTCCTGGGTCCATAATTTTAATTTTCCTGTATTCCAGAAGACATTAGGAAATAGAAATTGACAAGGAAAGTGGATTTATTTAGTTTGGAAAAGGGAAACAAAATGAAGTTTGTTTGTTTTTTTTTAACTTCCTTATAGCAATGTTCCATCTTTAATAGGAAAGATGAAACTCACAGAAATACACCCTCAAAGATCCAGCTAGTATCAGAATAGTGAGATTTTTCTGAGAGAGCTCAGCAGGAGAAACCCCAGAGAAATCTTATTTATTTGGTTTATTTCCAGAGTGTTCCTGTTAGTGCTGCTGCTGGGGGAGTGTCCTCTTAAAGCCTAGAGTCTTTTAACTGCAGTACTCTTCCTTATGCCAAGTCCTCTCAAGTGTTCTTGGCCTCTTGGTTTCACTAAATTCCTATCTCCTAAGTCAGTGATTTAGAGTATAGGGGTGTTTTCTGTGAATTTCCATGATGGTCTTTAGGATGAGCTCTAGGAGGTGATGACAGTCTTCCTCTGTCCTAGCCTTGCATATGGGTTTTAGCACTTAGCAGGGATTTGAACCGTGAGATCCCTGTATTATAGTTAGTGATTGTGGCAAGAGTTACCCCTTTTGTTGCCTTCTAAATAAACTGAACATACCTAAGACTAGACTTTTAAATGGAGCAATCGTATTCCAAAGCTATTCTCATTCCTTTGTGGTTCTGAAATATCGTGTTCTTACCTATTAATATTTCCAAGCTTTTAGTGGAGCTTACTTAAACAAACAAAGGTAAGCTAATTTCTGAACATATTAAAGTCATGGTGGGAGAAAGGTATGTGACTTTCAGTTAATAATGGTAAATGGACAACCACGGTGTATTCTAAAGTCTACAATAAATAATATTATTACTCTTTAAAGGCTTGTTTTATTGAATTAAATCATTGCTGAATGAATTTTTATCATTGTACACCACACACACACACACACACACGCACGCACATACACAACACACGCACACAGCACACACACACACACACACACACACACCACACGCACACACGCACACTTTGCTTTGTATTGTAGTTCTTGAGTAGCAAACTGTCTGAATCCAGTCATGAAGAATGGAGTCTTATTTATTGGCTTCTTTTTAATACAGCAAACAGAATATCTTTTTTTTCTATGTCATTTTAATGTACCGTTAAGTATAGCACTAGTAATAGCATATCAAGGAAATGTAACATAAGTAAGTCACTAAATGTAAAGACTTCTGTGAAAAAAACATTTATATTGGATCTGTTTGACCATAACTTCTTTGTATATTTAATTTAGTCCGTTATTAGCGACGGTGGTTTTAAGTAGGTGGTTAGTGGGCCATGCTGCTGAATTTGGAAAGTGTCAATTTGTATTGTAATTCATGAATATATTTTATATTGAGTTTTACTTTCTTAGATGAATTCAAGAGTACTCTTACTTTGTCTATAGTAAACATTTCAGCTAGCCAGGTATGGTAGCACACACCTGTAATCTCATCACTTAGGTAGCTGAGACATGAGTTCCATGAGTTCAAGACCAGCCCGGACTACAGAGTGAAACCAACGAGTGAAACCAACGGAAAGACAAGAGAAAAACAAAATCCCAAAGCAGCAAAGCTAGCAGATTTCCTGTGACTCTTCACATTAGTGGAAAGATCAATCTTAATTATGTACAGATTAACCTTGGCTTTCCTCTGAACTCAAATGTACTTATTAGAAGCCGCGTCATACTCTCAAGACAAGTTCTCTTTATTCACATGAAGAAAACAGACCACCCAAAAAATAGTCGTAAGAGCATAGGAGGTGGCAGAGCCTGTGATTGGTGATATTTCAGAGTGTTTCCAGCCTTACTGAGTGTTCTTGGAAAGCCCAGCTGTTTCTGGAGTTATCCTTTTTCAAAATAGAGCTATGAGATTTTTCTTCTAAGCAAATAGTTACTCCTGTTTATAAAGTGTTGTCATTTTTAAGTTAGATTAGTTGTCATTTTTAAGTTGCATTAGTTGTTACTTTTTACATTTTGATTTTCCCAGATGGGGTAATACTAGGTAGGTAGTGACTGCACGGTAAGGGAAGCCTTATACAGGGGGCAGCACCGGGTGTGTCTTTCCCACAGTGTACCTTCTGGTGGACTTATTTCACATCCATATGTAAGCTATAGGGTGACACTCAGCACTGGGCATCTCAGGAAATGAAAAGCACTTCTATCATTGTTACACTTAAAGCCATGGTGTCCCCAGTAAGCAGGGAACCGAGCTCAATATAGTTAACCGTTGTTCTCCTCTGTTATGGCTACTGAGCTACCATCAAGGTGGTGTTAGCATACAAAAGGAATGTGTTTAGCATACAGCTGTACAAAGGTAGTTCACTAGAAATGG
Organism: Mastomys natalensis; assembly: GCA_021653895.1. Classification (NCBI taxonomy): domain Eukaryota; kingdom Metazoa; phylum Chordata; class Mammalia; order Rodentia; family Muridae; genus Mastomys; species Mastomys natalensis. The sequence goes on along the minus strand of JAJTUV010000053.1, from coordinate 439,022 downwards.
TCACTGGCTTCCAGGAAAGCATGTTCTCAAAGGAATTGAACTACGACAAGTCTCCAGGCTGAAGGAGGTAAATGTTTACAGAGCTCAGAAATACTTTCTGAGAACACCACTGTCGGTTCTGCAGTCAGGGAGACATACGGTACTTCTTTCATCCTTAAACCAGTTTGTTCAAGTTAAAGTTGCTTTTACTAAACTGCTTTGCATAGATTTTTCTAATGGTTCCGATTTCGATAGTAATCTGCTGATATTAATATGCATGCTGGGATGTCCTTTGGAATGTCAGAGATCTCTCGCACTTTTAATGTAATGTCAAGATTTATTTCCTTGCCTTTCTTGTTGGTTTGACTGTTGTTTGTGCTTTCCACTTTACAGGCATGCAGTATGGTGGCTATGTTAATAATCAAGCTAGCTCCACACCAGCTCCCTTGTCATCAGCTTCCGATGATGAGGAAGAGGAGGATGAGGATGAGGAAGCAGGTCTGCTTTAGCTTCACACAGTTTCCGTCTTCGCTTGTCCAAACTGTCTGTATTTTACAGTCTCGGCCTGTAGAGAATGTCTGAAGATTGCTCATGGTGAACACCTCAGTGCGGGTCATAGAACTTGGCTCACTTGACTTAATCATGTCTTTGATGATGGTTGAATGTTTTCTTCTTTTAGACATGCCTGTCTTGCCAAGCTGTGTGCAAAGGAGTGAGACCTGGCTGGAGCTCCTGGCTGGTTGCCGTAGCACCCCTTAGGAAGAATGTTTTCTGCTTTGCATGTTCCTTCAGACTAATCAAAATGAGCTATATGGACTTTTTTTTTTAATGTGATAGAGAAGTAAGATTGTTCTGTAGGGTCTGGGTCCTCTTGGGCCCTGTCAGCATAAGCTTAGAAGTACTACATGAGTGTTTCCAGCTTGTGAAATGTAGTTCATATCATTCACTAAAGAAGTACATATGGTTGTGTAGTGACAACCTGCTTAATTATATTTTTGTGCTTTGATAGGTAGAATGCTATTAAAAATTGAACAGTTCAGGTCTTCCACTGATAGTAACACTTAAGAGGGGATGAGGAAGTGAGGGTGCTTTGTCAGTGAGTTTATGTGACCACATGTCTCTTCCTACTGTATTTATTATTGATGAAAGGATTTGCTACAATTTCTCTAACCAAAACCTGCTGGTCTATTTGTATTGTTAAAAATATTCAAATCTTTTATACATGATTTGAGAGGGATAAAAGATGCCAAGTAGGAAGAAATTTTCTTTACTCAGTATATAAAAATATCAGTTATTTTTCAGAAATACTTGAAATTTTTTTATTTTAACTTGATTTCAGATTTTTAAAGTTTAAAAGGTATTCCAGTACATATTTTGTCCAAATAAACCACCTTTTTTATAATTCTTTATATATTTTCCCTTCGTTGTCTGAAAGTCAGATCTCAGGCATGAACCTCACTCCCAAACACTGCTTGCCATGTGTGTCACCTAGGCATGAGGGACGTGCAGTCACAGGAGGTCTGACAGTGGTGTCATAACACTGGTGTCTATAGCTCGTGCTCAGTTCTTAGTCATTGTCTCAGTTTCACTCTGTATAGTTGTCTTCATGGCCCTGGACCCATTCCCTAATAATTCTTTGAACTTAACTAAGTCTGCAGTAGTTCTGTTGATGCAAAACAAACCGAAACAAAGCTCTCAAGTTCAAAGGGATTAAGAGAATGTATTCAAAGCTGAAAGTGAGTGACTGACTTGCGAACACAGGTTTCCCTAAATACTGTGTTCCAGTGTGATGATGGTTTCAGGAAGTTTGATAGTAGCAGAATAGAGGAAGTCATAATCGAGGTGCTTCTCAAATCTGTTGGTGGAAACATCAGGAGATGGGGTGCACAGCTCAGTGGGAGGGATCCTTGGCTGTGGGCTCAGATGTGATCTGATTGACATTCTAGTTGCATTGGCAGAGGCTGAGTTTCTGTACATTCCAGAAGGATTTACCTGACTATCACTAGGATGGTAGTTCACACACGGAGGTGGGAGGTAAACGGCTAGTACGGAAGCTATAGCTATAGCTAGTCAGGATGATCTTGGATTTCAGCCTGTAGCGGTCCAGCTTTGTAAAACCTGTCAGTCTTAAAGAATTGTTAAACACAGGTACGGCATGTTTCTAGGAACTTCATTCACAAAGGCCAATTATTTTATAAAGTGTTTCCTGATAATGAACATCAGATCAGATCATATCATACAGTTTTTCCTTTTCATTGATGCTCTTTTGATTTATTGAGACTGAGAGTATCATGTAGCTCATGCTAGTCTCATATTCTGTGTATAGCCAAGGCTAACCTCGAACTCTCTTACCTCCACCCTCTAACTGCTGTAATATAACACATGTTCACAGCCACACTTGGGTTAAAGGACACAGCTCTGATGGGATTTTAAAGCAACATTATATTTGCAATGCCCTTGGTGATGTATGTTCGCATATTGATGACGTTAACATTCTGTAAGGTGATATTTGCCAGGCTGACGCTGTAAACCCATTGCTTTGTCCTGTTGAAGCTAATGAGTACTTTGAAGAGATGTTTCTGAGATGTGCAAATGTGCTGGTTTTTGTTTTTTCATTCTTGTGTATGTGCACATGTGCAGCGGAGGCATGGGTCTGTGCACAAGGACAGTCAGGAGAGTCCTTTGGATTTCTTAGAGCTGGAAGTGCAGCCATGTAAGGGATGGCATTTGATGTAGACTGGAATCTACCTTTCACTTTATGTAGGTACTGAGGGCTTAACTCTGGTCCTTATTGCTTAGCAAGTACTCTAGGAGCTGAGCTAGCTTTCCAGTACAGAATACCATGTTCTTTATTCAACTGTCATCCATTACTTTAATATTCATTAATATCTTCAAACTCTCAGGCTCCTATATTGATGAGTTGGACCTTTATGAGAATCCATTGATTTGGCTAGTGGCAATGCCTTCTGTTGGGCTCTGATATCTTTCTTCATCCCTTGTAAATATAGCACTATTTGGGCAAGGGGAGATAGAGCAGAGAAAGAGAAGAACATCCCTTGAGTCTCACGAGTGCATATTTCATATGTGTCTCCTACACTGGATGAATCCTGCCAGTCCTGTAATGGGTGTTACTGTGAAACCTGCTGTTACTAATAAGGAACAGCTCAGAGATGGGAGCTATCCGTTGTTTCTCTCAACCAGTAGGTGGTGGGCATGGAATCTACCTTTCATCTTTCTGCATGTTTTATCTAAGTTATGTAGAAGCAAAGCCTCAATTTGCTTAGTTTCTTAATTGAGCAATACTAGTAAATATTCTTGATCGTTGTTGACCCTTAGAGAACAACTTAGGCCTTTTCTTTAAGGCTTCTGTTTTCCTATTTTTTTCAGCTTCAGAGAGTCTGCTGGTTTTATTTCTTCTTGAGCTAGGCTTTCCCTGTGTGGTCCAGCTGAGTGGTTCATTTAACTCTTCTCTCCTTTGCTTCCTATGATTCTGGCTCCTCCTTTTTTTTCTCCTTGGTTTTTTTCAGAGCTTCCAAAGCTGGGACATAGAGCCAATATAGACTGAAGGCAGTTCTTCTCACGATCTCCATTCATAGACATTTCCCCACCTGGCCTCATCATTCTTAGTCTCATGCTAGGGTTGTAACAGGACTGAGGAACCTGGAGCTACCTGAGGTCTATAGGGGATAATCCATCAAAACTGGTTGTTTATTCTAAAGTTAGCTTTCACATCGAAAAGGAACAGATAGAGCTTCTTTAATCTGAAATGTGAAATACTACAAAAGCCAGATGTTTTCAGTACCACGATGACTCAAGTGGACAATTAATCCTAGATGTACTAGAAGCATATATAATTACTATTGGACCCTATGTTTAAGGTACATGTGAAATATACGTTAGTTTATGTTTAGCTTTAGATTCATTTAAAGATACTTCATCTTTTATATATACATGTTCTAGAATCTGAAAGAAAAATTTACAAACTGAAACCTTTCTGGTTCCATGTATTTTAGATAAGAAACATTTCAGTCTGTATTTTTGCTCTAAGGAGTAATACAGTGACTTCCAGAAATACTTAATAGGCAAACAGCATTCATAATTATAATATAACTTGAAAAGGCAGTGATTTCAGATTTTAAACAGATTTTCTCTTTACCTGGAGAGAAAATGCTTTTCTGTTGTCATAAGGGAAGATTTTTTAAATGGAAAAAGGAAATGAGACTGCAGTGTACTAGTCATGAGCACAGAGGCAAAGGAGGGGTCTTGGTTAGTAGGTCTTCAGTGTAACTGCATTGTAAGGTAAGAGAGCGGTGGTACAGAGTGTGAGAAACAAGGGCGCAAGGCAGGTGTCAGCTGTGGTTTGAAGGGTTGCAGGGTGAAGGTTCTGTAGGTGATACTCTTCTAGGAGTGTAGTGAAGTCTTGGAGATTTCTTTAAGTGTCTTCAGAATGCCAACATCCTGGTTTCATATGTGTTTGCATGTATGTGTGTTTAGTACAGTTATGATTGGTATTGGCAGTGATGCTATGAATGCACTAGAATGGATCAATTAAGCATTAGGTTTTACCAAAGTTCGATTGTGTTACCTGGTCCTGACTCTTAGTGGTCCTTTGTGATTACAAATGTTACTGCTTTGCTATTGTGACAAGACTTGAATTTCTGAAAGTAAATGAACAGACTTAAATATCACTAAATAAGCTAGAACAGCTGTTTATAAGAGTCATACTTGAAAGTCTGTGGCTGTGGTATTAAGATGGGCATTTTAAAACTTTTATTAAAATGTTTTCCTGTATTTTGATGATAGTTTTCCTACTTCTAGTCCATCTCTTCCTAGATCTTCCCATTTCCATCTCCACCCAGATTCAAGTTCTCTCTCTCTCTCTCTCTCTCTCTCTCTCTCTCTCTCTCTCTCTCTCTCTCTCTCTTTCTCTCCCACTTTTTTCTCACGCTCTCACTCTCTCTCTCTCAAAAAAGAAAAACAACAAAAAATGAAAATCAGAATGGACAAATAAACTAAAAAGAAAGAAAGAAAATCAGTAAGAGAAAAAAAACCCCACAAACCAAAAAGCACACAGACACAGAGCCTGTTTTGTGTCAGCCCACTACTCCTGGGATGCTTTCCCTGTGTGGTTGATAGATGAAGTAACATTCTACTAAAGAAAACTGATTTCCAGCCAGGCAGTGGTGGCACATGCCTTTAGTCCCAGCACTTGGGAGGCAGAGGCAGGAGGATTTCTGAGTTCGAGGCCAGCCTGGTCTACAGAGTGAGTTCCAGGATAGCCAGTGCTACACAGAGAACCCCTGTCTCGAAAAATATAAAAAAAAAAAAAGAAAAGAAAAAGAAAAAAATGAAGAAGAAGAAAACTGATTTCCCCTTCTCAGCAGATACCAGTTGCAAATAGTTTCTGGGTTAGGGGTGGGACTTTGAGTCTACTTCAAAAAGAATAGATTTTATTTAAGATACTAAAATTTTAGCATTTAACTTGCCATGAAAGAGTCTCAGATTCATGATTAAATAGACATATGATCTTTACTAATTTGATATAAATATCTTAATTTTTGGCTTTACTTTTTTCAAGAATAATTTTGCTTTTGTTTTAAGATCTATGTTTCAAAAAGACATTTATAAGTGTGTGTTTATGCAGAGTGAACATATGCCACAGCATATTGTGGAGATCAAAGACAACTTGTGGGAGTCAATAATCTCTTTCTGCCACGTTGGCCTTGGGCAGTCTAACTCAGGGTATTAGGCTTGGGTGGAAGAGCCTTTTCCACACAGAGGTCAGCAGAGGGTGTTGAATCCCCTGTAACTAGAGATTTAGGTGGTTGGGAACCACTGGAGGTGCTGGAATAGAACTTGGATCATCTGGAAGAGCAGGCAATGCTCTTAACAGCTGAGCCGTCTCTCCAGTCTCAAAGTTATTAAATGTTTATGAATATTTTGCCCAAATGTATGTGCACTGTGTGTGTGCCTGAGGCCCAAGGAGGCCAGAAGAGGGCACTGGATCCTCTCGTACTGGAGTTATGGACGGTTATAGGTCACCATATGAATTCTGGGAATGGAGTCACCCAGGTCTTCTGTAAGAATAGCATATGCTTTTAGTAACTGAACCATCTCCAGCCTCAATAATTATTATGATTTCTTCCTCTTCCACTGTTTTGAGGGAATGTCTCACTGTGTAGCGTTGGTTGGCTTGGAGTTAGTTATATAGATCTACTGGCCTCAGACTCACAGATTCTGTCTCCTGAGTGCTAGGATTAAATGCCCTACAAGAATGATTACTTCTCAGTAGTTACACTTAAACCTTTTTCTTGGTTATAGAGCATACCACAGATTGTTGTTTGTGTTTGTTTTGAGATATGGTCTCATGATGTAACCTCGTCTGGCTTGGAACTTGCTACATAAGCTAGGCTGGCCTTGAACTCATAGTGGTCTGCCTTTTGCCTTACCATGGTACTTTATAGCTGTCTTATTGAGGTATAACTCACATACCGTAAAATTAGCTTACTTAAATTACTGCTCAGCAAGTTTTACTGTCGTCTTACTTTACTACTCACCAGTATTCCAGAACATTCTGATCACCTCCAAAGAGAACCTCCTTATCTTTTAGGAGTCACTTCCCATTCTGCCTTTCCCATCAACTCAGCTCAAATACCTGCTGATTTGTTGTTGAGTTGTGCTTATTGATTCTGCGACTGGCTTCTTTCTCTGAGCTCAGTATGTTGGCCCCCACATCAGTGCTCTATCCCATTTCACTGTTGAAGAGCCAGTCTGTTTTGTTTGTCATTTTTATTTACCTGTTCCCCAGTTGGTAGACACTGGTTGTTTCCATCTTTTGGCTGTGATAAGTAGTGCTCCTATGAACGCTTGTCATTAAGTGTTTGTGTGGTTTGTTTTCATTTATCTTATAATGTTTCTTTGGTCATATAGTAACTATTTTTAGAAGCTGTCATAATGTTTTCTAAAGTAGCTACACTATTTTACATTTCATGAAGTTTCCAGTTTTTCTGCATTCTTACCCCCCAAAAAATGCTAATATGGATCTTCTTGGGGTTAGCTGTCTTGGTGGATGTGAAGGTGGTACTGTGTTCCTGCTTTGACTTCCATTGTCCCAGTAGCGGGTGATACTGAACCTCTTTTGATGTGTTCACTGCCTTTCATGTACCCAGTATAATGAAGGGTTCTGTGCTCTCCAGTTGTGTGGCTTTAACAAACACTTGGGCCATAGTGCATTTTATAGTACCCCTCCTGTACTGTGCAGCTGCAACTCTCTTCTGATGCTGGCCAGCTTTTGGGTGTGCTAAAGTAGGTTGCTAAACATTTTAGTCACACCAAAGGAGAACCCTGTACCCATTGAGCCATGCCTCTTCCTCTTCCTCTCCCCCAGCCCTCAATGGCCACCAGTGTACCCTCTTACTCTGTAGACTTGCATATTCTAGAGACTCACTGAAATAGAACCATACCGTTTGGAGTATGTTATATAGTCTCCTTTTTGGCCTTGCCTTTTTTCGCTAGCATGTTTTCAAGATGTGTTTACTTTGTAGCAAGTATGAATACTTCATTCCTTTTGACTGAATGGTAATCCATTATTCTACACACAGTGCATTTTACGTAGTATTATCTGTTGGCAATTATTTGTGTTTATGTGTGTTTTTGTTTGTTTACTGTGTGTTTTGCAAGGGGGTCTTGTTGTGTGTTAGACAAGTGATGGTCCTTCTCCCTCAGCTTCCTGAGTGCTAGAATTACAGCATGCACCCTCACACCTGCTTCCGTGTACTTTTTAAAACACTAGTACTATGATTCTTTTTTTGTTTTGTTTTGTTTTGGTGACAGGATCCCACTAGGTAGCCCAAGCTCAAGTTGAGCATTGAATCTTCTGAGTGCCAGTTTTATAGATGTGCCACTGTGCCCAACTCTGAGACTTTGACCCTGTACACCAGCATTGTACTCGAGTTAGATATGTGAACATACAGAAAAACTATTACTTTCCAGTAAAACTGGAAGTGGCATATGTTTACATAGTTTACTATCTATCACCAAAGAGGAGGGCTTAGTAACTACAGCTAGTACTGCACTCCAGGTGCTCAAGTGCTCAGACTGACGGCAAGTGGCTCTCCTCCTGAGCTATATAGTTTGCCATGTGACAGCTGAAGGACAAACTCTGTGCCTGCCGTCTTCTGCCTTGAATATCATATTCTTGACTAAGAATAAAGCATCCCTATACAAGTAACTGTCAGGCACCAAGTAACTGTCAGTCATGCCCTTAGTTGATCCAATTAATTCTTAAGGTTATCTAAAAGCTGTTCAGAGAAAGATAACTATACATGCCCATTCTTTTTACATACAGCTTTAAACAATCAAGTTAAGGTGTCCAACAACATAGGAATTAGGTAAATAAAAAATGATTTTTATGTACATGGAGGGGTTTTTTTTCCAGTCATAAAGAGTGGTTAAGTTGTTTGCAGAGAAAATGAGTGTAACTGGAGATAACCAAATCACGTGAGTTAACCCAGTCCTAGAAAGACATGTGGATGTTTCCTCCCACCCACAAGTCAGAGTTATAAACTCATACACATAGAAACGACATGAGGGCAAAAGTAAGACTCTGGGACCAAGGGGAGCCAGTGGAGGGGGGAGGCATGGCGAGGTTTGCTCAACATGTGATCTACATTGGTGAAAAGGTAAAACAAACACACTTTTTTTTTTTTTTAAATGGAAAAACTAAAATCCTGGTTGTTTGTCAGTTAAGAGCCATAGAAAATGCTCTACCAAAGAGTTTTGTCACTTTGGTCTCAAGATTGAAGTCACGTGCATTTTCTACTGTGTTTATCCTTGTAAACTGCAGTGTATTTACCTGAGCTTCTCAATGAAGTATTTGTTGAGTGAATGAATGAAGGAACTGTCTCTTATGTTCTATTCTCCCATGTGTCCTAGCACTTCTCAGCTTTTCTTATTCTAACCGGTTTGAATGGTCACAAACCGTAAGTTCCTATTGTCTGATGTTTATGTCTATGAGCATGGCTTCCATTTATATTTTCTTAGTCAATATGGCGAGTGTTGTTTAATCTTTATTCTGCACATGGATAAATGGAGACACTAAAATACTTTCATGTTATGCTGGAAGAAACTCAAGTCATAAAGTCTTCTTGTTTTAATTTTTTGGTGTATCTTTTTATGTGTATGAGTGTTTTACTTTCATGTGTATATGTTTACCACATGTCTGTGTGCTCATAGAGGTCAAAAAAGGACATCGAATCCCCTGAACTGGAGTTACAGCTAATTAGTAGTCATCATGTGGGTACTGGGAATCCAGCCCAGGTCCTCTCTGAGGTCACTTAACTGTTAAGCCATCTCTCCAGCTCCAGAGTCTTTTAGGAGTGTGTGAATCAGCTCTATTTCAGGTGTGATTCCATTAAAATAGCTGCTAGCCCTCCCTAAATTGTTATTTGCTTATTTTTATAGTTTGATGTTTATTCTTGAAGTTGATGTGTAACTGAATTTTATTCCACTCATCAGCTATGTAGTCTCCCCACTGTTATTTGTTATTTCTTATTCATTTAAAATATTTTTTAAAATTAGATTTGTGTTTTTGTCAGGGCATGTGCCAGTGTGTTGAGCTCAGTGTAAGTTCCCAGAGTTAGTTTTCTTGTTCTTAGGATCAAACTCAGGTAGTCAGGTGGTCAGATTGTCATGGCAAGTGCTTTTACCTGCTGAGCCATTCATATAGTCTGCGTGTGTGTGTGTGTGTGTGTGTGTGTGTGTGTGTGTGTGTGTGTGTGTGTTTGTGTTTCTCTGTGTCTTCTGTCTGTCTTTTAAAACATCAGTCATTGTGTGTGTGAGACTGCTCTCAAAATCATTAGCCATTTTAATTTGGCACCAGAGTTAGGAGTGTTTTCAGTTGAGCAGCACCGACTTTATTCATGGTGATAGCTGTCACCGTGAGGTGCACTGCCGCTCTGAACTTAGCCTGTGTTTGGTTTCCTTTTAGGTGTTGACAGCTCTTCTACCACCAGCAGCGCTTCGCCCTTGCCCAACAGTTACGATGCCTTGGAAGGAGGCGGCTACCCAGGTGAGCTGTTGAGCGCGTGGGCACTGTTCATTTACGTTACCGGCTGCCGCAGGGTAAAGGGACTGAAGACATATCAGAAGCAGGCTGCATTTTTAATAACAACAACAAAAAACACATTTTTCCTGGCATTTCTCAGCTGTAATATAGTAATATGACAACCATTCATGTTGTTTCTGGCTACCTAAAGACATTTGTTGTTTTGTTTTTTTCTTTTCTCTTTCTAAAAAAAAAAACATTTGATAGTGGACGGGTTATTTTTTTCCTCTTCTTTTAAAAAACAGCCCCTTAAATTGTGCTATTTCTGTCAATTCACACGGGTCCTTGAGTCCTTTCCAGCTAACCCCTGAGTATGTATTTGATTCCTTACTTCCCTTGTGGCTCCTGATGCCTCCACTTGGTAAAAAGCCAAGTAGACCCAGGGGGTAGATCTTAGAGACATTGCTATTTTTCTAATTTTTTTTTTTTTCTAAATGTATAAGAAAGTTTTGCCTGCATATATTTTGTACCCTGCATTCCTAGTCAGAATAGAGGGCTGTGTTTCCTGGACTGGAGGTGCAGAGGGCCGTGAGCCTCTGGAATTGAACCCATTTCCTCTGTGAGACAGTGCACAGTGCTCTGAAGCCGTCATTCCTAATTATATCTGGAAAGAACCTCATTACCTGAGGAGAACGGAGGGGCAGTGGACGGTGTTAACCGAACTTAGACTGCAGTCTTCCAGTGCTGCTGTCTCCTGTCACCCATTACTTCAGTGTTCAGTGCGACAGCACAGATGACTTTGTCCTTCTGGTCCCTCATCACTTTGATACTATCACTTTCACTAGGATGAAGTTTAGCTGAAGCTGTACTGTTCTGTGTGTTAACACTGTTCCCTGTCATGATGCCATGAGTCAGTAGAAAAATGTAATCCTCTCAGCTTGGTGTACAGCTCCCTCTTACTTTTGAAACAAAGTGTAAAAAACTTAGTGTTTTGTGGTGGAACATGTTTTGTCCTGGGAATTAATGGGGGGGTGTGTGTGTGGCAGACCTATCTACAGGTGTCTTCTAAATTCAAACACAGTCAATGAAAAGTTAGATTCTTCAAGAGAACTTTAAACTATACATTTTTATTAAGTCGTGTACTTTTCAGTCTATGTTTTTGCAGACTCTTTGCTGGTAAGAAATACCATTTTTAATACAAAAAGATCAAGAGATTATAACTTAAAGATTGATTTAAAGTAAGACCAAGTCAATACCAAAATCTTACACTGGTCACACACACATATGTTGCCAAGTTTTCCATTTTTTTTCCGGTTTTACTGGAATTTTTGCTTTTATGTTTAAATAAAAATGAAGAACACCCAGTCACTAAATATTCTTAGTCACTTATTGATGCCAGATGTTGTTTTAGAAGTTTAGGACAATATTTTATATTCTACTCACAATTTACTTATGCAGATAATACATATTTCTAGGGTATTATAGGAATATGCCACTACTTTCATGGACATTTTACATTAAGGGTCAAATAAAGGGCAGTTTAGAAAGAACTAATTTTTAATCTTAATTCCCCTGTTTTATTTTCTGCTTCTTAGCCCTGGGAGAATTAAAAACCAAAAATATCCACTGCTGTGTTAGCTGTGTGTGGCATTGTTAGAAGTAACATCTGAGGCATTTGTTACTGAAATTATGCATAGGCAAAGCAATGCACACACTGAGATCGACAGAGTATTGCTAGTTATTGAAGTCACTGATCTGCACATGAGTTTAGTGATCTTCTCTTTCTAGTTGATATGTGTTGTTCATTTGTCACATTAAAACATTCTGAAAAGAAAAGAATGACAAAGGTTATTGCTTACCAACCAATTTTGGGTTGTGAACACCTAATTTTTCTTTGTAGATATGCATTCTTCTTCCGCAAGCAGCCCTGTTCCAGACCGTGCCCCGGAACCCAACTCCTGCCTCCCCCAGGCGCTGTCTGCAGCCCCCGCTCCCGCTGCTGCGCAGCCAGCAAAGGGAGCAAAGCCCTTTGGCTATGGCTACCCAACTCTGCAGCCTGCCTATCAGAGTGCAGCACCCGCGCCCACCCCCGCAGCACATCCCAGCAGCCCAGCGTATTCTGGATATCCTCAGGTGTGTATTCAGTCATGTGTGATAAGTTAATAAAAGTTGTATCCATTGGAGCATGTCTCTGATAATCCGAATCCAACGAGGTGGAGTCTGGATGAAACGTGAGTAGCTTGGGTTTTCTTTAGGTTTTTGCAGTTTTTGTCCAGGTGTTTATAATCAGGAAATTAAATGGTAATTTAAAACATGTTTATACATACGTGTGTCTATATGTTTGCCATGTATATACAGATAACTACAGAGCCCTGCAGAGGGCACTGGGTTACCTGAGCTGGAGCTGTGGGCAGCAGTGAGCTTCCCAATGTGAGTCCTGGGAAGTGAACTTGGCACCTCTAGAAGAGCCAGTGTTCTCAGTTGTTGAGCCAGTTCTCCAGCCCCTAATGAGAGCTTTAAAATTGTTTATCTTGCTAAGCTGACAGTTACCTCAGAAAATAAGAGAATGTAATTTAGTATTTATTTTAGCCTCTGTTCTTTACTTGGAGTCTAATACAAAAATGACCCTGTGAGAATCTTCATGAACAGAAGTGCTCTCTGGTTTGTGTGTTCAGTGGCTGGGGTAGGTATTTTTCTGTTGTTGTGATTAAGATGCTGGGACTAAAAGTGACTTACGGAAGAGAGTTTCCTTTAGCTTACGATTCTGGAGGGGAGTCAGTAGTGAGGAAGCCACGCCTGCCGTGAGGTAGCCAGCAGAAAGCTGTCTGATCACATCTCACGACCCAGAAGAACAAACTGCAAGTGAGGAGAGGTGATATCAAGGCAGCTCCCTGTGAATGAGGTCCTCCAGTAAGTCTTCATGGCCTTCAAAGTTCTATAAACTCCACTGACAGTGCCACCAACTGGAGACCCGTGGTCCCAGTGCATGAGCCTAGAGTGGAAGTATGCTAAATAGTTCTCATTTTTATTTAAGTGGGAAGTAAAGCAGGGAAATGAGTGCAATGGCCAAAGCATTTTAAGTGTATTAAATAAATAGATAGATAGATAGATAGATAATAGATAGATAGATAGATAGATAACCCTGTTTACATATGTATACACTTATTACATATATAAATATATGGAGACTGTGTTATTGTGTATGTGCACAGGTAGAGGTCAGAGGACAACGTTATGGAGCCGCTTCTCTCCTTCCACCTTTCCATGGATTCTAGGTGTTGAACTCAGATCACTAGGCTTGCATGGCAAGTGCCTTTACCTGCTGAGCCATCCTGCTGGCCCTAGAATATATACTGTAGCTTTAAGGAGCCTTCTGTGATACAACTGAAATCGTTTTAAATGTTGCACATTGTGATTCAGTGATGAAATCTAAAGACTTTCTTTGTAATGATTGGCATTGGCTTTTGTTACCTGGTGAGAAAGGCCCAGCTTGTCAACCCTCAGGAAGGTGCCTTATGGTCTTTGTTCTCCCCGCCACCCTTTATTGCAGAGAGTTTTGGATAAAGACCTTTCTTGGATAGCCAACAAAAGGAAGAATCATTTTTAAATGCTATTACAATTCAGTGTATATACAAATTTCTCTCTAGTTATCTTAGAAATGCCCTTTTATATTTGATTGTTTAAACTATTAGCCAAATAATAACGGCTAGGCTACTATGTTTGCTTTTGTGTTATAATTATCATTTTAATTTGAAACAAACTTTACAGTTTGAACTTATGCCTTGGATCTGATAGAGGCTAAGGCAGCAGCCCCGAAGAGTGACCTGTTTGCTGTCATATCATTTACTGCTTCCTCTGCTCCATTTCCTCTGATCCAGTAGCTTGATCATATTCATATAGGAATCATAGGCTCACAATTATGGTAATCATATATTCATGTTGTCTTTGATTTAGTATCTATATATCAATATATATATTCATGGTTGTTAGTATAGCTAAGTCTTATTTCTTTACATAGGCCTGATTAGGAACTCTTGACATAATCTAGGACACTTGATGTTACTTACTCTTTGCCTCACTTGCTGAGCTGTGAGGATTGTCTAATGCTTAACCTGGTGACCTCCTGGTTATTTGAACTGTCCTCATTAAGTTTTTTTTTTTTAATTGGATATTTTTATACATTTCAGATGCGATCCCCTTTCCCCATTTCCCTCCCACCCAGGAACCCCCCTATCCCATCCCCCTTCCTTCTGCTTCTATGAGGATATGCCTCCACCCACCCACCCACCCACTCCTACCTCCCTACCCACGAATTCCTCCACACTGGGGCATCCAGCCTTCACTAGACCAAGGACTTCCTCTTCCACCTATGCCTGACAATGCCATCCTCCCATATGTATACAGCTGGGACCATGGGTCCCTCCCTATGTGCTCCCAGGCTGGTGGTTTAGACCCTGGGAGCTCTGGTTGGTTGGTATTGTTGTTCTCCTCATGGGGTTTCGAATCCTTTCAACTCCTTCAGTCTTCACTCTATCTCCTCTATTGGGAACCCCTTGATCAGTTCAATGGTTAGCTGTTAGCATCTATCTGCCTCTGAGTATGTCAGACTCTTGCAGACTTCTAAGGAGACAGCTATATCAGGTTCCTGTCAGCATTCACTTCCTGACATCAACATCAACGTCTACCTTTGGTGACTGCACATGGGATGGATACCCAAGTGGGACAGTCTCCAGACGACCCCTCCTTCAGTTTCTGTCCCACACTTTGTCTCCCTATTTGCTCCCTTGAGTATTTTGTTATTCCTTCTAAGAAGGACAGAAGCATCCACACTTGGTCTTCCTTCTTCATGAGCTTCATGTTGTCTGAGTTGAATCTTGGGTATTGGAGCTTCTGAGCTAATCTCCAATATCAGTGAGTGAATACCATGTGTGTTCTTTTGTGATTGGGTTACCTCACTCAGGATGATATTTTCTAGTTCCAATCATTTACCTAAGAATTTCTCGAATTCATTGTTTTTAATAGCTGAGTAATACTCCATTGTGTAACTATTCCACATTTTTTTGTATCCTTTCCTCTGTTGAAGGACATCTGGGTTCTTTCCAGCTTCTATCTATTATAAATAAGGCTGCTATGAACATAGTGGAGCATATGTTTGTAACGGCCCTGTTCTGCCCCACGTTTGAGGGCTAAGTGACCCTGTCCGTTCCAGTCAGTCAACAGGGTCTAGCAAGAGAGAGAGTGGGGATAGAGGGACAAGAGAGACGAAGAATGGAGACAAGACTGAGTCTGGTCAAGTCCCCTTTATTGAAAGGAAATCATGGGTATATAAGCATAAGCAGGGAATGCAGCTGAAGACACTTTACCACGTGCGCCTTGCAGCTGGGGGCATTAAACAACAAAACAAGATATGTAAGAAAAACAAGATGTTTATCAGAGTGTGTTCAGCTGTTGTGAGCTGTTGAAAACAAGTCTCTTGTCAGGGTATATGGCTCGAGATGGCTGCAAAGATGATAGCCGCTTTCTGCTAGGAGTCAGCTCCCAACATATGTCCTTGTTATATGTTGGAGCATCTTCTGGGTATATGCCCAGGAGTGGTATTATAACTGGGTTCT
Source organism: Mastomys natalensis (assembly GCA_021653895.1). Taxonomy (NCBI): domain Eukaryota; kingdom Metazoa; phylum Chordata; class Mammalia; order Rodentia; family Muridae; genus Mastomys; species Mastomys natalensis. The sequence goes on along the minus strand of JAJTUV010000053.1, from coordinate 423,386 downwards.
CAGGTAATACTATGTCCAATTTTCTGAGGAACTGCCAGACTGATTTCCAGAGTGGTTTTACCAGCTTGCAATCCCATCAACAATGGAGGAGTGTTCCTCTTTCTCCACATCCTCACCAGCATCTGCTATCACCTGAGTTTTTGATCTTAGCCATTCTGACTGGTGTGAGGTGGAATCTCAGGGTTGTTTTGATTTGTATCTCCCTGATGACCAAGGATGCTGAACATTTCTTTAGGTGCTTCTCGGCCATTCCTCAGTTGAGAATTCTTTGTTTAGCTCTGTTTCCCATTTTGTAATAGCGTTATTTGGTTCTCTGGAGTCTACCTTCTTGAGTTTTTTGAACACATTGGATATTAGCCCTCTATTGGATGTGGGATTGGTAAAGATCTTCTCCTGATCTGTTGGTTGTTGTTTTGTCCTATTGACAGTGTCCTTTGCCTTACAGAAACTTTGCAATTTTATGAAGTCCCATTTGTCAATAATTGATCTTAGAGCATAAGCCATTGATGTTCTGTTCAGGAACTTTTTCCCCTGTGCCCAGGTATTCGAGGGTCTTCCCCACCTTCTCTTCCATTAGTTTCAGTGTATCTGGTTTTATGTGAAGGTCCTTTATCCACTTGGACTTGAGCTTTGTACAAAGAGATAAGAATAGATTGATTTGCATTCTTCTACATGCTGACCTCCAGTTGAACCAGCACTATTTGTTGAAAATGCTGTCCTTTTCCCACTGACAGTTTTAGCTCCTTTGTCAAAGATCAAGTGACCATAGGTGTGTGGGTTCATTTCTGAGTCTTCAATTCTATTCGATTGATCTTCCTGCCTGTCTCTGTACCAATACCATGCAGTTTTTATCACTAAGTTTTAACTAGTGGGTTTTACCATTTGGTGATATATGTATATCTTCTATTCCAGATGACCATTACCTACCTGAGTGGGTGGTAAGATAGTGATTTTCCTGAAGCTATCATTTTATATGTATTAGTTAGAATTAGTGCATTCATATAGTGAACCTTGGTCCCTACACTATGGAATGTGGAAGATAGCTGTATACAGACACAAAGTTTATTCCTTATTTTTTTGTCCTTTGTTTGTCAAAAAGTTTGTGGTTAGAGTCACATGTCTGTCCAAGTTTATATTATAATATAATATGTATATATTATATACATATATATATAAATAACAACAAAAGAACTAAATGAAAAACTAATTTAAAATGTTGACTACAGGTGAAAAGTGAAATGAGATATACCTGAATATTTTTTGTAACATTTTCATATCAAAATAATACAATTTTTGGCCCGTAGTTGAATGAATCTGTCATTTGTAGCTTACAGAATAAAATGTAGACTATACTTAATATACACCTAATATTTAAATAATTTCAAAATTATATCAGTTTTTATTATGAGTGTAAAATTTTGTTTTGTTGGTGCTGGAGAGACAGTTTAGTAGTTTGAGCACTGGCTGTTCTTACAGAGGACCTGGGTTCGATTCCCAGCATTTACACTGTGGCACACAACTCCAGTTCCAGGGAATCTAATGCCCTCTTCTGGTCTCTGAGGTCACCAAGCATACAAGTGGTGTATAGACATACATGCAAACAAAACATTCATACACAAAATGAAATTTAAATTTAAATTTACAAAAGTGATAAGAAAATGCAGAAAAGCCATTTCAGTATGAATCACATATTAAAATGAAAGATTTGTCTTGTCGAAATCTTTGTTCTTAGATATGTACCCCAAGTGTCAGTAAAATTAGTTAAAACAATATTTTTCATGGTACTAGAACTTGGCTTGGTTTCTTGAACTTTAAGGATTGCTTTTTATATCATCTGAATATTTTTGTTGTTATGTAAATACAGTATTTTGTATTTTGAGAGAAAGTTCATTTAAAAAAAAAAAACTGGTCATGCAAATAGCCGTAAAGGAAGTATAAATATAGGTACTGTTTTGGTCAATTTTGACTTACTTAACTCAAAGCTTGAGTAGTTTTAAAATATGACAGTGATTCATTAAATTACTTTGAGTTAATAAACAGCTGTAAATTCGTAGTAACACTACAAGCATAACCCAGGAGCAGAAAGCAGAAGCAGAAAGCTGCAGAGGAGAACTGCAGACACATGCACGTCTTCAGGCGGTGGTGCTCAGCCTGTGGGCGTGACCCCTTTGAGGATTGAACAACCCTTTCTTTTACAGGGTCGCATATCAGATGTTTACATTATAGTTCATAACAGTAGCAAAATTACAGTTATGAAGTAGCAACAGAAATAGTTTTATGGTTGGGGTCACCACAACATGAGGAGCTGTGTCAAAGGGTCACAGCCTTAAGAAGGTTGAGAGCCACTGCTCTAAGGTATCAGCTTATCCTGAAAATTGATGGCACTTGAAATGCTTCAACCTTTATCATTTCTGTTTAATGTAAACTCTATTTTTTGATGTTGAACAGTATGACATTATGAATAAAGTTGGTTTTGCTTTGAAATGTTTAATATGCTTTAAATTGACTGTTTCGATATGACTCTAAAACCAGATATACATTTTCTCAATATCTTGAGTTTCCTTTGCATTAAAATATAGTATTCCCAAACATTTTCATAACGTGTTGTAAAAGCTTTCCTTTTGCCTTGAATTTCTCTCGCAGCATTACCCAGGGGTGAAGCAGCTGTCCTCAGGTCTAGGAGGACTAAGCCTGCAGAGTTCTCCACAGCCAGAAAGCCTAAGACCTGTAAACCTCACCCAGGAGAAGAATATCTTACCTGCGACACCTATTTGGGCTCCTGTACCCAACTTGAGTGCAGAACTCAACAAGTTAAACTGTAGCCCAGAGTAGGTACTCTTTATTTTACAGCATCTTTGCAGTGCCTGAGTCCCAGAAATCATCAGCAGTATGGTGTTGGTCCCTTGATTGGAAGTTTTGTTTATATGGCTATTCTGTTTGAGTTTGTATAGAATTAAACACAGGTTTCCTTCTCCTACCACCACTGACCATGACTTCTGAAGGCAGTGCTACAGAGATTTCCATAAAAGCACACCAACGATTGCAGGCTGAGGGCAGCTGCCCTGTCCTAATTCTAAGCCGTTGGGTTGATTGTGCCTTGCGTTAATGAGTGGTTACACATTTTCTAGGGCGTGAGTGTAGGGAGTGCATGTGTATGAGATCCTGGCTGGCTGCAGTAGTGGATGCTGGGAATGCCGAGTCAGGATGATTTCAAGTTCAAGGTCTTCCTGGGCTGCTTAGCATCTGAATATACAAATCCTACAGGTAGGGAATGATGTATGATGTACGTGTGTGTGTGTGCGCGTGCGCGTGCGCGTGGGTGTGTGGTGTGTGTGTGTGTGTGGTGGTGTGTGCGTGTATTGTTTTGTTTACTTTTTAAAAAGCAGCTCCTTTTCAAATTAAAAAGAGTGATTAAGTGCTGGCTTTAGGTCAGGGCAGACCCAGATACTCTCCTGTGGTTCTGAGTGCATGTGACTTATGGTACTTCAAGTGTCAGGGATGTCATCACGTAAGGAATTCAGGCTATGTATTCTTTCTCTAAAATGCTTCAAGCCACCAAGCAAGAGCTTCCAGCTTTCGGATTATTTTCATGAACTTCCTTGGCCAGCATTATTTGGGAAGCCTGAAATACTCCATCATCTGAAACCGCAGCATCCTATCTTTGTTCAAAACGTTTTGGGTGGAGCCTTCTTCATTTTGTATTTTTTGATTAGAGACACTGTAGCCTGCGGTAATGGCACATACATATAAGGTCCATCCTTGCCTTCTGAGTTATGAGTAAGGCAGTCCACAAAACAACTCTCCAGAGCTCTGTGGAATCCCAGAACTTCCTACATGCTGTTGGGAAGGATGGATGGATGTAAGGAGACTGGTGGGAGACTACCCCACAGCGCCCCTGGAAAGAGGGTCTAAGCTTAGTGAGTCAGCAAAGCGTGCTCAGGGAATCCCAGGCCTGCTGCAGCTCCCTGTCCCTCGTGTTCAGCACAGCAGCAGTGTGCCGCAGAGCTCAGCAGCAGTGTGCCGCAGAGCACAGCAGCAGTGTGCCGCAGAGCACAGCAGCAGTGTGCCGCAGAGCTCAGGGGAAGCCGCCACTCAGACTGGGGGCTTAGGGCCAGGGCTCCTGAAGAAGCAGTAGCTGGATGAGTCTTGTGGAGAGAACGAGGTCAGAGGGGAGGAAGAGGTAAGTGGAGACAGCATGGGGAACAGGGCGCCTTCAGTGGTGGTTTCTCTAGCTCCCGCTTATGCCGTACAGTGAACTCACTGTTATACTTAGAATATGTTACACTTTGAACAGTGAAATGTCGGGTCCTTGGTCTAGGTCTTTTGATAGCTGTCCTGTACATGCCTGGTTGAGTAATTGCCTTCCTGCTAATAGTCGTAGTAACCCGCCTCAGTGGTTATCACCCAGGTCTTCGAGGTGCGGTTGTCACGCTAGCTAACACACTGCATATTTGTGTCTTTTCAGTTCCTTCCGATGTACCCTGACCAGTATCCCACAGACACAGGCTTTACTGAATAAAGCTAAGCTTCCTTTAGGATTGTTGCTGCATCCCTTCAGAGACCTGACGGTAAAGTATATTTTAAGTATTTAGGTTCTGATACATGTGTAAGGTATCCAGATTATTTTGTTTCCTAAGAATGTTTGTCTTATTTTATTAGAGTTGGAAATAATGATATCTGGGTTGTTGATTGATTCCCCAGAACCCACGTGGTCCAAGGAAAGAGCCAACTCCCAAAAGTTGTCCCCTGGCCTCCGCATTCAGGCTGTGGCAAGCACACCCACACATTCCTACATACTGTGGCACATTCAAGATAAAGATAAATACATGTAATACCTTTCTTTTAACAGTTAACTCTTTCTGTAAGATTTGAGTCAACACTTGTCTTCTGAGTAGCTGCTTTGTTTTAGGTGCTGCTATGCAGTGGCCACACCCTGAGTCTCCAAAGTGGGACAGATGTGAGCCAGAGCTGTGCGTTGCCTAACTGACATAGAATCAGTCTGGTTCTGTGAGGCACTAAGCACAGTTACTTCCCTGTGGGTACAGTTAGTAGAGGCATTCTGTAAGAAAGTCTGGGCCTCACTTTGAGCCAACTACCACGGGCGATGCTTAAACTTCAAGAGTTATGTCCAGGTAGAGCGGAAAGTTATCTGGTTGAAATTAAATAACCTGTGACAGTGGGGAAGTCTACGAATGTCGAGTCTGCTGAACGAGTCTGTTGTTTACGCCTCTACAGTGTGTTTGAGTTAATAGCCACTTTGCTAGAATCTTACTCATTTTTTTTGGCATTTCATGCAGGTAACGTTAGCAGTAGCTGACAAAACAGCCTAGTTAGCCAAGAAAACTAAAATTAAAATTTTAAAGTTCAGAAAAATATTTAGCCAGAGGCATTTGCACTTGAGCTGCGTTTTCCTGTCGCATTCTTTTTCTATGGGCCGCTTGCCTGTTAGGCTGGATGGAAAGTACCAGTGAGTAGAAAATAATTATAAAGCATAGCCAGTCCTCAGTGTGAACAGTCACAGCCTTCATCGTTAAACCAAGACAGCTCATTTCTTCCCTGCACAGCTGAGGGTTTTTCTTTTTTTGTTGTTTTTGCTTTTCTTTTGTGTTTTGGGGACAGGGTCTCACTATGTAGACTAGATTGCTCATAAACTCACATAAACCCAGCTGATTCTGCCTTGGGAGTGCTGGGGTTAAAGACAAATGTGACTATGCCTGCTACCCAGTTCTTTAAGTACAGACTCCACATATGATATCTTTTAGAAATATGTACACTGAGAATTAATAGTGATATCCTATGGATCTAAAGTTATGAGTACTTTAATTTTTTCATTTTCAGTTCATTTTATTTTCCATTTGTTCCTCACAAGTGATTTGTGGCTGTTACTATGATAAATAATAGTGCTGAACATGAAATAACACAAATTGTGTGTTGGCTTTTTTTTTTTTAAATCCCAAATGAAGCATATAAAATGGTAACGGATGGGTTCGGGGCATAGAATAGTATATGACATTTTAATGTGTTTTATGTTTTTTGAATTGACTACAAAATTCTTTTCCAAACTAAGCATAAAGTATATTTTCTGTGAGATTGGCTTCTTTCTGTTGTCGTCTGCTGTGGGACGACTATGAGCTGTGCAGCAGCCTCCTCTGCCTGGTCCCTTTGCCTGGTCTTGTATGTGCCATGGGTGTGCCTGTGTCCTGATTGCCCTGGGGTGTTTGTGCTGCAGCAGTGTCTCTACTTTGTCTTGCAGCAATTGCCAGTGATAACCTCAAACACCATTGTGAGGTGCCGGTCCTGTCGGACGTATATCAACCCATTCGTGTCCTTCATCGATCAGCGGAGATGGAAGTGCAACCTGTGCTATAGGGTTAATGACGGTGAGTCTCGGGCTCTAAGAGGAAGTCTTCAGTGTCTTTACTGACTTCTCTCTCATTGCCGCAGGACAGCTTTCATGACATTTAATGGAGACAACACAGGCAAGGGCGCCTTCAGTCTGAGCTCTGAAGATATGCTTGACCCCAGAGGGAGTGACAGGGCAGAGTAAAACAAGGTGGAGTAGAAAGGCACATAAAGACACTGGCTGGTCTCAGATGGACACGTGTACCCAGCCTCTGAGTGTTTGCTTCAGTGAGCTCATACATAGGCACACGTGTCGTCCTGTTACAGCCACTTCCCAGTTGTGCTTCTCTGCCTCTCCCACGCCCTGCCCCCATGTCCTGTGAGGTTTATTATTAGGATACAAGTCTAAGGAAAAAGGCAACCTGTATCCTGGTTTTCTCAGAAAATACATTTGAAAAAAGAGTGTTAAAGGTTTTCTTTTTAGTAATCTTCATAAATATTGGTGATGAAGGTGTTCAGCTCCCAGTGTGTTGCTAAATGTGCCTTGGATTCTTAATTCTCTCTAGTGCCAGAAGAGTTTTTGTACAACCCTCTGACTCGGTCTTATGGAGAGCCTCATAAGCGGCCAGAAGTTCAGAATTCCACTGTGGAGTTCATCGCCTCCTCAGACTACATGGTAACTATTCGGCGCCCCGTTGGTTGTGGGACACAATTCAATGAGTCAGTTCTCTTAAGTAAGTTCTCATCTAAATTGTTAAGATATTAATATGAAAGTTCGTATGTAACAAGCAGAAAGCTTTTCCCAGATCTGACTTGGTCTTCCAGAAGAATGCATTATATTGCTTATAAACATTAGCCATGGCTTATGAACCAACAGCGTCTGTAGTTAACTTGAATGTGACTACTTACTGAGCAGGAATAAGAAATGCTTTGAACATTTACAGTTAGCTGACCCCAAACAGAAAAAACCTAGTGCATATTTTTGCCCAAAACAATAGTCTTGCTGGGCGGGCAATAGCACTTGGGAGGCAGAGGCAGGTGGATTTCTGAGTTCGAGGCCAGCCTGGTCTACAGAGTGAGTTCCAGGACAGCCAGGGCTACACAGAGAAACCCTGTCTCAAAAAAAAAAAAACAACAATAGTCTTAAAATTATCACCATCTTTAACATCTCCTCCAGCACTTGTTCCGTTCTCAGCTTCAGTCATAACATTCTGTTGTTTTCTACTTAGAAAACCAGGTTTTACAAACTACTTAAAAATAGGTTTTAGGTTACATGATACTTATCTTTGTTTTCTCATTTTTATTAAAAATAATGGTACCCCCCCCCCCCCCGTCGTTTTTACTGTGGTTGCTGACCATTGAGGAGCTGCAGGCGAAGAGAGATAGCTGGGACACCTGCCTGAGGCCTGGTGGATTCTTGTTGTTGACTCAGCCTAAAATGACTTAGCTGCAGTTTTTGTATCAGTTTCTACCTCAACTACACTAAGTTTCCTGTGCCATCCAGCTTTAGAACTCACATGTGCTCAGCTCTGGAGTCCTTAGAATCTTAATCTAGGTGCAGTACAGTAGGCCGTGACCTTTGCTGTGTAATTTCATGGCCTTCGGGTGGCATGTTAAGAGCCTTCATGGACTGCATGCTGCTCAGTGGAGCTCTTGCCTCCCATATGTGAAGTCCTGGGTTGAATCCCCACACTAGGGACCTCACAAAGGGAGAGAAAGGCTCACTGTGCCCCTCTAGTACTTTCTGTGACTCGGCTTCAGTAAGCCTTCCTGTACACACAATTTGAGCTTATATATTATTAACAGAAGTACATAAAATAAAGTCAAATAAATTTTAAGAATGAAAGAAACTTAAAACTATATAAAATTTTTAGGAACAAATAAATATTTAGACAGGTTAGCATTACATAACAATAACCTGGCATGTTTTTACTTTAGAAGATATGTTAGTCAATATTCCTTAAAAAAATAAAACAAAACATTTAACATGCTTAGCCATTACAAATGCCTTTCATTCTAATCTCAAATGAACTTTGCAAAAGAAATAAAGAAGGCCATGCGTTCTCATTAGCAACCATGTGGTCTTGTGCAGCTCCTCAGTAAATACATGCAGTAATGACAGTGACCGGACCTAAGGCAGTGCGGCTGCTAACGAACCATCTTTGTCCCCACAGCTCCGACCTCCTCAGCCTGCTGTCTACTTGTTTGTTTTAGATGTGTCTCATAATGCAGTGGAAGCTGGGTATTTGGCAGTTTTATGCCAGTCCTTATTAGAAAACTTAGACAAGTAAGAATTTTTTTTTATTCTTATGTGGGTATGTTTGAAGTTGTCTTGTAAATTTATGGGTTGAATTTTTTTTGCTAAATTTTGTTAGATTCTGCTATGTTTACCTAACTTTATAGATTAAGGATTCTGTTTCTCGAGTTGTTACATTTAATAGCTGATGTGGTATCTGATTCATAAAATGATAAATGCTTTAATATTTTGAAAGGACTTGAATCTTACCTATCCCTCTGATAGGCTGTCCTGAGCACTGAGCCAAAGTGACTATGTCAGGAGTCAGGATGAGGCTGTCAGCAGGGTAGCTAAGTCTGAGGGATGGTAGGTTGAGTGACATGAGAGTGGACACTGAAAGATGGATGCCAAATGGTTTCAGTCACATCTGAGCTGATGTACCTATAGATCACAACTGATCTATATGTAGGAGAGTGCTAGCGGCTGGCTGGGTGGTGAGCGGTTGGGATGAAAGGATGCAGGCCTTCAGAACTATTGTTGACTTGGTGACCAACTAGTATGTTCCTGAAAATACTGTTAAGTATTCTTGCCACATGTTGACAGTATATATTTATTAGCTAGATTTTGTTATTCCACAGTATGGATGCATCTCAGGACATTTGTACAATAATGGATATAATTTTGCCTGTTTAACAAAACTAATAAAAGTATTTGTAGAATCTAGCTATAATTTATGACTGTGCAAGGCATTTTTTTCCCAAGCTATTGTATTGTATAGTGAGAGGATGGTTTGAGGAAAGGAAGGTCAGACCTGAGTGTGTACTGAAAATGTTAGGAAACCAGAGAGTGTGTGCTGCATATTTTCACATGAGCCACACACTGCCTTGTGGAAATTGGAGCAGAAAACAACGTGACATGTATATAGTCTCTTAAACTCTCGCCTGTTTGTCTGCCAGCAGTTGTGAAGGAATCCTTCCATTAGCTTTGAAAAGAATCTTTCACAGTTTTTACCAACTAGAAGTTGTTTGTACAGTCTTTAGACTTTGGTATCCAGGACCTCTCATTGGGCCAGCGTTCTGTCACTGAGCCACACCCTATGCCTGTCTGACCTTGAGCTCTGCGATCCCCTTGGGGTCAGTGCCCTGGAGGTACTTGAGTAGACTGGAGCAGGTCTCCATGCATCTCCTGCTCCAGCAGTCTGTTTCCTCCAGCAGTCTCAGGAAAGTATGACGACACAGCCCTGTTTATTCCAGTGAGGACAAGTGAGTATTTACAGATTAGACTATAAAATTAAAAAGGATAAAACTGAGAATGGGAAATAGTTATTTTTGCTTGATTCCACCAGAAAATAGACACTGGAAAGTAAAGACAGCTAGCCTGGGAGCAGCGTACAGTGCTGTGGTGGCACATTTCCTGAAAGCACTGGAGACACTCCTGAGAGAAGAATGTGCTACAGAAACAGAAATTTAGCAGAAATTAGGGTAGGCCGATAGTCTCCACTCTGGTTGCTGACTAATGCCAGCAGACTTTCTGAACTTCTCAAAGGAATACATATTAATCTCTAGAAACAAGTCGTGAGCAGTATTGGCACCTGAACACTGTTTTTCTCCCTGTTTTGACTGGCCGTGGGTCTGTCTGAGTAAGCAGATCAGTCATCCGTAACTGGAGTAGAGTGTTGTGCTTTGACACACATTCTACTTTTGAGTCTTTAGAAGATGTGCTTACTTTCATGATGTGTATGCATGCATGCCTGGGACCCAGGGAGACCAGAAGAGGCACTGGATACCCAGACCTAGGGTTAGGATGTTATAAGCCACTGTCAGTCTTAGGAATCAAACCTGGGTTCTCCTCGGGAACAGCAGGTGCTCTTACTTACTGAGCCGTCTCTAACCCCTGGAATCATTTGTATTAAACAGTATTCCAAGGCATTCTCAAATGTAACCTGCATAACCAGTGAGAACAACCGGACGCACTGGGAGATGTACTTTTATACGCAGTGTTGCTGAGGGAAGCTGGGCAGGCAGGACTTGGCAGGCTTCGTTCTTGGGGCTGTGGTATTGTTTTGAAAACTGAGTTCTAACAGAAAACTTTCTGGTGATTGATAATAATCATTGTGATGTTCATAACTATGTTTTGTTTAAAATTCACACATTAAAGTCTAACAACATTGTTAGTGTTTTTCCTGAAAAACCTTTTCCTGAAAAGTATTTCCCAGAGTGCATTCACTCCCTGTGTTTGACTGCCCTTGAGACTCCGCGTAAAAGTGCAGATTAGTCATGTGTTTCAGGAGTAAAGTGTTGTGCTTTGACACAACACTTCAAATACGTTATACTACTGTGTGATACTAAGACAGAAAATAAGAGCACATCTTTATTTAGGAGTGTGAGAGTAAGATGTGGTGTCTCCTGTAATCTCATAATCTAGCACTTGAGTCAGGTTAGCCACAAGTTCAAGGCCAGCCTGAGTAACAAAAGTCCAGGTCTCAAAATAAATAAAACAACCAATGCTTTAGGCCACTGGTTCTCAGCCTGTGGGTCACAACCCCTTTGTGGGGTCAAACAGCCCTTTCATAGGGGTCACATATCAGATGTCCTGCATATCAGAATACTTATATTACAATTTATAACAATAGCAAAATTATGGTTGTGAAGCAGCAACAAAAATAATTTTATGGTGTGGGGTCATCATAATGTGAAGAACTGTGTATTAAAGGGTGGCAGCCTTAGGAAGGTTGAGAACCACTGCCTTAGGAGAAAGTCAGCAGGAAATGTTGAGTTTCTAGAAACCACTTGGCTTCTGGGTTGCTCCTCCCTGAAGGCTGGTTTGCTTTCTGAGCCCAAATTAATGTGAGTGTTCCTGCCTGAAAACAGGCTGCTGACCGCGTCACTTTGCTGTGTATGGTTCAGACTCTGTCTCCTGTATAGAGTCATGTGCGGCTATCCTTCTGCTTACTGTACTATTTCATTATTGTGTGAACAGTGTGACTGAACTCTTTGAATTTCAAGTTGCCTTTTTTGTCACAAGGCTTCCTGGAGATTCACGAACAAGAATAGGATTCATGACTTTTGACAGCACCATTCATTTCTACAATCTACAAGAAGGGTTATCCCAGCCTCAGATGTTGATTGTATCTGATATAGACGGTAAGCATCAGCAGGGTAGTCTATGTAGCTGTGGACTTTAGACTGGGGTCTATTTATGTGAAGGTCCATCTTGTCATGTGCTGTGAGCATGGTGTGTGTGTGTGTGTGTGTGTGTGTGTGTGTGTGGTGTGTGTGTTGGCTGTGTATATATGATATACATATATATGGAGTATATGTATTTACTAAAGCAGAATTCCAATGTGCATGGCAAGTGTCTTTGTAGAACCAAAACTAGCTACTTTCTAATGTTCTCCTGACTGTGTACTGATAGGGTGTTTTTGTTCCTGTAGATGTTTTTCTGCCCACACCGGATAGTCTGCTTGTGAATCTGTATGAAAGTAAAGAGGTGAGATAAATTTGTTTTTTTCAAAGTTATCAAGACACTTACTACATCAGTAGTTTCCATGTTAACCTCTGTTTACTGGTACAGTGCCGTTAGACACTGTAGGAAGGTATCTAGTGAGTCTCTTTCACAGTCCAGTGATGCAGAATGCGTTAGAAAAGAAAGCTGTCTTGCCTTCTCAGTAATTCACCCTTCACTCTTTTCCTCAGCTTATAAAAGACTTACTGAACGCATTACCAAATATGTTCATCAATACCAGAGAAACGCACAGTGCCCTTGGACCTGCACTTCAGGCTGCCTTCAAACTAATGTCTCCCACGGGTGGCCGAGTGTCTGTATTTCAGACACAATTACCTTCCTTGGGGGCAGGACTTCTGCAATCCAGAGAAGATCCAAATCAGAGGTCAAGTACCAAGGTATTGTGTGTTGACTAGTTCTCTCTTAACCACAGGTGTTTCCTTTCCCCACAAACTAAAGTCATCTGTTTCCTCTTCATTGCTTCATCAGCAGTGATAAATAACCAGTAAGAATTAAAGCCACAGTGCCTTTATTTGGGGTTAGGTGTATTCTTCTTATTACTCAGTTAGCAGGCCGTAGATTTGGTTTGAGGTGACGACTCTGGTAAGAACACTGTCCGTGCACACGTGATGAGCGATTCCAATCCCTGTCAGGTAAAGCGTTGGGTGTGGTGGTTCACGTCTGTAGTCCAGCAGACATGCAGCTCCTGGTGCCACGTGTGCACACACACTTACACACCAACAAGATAAATTATTATTTTAATGTTTAGAAACATACCCTAATCCTTTTATTTACAGTTGAAAAAAGTACTATCTTGTCAGAAGTTGGATGGCTATTTAAAGATGAAGCTGTGGCTTGATTTTCTGTCGCAGTGTCATTTCTGTGATACAAATGAAAAACTCAACTAAGCTATTATAATGTAATGTGCTTATGAGTAAACTTTAGGTTGCAGGGGGTACCAATCACTGTATAAAACTTAGATGGTAAGGAAACACGTAAGCAGCAGTAGTCTCACTACTGGGGTATCAGTGTTTAGTCAACACCCAAACAAATGTAATTTGTCTTAAGTGACATAGACGATTCTCCTTGGCCTTTTTCATTGTGATCTCTGAGATCTCCAAAGTATGTGTAAGGCAGTGAATGTGAAAGTGCTCAGGCAACTGTCAGGGCTGGAGGGATGCACTCAGCCATGCTCACCATGCCCAGTCACGGGAGAGAGAGAGAGCAGTGCTCAGTAGCACTCACTCTGGAGCTAGCCTTCTGATCAGTCTGATGCCATCAGGCTTGCTCAGTGTTCTCATCTGTGAAAGATAAATATCAAAAGTCTTTTGGGATATGTGTTATGAGAATTAGTCATTCAGTTTATATAAAATAACTTAAGCAGTGTGCCATGAAGTTCATTTTTCCTCTAGAGGTGAATGGGAAGAGTCTCCCTTGTCACTCCAGGCTGGATTTGAACACCCAGCAGTCCTGCCTCAGTTTCCAAAGTGCTGGGTCTGACCCATACTTGCTCTAGCAATTGTTTTTATAAATGCTAGGTTTTATTATTATTAGAAATCTGGCCCATACTCTGTTGGTATATAATGGAATAAAGTATGTATCTTCCTTGTTATCAGAGAGACATATACTATGTGCATAACCAAAGGCTCTTTATGATCTGTTGGCTTAGGTGGTGCACCATCTTGGCCCTGCAACTGATTTTTATAAGAAGCTTGCTTTAGACTGCTCAGGACAGCAAACTGCAGTGGATTTGTTCCTTCTGAGTTCACAGTATTCTGACCTTGCTTCTCTGGGTAAGACGATGTCATTATGTTACTACTTAAGATTTCTAACGTGATAAAACCCTGCTCTTCAGGAAGCATTCTTGGTACTGGGGGAGACGGGCGTGTGGAGCAGATGGGTAATACCTGTGGCGATCACCAGTCAACTCCTAAGCCCTGTCTGTACTCACTGTCTGCTTTGTAGCACTGAGCCGTTCAGCAGTGTTTGCCGTATTTTATGAATGTTTGGGTACAGTTTTATCTGCTTCCTGTCTGTGTTGGGTTTACTCATAACAGATTTTTTTCATAATGTAGTATCGGTACTGCTGTTAAAAAAGTAAATTATCCTTACTTGTCTAGCTAATACTTGATGTGTTTCTCTCTAAAGCTTGCATGTCCAAGTACTCTGCAGGGTGCATATTCTACTATCCATCTTTCCACTCTACCCACAATCCTTCGCAAGCAGAAAAGTTACAAAAAGACCTGAAACGGTACCTCACTAGGAAGATTGGATTTGAAGCTGTTATGAGAATAAGATGCACTAAAGGTAGGGCCTTGGGAAAATGTGTTCTTTACATTCCTGCATCAATCAGCAAGCATGCCCAGACCCATGGTGATGACGGTTTAGCATAGGGGACCCTGTTTGATCCAACTGAACCATGTTTGAAATATAGTTACTGAGTAATCTTTGACCACCTCCTTTTAATAACTGGAATAAGTGGATAAAAGCAACATTTTGGCTTATTGGAGGAAAGCACATGACAGATTATTTGAGAGTGACATTGGGGAAAACAGGAAAGGGCTTGGCTACCATTTTGATGACGTCCTTGGGTTACCAAGTGTGTGGGGGTGGGCTCTAGTCTCTCATTTACATCCAAGATAGGGAACCCTCCGTTTCTTAGTTTTGTGTATTATATTTACATCTGATCTAGACTTGCATGTAGAATATGATGGTAGCTTAGGTATAAACATAGGTTGAATGTGTAGGCTCCCTTTAGGGAACCTGCATTGTTTGTTTGTTCAGTTAGAGCATCTCCCAGAGCCCGTCTGACCCAAGACAGCAGCTTGAGCTGCAGTGACGGTGTTGCTCGTGCTGTCTCATGCCACTTCTCTCTCCCATCAGGACTCTCGATGCACACTTTCCACGGGAACTTCTTTGTCCGGTCCACTGACTTACTGTCTCTTGCCAACATCAACCCTGATGCTGGATTTGCAGTACAGTTGTCAATTGAAGAAAGCCTGACAGATACTTCCTTAGTGTGCTTTCAAACAGCCCTGTTATACACATCAAGCAAAGGTAATGTTATAAAACTGAAGTGGCTTGTGGCCATAGGTGCTCTTTCTACTTCTCTTTAGTAAGAGGAGAAAAAGAATTCTGTGCGGTGGCAGTAATGGCATTTGTAGTAGGTGACTGTGTGTTGTTTCTTCCCCTTCTTAACTCACATTTGAATCCTTAAATAATACACCTTAAAAATAGATTTATTATTTATGTGTGTGTGCCCTATGAGTTTATGTGTACCACATACGGAGACTCATGGGGCAGGCAAAAGAGGGTGTCGGATCTCCTGGTCCTAGAGTTACTAGTGCTTGTAAGCCAGTGTGTGGGTGCTGGGAGTCACCCAGGTCCTCTGCAAGAGCTATAATCACTTTTAACCACTGAGCCATCTCTCCAGCCCCAAATAACATACTTATAGTGATTTTTGTTACGTGTATTTACCCTGTGTGTAGTGTACTCCTGAGCAGGAATGCCACAATACACATGTACAGGTCAGAAGACAACTGATAGGCATCAATTCTTCCTGTCACAAGTGAGTCTCAGGGCTCAAACATGCTTATCAGGCTCCATAGCAAGTGTCTTTACCTGCTGAGCCATTTCACTGGCTGTGTGTATTGTGGAAAATTCAGTATTCACCATCCATGTTTCTGGCAAGCACAGAGACCACCGTCCTTGGGACTGGGGCTCTGTAACATAAAGAACTGCAGCAAGGAAGGCCTTCACTTCTTCCTTGACAGTGTACGCTTTTTGATACTTAGTTGAGTATAATTTAGAACAACATTAAAGTTAAGCTAGAAAATCTGGAGAGATGGCACAGCAGTTAAACTTGTCGCTTCCAGTTCCCAACACCCAACAGAGCAGATTACGACTGTCTGTGTTTCTTGCTCCATCAGATCCAACACCATCTCCTAGCCTCTGTGGTCCTGTGCACACTTAAGTGTGTGTTTATTGTGTATACATATACACATAATATGCTTATTACAAATAAAATCTTTGAAAAAGATCAAAGCCAACCAGAAACTACTGTTCAACTATTTGTAAGATCTATGCTCATAGTTTACAGGATTGGAGATTTTTTTTTTTTTTTTTAGATTTATTTTATTTTATTCTATATTATTTTATTTTATGTGTGCGAATTTCCTGTCTCTGTGTGTCTCTGTGCACTGAATGCATGCCTGGTGCCTGTGTCAGAAAGAAGAGAGCATTAATTTCCTAGGTCTGGATTTACTGACAGTTGTGAGTTGCCATATCATCTCTGGGAGCCAAACCTGGGTCCTCTGAAAGAATAACAAGTGTTCTTATCTTCTGAGCCATCTTCCCAGTCTCTAGGGAATATATTATTTGAAACATGCTAACTAGACTGGGATTGTTGCTCAGCACTATAGTGCTTGCCCAGCATTTGTGAGGATCTGGGTTCAGTCCCTAGTACCAAAAACCGACAAAAAGAAGATGCTTAAAGCATTTTAATGACAAAGCCTATTCTATTCTAGAGTGTAGTTGCTGATTAGCCAAAACAGCAATGTGAGTGAAATGGGGATGCTTGCTCTCTCTTAGGCTAGTATGCTTTAATGATGTATTTCATTCTATTTAGGCGAACGGAGAATTCGGGTGCATACACTGTGCTTACCAGTCGTAAGTTCGCTCGCTGAAGTTTATGCAGGAGTAGATGTGCAAGCTGCCATCTGCCTTCTGGCCAACATGGGTGAGTAGCAGATGAAACAATGGAAAATACATGTGTCTAACCTAAAAACAAGCCAAGGCTTTTCTACTTTTGTTTAACTTTAGAAACCCCTCAATGCATTTGTCTATTACAGGATGAATTAAACTGTTCTTACATTTTAAAAAAAAATTCCTAGTTGAAATCTATTAGGGGGATTGTGATTTGTAAAACCCAGGATCTCTCTCAGCTAATATGTAAACTGTCACACATCCACACTAGAATACAGCTCAGCTATAAACGGGAATATGCAAATGTGACTTTCAGAGCCATTATGCTAAGTATCACAAGGTGTGTCCGTGTGACTCCAAATATATGATCTTCAGTAAAAGGAAATTTATGGAGACCAGATTGCCAAGACAGGGACAGAGAACTTTCCTGTCGTGGTGATCAGACTGCATCTAATACATAGCTGCTGTAGAATCATACTCAGAAAGTGTATTTCACTCTGAAGCTTAAAGAAGCCTTCAGCATTGATATATTGCAGAGGGGTTTGTTTGTTTGGTTTTTTTGTTTTGTTTTTTTTGGGGTTTTTTTTTTTTTTTTTTTTTTTTTTTTTTTGGTTTTTCAAGACAGGGTTTCTCTGTATAGCCCTGGCTGTCCTGGAACTCACTCTGTAGACCAGGCTGGCCTCGAACTCAGAAATCCACCTGCCTCTGCCCCCCAAGTGCTGGGATTAAAGGCGTGCGCTACTGCCACCCACCCGGCTGAGGGTTTTGTTTTTAATGTGTGTTCTTTCATAGATAAACAAGCAGTGAGCCTTACTATTTCTCACATACACTAGAGAAAGCAACCATTATTACTAACTTGGTGCAAAATTGTAATAGCATTCCTGACAGACCCTGGTCTTCACACCTCACTGGGCAGTACTAGGAATTGAACCAAGGACACAGGATTGTGTCGCTGATCTATACTACGCCCCCTCCAGGGGTTCAGTACGGAGAAGGAACTCTGTGTGCGCGAGCATGAACTTGCACACACTTAGAAGAAAAGAGAGAGCTCACTGGAGGCCAGTGGCTGAGCGCCCTCTTGCTTTGCTTCCTTTGCAGCTGTGGATCGCTCAGTGTCCTCGAGCCTGTCGGACGCCAGGGATGCCCTGGTGAATGCCGTGGTGGACCCCCTGTCCGCCTACAGCTCAGCAGTGTCGGGTGTGCCCCGCTCCACCCTCACAGCACCAAGCTCGCTGAAGCTGCTCCCACTCTATGTTTTGGCACTTCTTAAACAGGTAGCGCTCTCTCTCTCTCTCTCTCTCTCTCTCTCTCTCTCTCTCTCTCTCTCTCTTTCTCTCTCTCTCCTTTCTCTTCTCTCTATCAGTTTCTTACAATCTCAGGCAAATGAAGAAATGAAATCTGTTGTTTTCAGTTCTTAGCTAGAGGATTATGAACTTTGGCAGTTTAAGACTTGAAAACGAAGGGGAAAGTGTGGGGTATGGGGGTGTGCAGAGGGTCCATGACTCCTGTCAAAGCGGATGTCCTGTTTACTTCATTAAATGAACAGTTTGAATTATGGTGGATCTCTGGAAGAGACTCTGCTAAGGGAAAGGTCAAAGGCTTACTGACTACCTTTCTTTCCACTGTTGCATCCTGTTTACAGGTGCTGTGAGGTACAACAACCTGCAGAATGTTTGTTTTTCCCACAAGGACAGAATAGTTCAGAGAAACTAATTTACGTCTTTACCTATTAAATAATCAGCTGAGTCTTGAAACTAAGTATGTGGGCTTAAAGACGAGCTTTTCCTGTGACTGTTTGCTTGCTGTTCACTTCCTACATGTATGCTTCACTTGGATCATGTGTCTTCTTTGCAGAAAGCATTTAGAACAGGTACAAGCACGCGCCTGGATGACCGTGTGTACGCCATGTGTCAGATGAAGTCGCAGCCACTTGTGCATCTAATGAAAATGATCCATCCCAACTTATACAGGATAGACAGGCTGACAGACGAGGTGTGTACGTGAGTGCAGTTGGCGCGTTTGTCTTGGTGTCATGCCTAATTTGTAGGTTAGTTCTTCCATGCTCTTGTTTGTGGAGATAAATTTCTCAAATAGGTACTTAGAGATCGAGGTACAGGAGAGGTCATTCAGATGCTATCAGCCTGTGGGAAGGAACTCAACATGGGTTTGCTTTTAATATTTGATTCAAAGCTAAGTTCCCGAGTGATCGCCATTTGCATTTTGTATCTATTGGCAGTTTGTGATGTGACCAGGGTGCAGTATTAGTTACATAGTAAACCAGGTCTGTTATCTAGTAACTAATTAAATGCACAGCTGTGTAGTATCTTTTCTTCCTTATCTTCAAGCTGTGTTCTTGCGGCTTGATAATCATTCTGTGCACTGTACTCTGTTGTAGAAAGCGTTAGTCACCTGCGATAGTTTTTAACCCTGGCCTCAGAGGGGAAGTGAATGAGACGGAGGATCCATGGACATTTTTACCTTTCAAATTGGAACACATTTGAACATGTTTATCCTACTGTGAACCCATGGTATTCAGTCAGTATAGTTCTCATTCTCTAAAATGGAAATGTCGTGTTTTAGTGTTGATAGCAATGCTCTGCTCTATGGCTGAGTTCTACCTTTTCTCTTCAGGGCGCCATACATGTTAACGACAGAGTAGTACCTCAGCCACCTCTTCAGAAACTGTCTGCAGAGAAACTGACCAGAGAAGGCGCTTTCCTCATGGACTGCGGCTCAGTAAGCGTCATCTTGGTAACAGTGTCTGCTCTGACTGGCAGATGGAGCACCCAGTCTGGCCCTGTTTTCACCGAGCAGACAGGGTATAAGCAGTTGTGACGCAAGGAGTCTACCTGGCACAGGGGCTCAGTTTACTTTAGACCCTATAGAAGGACAGCACATTAGCATAAATTAGTAAATTATGAGAGTTAGATGTACTCAGAAAAGGAATTCCTACCATCAAGAACCTTAGCACCAGAATCATAAAATTCAAGTGGAGCTCAAGAATTTCTTTTGTAGTTCAACTTCCATCCATTGCCAGGGTCAGAGAAGTCACTCACTGCTCAGGAGTCTGGGAGAGGTGACCAGTAGTCAAGTCACTCACTGCTCAGGAGTAGGGAGGACGTCCAGTAGTCAGGACAAGTGTACACATCACGGAACTCAGGGGCTGAAAGAGTGAATGAGAAGGAGGGCCAGGTAGTCTCATTAAAGCAGTACATTCTTTCAGTAACTAAATGAAGGGCTGGAGAGACAGTGGCTCACTGAGTCGGTTCCCAGCACCCATGGGGCAGCATACAGCCATCTGTAACTTCAGCCCAGGAGGTCTGCCCCTGGACACTGCACACAAGAGGTGCACAAACATGCATATAAACAAAATACACATAGACAGGATATTTTAAAGTATTAATTTTTGATTTTATGTACATGAGTATTTTGTCTGCATATATGTACATGTACCACATGAATGCCTGGTACCTGGAAATATCAGAAGAGAGCATTGGATCCCTGGTGCCGGAGTTAGATGGCTGTGAACCACCATGTAGATGCTGGCACCAGACCTGCGTCCCCTGCAAGGGCAGAGACTCTCTTAACCACTGAGCGATCTCTCCAGCACCTAGATAATAAACCTTAAGTGAGGAAGAGTGTAAAATATTACAAGAAGCCTTAAAATTTAAGCAGAGACAATGGGAGTTGCTTTTGATTCCTAGAACTAGGTTCACAATGCTCTAATTATAGCTCCCCTTTCTGTTTGTTAGATTTCATGTTTGAGACAGTGTAGTGATGATATATATGATAACCAAAATAGTTGTAATGGACTTTCTATAAGGGAACCGAATGTTGTGTTGTGCCCCCTCTCTTTTCATGTTTCAGGTTTTCTACATTTGGATTGGCAAAGGCTGTGACAGTAACTTCATAGAGCATGTGCTTGGGTACCCTGACTTTGCATCAATCCCACAGAAAATGGTCAGTGCACTGTGTTGTGTGGTTACTTTTCTGGAGGAGGTTAACAAATGTCTGTGTACCTGGGATAGAACACTGAAGACAGACAAAGCAAGAGTTCCATCCAAGCCAGCTTCGAGAGCAGTGAATTTATTCGGCCTATGTATAGGAACATACATGCACGGTTACACACACAGATGTGGGGGACTTAAAAGTCTTAGGACACTTAACCGTGGAATCCCCTTCAGTTAACCTGCCTCTTAATTCTTCGTACCTACATACCGGTGGGAGGCAGGAGAGACTGGTGGATGGAACCCGGCTGAGGGTGAGGAAGTGTTAGCACACTCATTGTCATTGTCTTTGCATAGCCCTAAATTGCCAGTGTGTTGTCCACCTACTCTGTTTGCATGACTGCACACCAAGGTTATCTCTCCTCAGCTGGAAGGGTCTTGGCGAACGTTAGGCCTAGAGGAAGTAACTTCGTGTCAACAGTTTTTGCACTATTAAGTTTTATTTATATATGTATGTTGGTATTTTTGTTGTTGTTAATATAAACATTTTATAAGTTTACCTTTCTTTCGTCCTTCACCCTTTTTAAAACGGTGTCTCTCTATGTAGTCTAGACTGACTTAGGACTCGCTCTGTAGAGCATGTTGGCCTCAGGTTGGCAGTCCTTCTGTCCCCATGAGCTAGGATTACAGGCGTGTTTTGTGGCATCTGGCTTAGTTTACCATTTTGAAGTGTACAACTGTATTATTGTGAGATACATTCGCAGTGTTTTATAAATACTGTCAGCAGCTGTGGGGGCCGGGGACAGAGATGCAGTGCTCTGCTGACTTAGAACATCTGGGCTTCTTAGTTTGTCTCACACACACACACACACACACACACACACACACACACACACACGGATTTCAGGATAAGTTGGTGTGAAGTTGGAGTTTAGCAAGAGGAGGCTTTAACAGGGTTGTCAGTGTGAGCACTGAGGGAGAGCTGCAGGGGGTGAGCTTACCTGCAGGTTCGGGCTGGTGGTCAGCTCACCAGTGCACCTCCACACTAGCTTAAGCCGTGAACAGCCGTGCTGTTTAAAGGATTTCTACGGAGTACCTCCTTCATGCATGAGCCTGTTGGGTTGTTGGTGAGGGACACTAGGAAATAAGATCAGATCTTAGTCTAATGGAATCAAGGGACTCATTACTATTCCATATCACAGAGTTTTAGACACATGTTTTGACTGTATTCAAAGTTCATACTCTTTTGTGATCCTCTCAGAGGGGTGTGTGCTTGTACCTCCAAAGAGAGTAAGGCTACACTCAAATGCCATATACACTTTGGCCATTAAGCATGTTTTATGATATTCAGACATTCATATTTGAAATAATTGCTGTCATAAGGGAATATTTAGTCTGTAGGTATCTTAGGTGATCTTTTTGTTTTATTGTTGTTTGGTTTGGTTTTGGGGGGTTGTTGTTGATGATGGTGAGACAGGGTCTCTGCGTTTAGTTCAGCTGTCCGGGAACTCACTGCACACTGCAGGCTGGCCTTGACTCTGCAGCAGTTCTCCCACCTCAGCCTCCTGAGCATGAGGACTCAGTCTCCGCAGCAGGTCTTGTTGGTTTGTGTTGAGCCTCTTGACTCCCAGCCGACAGGAGTCATTCCCAGGCTCCAGGGGCTCTGTCTTCCCTTGGTTTCCCTTTTCATCCTGCCTCTCCAGCACCACTGTCTAATTCCAAACACTTCCATGACACTCAAGAGAGAGAACCCCATCCTCCCAGCAACTATCAGTCTACTTTTAGTTATGATTTTATCTATTCTCGATAAGTTATATTAATGGAGTTATACATTACTTGGCCTTTCTGTCATCTCTGAGATGGTCTAGAAGGCTGCTGATGTGACTGTAAATGTTATTTATCAGGTACATGAGCAGAAAAAGGATTCATTAAAATATGCTTCAAGGACAGCCAGTAGGCAGGTTCTGGGAGGATGGAATGACTGAGGGGAGGGATTGTGTAGAAGTTAAGGGGAAATGCTTGGTCATGTCTCTTGAGCCATTTTTGCAGGATACAGGGCTGTAGAGTGGGCATCTCACTACTGTACCCAGTTAGTTTTACAGAGTGGGTTGTTTTCCTTGAGGCTAGCCTTAAAGTTGAGGCATTAAGGTCGTTAGAACTTAGGCTCACAGGTGCTGATACATGGCAGGGATTCCCTAGGAATATGGTTCTAAGTGTCAGGACTGTTGAATATGGAGATCTCTCCTTTCAGTTTTGTTTTTCTTGAGCTAGGTGTAGCTGTGTCCTCCAATAATCACAGCATTTGAGAGATGGCTGAAGGAAGATCAGGATATTAAGGCCAACCTGACTACATTGTGACTAAAAAAATTAAAAACAACCAAATAAATAAATAGATGTCTGCTGTGGTAATGGTAGAGACCTTTAATCCCAGCACTGGAGAGGCAGAAATAGGCAGACCTCTGTGAGCTCGGTGCAAGCCTGGTCTATGTAGTGAGTTCCAGGCCATCCAGGGCTACACAGTAAGACTGTCTCAAAAACAGATCTACAAAAAACACTTCTGAAAATCTTATTTAAAAAAAAAATTAAGTATTGACATGAATTAAATATAATTCAGATATGATGGTTCCAAGTAACTCCAGTTCCAAGGCATCCAGCACCCTTTCCTGGCCTCGGGCACTGCATGCACAACGTGCACAAAACACCCATCGATATAAGTAAATCCTTTTTATCCTGCTAGGCACAAGGAGGGAACTTTTCCTTTTTAAATTTATTTATTTTATGTTGTGAGTATTTTACCTCTGTGTATGTCTACCTATGGGTATGTCTGCTGGGTGCCCACAGAGACACAAACAGGGTGTTGGGTCACCTAGATTTGCATGCCAGACAATTGTAAATTGCCATGTGGGTGCTGGGAATTGAACCTGGGTCCCCCGGAAGAGCAACCAGTGCTCTTAACCACTGAGACATCTCTCCAGACCCCCAAACTAAGTAAATCTTTTAAAAAAAAAAAAATCAAAGAAAAATGAAATTCTTGGAATGTGATTTTTTTTTTTTTTTTTTTTGAGTAGGTTATGTGTGTAATTTTAAGGCGAATTTGGAGCTTAGTGATTGCCTTCATTTTGAATATTGCCTTAGAAGAAACCGGAAGAGTCCCAGTAGCACATCAGTTTGTATAGGCTTTGCTGGGTTATCTAGAACAATACAGTAGTCACGTAAAATATCCACATAGTTACCAGTAAGCACACTTCTTTTCTACAACTGAAATTCCATTCATGTGGTTGCTGCTTTTGGTTCTCGGGGCAGAATGCTGGCTTGCCGTTGGCGGCCCTGGGAGCCACAGTTCCATTGCTACCCCGCTATCTACAAGATGGGAAAGGTTTTTAAGACTTAAGCCGGGCAGTGGTGGCGCATGCCTTTAATCCCAGCACTTGGGAGGCAGAGGCAGGCGGATTTCTGAGTTCGAGGCCAGCCTGGTCTACAGAGTGAGTTCCAGGACACCCAGGGCTACACAGAGAAACCCTGTCTTGAAAAAAACAAAAAACAAAAAAGACTTCTTAAGAGAGCCTGTTAAGGATAGCTGTACTAATTCAGTCACACAGTGTACGCTACAGTAAATTCTTTCTCCCAAAAGCTGTTCATTGTGAATGCATTGGTGCAGTTGTGTATGTACGCATGCTTACAGGATTAAATACTGTTGTGTTACATTTTCTAAAAGGAGTACAGCCTGAAAGGGTCGGGTGTGCTCAGGATCCCCATGTGTTTGTGTTTTCTAATTCTATTTCTTTTACCAGACACATCTTCCAGAGCTAGACACGCTTCCATCAGAAAGAACTAGATCCTTTGTGACTTGGCTTAGAGACAGCCGACCATTAAGCCCTGTCCTTCACATGGTAAAGTAAGTCTTCCATAACTTCTTGATGACGTCATCCTTCCTGTGCTTCTCCTCAAAGCAAATTTCAGGATTTTCCTGAAGCCCCATGTAGTAATGTCTACAATGTATAGTTTTTCTTTGTAATAATATATATTTTAGATAAATGCTGTTTTCTGCCTTTCAGAGATGAGAGTCCTGCCAAAACAGACTTTTTTCAGCATTTGATTGAAGACCGCACGGAAGCCGCATTCTCCTACTATGAGTTTCTGATTCACATTCAGCAGCAGATTTGTAAGTGAGGTAAACAGAGCTGAGTCGGATGAACCACTCCACGGCCAGGGGGAGCTCCATCTATCGGAGAAGCACACAGGGGACTTGACTCGAGGTATTTGCAGTTAGACGATGCGACATCACTCTGTCTGAGGCTTGGGCCGGGAGAGAGAGAGAGAGATGGAGCAGAGCCCTCCCCGGACGCTGCCACAGCCATCGATGGAGTCGGTTTCTGCGCACTCTCAGGAGAGCAGCAGTGCTCTTCTGCCAGCCAGCAGACCTGAGGACCATGCCACAATCTGAAACTAGATGAAGTCACCATAGAATTAACATTTCTGGACTTGAACTCTGACAAGAGATGCCAAAGGGCAGCGGTACTGTGGTACTCGTTTGTATGAATTACTTTTTCACAGGAATAAGTCATGCTCATTAAATGAATTCAACATTTTCCCTGTAAAGACAATAGAGTGTCAGTACATGAGCTATAGAAAAAAAAATATATAAATGTACATAAGTGTTACATTTGTAAAGAAAATGTAAAATGTAACTAAGAATATGAATTGCTTCAACTGTGCTGCATTGTTGGATGACAGCTCTGTCAGTGAGGGAATGAGATTGACTAATGCATATTATGAATTAAGTCCACAAAAGAAACATGAAACTTTGTTAATTCTGTTAAATCTTTTATGTGGATTTATTTATGATCAGCCTACTAATTAAAAATATTTTGCTTGACAGTTGGTTTGGTGGTTTGTTTGTTTGTAGAAGTTTTTTGGGTTTGGTGGTATTGGTGATACTTTTTAAACAGTAGGAATCTTAAATTTGCTGCTTGGAGAAAATGCAATACCAAGTTTCATTCATCAGTGAATGAATACATTGTCATTAGTTTGTGGATACTACCAAGTAATTACTGTTTGTATTCTAAAAACATGATGTTATTTTCAGAATACATTTAATGACTAAGCATATCTTAAATCTCATTTAAATTAAGGATTTTTTTTCCTACCTATTTGTAATGAGGATTTTTTAAGAACATGTGACTTTCCTTTTTAATTGACTTGACAATTATCATATTGAACTCTGAGAGATTTTTGTTCTGATCAAGAATTCTGTCATTCACAGCAGGTTATTTGCTATAAAAAATGATGATGATCCATTGGATTGTGGAGTGGAATTTTATTTTATGTTCTGTGAAAGTCCCTGTTGGGAAATGTTGGGGAGGAAAAAAACCAAAGCCCCTGGCACGTGTGGCTTTTATTGGTTCTATGCTTTGCATTTCTTTTCTTCATTTTTTTCCAGAACAAAATACTTTTATTTTGGTCCTGGCGTTGGGGACAGAAGGTGACATTGACTGCGAGGAAGTGGCTCCTGAAGAGATGAAGAGGCTTACTTGGTGGCAGCAGTGGTCTGATGAATCCAGAGATGTCATTGCACACTTTGGTGTAGGCACCGGCCTCTCTCTGAGAATAGCCATAACCCCAGGAGACAGCACCCTGGGGTGCCCTCTTTTCTTTAGATAGAGATAAAAGCACTCTCTCCCTTCCCCTGATGGAAATGAGTTTAAATGACTCACACTAATTAGTGGCAGAGCTGTAATCCAAACCAAGTGTTCTCTCCACCCACAGCCCACACTTGACTGTAACCGCCCAGGAGCTCAGTGACATTTAAGGGCAACTAAATACTGTCACTCCATGATTTTGGGTTCGTATTATTGTTTATCACGTATTATTGTGTA
The DNA here is from genome assembly GCA_021653895.1 of Mastomys natalensis. Classification (NCBI taxonomy): domain Eukaryota; kingdom Metazoa; phylum Chordata; class Mammalia; order Rodentia; family Muridae; genus Mastomys; species Mastomys natalensis. Next base: position 396,777 of record JAJTUV010000053.1, on the reverse strand, counting down.
TGTGTGTATGAATGAGAGCAAGTGTGTGGTGGTCAGGACATCTTCTGGAAGTTAGTTCTCTCCATTCACTCTGGTCACCAGGCGCTTTTGATCGACTGAGCCATCTCACTGGTCTGGTACCATGTTGTGTAACATAAGCGATGTCCAGAGCGCTTACAGTTTAAGGTGACAAGAGAGGGAACTGTATCTTATCTCTGTGTGATGAAGTACTGCCGGGTGTGGCAGCTGACAGCACTGTTAGATAGGAACACACGGCCTACAGTCCAGTGTGGGGAAAGCTGTGTGAGCAGTGGTGTTAGACCCAGTGAGTCTGAAAAGTACCTTTGGATTGCACTTGATTCTTCTGGAAGTCTCCAGAATATCAGCAGAGAAGTGGGAAAATGCCCAGTGCCTCCCGGAAGCAGGGAGACTGAACTATCTGTTGGTATGTAGCAGGTCTGACAGGCAGACACTGACTAGGTTCCAAAGCTGGCTGTGCAGCTGTAATCCCAGCGCTTGAGACATGGAGGCAAGAAAATCAAGAGTTCAAGGTGACATAGTAAGTTCTGGACCAGCCTGGCCTACATTAATACCATCTCAAAAAAAAAAAAAAAAAAAGGGAAAAAAGACAGTGAGTTCTTAGTATTGATGCTGGAGAAGGAACACAATTCCAGGGAGAAATTTTGTTACATATTCATCTACTATGTCTTCTCCAAGGCAGATAGATGGACACCACTTATGTAGGGGCCTGACCAGAAACACACACTGTATTTTAGGAGAATATACATTAGTATATATGTTTGTGTCAAATAGCAGTAGGCATTTATTTTTATTTGGTTTTGTTGAGATAGGGTCTTCTGTCCTTCAAATTGGTCTTGAAGTTACTGTGTAGCTGGTAGGGGTGAGACCTTGAATTTCTGATCCTATGTCTTCACCTGAGTGCTAGGATTATGGGTGCACTTTGCTGCCTGGTAGTATAGGGTGCTGTGGATGGTACCTAGGGCCTTCATGCATGGTAGGTGAACAGTCTACCAACAGAGTTTTCCTCAGGCGGTGTCTGATAGTTTTGTTGGGATGTGACTATTTTAGTCATGAGACCAGAAAACACACAGAAGGGGAAATTGGTATGTTAAGGAAGCCCTGAGGCTATTCGATATGTATTTCCACTAAAATACTTTTGAAAAGAGGAAAACTTGCTTGCAAAAAAACTTTGTATTAAAGATACTATCCAGATACTTACAGTAACCAAAAGTTAGTTCGAGGTGGGGAGACAGGAAAAAGGGGGCCAGCGCGATGGCTCAGTGGGTAAAGGTGCTTGCTGCTAATCCTGAGTTCAGCCCTTAGACTCGTGTTCAAAAGAGGGAACCAACTCCCACAAGCGTGCAAATGTGACACAACACACGCAAATGTAAAAGTTTAGGGAAACTTTCAATCTTGGTTTGGCACATGAGACAAAGACCTCTAAGATATAAAACGATAGGAAAGTGTTTTATGATTCATTTTCCTTTGATCTCCAAATTCAGGGATAATAGAGCCCACCAGGAAATTGGGCATCTCTCTTGGTGCCTCCTCACGATACCTGTGAGAAGCAGGCAGGCACATACGTGTAAGTGGCTTTAGGAGGAGAGGTAGCCATGATTGAGGGACGCAGCTGCTCGTGCCCTCTGCTGAGACACACAGAGCCCCGCCCACTGGTGAACAATGCACACTTACAGATGTTCATTCAATGAACGTTACTTGCCCATAACCACTTGTACTAGCTAGTTTGTGTCAACTTAAACTAGACCTACCTGATAAGACAGACCCTCTCACCTAAGGAACTGCCTCCATCAGTTTGGCTTGTGGACCTGTTGGTGGCATTTTCTTGATTAAGGATTGATGTGTGAGGGCCCCACCCATCTGGATAGTACCACACTTGGACAGCTGGTTCTGCGTTGAATAAAAATGCTCATGGGTGCTGTGAGCAAGTCCTGCAGAGCAACCAGTAAGCAGCTTTTCCACTGTGGGCTCTGCTTCAGTTCCAGCCTCCAGGGAACATGCTTCTCTCCTCCTTGTCATGTTTAGTCAGTGTCTTACCACAGCAACAGTGAGGCTAACTAACAGGCTAAGTGAGTTACTACAGATCACTAGAAATTGGTCTTTGGGGGTTTTTATGATGTAGTGTTTGTTTATACAGAGGCACACTTGTGGAGGTCAGAGGGCAGCTTGGATTCTCTCCTGCCATGTGGTTTCTGTAGATCAAAGTCAGGTAGTCAAGCTTGGTGCAAGTCCTGCAGTCACTGAGCCATTTTACAGCCCCTTCCCCCAACATTTTATTGGAGATTTTTAGCTAGCACACAAAATAACAGTACCCATCGTGACATAATAATATATCTCATTGTACCTTGCTCATTTCCGCTCCATCACTGTGCTCCCCATCCTCCCACACGCAGATCCTCCCTCCACAGCCTCACTTCTGCCCCAGTCCTCCCTGTCACACACACACACACACACACACACACACACACACAACACTGGAATCTAGATTTCACTTATAAGAACAAATATTCTGGATGTTTTAGTATACACTTTGAATCCCAGATGCGGAGACAGAGGTAGGTGGATCTTTGAGTTCAAGGCCAGCCTGGTTTACATATTGAGTTCCAGGCCAGCCAGGGCCACATACTAAGACTCTGCCTCACATAATAAAAAATTTCAAATGAGCGTAAATACATTTTGCGTTTCTTCACTGTCTTTCATCCATCTAATGTCTCGTTAGGATTGTGTACTTAGGTTCTGCATGTGAGAGGAAATATATTTGTTATTCTGAGTCTGCCTTAATGAAGGATACTAAAAGCTGTGTGTACAAACGGTAACCAATGTTTTATAAGGATTTTACTGGGACAGCTATTCTTCACATAATCCTGTTTTCTGTAGAAGGTTTATAATTTTAAAGATTGCCCAGAAGCACATATGCAGGTCCCATCCCACACATAGGTTACCCAGCAGCTGATAGTCAGTGCTGGACATCCCCTTAGGAGAGCAGCCCTGCTGGGAGGGGACCATGGTGTCTGTTGTAATCTTTGCTTTGTTGAGAACCCATTCAGTTGCTGTAGATTATTTTGATTACTGTGTGGTGACATTTATGTGCACATTTTATACTTTATTTTTCTGTTTTTCTATCATAAGGTCTTAAGATAGCTCAGAAATGAAATAATCATGACATTGCAAAAGCCAAATCCCAAATGAAACACTCAAGTATGTATAACCTAGCTTTTCCTTTGCTTATGACACTTACTGATGTTAACAGCAGATTAAGAAAGACAATAGAAACACTGAGGTTTTTAACTTAATAATCTATAGTTTTATAATTGTGTGTTTAAGATCTTAAAAATAAAGAAGCAATTTCTGTATGTTCCTCTCAGTTCTTTATTACATATGAACTTACTTAAGGGGAGGGATTGACTCTATCTTAGGTCTCTTCCTTCCTTCCTTCCTTCCTTCCTTCCTTCCTTCCTTTCCTTCCTTCCTCTTCTTTCCTTTCTTCCTCTCGTATTGCTAGGGATTGACCCTAGGCCTTCTGCATGTTCAGCAAGTTCTCTATTAATCTACACCTCAGTCCATCTTTATCTTTTTTGACCTTCTTAACCTACTTCCCATATCCCCAAGATCCCATCCCAAGGCAGAGTGTACAAAACCATACTAATTTAATTGAACAACTGGAAAAACTTACTGGCCCTTCCTAGAGGCCTCTATGCTCACCTTGTACCACAAGATTTAGTTATTTTTTTATTTATATGAGTACACTGCAGCTGTCTTCAGACACACACTAGAAGAGTGCATTGGATCCCATTAGAGATGGTTGTGAGCCACCATGTGGTTGCTGGGAATTGATCTCAGGACCTCTGGCAGAGCAGTCAGTGCTCTTAACTGCTGAGCCATCTCTCTAGCCTGACTCTCCCATTTTTTAATATAGTTCCCAGTTTTCATTTTCAATGAACCCCCTGCAGCCCTGGTATTCAATTTCTTTGTAGCCCTGCCCCATTAGGATTTAACTTCCTACTGGATGACTGTTGGGAGCCAACTCTTAGCCGAAAGCGGCTATCATCTTTACAGCCATCTCGAGCCATATACCCTGACAAGAGACTTGTTTTCAACAGCCTGAAATAGCTGAGCACACTCTGATAAACATCTTGTTTTGCTGTTTAGTGCTGCCAGCAGCTAGGAGCACGTGGTCTCCACGCTGCTAGGCACATGACGTAGTGCCTTCAGTTGAGCTTGCCCACGTGGGCAAGTCACATGGTAAAGGGTATAAATACCCAGGATTTCCTTTCAATAATAGAGAAAGAGACTTGATTAGACCCTTTGTCTTGTCTCCATCCTTTGGGTCTCTTGCCCCTCTGTCCCTACTCTCTTGCTAGACCCTGACCCGCAGACTGGAGCAGCAGAACGGCTGTTACAAAGTAGCAGAACAGGCCTGCCATTACTAAGGAGTTGAAATTACTAAGGAGTTACTGAGGAGTTAGACTGACCGAGTGTCGGTTACAGATGACAACTTGGAATGGGAAGGAACATACTGTGACCTGCTTATTAAAAGGGGTTTTTGTTATTTCAGAGTCAGGAATAAAGAACAAATGAATGAATTTCACATTTCAACAAGAAAGGCCAAGACTTGAATAACCAGGGCGGAAATGGCATGTCCATAAGAAGCCATCTGAACCCCTGTCCCCCACCACATACCACACACAACTCAGTGATTCTAAATTAGGGATCGATCACTTGAGGCATAATCTGAGAAATGAAAGAAAGGAAAAAAGAAAGAAAGAAAGAGAGAGAGAAAGAGAGAGAGAGAGAACCAAATTGTAACAGTTTAAGTGTGTGATGGTTTGTATATCCTGGGACCAGGAAGTGGCACTATTAGAAGGCGTGGCCTTGCTGGAGTAGGTGTGGTCTTGTTGGAGGAAGTGTGTTACTGTCAGGGTGGGCTTTGAGACCTTCCTCCTAGCCGTGTGGGAGCCAGTCCACTCCTGGCTTTCTTTGGATGAAGATGTAGAACTCTCAGCTCCTCTGGCACCATGCCTGCCTGGAAGCTGCCCTGTTCCCTACCTTGATGATAATGGACTGAACCTCTGAACCTGTAAGCCGGCCTAATTAAATTCCCTTTATAAGAGTTGCCTTGGTCATGGTGTCTGTTCACAGCAGTAAAATGCTAATTAAGACAGAATGGAAGATAGGTTTGAAAGAACATAGCACTAAGCTACAAACAGTTAACTGCATAGCATTATCGGATCTGCTGTCATTCATACCCAAGCCTAGTGCAGTGTGCTCCTCCTTTTTGGAAGCCCTTTGGACCCCTTCCTGCTTGGATTTGCTCAATGAGCCTCTCAGAACTCAGCCAAAGCAAAACTACTTCCTGCAGTCTCGGCTGACCGCTCCCTACCTGCGTTAGATCTTCCTTTTGTTTGTCAATTGTGCTGTCTCAACCCCAGCCCCAGCAGTGCTGTGAAATAATTACCATTTTCTCTTAAACACAAACATTGCCCTTTTTATTACAGAGTTTGCCATACCTGGCACACACTGAGTGTCTAGTTAGGGTTTTATTGCTGTGAAGAGATATCATGACCACAGAAACTCTTAAAAAGAAAACATTGAGTTGAGGATGGCTTATTATTTCAGAGGTTTAGTCCATTATTGTAACGGTAGAAAGCATGGCAGCATGCAGGCAGACATGGTGCTGGAGAAGGGGCGGAGAGTTCCATATCTGGATCGCAGGCAGCAGGAAGAGACAGCCACGTTGGGTGTGACTTGAGCACTTGTAACCTCAAAGCCTGACCCTAGTGACACATTTCCTCCAACAAGGCCATACCTACTCCAACAAGGCCACCCCTCTTAATGGTGCCATTCCCTATGGGCCAAGGGGAGCCATTTTTATTCAAACCACCACACTAGGTATTCAGTAAATGCTTGTAGAAATAATTCCGTGGAATAATTCTAAGTTAGCAAATAAGCTGAAAAAGAAGCCAGAAATGGTGACATATTCATGGAATTGGGCAACTTAGGAAGTGGAGGCCAGAGGATAAGGAGTTCAAGGTCATTCTTGGCTATCTAGCAAGTTCGAGGCTAGCCTGTGACACAGTAGGCCCTGTCTCAAGAACAGAATGGCAGAATGGAAGACCCACGAACATAGTTCTCAAGTTGAGAAAGAAACCTGTGCCTTGCTGCAGAGGAATTCAAAGAATTCAGCGAGGGAGGGAGAGTATGTGTAAAGTTGTGGTTAAGGCAGGTGGGGACAAAGAGGCTGTCACTGTTAGACAGAGGACTATCATCAAAGAGAGTCTATGCACTTTTCATTGGAGGAGGAGGAAAAGCATGTTGAAGCCAAGATTTCTGCCATTGAAGGCTGCAGGATGCACAAAAGCAAGTCCATTTGAAATACACACACACACACACACACACACACACACACACACACACACACACACACGGAAGGAGAGTACCTGAAAAGAGCTTCTGGGAGATGACACAGGGAAGGACCACAAAGGAAGATGTTTTCTCCTATCAGGTATTCAGAAACTCCAAAGTGACCACTGCAGCCAGGGGTCAAGGCAGCCTGACTCTAGATAATGTGAAACTGGTGTCACTGTATGCTGCTGCTTTTCCAGGCATGCAGGATGTAAGAGTGCTGGAGTCCTAGGCTGTACAGAGATTCCAGGATAAAGTCTGTGGGGTCAAAGTCACAGGGGTATGGGCCTGCCAGACCCACGGGAACTCATGATGCCTCACGAGCCCCAGTAACCAGTCTAGTATTTTCTCAAGGACTTGTGTCAAAGTCGTCTGTGAGGACAGAAACCTCATGACACACACACTGGATATCCTTCTCCAGAGCCCAACTGGCTGTTGCCTTTGTATTCTAACCTAATTAGCTGGATCCAGCTTTGGTGCCTCGGGGTGGAATCATTCCCTGGGGAAGCAGGTAGCTGCTTAGTCACAGGCTGATCATGGAGCAGTTTTTCTTCCATGAAAAACACACATGGTGTGGTCAAGGAGTTGTCTACTCTGCCCATGTTTCTGCCTTCACAACCTTGCTTCTGGTCAGGGACTGAGTGCATAAGAAACAAGGCAGTGCTGGAACTAAAGGTGTGTGCCACCACCACCCAGCTGCCTTGTTTGTTTTGAGACAGGGTCTCACTCTGTAGCCCTGGGTTGCCTGAAAATTGCATTTGAGGCTGGCTTCACACTTGTGGTGATCCTCCTGCCTCAGCTTCCCAAATCCTGGGATTGTAGGCCTGGGCTACCAAGCCTAGCCCTTGGGTTATTCATGAACAGCTTGGTTTTACTTTTTTATAAACAAAAAGTCTCCGAACCCAAACATCGGCTTTTCAGGTTCTTGGTAGCTCTGAGCTCCCCTCGTGCAGCCCCTTTGATTAATGACATTTTGAAGCATGTTTTAAAATCATTTTTTAAATTTATTATTTTATGTGTGCAAAGTTTTGCGTGCACGTCTGCCAGGTACTCACAGATGTCAAGAGAGTCAGATCCCGTGGAACTGGAGGGACTGGTAGTTTGCGAGTAGAACTTGGATCCTCTGTAAGGGGTTCTTAGCCACCGACCCACCTCGGCAGGCCTTTGCAGCAAGAGTTCAGGCTCCTGTGGCTCTCTCAGGTTCCGTTTGCTTTGGGGTATCTGCGGCTGTGGTTCTGCTTTTACAGCATGGCCTAACATCTAGCTCGTCCCTTCTGCCTGTCTGGGTCACCAGTTCCTGCGGGTTCCAGCTCTGCAGCTTGTTAGTGCAGCCTGCGGTCCCTCCTCCTCTGTGGCTTGGCCTGTCCAGTGCCTTCCACAGCTCTGTGCCCTCTGGTTTGTCAACGCAGTTGGTTGTCCCACTGCTTCTGGTGCTCAGAGTGCTGCCCAGGCTCGGTGACTGCCACTGTTCACTCCACTGCTTCTTGTCTCTGCTTTTTTTTTTTTTTCTTTGTATAACCAGCTCAGCCTACTCTACACAAGTAGACAAGAAGAGACCATCCTTGTGCTGGGTAGTTGTATGTCAACTTGTCACAAGTTAAAAGTAAAGTCATCTGAAAGGAAGGAACCTCAACTGAGAAAAAGGCCTCCACAGCTCAGACTGTAGGCAGACCTGTCGGGGATTTTCTTAACTAATGACTGACGTGGGAGAGCCCAGCCCATGGTGGGTGGGGCCATCCCTGGGCTGGCGGTGCTGGATCTTATAAGGAATCAGGCTGAGCAAGCCATGGTGAGCAAGCCAGCAGGCAGCACCCCTCCATGGCCTCTGCATCAGCTTCTGCGTACAGGTTTGTGTCTGTCTGAATTTCTGTCCTGATTTCCTTCACTAATGGACTACAACTAGGAAGTATAACCACCCCCACCCCCCCAAAAGCCCTTTCCTTCCCAACTTGCTGTTGGTTATTTATTTATTGGAGCAATAGAAACCCTAACTAAGAAAATTGAATAGAGGACTTTTTTTTTTTTTCTTTTTTAAATTTTGGTATGGGGTCTTACTATATAACCATGGCTGGTTTGGAACTTATTATGGAGACCCAGCTGGCCTTGAACTTACAAACTAAGGTCCTCTTGCTTCTGCCTCCCGATTGCTGGAATTAAAGTACATCATGACCACTGACCTAGAGAAGCCTTCTATTGGGCCTAAGGTTGTAACACAGAGCAGGGAAAACGCAGTGGTGCCTCCCCAGCTGGCTCACCAACCAGCACAAACACCCTGCTTACATAGCTAGAGAAGGGGGTGAGTGCACCAATCACAACAAAACTCTCATACAGATGGTTTGGGTTCACACCAATGACAACACTGCGGCTTTTGAGCTACCAAGTAAAGTATTTTTCCTCTGGGTGGGTTAGAAATCGTTACAGTGCATGTGATGGCAAAAAGTCCTGTGTAAGCCGAAAGACTCCAGGCTGGGGCTGTAACCTCAGTAGCTGTAGCGAACAGCTTTGATCACAATCCTGTAGTTTCCTCAAGGCATCTGGGACATGCTCAGTGTTTGACTGACAGTGCTTTGGCTCGAGGCAACCGGGAATCAGGGAAAGTCTAACAGCTGCCAATTAGGAAGCCAAATTGCCTCCCCACCCCCACATGTTTGCCATTTACAGGAAAGAGCATCGAGCATCCGGAGTGCTTACAATGTGAACCTACAGAACTGATCCTTAACACTAATAGCGTTTTTTTAAACAGTGATTTCGCTTTAAATAAAAAATAAATAAATAAATAAATAAATAGGAAAAAAAAAGAAAAAAAAACCCTTTTGTGTTTATAACCCCTGTGTGAATAAGTAAATTACGGTGTGATTTAAATAAAAAAAAAAGAAAAGGAAAAAATAAACAGTGCTTTCGCAATGAGCAGGGTCCTTTCATCTGTCCCCCAAAGAGAAGCCAGTTCTGCTGTGGAAGAAAATTTCCAAGTGTCTGGATTTGGGCCAGTGTGTAATGAGCTACAAACCTCTGGAGCCTCTAGAGTGCTGGGTTGACTCTGCCATGGGCTGAGGCCTCGGGAAGGCTCACCCCAAGCCTTGGAGCCCACCTGGAGGTGGAGCTGTGGCAAACTCATTTTTCTTCCTCTTTCCAGCTGGGCAAAAGAGCTCGATTTCCAGGTACCTTTCTGCTACCAGATCCCAGAAGTCCTTTCCTCATGGCCCTGGCTCTCCCTGTGTAAGACACCGGTGTGAGTGTGTGTGTGGAGGGGGGGGCGGGGGCGGGGGCCTGTCAATGGAGACGACTACTCTCCCAGCACACGGTGCCCAGAAACTGATTGTGGGAGTTTTGGTTCATGTTACGACAGGGTTTCAGGTAGCTCAGAGTGTCCTCCAACTTTTTACTGGAGGGTGGCCTTGAACTCCCGATCATAAGGCCTCCGTTCCCAAATTTGAGGTCCTAGACAAGCCTCACTACTTCCGGTCCTGGCTTCTGTTGAGTTTCGACATCAACAGCTGCATGCTGTGAGTCCAGCTCCTGTTCCTTTCTCAAGACATATGAGGGGAGCCAGGCACCAGAAACACGACACTAGGAAGAAGTTCGTCACTCGTTTGCTCTTTCTTAAGAAAAGAAAAATTTTTTTGTCGGAGGAAAAATACCCAGCCTGGCGCCCGGGGTGTGCACCAAGCGAAGTCAAAGCGGGGACACACCCTCCTGTCGCCGCCCCAGTCGGCGGGGCGGGCTGAGCCCACAGCGGGGCTGGGCGCTAGCGGCCGGATGAGGATGCGTCCTTAAGGCCAGCCAGGAGCTGGGGCCTGGCAGGAGGATGCTCCCGAGCGGGCTCTGTCTGGGTAGACGGCGGCTGCTGCCCACGATCCGAACCCACGGCCCCCGGTGTCCCAGGGCGCTGCCACCCACACCCCAGGTAAGGCGCTGCACGGGCTCGGAAGCCTCGGCTGGAAAGTTTGCGTCCGGCAACTTGGGCGGGAGTGGAAGCCGAGCAGCTCCCTGCGTGCTGTTCCGCACCCCGACAGGTGGTGGCCGCGGGCGACTTGTCCCGGGGCTGCGGGGGAGACAGTCCGGGAGCGGCCCAGCGCGGGGCGCATTTCCCGGGAGCGCAGCCCGCCGACCCCAAGGGTCCCCACCGCTGTGTCCTGCTGTCTGTAGTCGCCGCGGGGGAGGAGGGGCCGCGAGAGCTCGGTGGGCTGTGTCGAGGATGGTTGTCCTCCTCGGGGTAGGCTGTAACCTAGGATGCTGTCTCCAGGGTGGACTGGCCCAGGACCGTGTCTTGCCCCTCCTCCAAACCCGGAGCCCCTCCCTTTCGGTACATGTAAACCCTGGGCAGTGGTGAATCACAAGTCTGTGCTGTAACAGTTAGGCGGGCACAGTTTGTGTCATGGGCTGTGAGGAACCTCGAGGAGGAGGGAAGAGGTGTGGATGTGCACAGCAGAGATGGAAGGAGAGCGGGAAAGTGCCGAGATAGCTAGCCCCGTGGAGCCAGAGGAAAGGAACCTCAGACGGCTTGGCGCTGGGACTGGAGCTGAGTCTGCCCACCCTCAATTACTGGGTTAGCTTTCGGATTGCTAAAGGGAGAGCGATGTATGGACATATTTATTATCTCTCACTGCAGTGAGAAAGGAGCGGTGTCAACTCCATCACTTTCAGTTCCTGTATCTTTCCAGCTCTTGCCCCAGCGCCCCCTCCCCCACCCCATCCTTGGATTCTGCCCCAAAGTATATAACCTTAATGCCCCAGAATTTACACTGATGAAAGAAATATTTCAATGCTTAAAGAGACACTTTTCTTAAATGTTTGAAAGCAAGTGGAAACGTCCATTTTGATACTTATACCTAAGGCTTAAGACTTAGCATTTAATGTGGAGACAAGGACATTTCAAAGACTCTAACAACTCACTCCTTTGCCTCACATCACAGAAACACAGTGATACTTAAGCAGCGCTGATTATTATGCTCACTTGACAATTTCGTAGTGTTGAGAATGGACCCAAACAGCGATGCTCTATTAGGCCACACCCACCTACTACTAGGTCCCTCCCATTTAAATAACTGGAGTGTAGGGTTTCCAAGACTGTGGCTGTCTTGTTTTCAAATGACCGAGGCCAGCTCTAAACTCTTTTTCTTTGCAGTGTCCACTTAAGGCAGATAGGGTGACAGCGCCTCATGCCTGACTTTAATGAAAGAAGATAGAGAGGGGCTATAGCTTGTTAAGCATCCTAAGAAACCTAAGTTTGAATGCTTTAATTTGCAGTTTTAAGTCAGCTGCCCTGGCCAGAAAGACAAATCACAAAACTTCAGAACTGGGAGCACTTCCATCATTTTGCTCATGTGATAAAATACCCCATCCCAAAATAAAGCCAGACCTGCAGGGTTGCACCTTTGTGTGCAGCTCAGGGATCGCTAGTCCCCTAAGAGTTTCAGCTACAACTGTTGAACCATTTTCTGTGAGTCAGATCTCCCCACTCTAGGGAATATGTATTACTCTAAGATCTTACTGCTTTTCATATGAGACACCATCGGCTACAGGCAAACATCCTTGTTGTATGTTTCTCCCCAAAAACATCCCTGCCAACCAAATCCCATGAAAAAAGCTGGGGTGGGGGGAGAAGGAAAGAAACAAAGAAAGAAAAAAAGAGGTTTTCTCATAAAATCCTAGCTTGCAAGGACTCATCATAAGACACATCTTTAATAAGCATCTATAATTAGTCTTTTCTGAAATTATGGGTGTGCATTTAATAACTTTGAAAACTATGTGGTTCTCCTCCTTTCTGTGGTAGGTGAGTAATTGGGAGGGTTTTATGTATGGGTAAAACCCCACAGTTGGTTGACATGATATGTTTAATGTAGCAGAATTGTTTACTAAAGAACATCTCTTGTCGGAAGCAAAAACAAACAATCATATTACATTATCTTTGGCCTGGCCTGGAATCCATGAGCATCATGTCTGGTGACATGATTATCATTTCTGGAGACAGCGCATCTGCCTCCAGCGCTAGGTGGTTGTCAGGGTGATTGGAGGCTCCTGCTGGTTCCCGTGGACACTACTTTGAGCGATTACAGTGCCTGGTGAGTTATATCCAAACAGAAAGCTCTTGCCTAGTTGTGCCTTTCTTAATTTGGGTTTTCTGCTGCTTAGATTGAAACACTCCCAGACAGGATTTTGTGTTCCCGAAACATCATTTAAATCCCCAACACAAGCTGTTTAACAATTTTTTTTTAAAGGCAAGCATATTTTTAAAGAAACTCAAGGGTCAAGTTTGCTTTGTTCTTTTAACTTCCAGAAACAAAGCATCCAGGTGTTTCAGACCCTTCAAGATGTTAACTTTGAAGTGTTGGTCTCACATATGGGATTTAATGAGCAGCACTCACTCTTGTTCGCCATGTCCTGCCCTGGAGTTCTGTGCACTGCCGTTCTGCCTTCAGAGCTCTGTCTTGGAGAGCAAGTAACTGTCGCAGTAGCTGATGCTTTGATCTCAAAGTTGTTCTAGATCAGCTTGTCTGTTAAATACTAAGTCACCTTCTCCCTAGTTTGTAGGAATTACTGCTTTTTAAAACAAAGATGTTACTTGCTACTTATCACAATTGATATTTGTGTTGTTTTGTAGCTGACTACAATAGGAAGTCATTTTGTATCTTGGCAGATAAGATCTGTCGATGAGACAGTGAACTGAAAAGCCTGGGGTTAAATACTTGCTGACAACTCAATGCTAGCATGTGTGTAGGTCATCTAATTTTGTTGGTTTTACTCACCTAGGACATCAGGGTGCCAGCAGGCCTGGCCCTACCACTTCTTAACTCTATATGTTTGCTCTGGCCATTCAGTCTGTTTAAGCCTGTCTTCCACAAGAGGATTTGTCTTATTGATCTTAAAGCCCCTTTTCGTCTGTAGGCATGCAGTTTTGTTATTTTCTTACTCCAGGGTGTAACATACCATGGAACAGAGTACTGGCAACTTCAGAAAGCCTCATGATTGAAGAATGCTGTCTTAGGTAGTGAGGAATGCTGCTCCTGCATGGACAACTGTTGTAACTTTGTTACAGTTTGGACCCGGAATGTTTCTCCAAAAGCCGTGAAAGGACCACTGCACCTCAGTGGGAGGAGGTTAGATGACCAGAGTGTCTGAGACAGGGCGGTCATCAGGTCCCTGGTTCCTCTTCTTGCTGCCACGCTGTGAACTGTCTTCTCTTCTAGCACACACATTGTCCAGGCTGTTCTGTGCCATCAATACAGCAGGACCAACTGACGAGGGATTGGGGTCTCTATGTCATAAGTCAAAATAAATTTTTCCTCCTTTAGAGTTGGTTGTTATCAGACCAGAGGGCTAGCAACCCCCCCCCCAAGAGAAGGTTTTTATTATTCACTCAGTTGGGATTTTATGTCCTAATAGAATAGAGTAAGTCCCTCAATTTTTCATCCTAGTATCTCCATCTGTGAAATGTTGCCTACTCAAGAATGTTCAATATCAGAACTCTAAAATCACTGGAGGTATTTTAGGCTAACATACAGGCCATACGCCAATAGGAAATAAACAAAAAAGCATATTCTAGGAAAATCTAATTTAAATCCCATTTAACTTGGTGTCACTGGTTCTTTTTTATAACTTTAAATTTTATTTAATGCACATGGCTGTTTTGCCTGCCAATATGTCTGTGTATCATGTGCATGCTTGGTTCCTACAAAGGCCTGAAAAGGGCATTGGATTCCCCGAACTGGAGTTACAGGCAATTGTGAGCTGCCATGTGGGTGCTGGGAATCAAAGCTCATTCGTGCTTTTTACCCCTGAGCCATCTCTCCAGTCACTTAAAAAAAAAAATTTCCACAAAAGACAAATTGATAAGAGGACATACTGTTCCCAGACTGTGAGCCTGGTGACACATTGTGGCAGGCGCTGTTGGAGAGGATGGGGTGGCATCTTCTATCCCTTTGATGAGGAAGCAGGTATACTGAGGATGGACTGAGCCCCACCCGGGGGGTCTTAAGCCAGATTCCTCCTGTGGTTCAGAGTTTGCTGTGGAGAGCAGGTGTTGATCGGCTCCTGCACCTCTGGTTTATATCTTGAGTCCCTTATATAGTGGCATAACGGAAGGATTTACCTCAGTCGGCCTTTGTCTGCATTTCAAAAGTCATGTGCAGATGGTTACCTTGGTAGAGAAACTGGTGACCTGGAGAAAGGTCCCTGAAGGAGGCAAAGGTATGGCAAACACCAAATACATTCTCTCCTTGGCCATCTGAAGTCTAAGGCTGATGGCCTCGTCTGCTTTTATTCCTTGTGTTGTGAGGTGCCTCTTCCTTCAACAATGCCAGGATTGGGTTTTGTGAGCCAGGTATTGAAACCTTGAGTCATGAGATTCCATACCCAAATGTTTGCACCGAATTTTCCACTCTGACATACCTTTGAAGCAACAGCTCTATAAAATGCTATAACCAACCAGTGGTGCCCTTACAAAGATCCATGGAAGAAACTGTTGCCCAATCTAGGTATTAGAATGGGTGGTGTTCTCCTGAACAAACGCAGGCGTTGTCATGATGAGCAGCAGAGTCGGTGGTGGCATCTCTGAGCACCAGCTGCCAGAAAGCTGAGGACCAGGTCTTGACTCACTTCTAACAACAGTGAGGGCTGTGACCAGCATTTTATGGTTTATGGTACTCATAGTTCCTCGGTCCGAAGTTTTGCCTGTTGTGCTAACATCTGTTTTATTCATAATAATTTTGATGAGGAAAGTAACTGCCAAATACAGCCTTGAGAAGTATGAACAACAAATCAGTGTTTTAGTAGTAAATCGTGAAAGTATGGTGGACCATTGGCTTCTTGTTCACAATGTCTTTTTGGTACTTTTCCCATAGAGGGTATCAAATTGAGTGAATTATTGTGAGACTCTAACTGTAATGCTTTGTGTGTGTGTGTGTGTGTGTGTGTGTGTGTGTGTGTGTGTGTGGTGTATGTGTGGTGTGTGGTACATATGTGTATGTCCTTTGTATATGCATATATATGTATGGTATGTATGATGTATGTGTGTGGTATATGTGTATGTTGTATATGTATGTGTGTATAGTATATATGATGTGTGTGATGTATGTGTGCACATGTGGGTGTGTTTGTAAAAGTCACAAGGCAATTGTGGGTCCTCACCGTCCACCTTGTTTTAAGCATGGTGTCTTTGCTGTTTGCAGCTGCGTGTGCCAGCCTAACTTAAAGATTCTAAGAATTCTCTTGCTCTGCCGTCCATCTCACTGCAGGTGCACTGGGATTACAGATACAAGTGTGTTTCCTGGTTTCCTGGGGATTTGAACTCAGGTCCTCACATTTGCTGGCAAGTGCTTTGACCACTGAGGCATGTTGCCAGCCCTGGATTCCTCATGCTTCCCTCCTCCTACTTTCATAAGATCTACAGTTTCTATTTATTGTTATTTTTAATCATCTACACTTGATAAACTCCTCACTGTTTTTTTTTATTATTGTTGTCATGTTTTGTTGCCGTTATTATTATTATTTATTATTATTAACATAGTCTTACCAAGTAACCTTGAATGTTGCTATGTAGACCAAGTTGACCTTGAACTCATAGAGAACCTCCTGCCTCAGTCTCCCACATGATTGAAGGCATGTTTCCACTACTCCTAACTGATATTATTTGAATTAACAAAATCTTGCTCTGAAACTTTTTTTCCCCCAAAAGTTTCTATCTTGAGATTTGAGAACTGAGGTAAAATTATGGCCAGGTATGCAGATAAGCAAGGCTATTAAAGAGTATTGGCTTGAACAGATTAAAGGGTGGGGACTACAAAGTAAAGGAGAAGCAAAAGATAGATTTAAAATTAATATTTTTAGAGCCCGTATCCCCAGAACAAAAACAAAAAAAAAAAATAAAAACAAAAAAACAAACCCTAAAAACCCAAAACAACAACAAAACCCCAAACCAGGAAGTGATGTAAGTCAATGAAGTGACCATATCAAGAAGCCTTGTGGCAAACCTCAGGGAGAAGACGTCTTGGAGGAGGTTCTGAGTCCTCCCTGGGGCTCTTGGGATGCAATTACTGATTGAGTAGATATCTGAACGTGGCCGTACATTCTCCTTTCTCTTCTTCTCCCCCTCTGAATTGCTACCGACACCGCAATCCCATTATATCCTACTTTTTATAATGATTGCATTGACAGAAGTCACATTTTGGGCTCCTAAAGATGAGCTTGTGTACCGCAAACCTCTTGGGCATCAAGAGTGAATAACAACTGCTCTGAGTCTGTGGAGACGAACGAGCAGTCTATGGCTCTTTTTTGGTGAAATCTTTCTTGTTTCTCTGTCCATGGGTGTTTTCATGGGGGTAGAGGGTCTGTAAAATTTGTAAACATGTTAGATGAATCTCCTTAGTGATGGTGGTGCTTTTCTAACCCTCTTAGAGGGAATCTTTGTGTGCTCCTCTGACTGAACTCCAGCTCTCAAACTCAAGGGATCTACCCACTTCAAGCTTCTGAACGTTAGGATGACAGGTGTGCCATCATGCCTGGCTTCTAAATGAGATATTTGAATACTGGGTTTAAAGGCTGTGTGTGACTGACTAAGATTGAATAGTTGCTCTTTCTAGAGGCTGACACTAATGGGACCATAAACTGGGAAAGAAGAATTGGTTTAGAAAACGCTGTAAACAGACCAGCGCAGCGCTGGCTGCCTAAGCCCTCGCTCGAGGACATCTGCAGCATTTTAGAGCCTGCCAGCTCGCTTCTGCAGCTCTGCTTTCTGCTTAGAGAATTAAAAGCAATGTTCATTCATCAAGAGAAAGTTGTTTCCTTGACGCTTATAATGATCTTCCTCTGGATTTATTATTATTGACACTAAAACAAGCAAGCTTTCGAATGAAAGCCACAGTCAGTTGATTCAGAGTATGTCCCGGCTTCGGCCTCCAGACCCACCCCCTGCTCCACACCCCACATAACCCACGTTCAGCATGGCTGAGCTAATTATGTCTCATGGCTTGTCCCGTGTTTCTTTTCTTTCCGTGGATGTCATGACTTTCCTTCGATTGCTGCGTACCTTTCCCACTACCCCATTTTTAACGGCCACCCCTCTCCACCCCACCTGAGGTTTCTGAGGGCTGTCCAATGGCTACAGGCAGAATTACACTCTACCATAGCACCCATGTCATTGGACCATGCAGTGTATTTAGCTGTGTGCATATGGATTTCCCCACTGGGTTCTAATCACCACTGTAGTCCAAATGACTCTCTATCTCTTGACTACCTCCTCCCTGGCACAGCAGGTACATGACAGACGCCTGGTTTAGGCTTACCTGCTAAGCCATCTTGCTAGCCCAGGACAATAAGTTTAATCATTAAAATCTAGTAATTTAGAAATTACTTTAAAATTTACTTTAAAATATTTGCTCATAAGCTATAACTCCTGCATAAAATACAAAATCGAGTAAACCTTAAAAAAGGAATATGGTTTTTGTCATAAGGTATGTACAAACCCTTCAGTAACAATACTTTTGTTCCTTTCTGAATGTGGGGCATTCCTCCTTTGTCATAAAAAATAAGCCTGGATGTGACTGCCATCCACTGCTCCTCCCATCATCCACTGCTCCTCCCATCATCCACTGCTCTTTCCATTGGTATCCACCAGAGGAAGCCCTGAGGGTACCAAGCTGAGTTCTGAACACTGCTGAGAGTTTCCACACTGAGGACTTAGCCCAGCACAGAGGTTGCCATTCATCCACAGCCTACGATCTGCAGTTTTTGAATATTGAATAGAGACTTATTTGCTTATAGAGCTGGAGGGTCCAAGCAGGGACTCTAGCTATTGCTCCAAATTTCTCTAGATGTGTGGAGCAGGATTAATAAATGGGTGGCATTTAAATATCAGGTGGGGGTTCTAGCCATGGCCAAAACCTCTGGTATGCCATCATCACGTTGACTAACTCCAAGATCTGACCCCACCTTCACTCCTAAGATAGCCTTAGCTACAGTTAGATTGCCTTTTGGTTAGTTATAGGTACCACTTCCCATGGTTCTGACCCTTCATCAGACAATATTAATTATTAGAGACAACAAATTCTAGAAGAATTCAGAGATGGAACATTGTTAGAAACTGCAGAGGAGAAGCCCAACCTGCAACCACATATCTGCTGCCCCAGTGTTCTGGAGGCCCAGGCTGGAAAATCTGGTATTTGAGGTTAACCTGGGCTACCTAGTGAGTTCTAAGCCAGGTTGGGCCAAACAGCAAGGCCCTGTCTTAAAATCAAAGACAGAGAAGTTGCATAGATGAGGGCAACCAAGCTCTGAGAGTAGGGTAAAGGTTTAGTGGGTGTATTTGAGCAGGACAAAGAGACGGGTCAGAGTGGAGTCTATAAGCAGATGCTTATAGCACCCGAACTTCTGTGGGAAGCCACATACAGATCTCTGAACAATCCCTGATTCCATTTCCATTGGAGCTTTAGACATATTAGCATTTTCATAAGTCGTGGGTTCCTCATGCTTCTAATTCTTTGGCCAAAGTGAAGTAATTTGATGGAGCAAACATTGCCTGTGTTGAAAGGCAGTGTACTTCCCTGGGTGTTTACTCCCATAGATTTCTCATCAGCATGGTCGTTAAATCATGGGAGAGACAGATAAATCAAAACCACTTCCCCCTAGTATGTTTGGTTAAGAGTGAAGCACTGTTAAAAATGGCTAAGGTGCTGTTAAGGATAGGACTTGACTGTAAGCACCACTATGAATGTTTATTGATCCTTTAAGATGGCCAAGATCTTGAGGGCCAGGGAGTTTGACTCCTTAGTTGAGAGCTGGTAAACCCATCCCCAGCACCTGTGCTGCTCTGAATGAAGGACTATCAGCAGTTTGAAAACACCCTCTAGTGCTGTTCCGTGGTATTGCAAAATGGGCTTAATGAAAGATTCTTTTCTGGAGTGGGGGAGTGAAGGAAAGAAGGAAGCAGGGGTGGGGGCAGAGGGGGCAGAGGCAGGGGCAGAGGCAGGGGCAGAGACAGGCTGGGCCTTGCAGGGGCTTTTGAAACCTCAAAGTCCACTCCCAATGATGCACTTCTTCTAACAAGGCCACACCCCCTAATCCTTCTAATCCTTCTTAAAGAGTGTCAATTCCTAGTGACTAAGCATTCACATATATGAGCCTATGGGGTCCATTCTTATTCAAACCATCACACCCTGACTTAAAACAACAGTAACAACAAAAAACAAACCTCAACTATTTACAAAAAAAAAAAAAAAAAAAAAAAGTCAAACTATTTGGTGTTGTTGTGTTTGCTTTTATTTCCAGTGTGACATTGGGGGAGGGGGGCTTGAGAAACTTCTGTGTTCTTAGTACCATGGTTTTTCTCTCTTGTGAAATGGTTCTGAGCTTTTAAAATGTATCAAGCAATAGCTCTGCTCCTCACCTTCAGGAAGGCACCCAGGAGCCCACAGTTTTGCAGGGTAATGTGGGCCAGGCCTTTGGGGTATTACATGTCACTTGAGCTCACATTCCATTGAATATTTCATTGGATGTGGCACATGGCTGAATTTAGAACAAAGAGCTAAGTGGTGTAGTCCGGACCAGGAGCCACAGTCCAGCTAAACCTGACAACCCTGGAAGAAGGAAGAACAGAGTCCGATGGAAATTTAGTGATATTGCTCACAATTCTGTTCACCAGGAACAAGGTAACTTTGTTTTGGGGGTGCTCACTGAGTTGCCAAGGTACCCTAGGGGTTCCTCTGCAGAAAACAGTAACAGGAAATCACGATTTCTTCCTGAACAATTTAAAAGTGAATTGTGGGGAGTCAGCATTCTTAATTTGTCTGGAAAAGGATCATTTGACACCTGGCTGGGCTCATTATAATCAGCCCTCCAGGCAGAAACTTAATAGGAAAGGGGGAAGTCTTCCCAGTACACTCTGAGCTAAAGAGGCGAGAGAAAGAGAAGCATTATAATAGTTCAGTCAGCATTGAGGCCAGAATTCTCATTTATGAGAGGACACTTGATAAGGAGAAGAAAGACAGCTGGGAAAAGTGCAGTTTTACCAAATGATTTCCTTTAGAAAATTTAGAAATGTAGAAATCTGTGATTAGCAGCTGTGTGAGCAGTGGTCAGTGCTAGCGCAATGCCACAGGTTTCTAGCATACAAGTTAATGACGTTTCATTTGCTTGCTGTGATATGGCTCCCCAAATAGGAAGTCAGCTACTTAGGATAAAGATACTATGCCTTAGAATAAAATAGAGAATGCTAGACCAATCTCCTGCAGTTGGAAAGAAATAGATTAGCTTGCCTTCGTCTATTTCCTTAGCATATTGGCTCAATCAGAGTTTTGGCTTCTAGACATGTATTTTGATCCTGTTTTCTTAGGCTTGGATGTTGCTATTGATGGGCTGATGAGGGGCAATCTTGAGATGTTAGAAATGTTTTCCTTTCATGTCTCTTTTCATGATGCTTTAGCATAATTGCTACCTTAATGAGATGGAGACTTTGCTACAGAAACTTGTGTATCCTTGAACTTTGATACTCTGTAATTGTCACTGAAACATTAACAAGCCCTCAATGAAATCCCTGTCTTAAAGAGTCAACATATGTATTATACACATAATACATGTTTTAACATTTATTATATGCTGTTAGTCATAACTGTCTGTAGCTGGCAGCATCATGATAGAAATGATCATTGTGTGTTCTAAGGAACTGAAGGCATCGTGTTCACGTCCTTCATCCTTCGCTATAGCAGACTGACCTGGGTTGATAAACATAAGCTGACTATGGTCTGAGGTTAGTAGGAATAAAAACCCAACTCAGCCGTTCTACCACAGACAACCTTTCTCAATGGAGAAGAGGGCAGGCTGAGCCAGTTCTGACTTGGTTGCTCTGTAAAGGCTCTGGGAATTTCAGCTCACCTACAAGCCACCAAGAACGTGGGGTTCTAGAGCGCTCAGCTTCCAGGACTCAAGGAGAGAGAAGAACAGTCCCGGGCTGTCTAGCAGGACTGCCAGGCTGCCTCAGGGTGGTCTGTTCTGTTGTTGAGGCAGAACTTACCAAAAGGACATTAAGGTATCACTGGTAGACATGGTATCTTTGCTATTTTCCCCATTGCTGTGATAAAATACCCTGATAGAAGCAATTTATGGGAGAAAGCATTTATTTTGGTTCATGATTTGAGGGGACAGTCCATCCTGGCAGGAGAGCCACGGTGGCAAGAACATGAGGTGGCTGGTCACACTGCTTCCCAGTCAGGAAGCAGAGAGTGACGAATGTTTGTTGTGCTCAGCTTACTTTTGCCATTTCAGACAGTCTTGGATTCCCATGCTGGGAATGGCCAGACATCCAGACATTCTCCAAAGCTAAACAATCTCTGGAGGCTTGTCTCCCAGGTGATTCTGGAGCCTGTCAAGTCGACAGTTAACACTAACCAGTGAATATGTTGAAGAGTCATATAGGAGATAATTATTTAATAAATTAATTTTATAAAAGATAGCAAATAAAAAGTGAGATTTGAAGTAAATATTTATTTATTTACTTATGTATTTATTTTAGACAGGGTCTCATATAGTCCAGGTTCGTCTGAACTCCCCATGCAAACAAGGACGTCCTTGAACTTCTGACCTTCTGTCTCTACCTCTCATTGCTGGGATTCCATTCATCCACTATCATGCCACATTTGTACAATGTTGGAAATCAAACCTAGGTCTCTATTCACTGAGCTGCATCCCCAGTTCAAGATATTTATGTTCAAATATCTGAGAGAGTATCTTGTGAAAGAGTATTTCTTTTGAAAACATTGTATCTAACCAAGGAAATCCCTTTCAAGACAGGGGAGAACAGATAGGCAGAGTTCAATTCAGTTTTTTGGCTCTTCATTGCTACTTATATTACAGGGATTCAGGCAGAAGCTGTAGATACCATTAGCAGGGCAGGAGGCTGGTGCTGGAGAAGCCACCAACATCCATACCTGAAGGGTCTGCTAAGTAAATACACCAGAATCGAGAAGCAAAACCAAGTCGTTTCCCAAGGTTCTCTCCAGTATCCTCGGTTTAAAACAACTTCGGAGCAATTCAGTAAAGGAAAATCATGTAAAGACTCAGATCCACTTAGACAAAGCAATCAAATGGGGTAAATTTGGAGCAGACAGGCAATATGTTGAGAATCACCACAGGTAGGCTAGGACAGCCCTTGTGCTCCACTGAAGGTGGAAGCTTCCTTTGAGTGTGGCTAAGCTGTCTAGGGAAGAAGGGAGGTGGGGCCAGAACCTGGTAAAGAGTTATCTGCCTACCAGAACAGGAAGCAAGGAAGAAGCACATGACTAACCCATCACCCTGGGATACAGAGATGCAACACAGAGGTCCACAGTGTATGAGGCTTGTGAGCACAAAGGGGCATTAGAATAAAGACTCAGAGAATGGGGTGAAATATTGAAACGCCATGAGGTTGGCTTGTATAGTGGGATCTGGAATGGGATCCTTAATTCTTTTCTTTTTTTTTTTTTAATTACATGCATGTATTAAGATCAGTTCTAGGTTGAGGGTTAGCAATACAATAGATGCAAGTAGTCAAGAAAGAAGCAATACAACAAACAAAAATAGTCAAAGAAAAAGCAAGGCATTAAACCCAATTACATGAACACTCCGGTGATCACTGTTTCTAAGGGCTTATCAGGATGACCAAAGTATCTGAGCCTACTTCCCTAGTCTAAGGTCATTTTCATGTCAGAAGGCTACTTCCTTGTTCTAGCCTAAAATTTAGATTCCTGTCTGAAATTACTTCTTTGTTCCAGCCTAATATTTAAATTCCTGCCTGAGATTACTTCTTTGTTCTAGCCTAAGATTTAGATTCCTACCTGAAATTACTTCTTTGTTCTAGCCTAATGTCAGATTCCTGCTTGAAGCCTACTTCCTTGTCCTTGGCTAATGTCATATTCTTACTAAGCATCCTATTTCCCTGTCCTTGACTCATGTCAGATTCTTGCCAAGCAGCCCCAAAGGCTCTCTGCCTTTCCCTCTTTTTTATTTCATTAACAAGATTGAGCCTGTCTTAGGTCGTTCTGACAAGAATGTCTTCCTTACCCATCATGGAATATGCATTATCAAAAGCAATACATTTATGTCTTAGGTTGGTAAGGCTCTGTGCAGAATCTTACCTGTCCTTGGCTTACCAGCCTGTTAATTTAATAACTCTGTCTGAGGGTGGGGGGTGATCTTTAATTCGTAAGAGTTCCCTTATTTCTCATGTCCTCTGACGCCCATCAAAAAGTTTGAAATCATTGAAATTCATGTCTCTCTCTGTCTACCCCGTACTATCTCTCTTGTTATCCAAGAAAAGGCTTTAAGTTGTTCATAGGGTGTTAAACATTTTGTGGGGATAGGATTGTTTTGGGCCTTTTTATTTTTACGAAATCATTAATCTCTACAAAGCATTTGGGTTTAGAATGCTGTAGGATTTTGCCTGAAGGCAACACAACCTTGATGTCTGTAGCTGTTGCTTAAGCTGCTCTGTTATCAGCTTGAAGCCTGGCCTGTATATGAAGACACATTTAATTTGTTTATTCTGTTTAGTGACATTGTGCTGCCATTTAATTAGTGGAGCTGGAATGTCTGCCAGTGACTAAGCTTTGCAATCAACAGTAGTTGTGAAGCCTGCAATTATGAGAAAACATAAAAATCAAATCTCTTTTAGAAATGATGTGGCCTGAAGGCATCTTTCACACTGAACCAGAAGGAAATATCTTAATATTTATACTGATTTGCTAGACCCATTAGACAACAATCTTTCACAGACTACAACATTAAAATTATTAATACTTTCCCATAGTGAGGTTCTTAGCTGTGAAGTCTGAAAAAACAGCTTCACTGTCTGCACATGTCATCTTGCTTCTCAGGGATTCCCATCCTTTTATCCACAGGGTCCAGCATCCTACTGACATAGTTCAGGGATTGGCCATGTTTGTGGGACACAAACTTTCACTGCACTGACCACCTAACTTGGAGCTTAGCCTTGAACCTGGGATGCCCTGCCCTACTGTGCTTGGAGCTGTTGGGTGGCGACCCTTGCCTGCTGTTGAGCAGTGAAATCAGGTTCCAGTCCTAAGCAAGGTGATGCTTATGTGCAGAATTAGGTGAAGAGAACTTTCTGCCCTCAACATCACGCTCCAGTCTCTGATTCATGAGGCTGATTCATACAGTCTAGTGTATTCATGAGGCTTCATTGAATCTTCTGTTTCGTTCCTTTGAGAGATATTCTCATGTTCTTAGAACATAATTCTGTTCCTGATTAAGCCAGTTCATGTAGATATTTGTTTGTTTGTCTAAGTGGTAAGTATGTAGGAAGTCATTCCAACTTAGAGGAAAACATCAGGATCTTAGGAGAGAAATGGCAGGGGACATGAGTGATTCTCAAAAAAATAGAATAAAATATGACTAAACATGAAACAAGTCAGTCTCATTAGTAGTCAAAGAAGCAGATAAATGGGACAGAGAGCAAATGTTTTCTTTTTGGGGAAAAAATAAATTGGCCAACACAAAGATAATACTTGTATAAGTTACTTCTGTTTTGCTGTGATAAAATACCATGAAAAAAAAAAAAGCAAGTTGAATAAAAAGCAGGGAGGGTTTATTTAGCTTATGAAAAGCAAGTTAGAAAAAAAGGGGTCTATGTGGCTATGGTTCCAACAAGACAGAATCTGTTATGGCAGAGAAGGCATGGCAACAGTCAAGGGAAGCATGGCCAAAGGAACAGAAAGCAGGTCCATCACATTTACATCCATACAGGAAGCAGAGAACAGGAATTGAGGTAAAGTCCCCAGTGACACACTTCCTCCAGCAAGGCTCCACCTCCTCAAGGTTCCACAACATCCCCAAGCATGGCTACCAACTGAGGTCCAAGTACTCAAATACATGAGCCTGTGAGGGACATTATTCATTCAAACTACTGCAACACTGGAAGCCTAAAGCAAAGCATGCTGGAAAGGCCTGTGGTTTCTAGTGAGGGTGGAAAGCTATAGAGTAACTCCTGGAAACAGATGGCCCATTCAGATTAGCATAAACAGAGGGGGGTTTACACAAAAGGAACATTCTCTGGGTGTGACTGCAGGGTAAGCCAGTAGGGATGGTGCAGTAACCCTGTACTAGTCCTGGCTCTGAGGGGCAAGAGGAGTTGTGGACCACAACTCTGACATAAGGGCTAAGCCAGGCACTCAGGAGTAACCGTCCCTTAAATGGTAACATTGCAAAAGCACATTCAAGCTGAAATTGCAAGTTCAGGTGCTCAATGAAGGAACAAACTTTCAAAGTCAAGCTTATATACATCTTAGGAATTTTTGAATGTCAGCAGTCATTGAATTTAATACTCTTTGTTTTAATTAATAATAATGCATAACCACAGCCCATCCTCCACATACGCCAACCAGGACTGAAAACCTTTTCCACTTGGCACCCCCACTATTGTACAAGGAGGTATGCAACCCTTATGCCATCAACTGCTTAAGCAGCTGAGGCATGAGCCAGCCCTTGGCCTCTAAGGATGACCACCCCAACAGCTAGTCTGTGCTGCTGTAGAGGGTTGGCTCTTGTTTTCAGGCTCTGATTAAGCTGAATGACGTGAAAGCTTCAGCTACTGCTGAGACCTCATTATCCCACAGTCTAAAATGGAAGCTTGAATTCTCTAGAGATACGCAATGTGATGATCTTCACAAGATAGCTGGGCGTGCTGCTTTTGTCGATTTGACACAGGCTAGCATCATCCAAGAAGAAGGACCTTCAATTGAAACAAATCCTCTATCAGATTGGCCTATAGACAAGTCTATGGGCATTTTCTCCCTCCCTCTCCTCCTCCCTCCTCCTCCTCCTCCCTCTCCTTCTCCTCCCCTCTCCCTCTCCCTCTCTCCCTATTTCCTTTTCTTCCTTCTTCCCTCCCTCCCTTCCTCCTTCCCTCCCTCCCTCCCTCCCTCCCTCCTCCCTCCCTCCCTCCCTCCTTCCTTCCTTCCACATGGGACTCCTGGGTCCTGGAGTTTAGGATGATTGCTAGCCATGCTCCATCATGTGGATCAGAACTCAGGTCCTCTACAAAAGCAGCACATCCTTTTAATCACTGGGCCATCTCTCCAGCCTTTGTGGGGCATTTTCTTGATTAATGACTGATGGGGGAGGGCCCAGTCCATCATGAGTAATGCCAGCCCTGGGCAGATAGTTTCCCATCAGTTCCTGCCTCTGGTTCTCTGCTCTGAGTTCCTGCCCTGACTTAGCTTCATGAGAGACAGTGATGTGGAAATATAAGTCAAATAAACCCTTCCCTTCCCAATTGCCTTTGGTCATAGTATTTATCACAGCAATAGAAACCTAACTAGAGCAATGACCTAGCCAAACTCCTGTCATAGTTAGGATGTAAAAGTCTGACATTTATTTCCTCAGCTTTTATAGGCTTTCACATGAACAGTAAGGAAACTGTTGGATAAAATTCCAAACAAACTACATACACATCTATCTCCAAGAGAAGCAAACATTTGCCTTTACAGAGGAAGAAATTATTTGATTTATTAAGAGGTTCTTTTTTTAAAAAAATCAGATTTAGGTGGGACTTGTCTAAGAATATTGGGCTAGCTTGGCATAGTGGCACGTGCCTGTAATCTCAGGACTCAGGAGATAGAGGCAGGTGGCTCTCTGAGTTTAAAGTCATCCTGGTCTACACAGCAAGTTTTAAGACAGCCAAGACTATACCAACCTGGTCTGTTTGGTTCAGTATTATATGCATAGCAAAACTGCAGCTAACCTAGTACACAGTTGTTTTTCCTGTCCCTTAAACCAAAAGCAAAAAACAAAAAACAAAACAATATAATCTCAAGTTTTAAAGCTATCTATATACTTATTTAACTTATGTGTATTCACATGCATCTCTGTACATGAGTACACATGCTCTCAGAGACCAGCATGGGTTCTGGGGAAAAAAAAAAAAACTGGGCGTTTCTGCAAAAGCAAGTACTTTTAACTGCTGAGCCATCTCTCCAGGTGAAAGTTATCCTCTTGGTGCATATATAATAATATATAGTACCAGAGTTCAAGGTTAGTCACTAGATGCAAACTTAAGAAAGATTTATTACCATTTTCTGTATACACAAACCCCTGTGGTGCTGTGGACCCTTGTCATACGCAGGCTATACACAGATGTTGTCTTCTCTGAATGAGGAAGCTGAAGCCTAGGAAGGTCAAGTGAGTCACTCACACAAGATTAGTCAGTAGCCAAGGCTCAAACCCATTCATAGTAAGTCCATGCTTTCAATTCACTATTCTGCTATTTCTCTCTTCTGTCTTTTACCAAAATTAAAAATGAGACTTGGGAAGCCTATGGTTAAAGGAAGTGCCTAATCTGTACAGAGCACAAAAAAAGACATAAGCAAAAGCAGCTTGTGATTGGATAGTGCCTGGACTTTCCTATCCCAGTTTCCCTCTGTCTGTATCTGCATAGTCTCCATAGGAAGCTGTGGGAAAAACTGGCGGGGGCCGCAATGGAGTCCTGGGCCCACGCGGCAGAGGCCCGCGGTGGCAGGCCCGGGCCTACTCGACAGCGGCCCAGGACCTGCATGGTGGAGGCTGCCTGGAGGCCTCCAGGCAGCCTGTTTCACATACCGGAGAAAGGTCCCTGGTTCCAGTGGCTGGAGGCTTTGGCAGCGGCGGGCCCTGCAGGCCCCAATGATACGAGGAAGTCCTTGGTTCCAAAAGGGTTTATTGTCATGGCGGATGGTAGATGGATCTGGAAGTACCCCCCAAAACTCAGGGCAGACCTGAGTTAAGTAGGGAGGGAGGAAGGGGGAGGTTCTGGGGAGGAATGGTTAATTGGCTCCGCCCTCTGACCTTCATTAGTATGTAAATCCCTAGGGCCTGAGGCCTGTAGTTACACCCTCTACCTGTGCACTTTGGGAGGGGCTGTAATGGCCTACGTGACTGAACAATGTAGGTCTATGGAGATTGGACTGCTTGTTAGGACCCTGAGTTCTGGGGACGTGGCCGAACTCCTGGCGTTTCTCCCTTGGAGTCTCGGGGTTCTAGGCCCATGCCCAGCCAAGAACCAGGATACCCTTACGCAGTCCCACAGGAAGCCTGTCTCTACATTCTTTAGCAGTTCTCTCCTAAGCCCAGAACTGAGTGTGTTATACAGAGCATTGGTTTCCCCATTCATTACTACTGAGTGTACTATAGGGCACATTGGCTTCCCGTGATGTGTGCTTATGAATTCGGTTAGACTGGACAGTCAGTACGTGAGGTCAGGGGCCATGTGCACCAGTTTTGTTTTGTATTTTAAAATACTCACTTCTGGATTTCAAACCAGAGTGTATGGATGGTTTTCTTTTCTCCCTGTAGCATGTAACATGTTTTAGTTGTCAAAACAGATGGACCATCATACAGAGCCATGGGGGTCTTGCTCCTGCCTGAGGGCCCCGTGTGCGTAGGGTGGCCTTTTCATTGGGAATGGGTAAGTTCATGGTGTTTTTCTGGCAGGTGACCACACATATGTCTAAGGAGGGGAAACAGGCTTTCCGCTCACTCAAGTGTGCCCGTACGTCAGTGAAAGAATTCCCAAATATTTCTGCACACAGCGAAGCTGTGCCTATCATAGTCAACTTTATGTTTATGCAGAGAATGAGTCAAAAGAAAAAAGAAAAATGATATTTAGAGTTTCACTGAATATAACCAATGGATGACAAAGGAAAGCAAGTCAGATCTCCATGAAGGAACACAACGATTTTTTTTTAAAAGTTACTCTTTCAGTAATCTTGAGACAAAAGTTCATGGAAGTGTGAATATTCTCTTACTGGGGACACTGTCTATGGTTCTGTCAGTCCTAGGGTATGGGGAAAACTAAGGCACCTAAGTCACTTACTCTCCAGCTCAGAGTTTTAAAAAAACATAAAAACCTAGATTTTTTTTTCATAGCTACTAAACTACTCATTTATAAAGGTACATTTTATGCACTGCATAGTTTATAAAAATAAAACTAAGATTCAAGCATATTCTGGAAGCTTTGTAAACACATTAAATTTAAGGCACTGTTCTCCCATGTAAGAAGTAACCCTGCTGCATTTATTATGCTACAATGAATATCACAATAGAAAGGAGAGCACTGGCCATTCTAGTTGATAGATTTGAACCACTAGAAGCAAAAGCTGGGGCATTAATGGATAGGATATTAATGGATAGGTACAGAAACTTGAAAGAAGGATATGAAACTATTCATGTGGTTTCCCAGCTCCCTACCTGGGTGTGGTCCTCCTCTTGACTCTTCTGTGTGTATCATATGATTGAGAGCATCTCGGGACCTATAGAAACAGCTGGAGTGGCAGGCAAGCCTTGAAGCCAGGCCCTGTCCATGTTCTGCTGTAAGGGAGCACAAGCTGAAAAACATGGAAAGTGTAAAGGTTTATACAGTTCAATTCTGGAGTCTGGGAGAAAAGGAGAAAGAGTTACGGATGGTTGCAAGCCACACATGGGTGCTGGGAACTAAACTCTCGTCCTATGTAAGGGCAGTACCAATGAGCCTCCCTCCAACTCATTTTATTTTTTATGCGTGTGTGTGTGTGTGTGTGTGTGTGTGTGTGTGTGTATGTACACAGGTATCACTGCACATGTGTAGAGGTTAGAGGATAACTTTCTGCCATTGGTCCTCATCTTCCACCTTGTAGAGGCAGGGTAGGTATGTCTTGGTCTAGCTAGCCATTGTACTGCATACTCCATGTTTGCTAGCTCTGGGTCTTCTAGCTGATTCTCCGTCTCTGCCTCCCACCCACAGATGTGTGCCAGTGCATCTGACTTTTTACATACCTTTTCTGGGAATTGAACTTGGGTCAGCAGGCTTGCATAGCATGCACTTTTACTCAATGACCCTTTAGCAGGTGATCCTACACACAGCCCTTACCTCTGAGGAAGTCTTTTTCTTTCTCTAACCTAAGTGAACTGAGGAGTTCTTGGTTGTTTCTTGGTGAGTTTCCTCCAAACATACTTGTTTGATTTGGGAGCTATTGTCCCCTACTGTTTTCATAAAAATGTGGTGGGTTTGATATGTTAGCCCACTTGTAAAGGCCGGTGAGATGCATATGTACTGTAGAATGGTGAGCTCCTTGGTCCCCTAACTGGAGGCAGGGATGGTACAAAGTAAGCCCCTAGAATTTTCTCTGGGAGGTAAGGTCCATCAGTATGCATGTGTGTGTATTTGTGTGTGTGTGTGTGTGTGTGTGTGTGTGTGTGTAGATGTACACAGGTATCACTGCACATGTGTAGAGGTTAGAGGATAACTTCTATTCATCTAGTATAGAAGAAAGGCAGCTGCCACCTGCCCTTCCAAAATGAGCAGGAATGGTTGTACACTTCCATGAAATACATGGGAAGGATCCTAGATTCATACTAACTTTAATTTCTTATTAATTTTAATTATGAGTTTCATACATCCATATGATAAACTTTAGTCATTTGACTCCTATCTTCTCTCTCTCTCTCTCTCTCTCCTCTCTCTCTCTCTCTCTCTCTCTCTCTCTCTCTCTCTCTTCTTGTGGAACCCTCTACTTCTTTTGAACGTGGCCCATTAAATTTAATTAGAGTTTCCTGCCTGGGTGCTGGGTGTGAGTGGAAGGTTAATGTAAATACATCATTCCAAGAGCCGCACATACATATTTCCTGGGGAATAGAGGCTATAAGCAGGAGGTCTGGACTTCTGTAAGAACTCAGGCTGCATGGTCACCCTGGCCATTGGGACCTTAAGTGAGGGGCCCATTCTGGGCTGTAACTGGTCCTACGAGTGAAGATAAGTTGTATCATGGTTTTGGAAAACAAAAATAATTAGCCAAACAAAAGATTACAGATCTGTGGGAAAAAGTAAAATACTCCCAGAGAAGGTGAAAATAAGCCATGGTTTGTTTGTTTGTTTTTTTTTCCCCTGTAGCCATAAGGTGGAAATCCTGGGGGCTTATTTTCTCATACTTAAGGAAACTCACACAGTTCTGATGGTCCCTGTTCTCTGTGTGTGTGTTTCTCTCTGTCTCTCCCTCTTCTCTCTCTCATACACATACAAGCACACACAGACGTACATGCATGCGCACATGTGTGTATACTTGACTAGCTAGACATTAAAAGAAGAAACTCAGTTGCTTAGATCTCCTACAGGTGAGTGCTTCTCACAACAAGAGTCAAGTTTCACAGGAACCCGGAGTCTAGGCCCTAAGTTTATGTATCTCTCTGTTAAATGAAGAAGGCTGGATATTTAATGGCTATTGCTTTTTACTGGTATGGCTCACTGTGAGAAAGAGCAGCAGATGGCAAACTGGGGCATTTTCAGTTTCTTTGCTAGCTCAAACTATAAGAAGAAAATGAAGCCTGGTGATTGTGTTGCATTGATGAAGCGATTGAATTGAAGAACATTCCGTAACACATGTCCCCATCTCCTCCACTGTACTCAGGGCATGAAAAACCTAGCAGAGCTCATTTAAAAGGACTTCTCCTTCATTGTGTTAGTATTGTGATGTGTCAATCCACTATGACCGGATATCATAGAAAGGATGGGCTAGAACCTGGTGTTTAGTTCTCATTCCTAGGGGCTGGCTAACGGGCGCGAGTGAAGGGCATTCTGCTTGGCTTGACGATGACCACCTTCCTGTTATATTTTTTCATTTCCAGAGGGGATGCTCTGGTGTTTTATTCTTTTTAAGGAACCAGTCCAGTCATGGGCCTCGCCCTACGACCTCATCTAAACACAATCCCTCTCACAGCCACTACCTCGAATGTATCATTCTGTGGGGAATTAGTGCTTTAACATGTGGTACAGGAGGGAGAATACAACCATGCGGTCCCTAACAGAGGGATGGAAGATGACTTCTGATGAAAGATGGTAGGGCCTAGAATGCCCAAAATTAACCTGTAAGCCCTACCTGCCCAAGGACCAGGTAACTTCCTGGAATGCTGGGAGTTGTAGTTCTTAAAAAAAAAAAATAACAAAGCCTCATGGGAAAGTACATAGGTTGTCTTCATAACCCGCCCTCCCCTCAACCCCCGCAACACATGTCTTGAGGCCATTCACCTCAGAAATTCTAGGGAATAGTCATATTTAATATTTTAAAATTTGCTTCAAATTTGGCCCAAATAGTGGAATGGCTTTTTCTCCGGTAAATCTCAGGATTAACAATCCAACAAATACAGGACCACTTCCTTCCTGAGGTTCTTATACATCAGAAGAACGGAAGTAAAAGACTGCGAGGAAAAGGAGCAATGGAGAAACATTGCTCCTGAAAGAACAGCAGCAAGTTCTGCCAACTATAGATTTATATTTATGACCTGAAAACTTATATTATTCTATATTTTCTGGGGTCAAGAATCCAGGCATGCTTCCGGATTACCCACTACCTGAAGGCTTGGGTGAAATGTTACCACAGAGCTTCTAAGGTCTTGTCTTGGTCTTTAGCACAGGGACATGGGCTGTTGGCTTCACTTTCTGCCTGGCTGATGCCAGAGGGCAGCCCACGGGTCCTTCCCATTTGGGTCTCTCCAGCCAGGCCTCTCAGTTCTCCAAACAGCCTTAAGGCAACAAATGGAGGGAGTCTGTCAGCAGACAGTTATTTCCCGTTTGTTAAAGGATGTCAGCGGGACCCACCCACACCACCGGGAACAGAGAGCACATAGGGGAACAGAGTGTGACGGGTTTGGAAGTAAGGAGCTTCTGCAGAGACACTTCTGTCTCTCGATCAGAGTGTTGAAACAACGGACTCCAAAGAAATGGGGATCTCCGTGGGAATCTCATTCTGGGAGAAGGAAAAGGTGCCAGCCACAGGGGCATCTTGTCTCCTGGAAAGAGATGTCACACAAATCTAACGATTTGTCAGACCCCCTTGTGGCTGACACTGAAGGCCAGGTAATGAGGGTCAGTGGTGGGTAGGACCAGGCTGCCACTGTGACTGTGTAGATCTGCGGATCCTTGCCCATCATTAAACTTTGGTCTCACATCAGGATAGCCTGGAGGGGGAGGGGCATCCCATGGCTCTCCTTGTTCCTCTTCCCTATGTGGCCGCATCAAATAACATCTTTTTTTCTGCTTTCTACTTTAAATTTGGCTCTTTTATTTGGCTCCTTAGAGATGGGTGGCCTGGCATGACTTGGGGCAGAGGTTGTAGTCCCGAGTCTCATACCATCAGGAGCCAGGTCACTGGGAACTGTTTCCTTTCAGTTGCCATATTGATTGAAACTACTATAGATTCACAGACTGGTTTTAAGAGATAATATAGAGAGACCAGGTAAACATGTTGTTCATTTTCTTCCAAAGTGACGTTTTGCAAACTGCAGTAGTGACATCACAACACGGGTTAACACGGATAGATGTCACCAAAGTTAGTGATGTCTCCCAACTTATTTTTGTGAGCTTATTTCTATACTGCTCCATGGCATGTTCCTATAGCAAGGACAGTCTATATCACGATGTTCCTGCATCAAAGATACTTCACTTTACAGGACTGTGTTTGAAGCTACATACAAGAGTGTGCCCGTGATTCCTGTCACCCTAATATGCAAGAGCACGGGGCTAAGGATGTGGCTAAGTGGAAGAACTGGATCAGTGTCCTTAATACTTAGCCACAGGTTCAACCCCAGCAACATAAACAATGGCAAGACAAACACTTTTAAAATCCTTGGTTACATAAGTTCCAAGACAGCCTAGGTTATATGAGACCTTGTCTCAAGAAACCAAACCAAATGAAAAACATTAACTTGTACCCAATGCCCCCAAATTCTCATCCCATTTCACCATTATTACAGAATCCAGAATTGTATCACGGGAATCAGGCCAAGCCTTTAAGAACGGGTCCCTGGGATAAGTCCCTTTCCACCTATGGTTCCATGGTATAGACAGAAGATTTGGATCCTTTTAAAACATAGATATTGAGACCCTAATCCCCAGAGTGCTACTTGAAGATGGGACCTCTGGGAAATAACTAGGTCACAAGTATAGAGTCTTTCTGATTGGTCAGAGCACTCACAGGAAGAGACAAGGGATTGCTCATTCCTCTTCCTCTCTGCCATGTGAGCACACAGATGCCACCCCAAGAGAGCCTTCACTAGAACCCTACCATGCAGCTACTCTGTGGGCTTCCCTGCCTCTTGAGCCCTGAACAGTCAAGTTCAACCTGTAAGCTACCATAGACAGTTGTATCCTCCTGTTATACCAGCTGGTTGGAGGCAGCCTGCAAAACTAAAGATTATCTGCCCAGCCTCCTTCCCAGGTCCCAAGCTGCGACGGTTGTTTCATCGTGTTTCTTTATCCACTGTGCATCCATCTTCCATGCCTGCCCGCCCACCCTGTGGTCCTCAGCTACATCACCAGACAAGACAGAAACCTTATAGAGGCTGTTTAAGATGCTCTAACAGTTGTTCCAGGTCAAATCTCTGTAATAAATCTTCATATTGTCTTCCACGAATGTCAATCACATGCAGCCATTTGTTTTTTCTGCTTGAACCCAATTGATCTCTGTGCCCGCAGGGCAGATCAGTGCCCTTATCACTAAGCCATGGGCAGTGCGGAGAAAAGCCAACCATCAATTACTTTATACAACATACCCACAGGATTTAATGAAACCAATGCCACTCAAACCATGGGTTAAATTGTAGCCTATAAACAGGATTGGCTGAAAACCCTGCTAAGCTCACAGAGCAGTGCCTTGCTCAGCCATCCTCCCAGAAGCTCCCTCTTGCAGTAGGTGGGAACAAATACAGAGAGAGACCCACAACTAGAGAGTGGGCAGAGAATGAAAGCACTTGAACCATCCAGTCTTAAATGGGATGTCTCTATCAAATCCCTCCCCTTAGGGTTCAGAAACTTTGTGGAAGAGGAGATGGAAAGATTGTAAGAGCCAATGGGAGTGGAAGGCATCAAAGAAACAAGGCTGTCTAGACGAAACAGGGCTGATGCATACATAAATTCATAGGACTGTGGCAGACTTTGACTGGGTCAAAGCCAGATGGGGGTCTCAGCCCTGAGAGGGGAAGTAGACATGTTCCCCCACCCCCATCCCTAACCTAAAAGTTACCTCCAATTGACAACTACTTGAAAAGAAAACAAAATTACGTTTTCTCCAACAAAGTCTCACTGGGAATGCCAACACACTTAGGGGTAGGCCCCAGCCCCAGCCCCGCAGGAGATGAGCAACACAGTGAACTCAATGGTGTTTTTAGAGTTTTTGTCTCGTCTTGCTTTGTCTAAGCACTTTTTCTGCCTTCCATGTTTTCTGCTTCTATATTATAGTTTACTATTTTGTGTTTTTATGGGATTTGTGTGGGGCACAAGTGTGTGTGCACAAGTGTGTGTGTGGGGGGGTGTCGGCATCTGTATGCATTTCTTGTGCTTCTTTTCCTTGGCTCTTTTTTCCTTCTGTTTGTCATGTTTTGCTTTAGTTGCCTGTTTTCTAATGAGAGAAAGAGAGGATATGGATGTGGGGCAGGAGGGAAAATCTGCGTGGAGTTGCTGGAGAGGAAACTGTGATCAGAATATATTGAATGAAAGAAATCTATTTTCAATAAAACTTAAACTGATATCTACACTTAGAAAAAGAAACCCAGTTCCCAATACCTTTAGGCTCCAACTCTACTTTGCACACTTTCCCTCTAAGGAACTCCGCCATTTTATTAACATTCATATTTATTGACATAATGCATGGTTGGACTTATGTACTCATTAGAAGACAGGAGACTTGGGCATAGTTAACATAGCGAAGCTGTACTCAGCCAACTTTACCCATACAGTCAGTGCCAGCTCCCAGATTTATATCTTTGTACAGATTGGGGTCCTCTTACAGGGAATGTGACTAACTCTGACAAAAGACTGAGAGCGCTGGCCCTGTGTAAGATTCTGAGGAATAAGCTTGTCATAGATATAAGTTTGAGTGCGAGAGCTCAGCAAGTTAAAACAACCTCTCACAGATGAAGACAGGTACACTCCTCAGGGGAGAATCATCCACTAAGGGGAAAAGACTTCTCTCCAAGGCTGCAATGGAGAAGAACTGCTATACACAGAGCTGAGGGGGAGGGAATGCTTGACTACTTTCACCTGCCAGTCTAATTAGTGCTGGTGACAAATGAGTGACAGATGCCATCCCCTGTGCACCACCACACCCCTTGTTACAAGAAAATGAAGCACCCCCAACATGAAACCGGTGACCCCAGGGTAGCCCAAAGCCAAACATGTAAATTCTGAAAGGGAAAAATGCATGAAATGGTGAGCAACAGACTCGGCATCTGTGGGGTGAAACAGTGCACCCACACTCTGACACCTGCTCTCCCCTCTAGGGCGTAGCCCTAAACTGCCTTTTAATTAACTTGTGTCCTGATCCAGTAATCAGCTTGATTCAACTATAACTAGTTCTTGCTAGAGAATTATATGTCATCATCATTGTCGTCATCATCATCTTGCTTTATCTTAGTAGTGGGACAAATTCTTTTGTCTCCATCATGGGTACTATTCTCATTGGATAACCTTTGGCTTCTAAGACTCTAGAAAGTTCCATGGAAGGATTTTTTCAGATTATTATTTTTAAATCTCTAGTATATGTTGGGGCTGTGTTGTCTGTGGTCCTTGGCTAGAGTCATTTATTGCCCATCAGAACAGCCAACTCTGAGGAGTAGCTATGCTCCAAATCTTAACATTTCCTCCTTCATCTAGCTCTGTCCTAATTTGGACTTTTGAACAAGTGTGTCTCAGTCTGCCTAGCTGACTTGTGTATTTTCTTTTTCAAAGAAATTGTAAGTGTATCTTAAAAAAAAAAAAAAAATTCCTGCAATTTCAATAAAGAAAAAGAAACAAAAGAAAAATCTGTACTAATTCTACCACGCAGAAAATAGCTGTGTGGGCATTTGCTATTTTCTTTCTAATCTTTTCTCTATCTGTGAGCGTGTTCATATGTAACAGTTCTTAAAACATGTGCCAAAGTTGGGGATGGCAGCCAATGCCTGTAAGGACTTGGTAGGTGAAGGCAAGAGGAATAGGAATTCAAGGTCATCTTTGGATACATAGGGCCAGGTTAGATTACACGATACTCTGTCTCAAAAGAACCAAATAACAAGAACAAAACATGCCATGCACACACATGTGCATACACACACACTAAAGCAAAAGCATACCAAAGTTAAAAGTATAAATTACTTTTTTTTCCTTCTAGGAAAGCAGGAACATGAAACAAAGCTGTAAATGATATCCCATATCTCTGATACCACTGGTGCTTAAAATTTCCTCAAATTTGTCCATGGATTTATTGTTGTTGTTATTACTATGTCTGTTTTTGATTTTTAAGGCAAGGTCTCACAGAGCTCAGGCCAGCGTTGGTTTTGCTTGGTAAATCCTGCCTCTGCATCCTTGGTGCTAGGACTAAAGGTATGCACTACCACACCCAGCTGAATTTTATTTTTATTTATGAATAAATGTGTGAACATTCAGTGTTATGCTGTATTTTCTCTGATACTTACTTCACTTCTGTTGTTCTCCTTTGTCCTAATCATAGTATTATGATCTATCTTCATTTAACATTTTTTTTTATTGTTGAGGCAGGGGTCTTTCTACAGAGCTCTGTTGGCCTTGGACTTGCTATGCAGCCCAGGAAGCTGGCCTGGAATTCAAAATCTTCCTGCTCAGCATCTGGAGTGCTTTGCATCTGGAATGCTGCCATACAGTGCTGGTATATCATACCTGGCAATTAGCGTTTTGATTTGACCATCTTTAAAACAACAGAGGCATTCAGATGTTCAACTTAGTAGTCTCCACTCCCTCAACTCTTGATACAGATATATCTAAAACTGAACCACAGCTGACATCAGACCTTTCTGTTTTCTCCTTGGTTTGCTGGTTTCACTTGTGGTATTGGTGCACACCATGGAATATCAATCATATCCATCCTTGTGCACTACATGTCTGTAGAACTTTCCAACCAATTCAACCTCACATATTTCTCATAAATGCCCTGCATGGCAGTGGAGAGACCATGACTGCCCATTGATGCTTTAATTCCAGATTTTCTTGATAAGCAGTGTAGAAGTGAAAGTAGTGTATAACTATGAAAATGTTTTGGAGTAGAAATTTGATTACCTGTATGTTTATACAGTTATAGTAACATTGTACATAGTTGGGTTCTAAATTCTTCTGAATTATTATGAGATTACCACTGTATTACCCACTGACCTACAATTTGCTCTGAAAACCAAAGTTGGCTCTGAATGTGCAGCAATTCTTTCTCTGCCTCCGAGTGCTAGGATGTGGCTCAGTGGTAGAGAATTCTGCATACGGCTCTGGTTTTGATCCCAATGCCTGAAAATGCTTTCTGAAGGCTGTTGTTGAACTAGTCCATAATTAGGCTTTGGATTTCTTTTAGTTACTGTTGTATTTCCAGGAAGCGACACCATGACCAAACCAACTCTTATTAAAGAAGACATTTAACTGGGGACTTGCTTACAGTTTAGATGGTTCATCCATTATCACCATGGCTGAAAGCAGACAGGCATAGCATTGGAGCAGTAGCTGAGTGCTTTACATCCTGATCCACAGGGCGTCAGACAGAGAGGGAGACACTAGATCTGGCATGAGCTTTTGAAAGCTCAAAGGCCATCTCCAGTGACACACCCCCTGGAACAAGGCCACGCCTCCTAATCCTTCCCAAACAGTTCATCAACTGGGGTCTAAACATGCAAGCATGTGAGCCTATAGCAGCCATTCACCTTCAAACCACCATAGGGCTCATACTACGTTTGCCTGAGGAATTCACTATAATATTTGTAGAAACTGATGTCTTAACAATGACTGAGTGCCGAGCAGTTTACATACCCGCTTGTCTTTAACGCCATGTTAACTTTATGAAGTGGGTGATGACCTGTACCAGGTCACAAGGCTCCTCTGCATCCATTTGGATTTCTGTGTGCTCGGTCTTTGAGCACTTCTTTTATTTCCAGTCTTTGCGGCCTGATATCCTTCTAGACATGACTGGAGGCACTGCTGAGTGTATTCACAACTAACCATCAGACCCTGTGTTCCTCTGCTCCTGAATACAGCCCTACACATAGAAGACAGAAACCCTGGTTACCTGTGTGGTTAAGATCTGCCACCCGAAGCAGGACTTTCCAGAACATTCCTGTGGCTCACCAATCCAGTACCAGTTTAGGAGTAAGGCCTGTCTGTCTTCACTATAGTCTCTTGACAGGAAACCATTCATCATTGAGTAGAATTAATTATGGGTGATTATGTATCTAAATCTTTATTAAAAGTTACACGTTAGTACTCTTTGCACTTAGAATTTTTTGTACATGTGACCTAAAGATCCCTTTAAATGAAATGAGGCAATTGACCTAATTAGCTATAATGGGAAAAAGTAACCTGGAGCAGAATGTTTCTTGAGACCCTCCAGAGAAACAGGTGCAATAGCTTCATATACATGTAAATTAGAATACAGTTTTGGTCGTAACTGATTCCGTATGAGTGATTTCATGACAATACTGTTTTCTTCTTTATCATTGCTATAACGAGATTTAGAGGTGATCATGACTGAAGATTTATTATATTAATTATGGTGTTGTTTGTATGATGATTTAGAGTTATTTGTTTGTTTGTTGTGAACCAGGACTTTGTGTGGCCATACTGTGTTTGTATAGCCTATGCTCAACTGAATCTCCTGATCTTCCTGCATCTAGTTCCCAAGTGCTGATTACAGAGTTGAGCCACCATGCCCACTAATGCCTTGTAATTAAGCAAGGTTTTCCCTCCAAGTCCTTGAGAAATCTATCCAATTGAGAAAAGTTCATTTCAACTTTATGGTCACAAACCCACAACTTGGACAGACTGGATGATGTGCTTAGAAAGCAAAAATTTACCATCTTCTAGCTATAAGCCATAGTAAACCTACCAGGTTAGGTGATTTTTTTCTTTGATTTTCCACAAATATTAATAGATTAAATTGCTTAGAAAGGAAAAATGGGACAAAAGGGAAAGCTTGTGAGATTGTGATTGTAAGGAGTTCTAGACATGGTGGTGCACACTTGTAAACCCAACACTTGGGCAGTGGAGACAGGAAAGTTAGGAGTTCAAGGCCAGCCTCTGCTACACAATGTCTTTGAGGTTAGCTTGGGCTATATAAGACTTTATCCCAAAACAACAACAAATTAAATACAAAAAGTGTACTTAATTCCATAACTATTCTAAATTATACAGTTGCCTGGAGTCTGGGTGATTCAGAGAGTTTCTATGACTCATTTTCTATCTTGAACCTGCTAGTGTGAGAAAAGGTACTTTATGTAGCTCCTTGTAATATGCCACAGAGAAGTGTTAGAAGACAGAGAAATGAAGGCTATGTAGCGTTTTAAAATGCCTAGAAGAAAAAGTACATGGTTTTAGATTGTCAGTATAACATTACAGAAGGGACAAAGCACATGGCAGTAGCTGTACACGGAAGAAATAAAGCAAATTTCATCTCCCAGGAGTTTACATTACAGAAAAGTAAAGGGAAAACAAATTAAATACAGAACTGTCTTTTTGTACTTGTTCTTGCTTAATGACAAGTCACAAAATTATAACGTTCCCATCATAGTTACTACCCAGTAATGGTTCAATCCCAGTGAAATGACAGTAATGAATAGATTCGTCACCTCTGTGGCTAACCCATAGAAACATGAACATAAATTACTGTTGGGACTTTATGTGTTTTATGACATCACTAAATATATGTGTATGTTTTTCAACCACAAAATGAATGCATGCTTGTTGTGAAAAGAGAAAAATATAGTCTACAGTGTTAGAAAGCGAAGACAAGTTTGTTTCGTATTTCTGAGACTGGGACTATAGGCCTTATGCTCACACAGTCAGGACTTTAATCATGGGAGGCTTCCTAGCCCCGTGTACGGACAGTTAAAAGCAACATCAACAACAAAACAACATATTTTGGGGCCAGTGAGATGGCTCAGCATGTAAAAAAGACACTTTTGCAAATCTGAGTTCAATCTCTAAATCCCACAGTGAAGGAGAGAACCAACTCCTGAAAGTTGTTCCCCAACCTCCCGTGCTTCATACACACACACACACACACACACACACACACACTTGATAGATATAAGGTCCCAGTACAGCCAATACTGGCCTCAAACCCATCAAACGTTCTGTAATTACAGTTGTACCTCTATGTCTAGCTCCTAGGTTTTAAAAGCTAAATTGAATGTTTCAAATGTTACATGG
Organism: Mastomys natalensis; assembly: GCA_021653895.1. Classification (NCBI taxonomy): domain Eukaryota; kingdom Metazoa; phylum Chordata; class Mammalia; order Rodentia; family Muridae; genus Mastomys; species Mastomys natalensis. Next base: position 355,184 of record JAJTUV010000053.1, on the reverse strand, counting down.
AGGAGACAGACATTAGGAAGGAGCCCTTTCTATGAGTGTCTCTCCAGTAGACATCCTCTCTCTATGTCTTTTTTTAACTGGCTAGTGCTTGCGAACCCCTGAGACCAGTCACCATGAATCTGAAAGCTTGAACTTGTGGGAAGTGACTAAGGTTGCTGAATCATCATCTCACGGGGTGTTAGCTGCAAGAACCCTGGCTGCTTTGGTTCCTGTCCCTCCAGAGGAAAAGTGTCACATTGTTCTTCCAACAGATTCATTATTTAAGATGCAAGAAAATGGATTCTAATTAGCACAGAAGTATCAAGACAACATAAATACATGTTACTTTAGCTAGAGCATTGGAACTGAGAAGCAAGGTATTAACCATTGCTGGTTTATATAGAAGCACTTCACCTGTATGCTATAATTTAACTCTCAAGTAGACCACACGAGGTAAGTGTGTTTAACACTTTCTCTAAGGAGTCTCTGAGAATTAAGTATTTGCAGGGCAAATATTGCAAAATTTAAGCTCACACCCAGATTCATATGGTTTTTTTTTCATGTGTGTGAGTACTTTGCCTGCATGTATGTCTGTGAACCATATCATGCCTTATGCCTTTAGCAATCAAAAAAAGACATTGGATTCCTGGAATTACAGATGGTCATAAGTTGCCTTGTGGGTGCTGAGAATCAAATCTGGGTCCTCTGAGGCAGCATGCACAGGGTCTCTGCACAGGTCTAAGTCAGATGGGCCCCCGACTCTGAGAGTGGAAGTGGACACAAGCCTTAACCCATCCTTAACCCGGAAGCTATCTCTAATTGACAACTGCCCACAAAGACAAAGTTAGTTTTCTCTAACAGCCTCACTGGCTATACAAAGTCCACTTAAGGGCAGGCCCCATCGTGCCCAGTAGGAGAAGAGCAACACAGAATGAACTCGGTGGTATTTATAGAGGTTCTTTGTCTCCTAGTGCCTTGGCTCGGCATTTCCCTTTACCTTATGTGTCTTTCGCTTCTATATTATGGTTTACCATTTGTGTTTTTATGAGAGTCTGTGTGTGCAAATGTGTGTCTCTGCATCTATATGTGTTTCTTGTGCTTTTCTTTGACTCTTTTTTTCTGTTTGTTTTGTCTGTTCAGTTTTTGTTTGTTTGTTTTTTTTGTTGTTGTTTTCTAATGAGAGGAAGAGCGTGGATTTGGGTGGTGGGCAAGTAGGGAGGTCTGGATGGAACTAGAAGAAAGGAACCTTGATCTAGATATATGGTATGAAAAAAAAATCTATTTCAATGAAACAAACCCAACCTGGTCCTTGGAAGAGCTGAGGTGCTCTCCAGCACGAGCACATCTAGCCCTGTGACAGAATTTTTGACTTCTCATCCTTTAAACAGTATAATTTACATGGCATTCAATGAACACATGAAGCTTTTTATAGCCCCAAGGGGCCCTGGAGCCAGTGTTCCCTCCCTGCCCAGGAATACCAAGGGATGAATGCGCCTGCATCCAGCTCCCACTGTTAAATGGCCACTATGATTGGATTTCATGAATATAAATGGCTAGTCATCAGTTCATCTGTTGGAACTTACTCTTTAAAAAGAGGTATCGCTTGTTTGCCAAACTCATTTGTAAGCTAAAGTCAAAGAAATAACCCAAGTAGAAAAGGGTGGATGTTGTCTCCAGCTGTTAGGTGAAAGCTGAGTTTACAGTTGAGTAGAAACTGGCAGGAGTATAAAGACTGATGTTAATTATCTGTGTCTTCAAGGAGAACGCTATATTTAAGGAAGCCTGTGTAGTACTCACACAAGATCCTACTGGACACATTAAAGTGTACTTGTTGGCAGTTATGTTGAGATAAAAACCAGTTGGTTTCTTCTATCATAAAGCACATTTTGGCAAGGATATTTATTAAGCTTTGAGTGGTAGGGAAAGAGAGGGAAAAGCTAGAGGAATTAGGATGTGAATAAATGCCAATGTGGAGATGCTAGATGATGGCTGTGAGATTCTTTGGCTAGAAGTGATTTTTAAAAGCGTGAAATTGATGTATGTTATAGCCTGTAGCTCCTCTTCCTGTCTCTCTCACCTTGAAAATTTATATACTATATTCTGATCATGGTTTCCCCACTTCTCTGAGTCTTCCTTTGGAGCCAGCCTGGCTCTGACTTCTTCCTCAGTTTCTAAAGTTCTAAACTAAGCTGTGAGCCCGGTAATACTTGCAGCCCTAAATGACTGCCATTATTTCTAAATTTAGCCTTTTGATTTTTAGTAAATTTCCTAAAATTTATCTCTAAATCTGAATTGTTTAGGTTTTCTGTGACCATGAGATATAAGCAATGTTGACTGTCACATACATGAAAGCATCTTGGAAGGAATGACAAGTCCTGGATGTTCTCGTGGAGAAGGAATGGACCAATCTCCGTGGTTACCTGGGTATAACATGTGCTTCAAACCCGGCTTCTACTTCAGGATGGAATCCCTTTCACTTGTGGGAATGTAGCATCTTCATAACTATGTCCAAATACCATGATGCCATATTGTAGATTTAAAAGTCTTTCATTTAGTAGACTTTAATTTTTTTTTTTTTATGTATTTAGGTAGGCCTGGGTGAAGTCAAATCTGCATCCTCCTGCCTTAGTGTCTCAAGTGTGTATTCACTTGTGCCAGGCATGGTTCAAAGTGCTGGAGTGGAAGTGGCAAAAGGCAGAAGCATACTCTTTGCTTCTTGGAAGCTTTAGTGGGGAAAGATCAATTAGGAAGAAACCAATAGAAAACCCAATTTAATATTAGCTTGAGATGAGTAGGAAGATGTGACACATAGGAGGAAGCAGGGACAGGATCAGATAATCAGGGATATCTCAGACTGCACTGACCAGATAATCTTGGTTGGTACCCAAGACCACTCTTGAGTAAATGACAGGAGTCAGTGTTCAAAGACTCAAGGGAAAGACCTTCCAACTGAGGGAGTGGAAAATGTAGAGTCCCCAAGCAGGAATGGAATCATACTTAAGAATGCATATGGGTCAGGTAGTGGTGGTCCATGTCTTTAATCCCAGCACTCAGGAGGCAGAGGCAGACAGATCTCTGAGAGTTCAAGGGCAGCCCAGTCTCCAGAGTGAGTTCTAGGACAGTAAGTCTACACAGAAAAACCCAGTGTACTGGCTGGTTTTGTTTGTCAACTTGACACAAGCTGGAGTTATCACAGAGAAAGGAGCCTCCTTGAGGAATGATTCCATGAGATCCAGCTGTAAGGAATTTTCTCAATTAGTGATCAATGGGGGGAGGGCCCAGCCCATTGTGGGTGGTGCCATTCCTGGGCTGGTAGTCTTGGGTTCTATAAGAAAGCAAGCTGAGCAAGCCAGGGGAAGCAAGCCAGTAAGTAACATCCCTCCATGGCCTCTGCATCAGCTCCTGCTTCCTGTCCTCCTTGAGTTCCAGTCCTGACTTCCTTTGGTGATGAACAGCAACATGGAAATGTAAGCTGAATAAACCCTTTCCTCCCCAACTTGCTTCTTAATCATGATGTTTGTGCAGGAATTGACCAAGCCATCTCAGTTAGTCACTGGGTTCTCCAGGTGGGAGTGAGGATTGAAGAGAAAAAGACAATTAGACAACAAACACTATAACAGGACCCCAGCCAGCTCTGAAGCTGAAGGAGAGTTTAATTTTTTCCAGTCTTATATCATCCAGGGTTCAAACAGAGACTATGGTCAGTCCTTGAGGTATAAACAAAGCAGTCAAGGAACAAACAAAGCATAAATAAAGTAGTCAAGGAACAAGCAGGGCAATAAACAAAGTCCCATGGTCACCATGTTTAAGGGTTTATCAGAATAATCCAGATACAAGGAATACAATACATTCCATGTCTGTATTTGTCTTGAGGCTACTTCATTGTTCCAGCCCAATATCAAATTCTTGCCAAATTCCTAGAAGTGGCCCCAAAAGCTCACCACAAGGAATAGAAACCCTGACTAAGACAAATTGGTACAGCATAGTGGGGTATTCCTGTGACAACCTGACCATGTTTTGGGAGGGCTGTGTAAGGACTTTGGAACTTTGGGATAGAAGAGCCATTGGGTGTTAAGAGCTCTTGAGGGATGTTCTGTAGGAGCTTGGAAGACAATGTTGAGAACAGTGCAAACAATGGAGGCCTGGCTTGTGAAATTTCAGAAGGAAGATTAAAGACTCTTATCAGATCCATTGCTATTTTGATTGTGGAGATTCTGTGGTTTTGGTTAGCTGGGGCTGAAGAATCAGCTGTGATTAACACGATACCAGACTACTCAAGTGAAACCTTTGCATTATTGGGACTATTGATGCGGGTTAGCTAGAGCTAAGAAATTAGTGGTGATTAAGAAGAGACTAGTGTCGTTGAGGTGAAATCTTCTGGGAAGTGTTTTCTGAGAGCACAAAGAGGCTGTGTTCCAGAGATAGTCAAGGTTGTACCTCGTGCTGTGGATGGACTTGGTAAGTGTGTAAGAGTCAACCAGGTGGTGTTGGTTTTGAAGGCACAAAGGGGTCATGAAGAGCAACTGAGGCTTGGCACTGTGAGAGGCCAAGGAAGATCATTGGTGAAAGTGCAGCCTCAGTTGCAATTGATGGCCCAGGACTGAAGGGGTCGAGGCTTGCACCATGAAGAGAGCCTATGAGAGGCTATTGGTGAAGTCTAGTTGCAGCAGAAGACAGCAGTGTTTTGGAGATGCCAGTACCATGAGATGACCACCCAAACCAGCAGCAGCAGTGGAGTATGGGCAGCTGGAGCCTAGAAGACAAGGTGTGTAGCTGGATACAAAGGGGCAGAGCGGTGGACCCAGAATGACAAGTTGACTTTGGAGGACGATCCCAAAAGGGAAAGTAGTGGAGCCCAGGAATTTAAAGAGATGGTATTTAGGGATATTTTAGTATTGAATTTGAAAGACTGTGGCCTTTAATTTTTCACTTGGTAAATAGAAAGTAAAGGGGGTGGAGCCACGCCAATTTAGTCCAGACTTGGGATCAAGGTGGAATTTTAGTTCGAGCAGCATTGGTTACAGAGTGAGTTGGGACTGGTTACAAGAATTTGAAACCTAAAATAAAAAAAAAAGAAAGTAAGTGATAGTGATGTGTTTGTGTGTCAAGTTGACAAGGAGTCAATTGTACTGGCTGGTTTTGTGTGTCAACTTGACACAAGCTGGAGTTATCACAGATAAATGAGCTTCCCTTGAGGAAATGCCTCCATGAGATCCAGCTGTAAGGAATTTTCTCAATTAGTGATCAAGGGTGGGAGGGACCATTGTGGGTGGTGCCATCCCTAGGCTGGTATTCTTGGGTTCTATAAAAAAGCAAGCTGAGCAAGCCAGGAGAAGCAAGCCAGTAAGTAACATCCCTCCATGGCCTCTGCATCAGCTCCTGCTTCCTGACCTGCTTGAGTTCCAGTCCTGACTTCCTTTGGTGATGAACAGCAATGTGGAAGTGTAAACTGAATAAACCCTTTCCTCCCCTTGCTTCTTGGTCATGAATAGAAACCCTGACTAAGACACCCAGTCTCAAAAAACAAAAGAAAACAAAACAAAAATAAATGCACATATGGAATTCTTTAGAAAGCCAGGGTGCTAGCCAGGGTTGGTGGTGCTTGCTTGTAATCTAGCAGTTGGGAGATGAGACAGAAGAATTAGGAATTCAAGGTCATCTTGGCTACATCATGAATTTGAGGCTATCCTGGGCTACATAAAAACCCTCTCAACAAACAAACAAAGGCAAAAGAGAAAAAAGAAATAAGAGAAGAAAAGGCAAACCAGCTGCTTCGAAGGCACAGAGTGAGGAAAGGAGCTAGAAGGTGGGAACATGGCAGCATCCAGGCAGGCATGGTACAAGAGGAACTGAGAGTTCTATATCTTCATCTGAAGGCTGCTAGCAGAATACTGACTTCTAGGAAGCTAGGACAAGGGTCTTAAAGCCCATGTCCACAATGACGCACCTACTCCAATAAGGCCACACCTCCAAATAGTGCCACTCCCTAGGCTAAGCATATACAAACCATCACAACATCTGATGCTCATTTTTTGATGATCAAATTAACTATTCTATGGAGAGTGAGTTACCAAAGATTAAATCCAGAGCCAAGAAGCCAGTTGGGGGAGCAGACGGGGAAGATGGTATTGACTCGAAATCCAAGCAAACAGAAGACATAAGACTGCATTAAACTGGAAAAAAGAGCATAGCAAGGAGCTGTGATCTGCCCAGTGGATACTGATGCCACTTACAGAGGTTGGGGTGCCTTGGAAGAGAAAATAGTTTATGCCTTCTTTTTTGAGGTAGGGTCTCCCTGTATTTCCTATGCTAGCTTTGAGTTGAAAGCTTTCATCTTCCCTCAGCATCCCAAGTGGTGAAATTGCAGTCCTGTATTCCATGCTTGACTCTTAAAAAGGACTTCCCTGAGGGAGAAGGAGTTGGGTCCAGAAAGGTTAATAAGGACCTAGGCGCACAGACCCTGCGAATGAAACCTGGGCTCCAGTCTGGGCAGTCTGGCCCTGTAGTTTTTACCCAATGTTTGGCTCCATGGTTAAGGTGATCATAAAGGACTACAAGACAGGATGACATCTCAACAGAAGCAGATAAGGGCGAGGTGATGTGAATCAATGAGGGGAACAGTTGAGCCTTCTTGCTAGGGAAAAATTATCTGTGGCCCTGTTAGGTAGACCTGAGGGAAACTCTGAGAATATCTCCCTCTTGACCTCTCTAAGTCAAAATCCAGTCTGCACGGAGAATAGTTTTTATTAACATGTATTAGTTCTAGAAATCGATGAGATTTACTGTGATATCTGAGAATGTCTGCAGTGTTGGACTTCTCTCTGGTCTAGGCTGTTCACCAGAAATTTGATTTGCCGACTGACCCTGGCTTCCCTTTTTTAGTTAATCAGGACAGCAAAGAATGCTGTGGACATCGTTCCTTCTTGTATACATGTCTGTGTACATGTCATGTCATGTGTCCCTCCCCTGTCTCCAGTGCTTTGTTGCTTGTCCTGGCTCTCACTTGTTTTGGGGAGTTCCTGAGTATCACCATTTCACAGAAGGCGTACAGCATACCTTTGAGTTCTTTACGAGCTAGTTTATTCTCTTCTTCGCTTTTCTGCCTTGATTCTCAGTCTCTGGATGGAGGGCAGTGATGGGGAGCAGAGGACCACGATGTGTTGCAGAGGAAGCTGCGGGAGCCGGTCCCTGAGTGTACTCCTGTCTGTGCAGCTCTATGTGATTTAACAACACACACACATCACAAGCTCTGGTTTGCCGTTATTGAAACAAATAGATTTTTAACTTAAGATCCTTACCTATCAACATGCTGGGGACTCCACAATTCCACAATTACCACATGTCTTCTCTCTCCCTATGCCAGGACTGGGGAACAAGAAAGGAGAGTGAAATTCCTTCAGTGTGCTATAGTTCATTTTCACCCACAAAATAAGTTACATAATAGCATGCAAATGGGTGGCTACAGCATGTATATCACACATGGTAATGAACAGTGAACAGCATACACGTTAGATGCCCCAGGACAGACAGTGGGTGAGGAAGGAGAGGAAATAGCCTTGAGGGGCATGTGCCCAATGCCTATAGAATCTCTTTCACAAGCCTGTATTTCTGTGCCCTGCTTTGTGGTATGGGATTGGACCCTGCAAACAGTCTTCGGTTGCCAGCTGACCATGTTAGACATGGGGGAGGGGAAAAGGCATGGTAAGTGATAGCTGCCAGAGACCATTCTCCCTTTATTTTTTAATCAGATTAAAAGGAATGTTCTAAGCTTTTCTTTCTTTGGGGGTTGCTTTCAGTTAGGTGATTTACTTCTCAGTGGTACAAGCTGGGCAAGCTGTTCCTTTCTCTGTGTGACATCTGTCTGGTTCTCCATCTTTACTTGGTACAGTATCACAAAGGTCATCCATCACAAGAAGGGCTTCTGAAGGTAGACTGGTGGTACTCTGTGGTGTAATGTGGCCCAGCTTGGCTGGGTGGTCTATCTCAGCGTCTCTTGTAAGACTGTGGATGATGGTGAGGGATCCAGTTGTCTGAAGGTTCACAGTTAGCCGGGAGGCTCAGTTACTCTTGTAGGGGCCTCTCCACTGGTGGCTTGACTCTCTTCCTAGTGGAGCTGCTGCGAGCATGAACCTAGAGCAAAATCTGGAGTTACAGTACCTTCTACGAACCAGCCCCTGCAGCCACAGGCTACGTCTTCTACCACACTATGTTGGGCCAGGGTCATCCCTGATTTGAGGTGGGTGGCTGGTACCCTAATGTGTGAGTTCTAGGAATGCAGAGGACAGCTTAGAAGCCAATTCCCTGACAACATGTACTAATAATCATTTTAGGATATATTCAGTGTTCCTTGATAAAGTGTTGATACAAATCTTAGACCTCTTCTTCTTTAGGATTTGACTAAGGAAATGATGCACAATTAAAACTAAATTGCTAATAAATAGCAGCCTCTAAAATGAAGTTAGCTAGGTTTATGTACTGTAGCATTGTTCTTGGCCATTTGTTTAATTAAGCTCCTCTTAACCTAAAGCCACTTGACACTCCTCCTGCTGCCTATAAATCATACAAGGGTGCTGAATTCTCAAAGCTTCTCCTGTCATTTGAAATATTGACTAAGAGTCAACTGTTTGTTCCTAAGCATATTTATATTAATTATATTTGTTAATATAGTTATGTATTTTAAACAGTACTACATATAAAAGAAAGGAACATAAGAGTCTTCTTTATATACATTAAATTGAATACATTTGATAAGTATGCGTTACTAAAATGTGTTATGCATTAAATCTGGGCAAAATAGCAGTGAAGGATCCAAACCAAAATTCACAAAAATCTAAAACAAACAAACTGACTCTCAGAAGTCAGAGATCTCAACTCTGCACTTGGGAGGCAGAGGCAGGGGGATCTCTGTAAGTTCAAGGAGAGCCTGGTCTGCAGAGCTAGCTCCAGGACAAGCTAGGGTTACACAGAGAAACCCTGTCTCAAAACAAACAACAACAGCAACAAAAAGATCTTAAATAGAAACTGGAGAACACTCAGATGATGCATCGTAGGTGTGCCTGAGCCATTCATGTTGGATGTGAGAACAGACACTGCATAGCTTACACTTCAGACGCATCTAATTTGATTGCATTGATTGGTGTCAATGGGCTTCAGCCAATAAATTCCTTCTCAAAGAAGACTTTAGACTTACAACAAAATATAAGGTGGATATTTGCATGTTTTTTGACTCAAAGCATTTAGGATGTATGTATTTCAAGATTCCTTTCATGAATTAATAAATTATTGGCCATGCACATCTCACAGAGAATCTCCCAATCCCAAAGCAGAGAGGGCTTTGGGAATTTGTAGAGAAGGGATACAACCTCTCTGTTCCTGAGGTTGTGGGGATCTCCTAGCCATGTCCTAAAGGAACCAAAAGGGAAGGATGGGCAGGGGAAACCTGGGCGGTGACCACCAGGACTTCCCACAGGTCTGCATACCTGTTCTGCCTGGGTAGGAACTGAACCGTCCAGGCTTTCAGTAAGCTTACAAATGCGTCTAAGCTACCTACCTCATTAACGTCTTAGTTACACTCTTCAACAGAGACCAGAAGAAGCTGTTGTGATTTATCTAGCAAAGCCGGAGTACTTGGCAGACGTCTCGTCTCGGCATCCTGTTTTCTCTCTTTCCTTTATTAGCCCCTCAAAATTTTATCTTCTTAAACTTACCCTTAAATCTTACGAAACTCAAGATTTAATTGAAATATAGCTAGGTATCATACAGAAAATAGTGAGTTCCTGTTGTTGAAAGAAGCGCTGCTGTTTTCTGCACAGGCGTGGTGGTGCATCTCTTTGATCTCAGCGACAGGAGGTGGATCCCTGTGGAGTCAACACGTGGACTCGCAAGCCAGTCAGAGCTGCTTGAGACCATGCCTCAGAAAACAAACACTCGCACCCCGAAAAGATGCTATTTTGGCCTGTGATTGATTGAAATTAAAACTCAGTTATGTTTTCTCTCTACCCTCCGCATGTCCGCCACTTCTCTGAATATCCTCAGTGTGAATATCTGCTTCTGTCGTCTGGGCGGGAGGGGGGTTGCGGGGTGGGAGTGGGGGTGGGAATCCTCCTCTTGATAACTTCCTCCTGCCTTTTAAGGCTCAACAACAGTGGGGTCACCTTAGTCAGAGGCGTCCCTCCTCCCACAACTGTCCACACATAGCCTGATTACCACTTAGCAAATACTTCAGCTTTCACTTTTTCAGACTTCTGAGGTCCTGCTGTCTGAGGGCTCTGATGTCCTGACTCGGTTGTGCTCCTAGAAAGACATTGTCAGTGTGAGGACATGACAGACAGCCCTAATCTGATGGCACTGTGTTTTTGCCCCCAGTCATTAGAATGCTCAGACCTGGGTAATGATTTACCATTGCTTTGGAATGCCTGGAGATCCTAGTGGCTTGTGGGTAAGGGAGGGTGAGAGAGGCTCTGAGATATTAACAGCTGCCTTTGTTTCTGTAAACCTTGCCTATCCTTATCGCCATGGGAAAGGGTGACTGGTCTTTTCATACTGTGGGAAAGTAAGAGTCAACTGAGGAAGTAAAACAACCTCCCTGCTGAGCTGTGGCTCCCTGGATAGCTGCAATGCACACCTTTCTGATGTCCACCTTAAAAACCTCACCTTAAACCCCCTCTGCACGCCATTATGTTTGGCTCCAGCTGCCATCCTTCTGCTAGCAGTAAGAATAAATTCACTTAATCTAACTTTGAATTGAGTCTAAGTCTTTGGTCCTTTGCAGTGGATTTGAACACCACAACCCCTTCATACTTACTGACCCAGTGTGTGTGGGGTGGCTATGGCTGTCAATTGACATAGCAGGGTTTCAGTGATCCACCTTAAAACAACAGCAGCACCAACCCTCTGTTCTGTGTTTAAGCTGATCTTCGTGTCTATTGCTTACATTCCTTTCCTCCCAAGAAAACTCTCGGACCTGTAAGAACGTCTTGCCAGAGTTGTGCTTTATTGCATTGTTATCTCCAGAAGCGACTTATGAGTGAGGCTTTACATTTCTCTTCTATTCCTTCTCTATCTTCTGTGAAGGTCAGACTTCACATCACTGCTATCTTCATTAGGTATCAGGTGTGGTAGCCTAGTAAAGGATGGGTGTAGGGGCTGATATGCCAAAATATTGATAATGAAAGGCTAATACAGACAATAAGGTAAAAGATTCAAAATGAGAAGTGAAAGGGTATGGATCTAGATCTGAACATAGGCACTACGTTTTAGGAAAAGATCCAAATCGAAATATAAAACTGTAAGTTCAGAGCAGAAATGACAGATATAAAATATATGTGTGTGTGTGTGTGTGGTGTGTGTGTGTTAAAGTGTTAAGTTTCACAACTTCCAATTGAAGTCTTTTATATTTATTTCAATGGATTGTATTTCAAAATCTTATTTTAAAGTATTTTATAAGGAAGTTTTAAAAAGAATTAGTTGTATCGTTAGATATGTCTGTGATGAGATAAACATGAAGCATTTAGGTGCTGGTTTGCAGGACTTGAATAGAGCTGTGGCTGTGTGGTCCCCTGTGGCTCTCTGACTCCCAGGATCTCAGACATCAGGAATCAAAGCATTGAAGATGACTGGTCAGCACCATCTGGCAGACCTCTGAGTCTCAACTCCTTCTTCCAGATCATGGTTGACAGTGATTGGCTTGGGTCACCAAGAACTGGGCCGTGTTCTCCTCCTGATCCCATGGGAAGCTTTCCTTCCTCAACGTTCCTTCCTGATGCCTTACTATGCTTTGGACTTTTACTTAGTTCACATTTGCATTGCAGTCATTCCTATCCCAACCCAACTATTAGAAACAGTGTCACAAAGGAGGATTCTAGTCTAGTTCTAGAGGCCAGGCCCGACTTCACTGAGAGTCCTGCAGAACAAACATTCACACAGGAGCTGTGCAGTCTTGTGGGAAGCTTAATGGACTTTTGAAATGAAGCCAGAGCCAGGAATAGATCGGAAACATTCCAGAAGCTTCCTTATGCCCGTTCTGGAGTATAATCATTCTCCTGCCTTCCCATATTATAGAGTACATTCCTTTTATTTGTTTTAATTAAGTAGAATCTTACTAAATGTAATATTTTATATTTGTTTTTGTTACTTCATATTACATTGTCTGATTCACTCACACTGTTGTATTAATATATAAATATATAATAATAATAATATAAATGAAACATGATTTATTCATTGTACTAATGATGATTTGTATAATTTTTAGTTTTTAAATCTCATGAAAAGTGATATTACATATAGTAACACTTAGCTACATCATATATATAGGACATACAGATTACCACATGTATATATTTTATATCTGTCATTTAAGCACAGTTGCAATCATTTTTTTTTTTTTGATTTTGTGTATTTAGGGGATATTGCTAGCTTTCCCAAAAGATAGTTTATATTCTCCCCAGCGGCATGTAGAGTCAGTTTGAACATATTCTTAGGCTCAGTAAGATCCTGTGGTTGGATCTCAATGGCCCACGTTGGAGCAGGTGTCTGTCCAGTTACAGTGAGGGAACTGGCAGTCACGTGGCATAGACATCAGGGAGGCCAGTATCCATTCAGTTGAAAGCAAGGAAAATAGGGGAGTATGCAAGCTGGGCAGCTCCCTCAGAGGTTCCAGCTGTGTTCGTGCAGCTTAGAAAGAGGCTCCGGATTGGAAACGCCTCGTCAGGCCAACAGCATAGCAGTGCAGCCGGGACCATGTGAGCAGCGAGACGCTGCTGGCCTTTTGTGGAGATAGAAGACAGAGGTTTTCTCATGGACAAGAAAGGGAATCTGAAAGTGAGGCTGGGAAGGTGGTAACAAGAGATGGAAATGTGGAATTCTGGGAGACAGGAAAGTTTCAAGTGGTAAGGGCAACGAGGAAACATGGCTAAGGCTTCTGCAAAGCCGGTGATAATTAACTTTCCAGTTGATTTACTGAGGAAGAACTCGGAGCCTTCTGGGACTGATTTCTGGAAAATGATGGGCTGGGAGCCAGGCAGCAGTGGGTAAGGGACGTGTGAAGGGTGAGGAGAGAGGGGTAGTCAATGCACCAGCCTTTTCAAGGCAAGGAGGAAGGAAGGCATGGGCAGAAAGCAGTCAGGGCAGGAGAAGCTCAACCATGCTTTTTCCACCCATGGGAAACTATAATTGAAAAAACATTCAGGGCAGTGAAGTCTTTGGGTGGCAGGAGGGACTGGGATCCTAACCAAGTTTCTGTGAAATATATTACATCTGAAGGACCCAGAAAGATGTCTTCCATTGTAACACCAAAGCAGGCTAGAATGGTTGGTTAGATGGCAGGAATTTTGAAGTCTGGGGAGTCACTCAGCACTTAGTATGTAAGATACTGTTGTCAGATGACGTTAGGTGTATGGCCACTATTCACAGCACTTTATTATTTCTCTGTGTATTCAGATCTATAATGAAGGGATCTATTATATCTAGTTTTACCACACAGAGTGCATACTGGTTTAGAATTGATGTGATTGCTAAAGAAACCCTTAAACATTATCTTTATACAACTCTTCTTTGTTTTCCAATATGGAGTTAGCTCATTCACTGTGCAAAGAGGTCTTTATGGACATCTGCTATTTAAAAGTTGTGGCTAACTTTGTGTACTGATTTGAATAATGGGTGTGTCTATACAAAGAGTATTTGGATGCTAGAATATATGTATGCAGGCCCTGAACTTTATAGATAGACAGATAGAGAAAATATCTTGTTTGAGACAATAGATGATATTTCTACTCATTTGAATGTGTATAAAAGTTATTGACTTTTGCAAAATATGTCTATATTTTGGTGCTGTTCTCAGACCTTGATCCATCTATTTTAATTAATTAGTTAATTAATTAATTGTTATGGTCTGGGTATTTGAGCCCAGGCCCTTACACATGTTAGGCAGGTGTTCTCCCACTAAAAACATTCCTTACATCCCCAGCCTCTTTTTTAATGTCTCAAAGAGTCATAATTCATTTTTCAAAGACAATTTGATAATTCTGAGCACCCAAATGTTTTTAGCAGCCAAGACTTTTCCTAAGCCAGTTTCCATGTTGTATCTTAAATCTTTCCAAAGTTAATTATGTGATCTAATGCTAGTATGCAATACAACTGAGCGACCCTGAAGAGTGCAACTGGCATCCCTATGGGGGTGGTGAGGGCAAATTACAGTGCCCATGCTGAGACTTGCTTCACAGGCAGCTTTGTGCCTCACAGTAATTAAAGCATCCTCCAAAGACTTCTTCTGTCAGAAGCATGCTGTTCCTACTTTCCTGGACTCACAGTTCACTGTTGCCTTTCAACCAAGAAGCTTAAATATCAACTGCTGCTTTGGCTCACAGAGATTTCTAAATGATGCTAGCTCCTAGTGGGTCCACTCGTCACAAATGTCTCTTCTTCTTGTGGGAAAGCTCCGATTCTGCTTTTGAGGCATGTGCTCCATCCTTTTATATTCAGCTGGAGCTAGGCAAGGGTCTAAGTGATGTTTATGTGCATTTCACTGGCACAGTGTTTCTCAGAATGTAATACACGTGCCACTCATACATCTACCTGCCCATACATATACACAGATAGTAGCAGAACAGTATATAAAGTTTAAATTGCATCTAAATACGTATTAAACTCTTGCTCCTTTCTGTTACTGTTTTGAGATGGGGTCTTACTCTGTATAGCACTGAACTCACTGGTCAAGGGGCTGGCAAGTTGGCAAGTTGATGAAGAGCGCTGTTCTTTTAGAGGACCTGGGTTCAACTCCTAGCATCCACATGACAGCTTACAACTCTCTATGACTCCAGTCCCAAGGGATCTGATGCCCTTTCCAAATTAAATCTTGTCTGGACACCAGGCATGCATGTAGAAACATAAACAAAGAAGCAAGCAAAACATCCATGCACATAAAATAAAAGTAAGTAAATCTAAAGTCAGACAGTGCACACACTAATTGTGAATGCTGGGGGGGGGGAGATGTGGGGTTTGGGGAGGTGGGTGGGAGGGGCTTTTGACATAAAGCTTGCTGTTTTTCCTTGGATTTGTGTACAGGGAGAAGTGTTTGAATATCAAGCGGTTTTAAAGAACTGTTTGACTAAAACTTCATATTTCTGCAATGTCTGTGTTTTTTCTCAATTTTCATTTTTATTTCAGTAAAAGCAATAGCATTATAACATTCATTATACAAACATGGAAAACTACTATGTGTGCTTATTAATTGAAGTGTATCCATTTTTAAGAAGTCAAAGCCAGGCATAATGGTTCATGGCTTTAATCCAGCACTTGAGAAGCAGAGGCAGATGGATCTCTGTGAGTTCAAGGACAGCCTAATCTACAAAGAGAGTCTGAGCTATAGAAAGAGGCTCTGCCTCAAAACAGACAAATAAAAAAAAATTTTTTTAAAGTAATTATTGTTTTTCTTCTGGGACTTGATAATACGTTATAATTTGAGAAATAAGATTCAAGTAAACTGCCTTAAATTAGTGTGACAGATGATGTTCGGTAGAACTCATTGTCTGGGATATGTTTAACACCTGGTGTCTTAGTCACTGTTGTATTGCTGTGAAGAGACACCATGATCATGGTAACTTAGAAAGCGTTTCATTGGGAGCTTGCCTACAGTTTTATAAGTTTAGTCCACAATCATCATGGTGAGCAGCAATGGCAGGCAGGCAGCAGGCAGCAGGCAGCAGGCAGCAGGCAGCAGGCAGCAGGCAGCAGGCAGCAGGCAGTAGGCAGCAGGCAGCAGGCAGCAGGCAGCAGGCAGCAGGCAGGCAGGTAGGCAGGCAGGCAGGCAGGCAGTCAGCAGGCAGCAGGTAGGCAGGTAGGCAGGCAGGCAGGCAGGCAGGCAGGCAGCAGGTAGGCAGGCAGGCAGGCAGGCAGGCAGCAGGCAGCAGGCAGCAGGCAGCAGGCAGCAGCAGGCAGCGGCAGCAGGTAGGCAGGCAGGCAGGCAGGCAGGCAGCAGGTAGGCAGGCAGGCAGCAGGTAGGCAGGTAGGCAGGCAGGCAGGCAGGCAGGCAGGCAGGCAGCAGGCATGCAGGCACTAGAGCAGCAGCTGAGAGCTTGCATCTGATCTGAAAGATAGAGACAGAGACTGGGCCAGGCATGGGCTTTTTAAACCTCAGACCCCATTGGCTGTGATGCCCCCTCCACAAGGCACACTTCTCAATAGGCCACACTTCCTCCAATAAGGCCACCCCTCCTTCAACAAAGCCACACCCCTCCAACAAGACCACACCTACTTCCTATATCCCTTTTAAACAATTTTATAAGTGCACACCAAACATTTATCAATGGGGGCCATTCTTATTCAAACCACCAACCTAGCATACATAGGGTACATGCAAAAGTTCACATTTCACCATGCCTGTCCTATAAGCTGACAAAGAATCTTCTAGAGTATAGATTTTCCATTGTTTTTTTTTAAAGACACAATTTTTCTTTCAGGTTTTATGTATGAAATTTTGTGGAAATCCAAAATTCCACCAAGCACTCTATTATGGAACAGTGGCGCCACAGGATGGTAAGGTTGATTTTTTTTTTTTCCCTTCTTTGTCTTATGCGCTTGCTAACTGGTTTCCATTCTTCCAAACACAGTGGGAGATGCAGTCTTGAGTGGAGCAGACTCTGCCCTCCTCACCTGCTGGCTGTGTTCTGTTTCTTGCCATTCTCTTAGTATACTGTCTCCAGTGACATCTTTTGGCAAACGTTGTCTAATAACCAAAGAAACTGAAGATAACGTCAGATAAAGATGAGTCAGTTTCTACCCTAAAGATCTGAACTCTTCACCTGTGAAGACATTGAGCAGATAATTATGATGCCGAGAAGCTAGTACAAGCTGCTGTGGGATGGCAGGCCTGCGGCGTATGTAATGGCAAACTGTAGCACAGTGCAGATACCATATCACACGAATTCTATAGGAATTCCGGGATTTATGAGTTCCATGTGTAAGCATAAACATTCCTTTATGTTACCTCCTAAAGGGGGTGGGAGGGCAATGCTTCTCCCAGACACCATAGGCTATCAATCAAAAAGCCCAGTGCTGGGCATGAGCTACTTCTTTTTGATTATTGGTCAGTAGTGTTCATAGGACACACACCCCTGACACACACCACTTCTAGAACTTGATGGTGAGACCCCCCCCACTGCTGGAGACAACCACACATTCAAGTCACAGAACATAAAAAAATTAACCTGGGATGACCACACTGGAAGCTTCATCTCTACTGACTGGCTTTCATAGTGCTAGAAGGTTCTGTTTATAGACAGGAGAAAACAAAGTTCTTAACCGTCTTACTCAGTTGTGAACCCTCCGAGCTATAATAACTATCAGCCTGGCAGTCTGTGCCCAGAGGTACAAGTGTGGCAAGACTGTCATGGGAGTAACCGTCACTTTTGGATTGAATGTAAAGCCCACTCCTCGGCCCGTGACCTAGCCTGCCACTTCGTTTTATTTTATTTTGGTTTGGTTTGGTTTTTGTTATCACTTTGTTTTGAGACAAGGTCTCACTGTGTAGCCTTGGCTGTCCTGAACCTCACTCCATAGATAGGCTGGTCTAGAATTCATAACAACCCAACATGCCTCTTCCTCCCCAGGGCTAGGATTAAAGGTATGCTCTACCATGCCCAACAACAGTGGGTTTTAAAAAGAAAAAAAAGGGGGCAAATTAAATTGGAGGTTGAGGAGTGCATGGTTGGGGGAATGGGGGACAACTGGAGGGAGAGAATGGTGAATGAGTTTGATCCAAACACAATATATGCACACATGAAATGCTCAATAAAATGCACAAATTACTGCATTTTACTTTATTTCATTTAAATATTTGTTTTATGTGTATATGTGTTTGCCTGAGTGTATATACATGTACCATGTGCATGTAGGAGCCCACAGAGACCTAAAGAGTCATTGGATCCCCTGGAACTGAGGTTATAGATCATGTAAGCTTCATGAGGGTGCTGGGAACCAAACCTGGGTCCTCTGCAGAAGCAACCAGTATTTTTAACCACTGAGCCATCTCTTCAGCCCTGGTAAATTCTTGTATTTTAATGTTTTAAGGCTATACCCTTCATGTTTATATTTTACTGTATTTTTTTTGTCTTAACAGAAATAACAGTTACTTATAGACATGGTCTTCCCTTGGTAACCCTCACTCTGCCATCCAGAAAAGAGCGCTGCCAGTTTATAGTCAAGCCGATGTTGTCGACAGTAGGCTCATTCCTTCAGGACTTACAGAATGAAGATAAAGGAATCAAAACTGCAGCTGTCACCATGCCAGGTGTGTATCTGTGCACGTGAGGACTCTACCTTCAAGCTTCTTTCTCTTTGGCTCTTTGCTTTCTTAGAAATAATTTCATTATATAATAAATTATGTCATTTGTTATATTATAAAATTATATAATTCATTGTGTAATCAATTATATAGCCATTGTGGAGTCCTTCTATTTTACGTCCCAGCACTATTACAATAACAAGTCAAAGTCAGCACAGTGGTGCATGCTCATTCATGATCCTCGTAGCTGGGAGGCTGACATGGGAAGATTGAGAGTTCAAAGCTAGTCTGGGCTATGTAGCAAGACAATGTCTCAACATAAAATGAAGTAAGCTAAAAGAATGTCCCAACTCAAATGAAAGAAATGAAACAAGCTTAGTGTTAATTTCAGTGATTTATTTTATAAACAGCCAGAGACTTTTTCCTATGAGAGAATTTTGGTAGAATGGCATTAGTGTGTAATTTTCAGCAAAATGTGAATAATTGGGAATAAGGTGTATTTTATACAATTAAAGTAGCCAGTAGAAAATGCACACATAGTGAATTAATCTTTGTTATAGCACAATTACACTTGTTTCTGTATAATTAGTCCTTAGGAAAATATACATTTTAGTATCAGGAGAGGGAGCTGATAATTTATGTATTTAAATATATGATATAGAACTTCATATTCTCATTGCATGAAATAGTTTAAGACCAACTGGGGCCCCAAAATATGAAAAAGGAATTATTTATATCATTCAATATTTAAAGTCACTGGTACATAAACATCATAAATTATCTTGTTTTTTAGTATAAAAAGTTCCACGGAAGCTTATTTAAAAGTAATGATTACTGTTGTTTTTTGAAAAGGAAATAAACATGGGCTGGGGAATGAGTCAGCAATGAAAATGGGGTTACAACACCCACTCCTAGAGGCAGTCAGGTCAGGTCCCTGAACGCCATCTCCAGGGCATCTACCCCCTCTCTTGGCCACCATAGGCATTGCACTCATGTGCACAAACCACACATGAACACATATGCACATAATTAAAATGAAAAGACTAAACAAGAAGGAAAAATGAACTTTTTTCCCCTAACAAGTTAAAGAACAAATTAAGGGATAGATATAGATGTTGTAAACATAGAGATTAAAAAATTTATTCACCAACAAGTATTTGTTGAACATCTAACATATATGGGCCTTGTAGATGCTGGAGACAGAGCGAAGAGCCACAGAGATAACAACTCCTACTCTTAATAGACTTATATTTTAGGAGGAAAAAATGAACAAGATAAAGCAATAATTATGCAGAATATTAATTAGTAGACCTTAATGGAGGAAAACAGAGTAAGGAACACAGAATTGTGATGGCTAAGTCTCGGGGTCAGAAATAAGTAAAAATCTAGACACGAAAAGAAGAACCTGAAGAAGAGAGGACTGGGAGGGGGATGAGGGCCACCTGGAGGACATGAGGGCCACCTGGAGGACATGAGGGCCACCTGGAGGACATGAGGGCCACCTGGAGGACATGGGGGCCACCTGGAGGACATGAGGGCCACCTGGAGGACATGAGGGCCACCTGGAGAGGATGAGGGCCACCTGGAGAGGATGAGGGCCACCTGGAGGACATGAGGGCCACCTGGAGGACATGAGGGGCACCTGGAGAGGATGAGGGCCACCTGGAGGACATGAGGGGCACCTGGAGGACATGAGGGGCACCTGGAGGACATGAGGGGCACCTGGAGGACATGAGGGCCACCTGGAAGGATGAGGGCCACCTGGAGGACATGAGGGGCACCTGGGAGGACATGAGGGCCACCTGGAGGACATGAGGGCCACCTGGAGGACATGAGGGGCACCTGGAGAGGGTGAGGGGTGCCTGGAGAGGGGAGGGGTGCCTGGAGGGATGAGGGGGGCCTGGAGGAGATGACAAGAGCACCTGGAGGAGATGACAGGGGCTTGCAGTTTCCAGGAACTCCAGATGCAGAGGCCTTGTGTTGAGCATAGACTCCCAAAGGAGGCAGCAAGGGAGGAATTCTCAGAGGTAGGGGAGCAGGTTGGAAAAGACTAGTAAGTTATTGTAAGGACATAGAGGTGAGCTTTCTTTTTACCTGTGGCCACAGTGGGTTTCTAAGTACCTCAGACACAGGAGCAGTGGGAACCCAGGACTTTCCTCCTGTCCTGGGAATTGGCAACAGATGCATGCACAGAGCTCAGATGGGGTCAAAACGAGCAATGCCTTTGCATAAAAATCCAGTACATGAGTAAAGAAAAGTGGACAAGATTGATGCATAAAAATGGCTGATGTTTCCTCAAATAACTTTATAACTTTGAAAGCACAGCACAAGGAAGACAGAACCTCAGCGATTTTTCTCTAAGTTCCGTGGGACTCTAAGTTGAGTTGAAAATACTTTATTGAAGCTTTTAGTTGAAGTCATCTAAATGATTTTTTTTAAATGACACTTGGGAAGTCAGATAAAAAATCACTGTATTGCTGGGTGTTTGTTTGTTTGATGGTTTTTTGTTGTTTTTAAGAAAACAGGACATGGGTGGAGTTTCCCTGTGTTAGTTTGCACTTAAAAAGTGTGTTCTGAACCTGCCATAGAGCTGCCCTTTTTTTTTTTTTTTTTTTCCAATTCCTGGGAACATGGTCTCATCCAATTGAACAGGAGCCCATACAGCCAGAGTCTAGCAACAGACCCAGCTGCAGACTTGACTGACTGCCTCCTGGAACGGTAGAGCCATGGAAGCAGCCAGGAGGCAGCCAGCCAGTCTCTTCTCCATTGTGAGAACAGCCTTCCCTGGGCACGCTGGTTACTGTAGCTCAAACAGCTTTGGCTGAACATATGAACAGACACCTGGGCAGGAGGAAATACTCTTCCAGAATTTTCCTAGAGTATATTTCACATAATTATGTGTGGGCTGTTCTGAAGAACAGGGAGAACTCTCTGCCAAGCACTAGTTTCCCACGTACTGCCCAGTGAGTTTGCTTTCTTAACACCTGGCCTACATTAAAGCTTTGTCGGTTTTGTTTTTTAAATAGGCTCTATAAGACACAGTGCAAAGCACCTTGAGGCTAAAACTTTCCAGGAGACTTCCTTCTCCCCTGGTGATCCACAACATCTGAAACATTCCTAAACTGAAATGGGGAAGGGGGGCTGGAAGATATGTATATGTGTATGTTATTATATGTATATATTGATATATATGATATCATATATGAAACACACGCACATATATCAAACAGTATTAATTGTGAGCTTGAAAAAGCACCAAGTCTTGGGACAAGTTTCTACAAATACTAGCCACAAAGCTAGACAGCAACTGGGAAATGCCTGCTGGACCTAGAACTAATAGCACTGTCATGATGAGAAGTTGGAAAGTGTAACTTTGAGCCTTCATTGGCTACAGAGAAGAGGTACCATGGAATGGTGCCGGCAGTGAGCCAAATGGAGTAAAGTCAAGGGTTAGTGAACATTCAAGAATGTGAACATCGTATGGTAGCTTTATTACTGGTGGGTTAAGGGTGAGGAGATCTGAGAGACACAGAGACGAGATTAAGACCCTCTACCCCGTGTTTCTAGAACCTTAATCTTCAGAGTAACAATTCAGAGATGAGGCAAGGTTAGTGATTAGGAAGTTTCGTTTCAAGGAGTCCACACTCAGGAGGGACTTCCCAAGAGAGCTACACCTTGTGGCCTTTAGACGACATCTGGGGAATGTGGTACGAAGGTTTAATCCTTGAGGTGATTTAACAAGGAGTTCTTTGTCATGTCTGGATGCAAGAGAGAAGTTCAATCATGCTGTCTACAGTTGAAGCTATTTTCTTTTAATGATAAAGCCAAGTCTGATGGTTATTGATTTTACATTTAGATACTATGTGATTTATGGCCCTAAAGTTTTTGTTTTAAAACAATTTATTGTTGTTGTTGTCTTACTTAAACCCCTTCTTGTATCCTGACCAGTCCCTATTTCAGTTTTACCTACAGCTGTTGACTGACTGACTTTATTTCCTGTCCCCTCATAATTCAATCTTTTATCTCTAAGACATTTGAAAATGCTATTAAATTCCCTTCTCGGTCTATTCATTCTCATAAATCACAAAATGCAGTTTAATTTTGAGATGTAGTCATGTCTATTTATTTTCTCTTCCACCCAATCTCCTTGTAGTTTTGCCTCTCTTTTCCATGTTAAAAAGGCTATGAGCCAATGTGGTGGTTGACACTTTTCAGTGCTATTGAGATACTAAGGTTTGTTTCATTTAAGTGGAGGTCTCACTGTGTGGCTTTTAGATGGCCTGGGACTCGCAATATGGACCAGGCTTGCCTTGAACTCATAAATCTGCCTGCTTCTTCCTCCTGACTGCTCGGATTAAATGTGTGTGTACTGCCCTGCCCATTTGTGCTACTAAGTTTTGAACTAACACCAATAAGTTACCTCCAATAATTAAAAACAAGTAATTAAAAATGTCACTGCCTGCATCTCTATCTCTATCTATCTATCTATTATCTATCTATCTATCTATCTATCTACCTACCTACCTTCCTATCTACCTCTATCTATATCTATCTATCTATCTATCTATCTACCTACCTACATCTATCTATCTATCTATCTATCTATTATCTATCTACTACCTACCTACCTATCTATCTATCTCTATCTCTATCTATTTCTATCTCTATCTCTATTTATATTTATATATGTCATCGCCTTGGTTGTAAGCAGCAGTAATGAACTTTAGCTAATCAGAAGAGTGTGTTACTAGGCTCTCTAATTGGAAGTGGCAGAAATTTAGGCTCAGATACAGGCAGCATCAAGGAGAGGCAAAAGAAGACTAGGTCAGCCCAGGTCTGCTTACTGGGCTCCACTACTAACACCTTGTTCCAAAGGCTGTCTCGGGGTATGAGAGGTGACTCAAGACTAAAGAAGAATGAAGACAGAGTCAATACTGCACAGATATGATTTATGGGTACATTTGTGTGCACACTAATGTTATGGGTAGAATCCCGGTGGGGACCCCTCCAGATGTAGCGGTGCATCACCTGAAAGCAGGAGCATCAGGAGTTCAAGGTCATCTGCTACACTGTGAATTTGAGGCTAGATCAGGTTATATGAGACCCTGTGCTGGTTAGAATTCTTTGTTGTTATTTTTGGTTGTTTTTGTTTGTTTTGTTGTTTGTCAATTTGACGCATGAATGAGGAACTCTCAATTGAAGAAGTACCTTACCCGAATTGGCCTGTGGGGGTGTGGTTTGGATGAGAATGCCCCCTCTGCCAGGTTCATACCTTTGAATGACTGAGCCTTAGTTAATGGAACCCTTTGGGAAGGATTAGGAGGTGTGGCTTGTGTGTCTTTGGGGGTGGGTTTTGAGGTTTCAAAAGTCCCAGTGTGTCTCTTCTTGGAACCTGTGAATCTGATGTGAGTTCTCGGCTACTGCTCCAGAGCCCTGCCTGCTTGCAAGCCCACCACTCCCTGCCATGGGCTCATCCCCCACTCCGAAACTGTAAGCAAGTCTCCCAATTCAATGCTTTCTTTTAAAAGTTTCCTTGGTCACAGCATCTCCTCACAGCAATAGAACAGTAACTAAGACAGAATATCTGTGGACATTTTCTCCATTAATGATTGGTGTGGAAGGGCCCAGCCCACTATAGATGGCGCTGGCCCAGCCACGTGGTTCTGGATTGTACCAGGAAGTAAAGGGAAGAAGCCATGGAGAGCAAGCCAGTGGGCAGTGTCCTCTGTGATCTCTGCTTCCGTTCCTATCCTGAGGTCACACCTCAGCTTCCTTCAGTGATGGACTATAACCTACAGCCAAATAAACTCATTCCTCCAAAAGTTGGTTTTGGTCTGGTGGCTTTTCACAGCAACTGAAATATAATGAGGGCATGCCCTATCTCAAAGAAGAAGGAAAAGAAAGAAGAGAAGAGAAAAGAAAAGAAATTTTTCTTAATAAGTCCAAAGGAAACCAGAGTAGGCCTGGTTTATCTCAGGCAAATCTCAAGGGTGCCAGGCATAATTCCTGGCTCTGACCACTGCCAGGGCTCAGGCCCCAGCAGTCCACCTTACAGGCTGGTGACGGCTTTCTCTGCTTGAAGTATGCAATGACACAGGGAAGCAGAGGAGGCCTTTTAAGAGCCCTCCTAAAGGCTGCAGGTCAAGATAGCGTAAAGTCAACCTAGATACTGCTGCCTCCATGGGCCTAGCCTTCTGTGCAGTCCCCGCCTCCCTGAATCTTTGCAGACCATTTTAACCATGGACATTGGTCTGGGTTCCAGTCCATCTGGCGGAGTGGGAGAGGAATGCTGCCTGTTCCCTGTGGTCCAGTGGAATGGAAGGCGATGAAGCCATCGGAGAAGATTCCCTCAGGAAAGAAAGGGGAGCTGCCTGAAAGGCCAATGCTCACACCTGTATTATAAAATACAGAGTCTTAGTTTTTACCAGTTGGGATGAGGCACCCATTGCTTCAAAGCAGACTTAGTTCTGTATTGTTTTTTTCAGATGGCAGTGAGATTCCAGCTTCAACGTTGATGGACACTTTGCTAATGAAAGATTTCAAGCTTGTCATCAACAAAATACCGTATGACATTCGGTGTCACAAGAAAGGTAAGCAAAGGCCCTCAGTCACCTGAACTTAGAGCTTTAGTGGGAAGCTTTTACAGAGAGCAAAGCAACCTTGCTGAGAATAGAGTTTTCTAAGGTATTACAGAATGGCCATTTTCCTTCTGCCAGAAGCAAGGGGTAGATTTCCCCTGATTTTTATTATGAAAACTGGGTAAAGTATGGTATGAACCTCACTCCTGAACTCTCTGGCATTTTAAAATCTCAAGCACAGGTAAGTTGCAATTCTCAGCCCCTCTGCTCAACATTGATAGCTGCAGTTTGCCCTGTGACCTCAGTTCTCCCATCCAAGTACTAACCAGGACTGACCCTGCTTAGTTTAGATCAGACCAAATGCCCACAGACAAAGTAGTGTGGCCTGAGCTCAACTCTGGCAGCTCTCAGGAGAGTGCTGACTGTTGGTTTGTTTCCCTTTTTAGTTGCTATTAAGGAAAGAGAACTTCCAGGCTCATTTACATGCCAAATATGAAACTAGAAGTCTTAACTCTTTCAAGTTTTCCTTTTAATTTCAAACTCTAGGTTGAACAAGCCTAATCCGAAGATAGAAAATCCAAAACTTTCTGAATGTTGGTATAACACAAATGGAAAACTCTACTACTTATAAGAGTCCTTGTGATGGACTGCAGTCAGAAGGCAGATACATGGAGGGTAGAGTATACCTCAGGGACAGAGTGTTTGCTTAGCATAATATATATGCATGTATTACATTATATATATACATATATGTGTGTATATACATGCATACATACATATATCCATCCATCCATATATACATACATATACATATATGCATATGCATACACATATACATATATATAATAAAATCACAGTCAATATATATGTGGTATTTTAGTTAGGTTTTACTGCTGTGAACAGACACCATGACCAAGATAATTCTTAGAAGGACAACATTTAATTGGGTCTGGCTTACAGGTTCAGAGGTTCAGTCCATTATCATCATGGTGGGAAGCATGGCAGCATCCAGGCAGGCGGGGTACAGGCAGAGTTCAGAGTTCTACATCTTCATCTGAAGGCTGCTAGCAGAATACTGACTTTCAGGCAGCTAGGATGAGGGTCTGAAAGCCCACACCCACAGTGACACACCTACTCCAACAGGACCACACCTTCTAATAGTGCCACTCCATGGGCCAAGCACATACAAACCATCACATATGGTATATATAAAATGTAAATGTTGTGTTTACCTGAATCACATCCCCAAGCTCTCTCATGTCTGAACAAAGATTCCAAAACCTGAAACATATGCAAAATTTGAAACAAGGCTCCAAGGGTTGTGGATAAGAGATACTCAACCAGAAATGTTTTCAGCATTAGCAATTTGCTTCTGACATTTCTATTGTCACCACTCCACCTATTGCCTCTGCCCTACTCTTTCTTTCCCCATGGTGTGCCTGGCATATAGACATTGCCTTTTGTGGCTGTGTCCCACAGATTTTAGGTATTCTCTTAGTGTTCCCCTCTCGTCTTTCTCTTTAATTTTCAGCCTTGGGGGTTTCTCTAGATGGATCTTCAAGCCCACTAATTCTTGCGTCCCCGGTGTGTGGTCACCAATGGAGCCCATGGCGAAAGTTTTCATTCTGTGTGGTGGCTTTTATTTTTAGTGCTCCTTTGTTCTTCCTTAGCGTTCCCATCTCTCTATTCACTCCATGTTCTTGGATGCTGCATCCATTAGAGGTTTAATGGCATTAATCAGTTGTTTTCATAGTGCACTAGTCGAGTTTTGCCAACATGATTGAAAGAGGAAAAATCAAGGTCATCAATGAAGAGGGAACCTCAATTGAGAAAATGCCCTAACAGAATGCCCTACAGTCAAGTCTGTGGGGGCATCTTATTAACGATTTACGTGGAAGGCTCCACTCCACTGTGGGTGGTGCATCCCTGGGTTAGTGGTTCTGGATGGTACAAGAAAGGAAACTGACTCTTCACTGGCTCACACAGAAGCAGGCTCTGGTCACGATGTTATCTGAAAGTTCCATCTTAATTCTGCTAGTCCCTGAACAGGGACAGGCAGGCTTCCCTTTTAGCGTCTTCTTCAGTGTTAGTTTTCACTGTAGGGGACTTTGTTCCCCTTCCTGTTGGATCTTGATACTCCCTCCTTCATTCTCTCTTCTTCCTTTCTCTCCTTCCCTGTCTCTGGACCATTTTCCTGATTATTTCTCTGCACAGCTTTATAGAAAACCTCCTGGTCCCTTGCTGAAAGTGTTCACCAGATCTAAGAGCTTTCTTTTTTTCCTATTTGTAGTCTGGATTTCCTTCCCTTGCCAAGAATTCACATACACTATTGATTTAAGCCTGGTGGGGATGGAACCCGTTCGCATTTGCTCTCCATTATTTTTCTTCAGTATAATGTTAGCTGTCTGTCGCACAGAGCTGTGATGCTCGGGCATGAGCCGTCTGACCCTAGTTTGTTCAAGGCTTTTATCATGAAGAGATATTGAATGTTTCAAAGTCCTTTCTCTGCAGCTATTGAGATAGTCACATGATTTTTTTGTCCTTGATTGGACTTGTATGCTTTATTATGCTTATTGATTACTGTTTGTTGTATCTTCCTTGCATATCTGAAATAAAATCAACCTGACTATGATGTATGATCTTCATAATGTATTGTCGAATTGGCTTCCAACTATTTTATTGATAACTTTGCATTTATATTAGATTTTTTGATTAGATAATTAGATTAGATGTTAGATTTTTCTGTTAAGTCTTTATCCTGTTTTTTTTTTTTTTTTTTTTTGTATTAGAACAATATTGGTGTGTTGTGGATATCCCCAGCCTTGTATTTTGATCCTAGTTCCACTTTCCTGGGAGGGGCTGCACAGTATGATTGAATCTGTACACAGTTGATGTCTTGTGAACCTTCTGTCCAATTAAATTTGTAAAATAAAGGCTAGAGCCAGTGATTGGGCAGTAGAAGGGGAGGCAGAGAAAAAGGCTTAGGGAGGAGAGAGTGAGAGGAATTCGATATAAGAGGTAGTCAACGGAGGAAAGAAGGAGAAGGAAGTCGAGAAGGAAGTTGTCAGAGGAAGGAGTAGGAAACCTACGATGGAGGAGTCGGAGGTGGAAGGCCAAGCAAGCAGCCTGGATAAACTGCAAGTTATAAGGGATCTCATAGCCAGGGATTAGAGTAGTGTAATGGTAAATCTGCCCAATCTAGGCGTGCAATTTATACCTATAATTATTGAGTTGTGTTTTCCTTGACTGGTCTTATTTGAGTAGGAGATTTACCACTACATTGGTGATATAGAATAAATTTAGAAACATTACTGCCCTACTTCATGGACTAGTCTAAACATCATTGGTGTAATACCTTTGAAAGTATAGTAGCACTCAGCAGCAGATCCAGCCAGCCCTGAGTTCTCCTTTGTTGGAGACTATTGTTGATTCAATCTTATTACTCATTTTAGACCAGTTTATTTATATCTTCAATAATGGTAGGTCATATATGTCTTGTAATTAATCAGTTTCTTCTAAACTTTTCAATTTGTTAAAGATATTTTGAAAGTATTCCTCAATGCATCTCTATATATCACTTCTATTGCAATATACCTTGTTTTGTGGTTTATTTTTCTCTTGATTAATTTGGTTGAAGGCTTGTTCAGTCTTGTTTTCTTTTGTGAGGACCAACTTGTCTTACCAACCCACTGTTGTGTTAGCGTGTCTTGTGAACCCCACCTTAGTCCTTATTTCTTCCCATCTAATAATTTTGGGTTTATCTTGCTTCTGTTTTTTTTCTAAGACCCAATGGATAAATTACAAGACACTTATGACCTGCCAATATTGAAACAAGAAGCTATCAATAACCTAAAAAGCAGGTCTATAATGAGCAATAAGATTGGGTTGTTTATTTGAGATCTAATTTTTTAAGGTACTACTCAGTTATGAACTACCCTGGCAGCACCCTAGTCACAGTTCTGGGAAGCGGTGATCACATTTTCACTTGAGTTGAGAACATTTCCATTTCCTCCCTGATTTCCAATGACCAATTCAATTATTCAAACATCTTTAGTTCAGTCTCCAGTTTTGTATGGTGGGTGGTTCTTACTCTGATTTCTAGTGTTATTCTACTATAATTATTGCGATCTGGTAAGCTGCAAGGAATTCTTTCTTTTTACTTTTTTTGTATTTGTTAACTCTCTTTAGAATATGTGGTCTGTTTTAGAGAAAACTCCATGGGTTGGAAAAAAAAAAAAAAAAAAAAAAGGTGTAGCCCACAGGTTTTGGATATAATATTCTATGGTAGAGTTTAACTCTACCATATGGTTGAAGTGCCTACTGATTTTTTTAATCTGGATGGATTACATATAATACACATACCCATAAACACTACACTATGCACACATACAATGTATGTATGTATGCATGGTGAGGTTGTAAAAATTATATTTTATATAATTTTTTGAGGCAGGTTCTCATTTTGTGGCCACAACTGGAGTTATGTAACCTGGTCTGGCCTTGAAGTCATGGTGACGCTCCCGTTATTGTTGTATCTGGACTGATCTGTTCCTTTTTGTCCAATGGTGTTTATGAAACTGAGTGCAATGTTCCATATATATACTTATATAAATATATAAGTGTAATTATATATCCTCTTGATGAATTGTCCCCTTATTACCATGTAATGATTCCCTCTGTTCTTCCTAGTTTGGTTTGACCTGTGCTTTGTTCTGTCTTCCATTTCTATGTCAGATCCTATAGCTCAGGGGCTGCTCTTTTACATCTGTTCATGTTCTCTCCCTGTATATTGTTGCTGCTGAAGTTTCTTGAAGATGACAGACACATATTGCTATTAACCCATTCAGTATATTAACCCATTCAGCCAGTCTCCATCCTGAGACCATACACATGCCCATATGTATCTTTCTTAAAGCAACAGTAAAGTGACATTACAAAAGGATGCAGGAACATCTGACCCCCCAAAATTGAATTTTAAACCCATTCTCTGGTAACTTATCACTACAGATTGACTTTGTATGAGACTGGTGATCAACTAAATCCCGGTGGACTAAGGCCCAAATAAGGCTCAGACAGCCAGGCCTAGGGACTCAGATTTCATTGCCTAGACTTATCTAGAGGAAAACCACATAGTAAACGCCTACTATGTCACTCTTATCTTTTCTCAGAAAAGCCAAGTGAAGAGCACATGACTGAGATGGACAACATGAAGTCCTTGGTTCACAGACTATTTACAATCCTGCATTTAGAAGAGTTTCAGAAAAGACGAGAGCTCCATCTGATGGCGAAGATCGACCACCTGAAGGAACAGCTGCGGCCCTTGGAGCAGGTGGGAAGGCTTCCCAGCCTGTTGGTGTGGAAGTGATGCCTTTCGTTAATGAGTGCCTGTCACAGGAGCATTAGGGTGTTCTGTGTATGCTTTATTTTCTTCTTCAGTCCGAAAAATGGGCTGTGAGCTTCGACCTGTGAGCTGAGTTCTATCTTCCTGGTTTTGAGATGAGGGCACTAGGCAGCTGAGGTGTACAGCTCTGTGTGGCAGGTGATCTGACCCCAGAGCTGACATCGTCTGCGTCCTCAGCATCAGCTAGGAGTCTCTGGATAGCCAACTGTTCAGTGGCATACTGCAGAGTGCTACATCTCAGCTCTCATTTCCGCCTAAGAGAACTGTGGGTGGCAAGTTAGTAATGGCTTTGGTTCCTTTCTCCAAACTATGGAGAAAAAACAAACTGATTTTGTGTGTGCGCGCACGCGCACTCGTGCACACACAGATAGGGGTGTGGTAGTCTGTTTTAAAGAGGAAACTTGAATTCTTTAAGCTGTAATTGCCCTTGTAATTTAAAAAGAAAAAGTGGGTTAGAGATAAAGTGGATGGGGATGGGGTGGGGGGACTGTGGAGGGGGAAACAAGAGGGGGACTATGAAATGTAAATAAATTAAATAATTGTGGATGAATAGAAATTCTAGAAATGTAGTATTATCTCCAAGGGCATTAGAAGAATGGTAGAGAAGCACTTTTTTAAAAAAAATTTTTTTTCTGGATTATTTACCCACATTTTCCTTCAAGAAATGATATTCTGGGTAGGTGGTGCCTGCCTTCACCAGCAGTTGGGAGGCAGAGGAAGGCAGACCTCTATGATTCCCACACCAGCCTGGTCGCATAGCAAGTCCAGAGAAGACAGCTCCATCTGCAAGAAGGCCTGCTTCATTTCACAGAACAGAAGCATCTCTGGAGGCACACATGGGCACAAAGTGCCTGAGAGATGAGTCACAGAGGGGCCTTGGAGGGACAAAGACAACAGGCCTGGGACTTCACATGGGTTTCAGAACAGGCTTGCGGACCTCTAAGTGTAAACTCCTACAGTGTTCATGGGTTCTGTTTTTGTTTTTTGAGACAGGGTCTCTCTGTGGTCCTGGCTGTCCTGGAATTAACTCTGTGTTTACCAGGCTGTCCTCAGACTCACAGAGATCCTCCTGCCTCTGACTTCTGAGTGCTGGAATTAAAGGCATGTGACACTATGCCTGGCTAGTTTTTCAGTGAGAAGATATTACCTTTATAAATTAAAAATTATTAATGAACTGATTTGGATATAAGCAGTTGATACATACTTCATAATGTCATTTTTCTACATATATGTCCTCTTCAAAGTAATACAAAATGTTCACCGGTTCAACTGTTTTTTTTTTTCCTCCTTAAGCTGGCAAACTCATAAACCAAATGGTTTTCCCTTCCTCCAGGTCAAAGCTGGAATAGAAGCTCGGTCGGAAGCCAAAACCAGCGGTCTCCTGTGGGCCGGCTTAGCTCTGCTCTCTGCGCAGGGTGGGGCGCTGGCCTGGCTTACTTGGTGGGTGTACTCCTGGGATATCATGGAACCTGTTACGTTCTTCCTTACGTTTGCGAATTCCATGATCTTTTTTGCATACTTCATCATAACTCGGCAGGTGGGTAGTAGGAATGTAAGTCAGAACGTCTGTCTAAAACAGTAGTTCTCAACCTGTGGGCCGTGACCCCAAAAGACCCTTTCACAGGTCGCAGCATTAGGAAGGTTGAGAACCTACAGGTCTAAAGATTCCTCATCAAGGCAAGCAGTGTCTTGGTTAGAGTTCCTATTTCTGTGATGAAAAACCATGACCAAAAGCACCTACGGGGAGCAAAGGGTTTGTTTACTTGGTTTACATATCCTAAATCCCAGTCCTCTGAGGGAAGCCAAGGCCGGAACTCAAACTGGGCAGGAACCTGGAGGCAGAGGCTGGGCAGAGGCCATGAGGGAATGCTGGTTGCTGGCTTGCTCATCTGCTCTCTTACAGGACCACCAGCCCAGGCGTGGTGCTGCCCACAGCTGAGCCTGGCCCTCCCATGTCACTAGTTAAGAAAACGCCCTACAGGCTTGCCTATAGCCTGATCTAGCTCTCCAGTGAGGCTCATCTCTCTCAGATGACTGTAGTTTGTGTCAAGCTGACATAAAACTAGCTTGCACAAGCAGCAAGCAACAAAACCCTTTCATTTCCTGAGTCATTGAAGTTTTTCACAAGGTTGGATGGAGTCTTCACAGCATCAAAAAAAAAATTTAATTCCTACAGATGAAGGAGCATAAACACCTGAACTCCCCTCTATGGGGACAAAGGAGTGTTCCCTAGCCTCATTAATCAGGGACATCAACTTCTGCTACAAAAATTAGTTATTCCAAGTAACCAGCTTCGTGTCAAGGTTGCCAAATCTTTCCACTTTTCTTTCTCAGAATGTATTTTCTCTCCCAGTTAGCCCTCCTGTAAGGTGCTCTCAACTCCCATCATGCCCTGCTTCTGTAGGCTGTCTGCTCTGATGGTCGCTGTAGATACCTACGCCCCACCCCTTCATCTCCCCTTGGCATTGCTGAGTTAGCATCTTCATTTATTTATTTTTTATTGGATATTTTATTTATTTACAATTCAGGTGTCATCCCCTTTCCCCATCCCTCCCCAGGAACCCCCTATCCTATCCCTCCCTCCTTTTTGCTTTTTTTTCTTTATTAGTATTTTAAGTTAACATACAAAGTACTGGGTTTTATTACAGCATCCTCATACATGTGTCATTAGAGTTCTGATTTGTTTCCCTCTGCCCTTTCCCTTTCTTCCTCCAGCTAGTTTCCTCATCTGATTTCCTGTCACATGTATTCCATCACCCTCCCTCCTCATCCTTTTTTTTTTTAGTAACTTTTTAAAAAAAATGTTAATAAAAGGCTTTATAAGTTTGGTAATGCTCAATAACAAGATGCCCATACAATCAGAAGTGTAACCCAATACCCAACCTAGATATACCAACTATCTTTGACTGGTGGAGACATGTGAACATCTGCCTCCATGTTCCCCACCACACCCCCTCTCTCCCTCTCCCTTTCTTCTCTCCTTCTTCCTCTCCCTCTCCCTTTCCCTCTTTCTCTCTCTCATCTCCTAGCTCCTCCTCTCCTTCTCCTCCTTTCCTTCCTCTTCCTCTTCCTCTCCTTACTCCTCCCACCTTAGCTCCTCCTACATATCACCTTTCCTGTTAAAATAAAACTTTTCTCTCAAAATACAATTAGAGCATAACTATACCAATTTGTATCAGTAAGGTACAAGATAGACCTAATACCCAATCCACATTTTGTTGACTAACCAGAACCTCTGTCATCTCTCCTAACTAAAAGGCTTAGTTCTGAACCTGGCTTTTTTCTTGGCTTTAGAATGAATGTCAGCTGAAATCATCCTCTCAAATCTTTTCTCTAAAAGTAAATAGCCAGGATTGGCTATGAGACTATAAGTCTTCAACCCCGTCAGAAATCCAGAATGACTGAATTAACTGAAATTATGGGAAGCACAAAGCATGCTTCTAAAACTTAGCCAACTTATATAGACCGCTGAACACCTGGACAGTTCCTTACTTCAAAACGTTGGAGCATCTGGTCTTCAGCCTTCTGGCCCAGGATCATCTGACAGACCTAGTGATGCAGAATTATTAAGGGCTGATTACTCTGTCTTGGCAGATATAATCAGTCGACTATTCTGCAACTGTGTCCTTTTCTGGACAGTACTTTGTCTGTAGATGAAAAGAGGCAATTCTTGCCTAGTGGCTGTCTCACTACAACTGGAGTAACTCCAAAGATGCTCAATTTTTTCTTAGAATCCAAGACAGGAAGCTGTCAGGAGCAGACAGGTCTCTAATCAAAATGAACATTAATAAGAAATGTGTGTAAAGTCAATTCTGTGGACTTCTGTGACGCTCCCTGTCTCCTCTCTCCTTCAGAACTACACTTACGCATCCTCCGGAGCAGGCAGTTTCTTCAGTTCTTCCACAAGAAATCACAGCAGCAGTGTTTTGATGTGGAACAATACAACAAGCTAAAAGAAGACCTTGCTGAGGTATCTTATGGCGAGTACATATCTGAGCTGGTTTTGTTTGGAAGACAGGAAATGCAGGCAAGGCTGAGATATTCCATAGATTGTTTAGCAAAACTTTGGAATGGACTTTTGTGTTAAGAATATGAATTGGGGGGAAAATCATCAAAGGAATTACCTGGTAGTTTCTTTTCAGAGTACCAGGAAATGAAGCCATATACTCATCTCTTTAAAAAGGATTCATAAAGCTGGGCATAGTGGCTTATACCTTTAAATGCATCCCAGCACCAGGGAGGCAGGTGTTCTTTGTGAGTTCAAGGCCAACCTGTCTACATACTGAGTTTCAGGACAGCCAGAGGTATACAATGAGACCTGTCTCAAAAGAAACAACCGAACAAACAAAAACATCAAAAGATTCCAACAAGGCATTTACCTCAGTAATTTCAATGTTTTCTTTTCCCAAGGAATGCTGAGTTTGTACAGTTCCCCTCAGACATCAGTGCTGATATTTATTTTCTCTGATCTCAAGCTTTTTCCCCCCACGACAGGCTACAGAATCCCTGGAAAACGTGCGTCACTCCCTCCACTTGCGGATTCAAGGACAGGAAGTCAGCGAGAAGAATTAATCTCACGCTTTAAACATCAGCAGGCTGTGTGCTGGCTGTATAGCTTACCAGCTGGATGTTTTTAAGGTCATGTTCATTTCCTCTTGACATTTTCAGATACAGTTTGGTTAATAAATTTGTGGGAAACAGAAGTATTCATTGACAATCCCACTCCAGCTGGTGTGTAGATCTGTGTGTACTGATGCTTAAATGGCCTGTGTGCTCCGCAAAGCTGCTGCTACCCACACCCCTCCCCAGCTGGCTCCACGTGGGGGTAAAATGGTCGGTGTTAAAATGGTCTTCAGCATTTGGCATTCATTCACGTTGGTTCTTGTTGTTAACGTGAGTGAACTTTATTTCTTGAGACAAGGTCTCACACTGTGGCTCAAACTAGTACCCCAAGCAATCCTCCTGCCTCAGTTTCCTGAGAGCTATAATTACAGGTATGAGCCATAATGCCCAGTTCCTTTTTGTTTTTTACCGTGCAGTAGTTGTATGACCATAACACTGGATCAACAGTACAAATGCCCCAGCAGCCATCCTGGTACCTCCTCAACCGTAGCTGAAGCAAGGTATCCGAAGCGATGCTTTTATACCAACAACTTAGGTGTTTCTGTTCTCACGGTACCAATATAACCCTTAACCAGTAGGTTACTAACAAAACATTAGGATTCAAAAATGTGTACGTTAATAAGAAGAACCTCAAAGGAAAACTAATTATACTGTTAATTCAACAGTCTGCTAAGAATGTCAAGATCTTCAGTTTTAAGTTCCTATAGTATCCCATCTTGGTAGAGGTTTGGAATCTATAGTGGTCAGCACTCACTGCATGCTGGACTACAGTGGCTTGGTGTATCACTTCATGTGTGTCTCTATCAGGTAGGTATCACTGCATGTGTGCCTATAGGGGTTTATTAGGTACCTAAGTATTACTACTAAACATGTGCCTATATGTGGTTACATGTCACTACATACTACATTTCATCCTCAGTGCCATAAAACAATTCTGAAAGGTTTATTATTTCCAAAATGGGAAATAATATAAAATACACACATAAAATACTCTGATTACAGGTAAACAAGATAATAAATGAATACATGACCAAGTAAAATAGGCCCACTATAAATTACGTAAGTATATGAATTAGAAAATGTTAATGAGTTTTAGACATTTTATTAAGTGAAAAAAATCTCATTCTTGAGTTTCAAAACTCTTTAAAGACATTATACAACAAACTTGTATAAATAGTGTCATAAAAGGTAAGGCAAAGTAGTTGGTATTTTGAGTAAGAGTGCAGTTTACTAAAAATGTAATAAATGTAAGACATTGCACTAATTTCCTGAGGATTTTTTTTAGCCCTTTCACCATGTCCAACATGATTGAAAAATAACAAATATAAAACATTACTTTTCTATGGCATCTAAAAAAATTGAAACAGTTTACATTGATGGGTGAAAGTCTTGACCAGCTGGCCTCTGTATGAAAGGGAAATGTGTGTGAAACATATGTAGCAATGCAGATGGCCCTACTTACTAGGTTTGGGGCAGAAATGCAGCTTTTTGGTCAGCATTGAGGCAAAGCAGGGTACCTGCTTCTTGCCGATTGCACTTGGGTCTTTACAGAAGTCCACGCGGCGCTGAGAGACCTTTCTGTTCACCAGCGTGAGCAATTCCGTGAACTCGAGGGAACTGCCGTACCTTGCCAGCAACTCACACAAATCCTGAATGTACCAGGAGCCGTTCACAGTTTCTCGGTGAGAGTAATACCCTAAAACAAGAGAGGGGCGGTGCTTCATGGTCACAGAAAGACACTTATGATAGAGTCAGTTACAGAAATGGAAGCTCTCGAAAGTCTCTGGAAAGAATAAGACATGCTATGCTCATCAGTGGCTACGATTTTTTCCATTGCTTAATCTAATGTAGGAAAACATATTAATTCTATGGTTTTTACATACAAAGGATTAATGAAATTTGACAGAAGCCGTCTAGGAAAGGCTATGGCCCACTGTTTCCATGGCTGCATGGTGCACTAGGAGAGGCACAGGCCAGAGGCTTCATCCCAGGACTGCTTCTCACTGCTGACAGGCTTTTCCTGTCACTATCACATAGCCTGATGACTCCTGGTATCAGCTCACTATTGGGCAAATTTCCTGCAGATCAACATGACGGTGAACTTTCATGAATTAATGCTGTTAAGATGAATTAATGACTATAGCATTCCTGATTTGGTTCAAATCATTTTAGGAAAAAAGTTTAAGGAGAGAGAGCTACCCTCCCAACCTCCCATTCCATCCTAATGGGCTGCTATCAGCATGACCCCAACTGAAAACGCTATACCTCTTTTTGCTGTCTGTCTCAGTTTACCCTGAGAAGCCAAAGAAGGCTTTTTGACAGAAACTTTCTCTACTTTCTGCAAAAGCAAACTAGAACAAAATAATACCCAATGAATTTGAGGCCAGAGATTAAACAGTACTAGTTTGAAAGCAAAGAATTTAGCAAAATGTTTTTCAGCAAGGCTTTCCACAAATATATCAGAGGGGTGCTGCCATGCCATCTCCAAATGACAGCAAGCTGCTAAACCCAATACAACTACACAGCTGTTGTTGTTACTGTATTATAAATAATACAGTTATACAGGAATATTGTTATTCTGTAAGGTATTTCACATTTCATTTATCAGAAAGGATTTCTTCAATATGATAATGCCTGTGGCTTTTTAATAGAACACAGTGATTTAATCGTGAAAGACCACTCCAATTCAAGGTGACACAGGCTTAAGCCAAAAGTACAGGTCACTGGCTTCAACCAGCTTCTGTTCACTCACCTTCTGCGACAGAGTAACACATGAGGAAGTCTGCCCCCGCAGGCAGAGTGTACACAGAGGCAGCATCCACCTGGGTCACGTTGTCCAGCTTGTCTGTCTTATGTCCACCACGTCCAGAGGAACCACGGGCACGTCATGCTGGTTGCCCCGACAGGCCTACAAAAGAGGGAAGAACACTTTCTCTGCCTGCTATTTTGGTACTGATGCTTCATGTGCAGTGAGAATATATAATTCAGCATCCCTCCCATTAGTAACGGAAGCCATGTAAGCAGTTCAAAACCGACACCAATCAGGCTCTGAGAGATGAAAAGCTAACAGAGCCAACTTCTGAATGTTTCCTTTTAGACAGTGTTTATAAAACCTGGGCCCAACTCACCCTGCAAATAAACACCAAAATACGCTGAATGGTATACCCTTCCTTTAAAGAACTATCTTCCTTACCTGAATGTTTTTATTCAATCAGGTAGTTACTTCCAAATGATTTTAAAAAGTATGTATCTACGTGTATATCTGTGGATGTGTCTGTGCACACGTGAGTGCAGGTGCCCCCAGGGTACAGAAGAGGGTGTTGGGTCCCTTGGAGAAGAGATAGCAATTTGTGCCTTTCATCACTGAGCCACCCCTCCAGCCCCAAGTGTGCTCACACATTCACACATGTGTGCGCTCTCTCCGTCTCCCCTTTCTCCCTCTTCCTCCCTCTCCCTCTTCCCCACCCCAACCCCTGTTCCCACTTCAAACTGAGTTCTAAGTTTGTGACAATAGCAATGGGTTTTTTGTTTTCTGGTTTGAGGGCCTCATGCTTGCTCGTCCAGTGCTCTGCCACTGAGCTCCCCTCTGCTCCTCAGTGTTACCAGCTAAACCGTGCTTGTGCTTCAAACTTATGTGGTGAAGCCTCTAATACCAGATCTGTCGTGCTCCAAACCTTCTGTCTTGGGGAAGCGTAAAGGATGAGGCAGGTGAAGATAAGCCTGCTTCCTCCCACAGACCCAAGCCCCGTGTGGCCAGGCTGCCTCCCAGGGTCCTGAGCAATCAATGTCCTCCTCCTCTAAACCCAGCTTAGCCATACAGCGGCACAGTGGTGACTCTCTGTCAAACCAAATGTTAATCAGTTTTGGTTTTTTTTTTTGGTTTTTCGAGACAGGGTTTCTCTGTATAGCCCTGGCTGTCCTGGAACTCACTCTGTAGATCAGGCTGGCCTCGAACTCAGAAATCCGCCTGCCTCTGCCTCCCAAGTGCTGGGATTAAAGGCGTGTGCCACCACCACCTGGCTTTTTTTTTTTTTTTTTTTTTCAAGACAAGGTGGTACTGGCTGGCCTAGAACGCACTCTGTAGACCAGGCTATCTGGCCTCGAACTCATAAGCATGGGATTAAAGGTGTGCTCCATGCCCGCCCAGCTCAAAACACTCTTATAATAAACATCAACAACTCAAAGTACAACTCTATTTGACCAGGATCCAAAAACGGCCTTTCTAATTATTGGAGGAACTTATTTTAGAAATTATTAACCTTTTTAATCAGCACACTGAGTTTTATAGCTGAGGTGATGATAAGATCAGTCTTACCTGAATGATAAATATCTTGGGTTTTCCAACCAGGCTTTGACACTTGTCTCCTTTGAACAAGCCAGTCAATGTCTGAATTTCGATTTTTGGCGTCATACGCATAAATGTGGTTGCCTTCCCCGTGGCTCAGAAAGACACACAGGAAGCAATCGGCATCTACATGGCTTGAAGTCGACACTACAGATGTCCCCGAAATGCATGCAGAGGTGAAAAAGAAGGGTTTGTTATCCACATGTGGAGCTTCAAGTTACAGGAGTTACAGGTACTAGAACAAAAATACACTTACGGGATGGCAGGAGAGGGCCTGCTTCAAAAAATACAGACTTCCTATAATAACACACACCTTTATCTTTTCTTCCTCTTTAATATTGGGTAGCGAAGCCCTTAAGTGTTTCTTTGCCCTAAACTGTTGTTAATGTTGGTTGTTTCAGACAGGGACTGACACCGTTGCCTATGAAGGCTGGCCTGAATATCTGGTAACCCTCCACCCCCGCCTCCTGATGCTGCATTACAGGTGCGTCCTTCCATGGCTGGCTTAAAAAACAATTATTAAAGTTTAAAGCAATTTCATTAAAAAATATTAGCTTTTCTCAAGTACAGAAAAATGGGGGAAAAAATGGAGACGCTCCTTTAAGATCCAAGTTACTTAAAGATACAACAGAAACACCATAGCCCAACATAACATCTCCATGACCATGGATACAGAAATTCTCAGTAAAATGCTTGCAAGCAGGATTCAACAATACATTAAAAAGCCATACACCACGACCAAGTTAGCTTAACTGCAGGATTATAATGATGGCTCATCATATGCAAATCAGTGACTATAATACAGGATACAAACAGACTCAAACACGGAAGTACACTATCATCTTGAGAGATGCAGGAAAAGATGCTGACAAAGTTCAACATCTCCTCGTGGAAGCCTGAAGGACCAGAGCAGAAGGAAGATAATTCAGCACACACAGGCTGTACATGACTGACCTACGGCAATGCTACACTAACAGCAAAAGCAAAACATTCCTCAAAAGACAAGAGCCCCTCCATGTTTACTCAATATGTGCTTAAGTATTAGCTAGCACAGTATGGCAAGAGGAGACATAACAGAAAAGGCAGAAATAATTATCCCGTTGTAGACAGCAAGATCCTATACTTAACAAAGACACTAACCAGCTGGAAGATGGCTCAGCAGGTAAGAGTGCAGGTTGCTCTTCCGTGTTGAACCTATTGTATTCTGTATTATAGTCACTGATTTGCATATGATGCCATCATTATAATCCTGCAGTTAAGCTAACTTGGTCATGGTGTATGGCTTTTTAATGTATTGTTGAATCTGCTTGCAAGCATTTACTGAGATTTCTCTTCAGTTCCCAGCACCCACATGTCATAACTGTCCTGTTACTTTAGATTTTAATGCTCTTATTTCCCTTCTGAAGGCACCAGGCAGCTAACATACATGCAGACAAAACACTCAAACACATAAAGTTTTAAAAGTTAAAAATAAAAAGCACTAAATACTCCAATAGAATATTCAGATCTGATTAACAGTTTCAGCCAAAAAACAGGATCCAAAATCAAAAGCTTTCTTATATGCTATTCACTGAGAAAGAAAACAAGGACAGAATCCTATTTTCAAATGCATTAAAAAAGAAATAAACAGGAATAAACTAAGGCGGTGAAAGGCCTCCAGCTGATGGGTTAACGATATTGAGAAAATGGCTACCATAAAAAGCTACCTATGGGCTCTCATGACAATTCTTTCACAGAATTAGAAAACATCTTAAGTTGGACACTGAAGCAGAAGGGACCCCCCAATAGCCAGGGCAATCCTGAGCAACTAGAGCAAAGCTGGGGTTAGCACCACACTGATTTCAAGTTAAAGTACAGGAGTTAGTTAACATAACCAGGGTGGTGCCAGCACAGACTCATCAACCAATGGGATCGAGGATCCAGATGTAAACCCACACAGCTCCAGACGCCTAATTTTTGGCAAAGGTATCAAAACATACATGAGAGAAAAGACAATCTCTTTAACAAACTGTGTGGGAAAACTGGACATCCACTGGAGAAATGACTTTAAGACCTGAAACGACTATAAACATTTCAAGATACAGGCATAAGCTGGATGCTGAAATGGCTGACAGGTCATGGTGCTTGTGGCCAAGGCTGAGGGAGTCCCAGAATCCACATGGTAGAAGACTCCCTCCCAAAGCTGGCCCCGACATGCTGTGGCACTTGAAGAAGTTCACACCCCCACAGACACAAATAATATATGGGTAAGAAAAAGAAAACGATACAGACAAAGCCTTTCTGTAAAGGACTCCAATAGCACAGGAAATACAAGGACTACCAAATGGGATCACATGAAAAATGAAATGAACTTCTCAGCCAAAGAAATAATTCCCAGAGTAAGGATACAGCCTACAGAATGGAAGGAGATCTGTTTTGGCTATACATCTGAAGAGATTGGGTTAGTATCTAGACTATATAAAGAAGATGGGGGAGGGGAAAACCTACTAGAAAGCCAAATATTCCAATCTGAAAATAATAAATGAAACACAGGGATGCTTCTCCAATATGAAGTCCCAAGCCAGGCAGTAGTGGCACATGCCTTTAGTCCCAGAATTTCAGAGGCCGAGTCAAGTGGATCTCTGAGAGTTCAAAGCCAGCCTGATCTACACAAAGAGTTTCAGGACAGCCAGGGCTATACATAGAAACCCTGTCTTGAAAAAAAAAGAAAGAAAAAAGAAACATATGAAATACCAAAATGTCAGCAGTGAGGTGACAGAACTCCATCAACCTCAGCCATCAGAGAAACAAAAATCAGGAAACCTTGAGATCATTTCCTCTCAGTTGGAATGGCTCTGGTTAATTAAAAAGAAAAAAAAAAAAAAAGACAGAAAAAAACAAAACAAACAAACAAAAACAAAACACCCAGTGCTGGAAAGGGAGGGAAGTGGGCACCTGAGGTGGGAATTGGGCTGGAAAGGGAGGGAAGTGGGCAGCTGAGGTGGGTTGTGGACTGGGGAGGTGGGGAAGTGGGCTGGGGAAGAGGGAAGGGGACTGGGGAGGAAGGAAGGGGCTGGGGAGGAGGAAGAAGGGAGCTGGGGAGGAGGGAAAGGGGGCTGGGGAGGATGGAGCCCTTCTACGGTGCTGGATAGAGTGTAAGCAACCATAGGCACCATGGAAATCAATCCAGAGCTTCCTCAGAAGACAAGCACCCCTGGGAACACACCCACGGGGATCCAGGACCGGTCCTGGAGATGCCTGCTCACCCGTGTTTACTGCAGCACTGCTCACAAAAGACAAATCATAGCATCAGCTTAGTCCTTCGACTCCTAACAAGTAGAGAAAAGTACGTCCACACCATGGAGTTTTACTCAGCCTTAAAGAACCAAATATGTCATCTGCAGAAAATCTGTGGAACATGGAGACCACAGCCTAAGCAACACAGGGCAGATCCAGAAAGAGAAGATTCACATTCTCTCCCTGAAAGTGCAACCTTCAGCTCACACAATTCCCTCACCGGTCATACTCATGCGACATGAACATAGAAGGCAGACTATCTGGGAAGAGGACGGGAACCAATTGGCGGGAGATGAGGGAACAGAAGATAAGAAGTAAATATGGTCAAAAATGTCCGATGCACTTGGAATATGAATGTTACTGTGAAACCTGCTTTACACGGTGACTATTTGGTAATTTAAAAATTATTTTTTAAAGACCCACATGACTTTGGTAATAATACATTAAAAGTTTCTTTGAATGAGCAGACTTCCCTACAGTAGACTGAAAACCTAGAAGCAACCACTCAACCGCTGCCTCTCAGGCTGCAACCCTGTGTCATCCCTAACTCTCAGAGCTTCCGGGAGAGTTGAGACCCCATGTCCTCCAAAGCTATGAGCAAAGCAGAAAACCTAGTAAGCAGTTAGTTTCAAATTATACTAAACCTATTTTTCAATTTCATTTCAAAGGAAAGCACTGGAGAAGGCACAAACTGATGATGCCGATAGCAGTAACAATCTGTCAGCAAATGATTCGAAGGCTTGAAGCATCGCAGTGAGGACTGAGTCTGAGCTGCATTCGCATTAGAGTACCTACTGCACAGTAATGCAACAGTTACAGACACAGGTAATCAGACCTAGAGATAGCACAGAGTACCCAATCCCATCAGAGACCTTAAATAGCAAGACTACCTACCCTCGTGAATTTTGAGCAGGACTTCTTCTGCTCTGAGGTCATTAAAGCATTTCACTTCAAATCCTAGTTCTGAAAACCTGGTGACACAATGAACTCAGAGTTAGCTTATGAGTATTTCCAGGCCATCCAATACCCTTACTTCCTTGAGGAATTCCATGCCTATTTTTATGACATAATAAAAAAAAAAAGCTGGGCAGTGGTGGCACACGCCTTTAATCCCAGCACTTGGGAGGCAGAGGAAGGCGGATTTCTGAGTTCGAGGCCAGCCTGGTCTACTGAGTGAGTTCCAGACAGCCAGGCTACACAGAGAAACCCTGTCTCGAAAAAACCAAAAAAAAAAAAAAAAAAAAACCCAACCATGGCAATTCCCTTGATCATCTTCCCTGGGAAAGGGCTTAGCAGTGACAAGAGCCAATTCAATGATGACTGTCACCATCTACTGCACAGACGTTCCTGACAAGGAAAACCTAGGGGTTCCTTTGTGGAGCTTCATGCATGCTAAGCACACGCTGGGTCCCAGGGAGGCTCTCAATCCGTCATCAGTGCTAAATTACCATTAGCTATCACTTAGGTATATCATGACAGAGAAACTACCTTCGAGTCAGGTTGTCCCTGTCTGCACTGGTGCCCCGTCTCTCTGGGAGGGTCAAGTGCCAGAAGAACCTCTCGTGATTGAAGATTAGGGCAATTCCTCTCCTCTTGTGGTCCATCTTGTACTGCTCGGCTGGATCGAACAGCCTCCCTCTAATGA
Organism: Mastomys natalensis; assembly: GCA_021653895.1. NCBI lineage: Eukaryota > Metazoa > Chordata > Mammalia > Rodentia > Muridae > Mastomys > Mastomys natalensis. The sequence goes on along the minus strand of JAJTUV010000053.1, from coordinate 311,057 downwards.
AGAGTAAACAAACAATCACTCCAGGCCCTTTAACCCCCCCAAAATCCTCCCCCCCCCCCCGGTTCTCCACCTGCCTAATGCAATTCCTGCATTGTGGTGACCCCTAACTACCCATAAAATTATATATTTTTTTTGCTACTTCATAACTATAATTTTGCTACTGTTATGAGCTATAATTAAAATTTTTGTAGTTTCCAAAGGCCTTAGGTGACCCCTGTGAAAGTTGACCCACAGGTGAGAACTACTACTTTATCCAAACCTACATCTCAGCTCCCCAAATACTAAACGTCACTGAACCTAACAACTGCATTCTTACGTTCCTTCCTGTAAGACGCTGTGACCAAGAACGGAAAGGCTTTTATAAGACAAGGTATTTACCTTTTGTAGAAGCCATCAGATTTCTGTCATGTTTTACTTTCACCTATTTGGAAAACAAAGTTGTTAATTTTTTTTTGTTGTTGTGGTTTTTGAGACAAGGTTTTATGATGTAGCCCTGGACAGTCTGGAACTCTCTAGGTAAACCTGGATGGCCTCTAACTCACAGAAACCGCCTGTGTTGGTCTTCCTAGGGCTGAGATTAAAGGTGTGTGCCATCACACCTTCCTCGTTTATTTTACTTTGAACTAAAGTACACAAAGGTGCTCCACCCCTGAGACCCTCATCTCTAAGACTCCTGGAAATGAAGGGAAGCTATCCGATGAGTAACTCAGCTACAGCCACCTCTGCTTCTCTGGCCTTCCAAATAACACATGACAGGCAGAAATGGGGAAAACCTTATCCAAACACATGTGCCTTGACTTAAAACAATTCTGTGGTTACAGAGTGTGAAGGAAACACACAGTTGCTTTGGTGTACAGAGCAGAAGCTGAATCATACAGGGGAACTGAGTCCACTCTGTGGTTTACAGTGTTTCCAGGACACTAAATCCACTTAATGGGAGGAGGGCAAGGCCTGCATTGCAAGACTCAGATTTTGGTTTTCTGAGTCACCCATCTCCAGTGAGAACACTGTTAAGGGACCTCACTACTGAGGATACCTCACAGTCCTCCAAGCAACCCTTCACTGCATCCTTCTCTACTCTGCAGAGCTGTGTGACAGGCCTCTCCGTGCTGGTCCAGTCACTCAGTGTATGCAACGCAGTGTGTTGGTCACTAGCCACCTGCGGCTACTGAGCACCCGAGATGCAGCAAGTACCACAGAGCAGCTCAACTTTATTGTCCCACTCTGTTGTTCAGGAGGCCTCCCAGTCCTGGGCGCAATGCATTTGTTCCTCCTGGCTCAGCATCTGGAGTAGCTCAGGCAAGAGACCACCTGGCCCAGCTTCCAGTGAAGTTAAATGTAAAGAGGCACATTGAGCAGACGGCATCTGTACTGTAATTGGCTCAATAATCTGTTTTCTTTTGGTGAGTTAACAGATTAAAGGGAGGGGAGGGTTATGAACAAAGAGGAAAGTTAACGGGATACAACTTTTGGCAGGGGTCTCTGAGGCAGAATTGAGTATTTTTCCCTCTGTCCTTAGACAGTCTTCCCCCGGCATCTGATTGTCCCAACCTCATGTCAATAAAACAAAACCATGACCACCTTGGCAGTGCGGGCAAGTGGGAGGTTACCCAGGCAGCACTATTTCTCAATGAAGACTACAGTAGGGCATTTCCTTGTCTAATAGATGCTAAGTAGGTTTCCTCCATCTGCCTCAGAATTGTCGGTGTTAGGACGCTGACTCCGGGGTCTGGGTGGCACCTGAGACCAACAGAACCAGAATCCAGGAAGGGACTGCCAGTCTGCCTTTGTAACCAGGCACCTGACAGCTGCCATGGCAAAAGTGCCAGTCATAGCTTGACACGTCCCTTGAAAGCCCAGGAGACCAATTTTGCTCTTCCCATCCAATGAGAAGCTTCAGTGTGGGTTGTCACCCAGATCTCCCTCAGCCTAGTCAGGGCCCAGAGACTTAGCCCTAAGTCGTTGCTCAAGAAGATCTATTAAAATACCATCCAGTTTCAAGGCTGTCAAATTCATACCCTCAGGAAGGGTTTGTTTAATGTAAAGTTGGGGTCTAGTAATAATGTTCTGACATGTATTTATATACGTATGGGAGCTGGCAGGCACATGCCACAGTGCTGTGGAAGTCTGATGACAACTTGCAGGAGGAGGTTCCTCCTTCCATAATATGGTCCCAGGTCCCAGGCTTAGTGGCAAGTGTCTTTACCTGCTAAGCTATCTTGCCAGCATTGAACAGTTTTAATATATACTTAAGTGCAGGCATTAGGGGAAAGAAGAGGGATGCTTAGGAAAATTAGAATAGATACCCAAGACATCTGTCTTAGTTGGGGTTTTTATTGAAACATCATGACGAAAAAGCAGTTAGGGAGGGAAGAGTTTATTTGGCTCACACTTCCATGGCACTGTTCATCATCAAAAGAAGTCAGGACAGGAACTCAAACAGGGCAGAAACCTGGAGGCAGGAGCTGATGCAGAGGCCATGGAAGCCTGCTTTCTTAAAGAACCCTGGACCAGGAGCCCCGTGATGACACAACCCCCATGGGCTGGACCCTTCCACATGGATCACTAATTAAGAAAATGCCCTACTGGCTTGCCTGCAGCCTGATCTGATGGAGGCATTTCTTAATTGAGGTTCCTTCCGCTCAGAGGACTTCAGTTTGTGTCAAAGTTGACATAAAACTACCCTGCACAACATGGGTGCAGGCTTCTCAAGAGCCTCGCCTTAGCAAGGGTTTAAAGCAATGTACCCCAGGCTGGCCTCAAATTCATATTTCTTTGCCTCAGCCTTCAGAGACTGGGTTATAGCAAAGCATATTCAAAGCACATAGCAAAGCATTTTCCCAAGATGTGTTCTATGTTATCTAGGCTGACCTTGACCTGAGACTTTCCTACCTTAGCCTCTTTTGTCTCTGGGATTCAGATACTCTCTATGAGTGTCACCTCTGTTCTGGTTATCAAAAATGTATACAGCATTAAACGTAAGTCTAGGCCACGTCTCACGTCTACTTCTCTGTTCCACCCTAAAGTACACGTTGCCGCCTAGTTCCTTAATTAGTATAAAATCACTTTATGGTAATTTCCCGATAAAGCTATCGACCACGGTTGGTGATTTTGTGGCACTGTAGATACTTTATCTTACTACTTCCAAAGCTCAAGAATACAGAACATGGGCCAGACCTGCCTAGGGTCAGCCCTGAGAAGTCGGAACTGAAAGCCTGGCGCTGGTAGATTACAAAGTCTGTACTCCCAGGCATTCCACGGGAGGCCACTTTCCAAACTAGCTCTCATGGGAATCTACCCATATTCCCTGTCAACCATCTATGTAATAACCTGTAAGAAGTAACGCACCTTCCTAGAACATACACTGGAAAGGGCGTGGTGTAGAAGAGGACAGGGGAGAAAAGGAATCAAACAAAAAGGGTATCCCCCAACCTGGCTTCCCACCCCTCCCCATTCATCCTTAAACTAGAAATGGACGCTAGACCCTGTGTGTCCAACAGGGCCGCTCCCTGAAGGACCATGGGGACTTTCCCAGTTTTCCTCTGGAGTAAGGGCAGAAGCTCTGAAATAAAGGCCGTCTCTGATAGACCTTAAAGACTTTTCAGGCTTGAGGTTTCTAACTTTAACCAGTGCTGGTTTTTGATAGGCGACAGGAAGCCTGTTCTGAAGCAAGCACTAGCAGTTTATCACTGTGTGAAGAAAAGTTATTTGGGGCTAACCCGTGGACAGCAACAGGTTTGCTGACTGCAGGAGGCACTGTGGCAGAGGTGTCCGCCCAGGTCTGGCCTTGGTTAGGGGTCTTGAGCCTGGCTCCCGCAGGCCTGTGCCCGGAGCCTGATTTGCCTCTTATCCCCACTTTCCAGGCAGACGCGAGCAACAAAAACAGGACTCAACTTGCAAAGCCAAGTTCTCCACCACACGGCGCAAGCGCCGCCCTTTAAAGTTTAAACAGCCCGAACGCAGCGGACGTGAGGACAAAAGCGCTCGGCGGGGTTAGCCTGGGCAAATACCACTGCTAGTCCTCCACTGCACAGCGCGGCAAGCCCACTTCTGCCAGTCCCAGCAGTCGCAGCAGTCCCGAGAAGCCGCCCACCCTGCTCTGCCCGGTGCCCGAGGCTCGGACCCTTCTTACCTGCTGGTGAGCTCTGAGTGTCCTAGCCCCGAGGCCTCCGCTCGCCAGGCTCCGTTTCCTGCCAGCCCCGCCCCGCCTCCTGCCCCGCCCCAGGATCCGCCTCTGCCTCCCCCGGCAACTGGGCCCTTTGTCACCCAGGCAACGCCAGGACGCCACTGCGTCTTCCTCCAGCACAGAGCCCGGCTGTGTGTATGTGTGTGTACTTGTGAGTGTTGGGGAGGGGGCGCTGCCTGGGGGAGCAAGTGAAGCAACTTCATGGCCAGGGTGCAGGCTGGTGAACCCAAGTGTTGGCGTCCCCGCCAGCCATTCGCTCTTCACCACTGAGTTTAGTGTAGAGAGCTTACTCTACAGTCAGTTACTTTAGAGGACTTCTTTCTTTTTTTTTGTTTTTTTTTTGTTTTTTGTTTTTTGTTTTGACAAGGGTTTTAGGCCAAACAAAACAGAGGCAACTAACTCTTGGGCTTTCTTCTCACCCTCCTCTCTCCTCCCTCCTTCCTTCTCTGAGTCTCCTGTAGCTGAGGTCATGACTTGATCCCCCTGCCTCCACACTCTGTGTTTGATAAGTGTCTTGTGCCACCACACTGGGGATTCTTGCACGCTAGTCAAGCACTCTACCAATTCCTTGATGTTTGAGTCTGGCTTATAAAAGTAGAGGTAATTTGGCAGTGCCTGCAGAAATTCTAAGAACCATGAGGGTCTGTCTGTAGGTGATATAGACCATGGCTTTTCTTTTGTCAGATTGTGCCTACTGTGTGCCACCTTGTCATTTAAAAAGTAAGCAACTACAGAGGATAAAAATTATGTTACGGTGCTACCAGCCTTTGTTCTTCACAAGTCTTTTGTTGTTGTTGTTGTTGTTTGTTTGTTTTTCTTCGAGACAGGGTTTCTCTGTGTAGCCTTGGCTGTCCTGGAACTCACTCTGTAGACCAGGCTGGCCTCGAACTCAGAAATCCGCCTGCCTCTGCCTCCCAAGTGCTGTGTCCTTCACAAGTCTTAAAGTCACTATTTCCATTAAAATAAAATAGCAAAAGCCTTTCAGGACGACAGTGTACTGCGTCTTATTTAATGAATAAACCTTTTTCCTTGACCTGAAATTCACTGGACCCCTTTTGATGGCAAGTAAAGATGGTTGGGCTTAGTAATATTCACTTGTCTTAATAATTTTCTGTCACTATGACAAGGCATACCAAACTCTTCCTCCAGTGGTGGTTGTGACCAGTTAAACCTGCACCCAGAACCACTCAGAACTGTGCCTTTCAGGGGGAAGCTCGGAGAAAATGGGTGTGAGTTGTACTCCCTTCTCTTGTTCAGTGAAACAGTGTGGCCTATTTTTATTTTTTACTTATTTAGGTCTCCTCATTCCCAGCCCGGCTGCCTAGACCTAGCACACAGTGAGCTTCAGGGTTTCAACATTTGTACTCAGGACCAAACTTCCTGGTTTGAATGGCTTGTCTGACTCCCAAGACTGCCTATGCTTTGGATATGACTTTCATCATTTGAGTCCTGACAATGCACATGTATCTCAGGATCCCAGACTGGCTGGCCTTCCACTTATTTGAAAGGAACAGATAAAAGGGATTATTATTATTATTTTTCTGGCTACGTACCTTCTTATCTCAAGACACTGTATTACTTTTCCCCTTTTGAAACATGATCTTCGTATATAACTCACACTGGTCTTGAACTTGTGATTATCCTGCCTCTCCATCCAAGTACTAGGATTAAATATAGGCACAATCACACCGGCTATACTACTGTTTCACATACACACACACACACACACGTGTATGCGTATTTGTGCACATGTTTACGTGTGCCCATAGAATCCTGAAGAGTAGGATTCTAGAGCAGGAGGTGGCTGTGAGCTGTCTAATCACCCTCTGAAAGAGCAGCATATTTAACTTCTGAGCCATCTCTCCAGACTCCATTACTTTTATATTGTATGTAATTAAAGGGATTTCATAATTTTGTGATGTTTTAATTATTTTGAGATAGGGTTCCCTTTGTAGCCCAGGCTAGCCTCAAACCCATTATCTTGCGTCAGCCTCCAGAGAGGTGGAGGTATAGTGTATACACATCTAACTGTAACTATGGATTTTGAAGTAGCACTTGATCTAAGTTGACATTCAATAGATTTTATATTGGTTTGCAGCCTATTCCTATAACAAGTGCCTTAGAGAAACCAACTTGAAGGAGAAACTGTTCATAACAAAGCTCAGCTTTAGAGGCTTCCCGCTCTGTGGTGGCTTGAGTAGGCATGGCTCTGTGCTGGCTGGAGCAGGCATGGCCCCGTGGCCTCATCATGTTTGAATGCTTAGCCCACAGGGAGATGCACCATTGGGAGGTGTGGCCTTGTTGAAGTAGGTGTGGCTTTGTTGGAGGAAGAATTGTTACTGTGGGGATGAGCTCTGAGGTCTCCTGTACACAACCAGTGTGACACACGGCCTCCTTTGCTCCTGCAGATCAAGATACAGCACTCTCCTCGCTCCTCCAGCATCGAGTCTGGCTGCATGCTGCCATGCTTCCTGCCTAGACAATTATGTATTAAACCTTTTAAACTGTAAGGCAGTCCCAACAACTAAATGTGTTTCTTTACAACAGTTGCCCTGATAGCTGGGTGTGGTAGCCCATACCTTTAATCCAGCAGAGGCAGGCAGATCTCTGTGAGTTCAAAGCCTGCCTGGTTTACATAGCAAGCTCAGGATAGCAGAAGAAACCCAGAGAAACCCTGTCTTGAAAACAAACAAACAAGGAAAGAGTTGCCATGGTCATGGTGTCTCTTCACAGCAATAAAACCCAAACTAAGTCAGTCCAATTGGGTAGCCCAGTGCTCTGGGGCTGAGGCAAAGCAGCACGGCATGGTATGGGTACATGACAGAGGAGGCTCACCTCATAGCAAGCCCCAGTGTCCTCTTCAAGTCCAAGACCTTTCATAGTGGCCTGGAGTCAGGGACCAATCCCTCAATACCTGGGCCTTTGGGGACATTACAGATCCAAAGCAGAAGCAGGCCTGGGGTACAGTGCTACAGGCTCAGCCAGTCAGTGACTCACTTCCTCCAGTTCTAGCCCCACCCTCTAAAGATCCCACGACCAAACAGCACCTCTAGCTGCCGACCAAGGGCTCAAATGTTAGCCGTGTTTTCTATCCAAGTTGCAACAACTTATTTACACATGACAGATGCATCATTTTAGACTTTTAAAGTAAGCACTGTCAACGCTAAGTGGCTGAGGTCCACTTCCGTTAGTCTGATGCACATTCCTGCCAGACAGCCACTAGTTGGAACCCTAGCAAGCTGCCTCCCCCGCTGTAGCTGGAAGGAAGAAGACAAAAAAAGCAAAAACCAGTAAGCCACACCAGATGCAACAGAGACCAAAAGTTGGCTGACAGGAGCGATTGGTTCCATACCTGACTACTACTCACTTTTATGGAATTTACTATCCCAAAGGCTTCTCTTGTCACCTATGCTAGGAATGAAACACAGGGACTATATTCTAAATAACTGGAAAACCATACTTTGCTCAATTTCCAGTGCTAACTCTGCCAACTCTCTAATTTGTTTTCCTTATAGAAATCACATAAACACTAAATTTCTAGGATTCTGACTCTTCCCCTTAAGAAAGTGTGTGTTACTGTTGGATCCAGCCTGTTCCTCACCTGCTGGCACTGTTAAGGGGTGTCACTGGATCATGAGGGTGCCAATGGCATAAACACATCAAAACAGCGGTCAGTTCACAGCTGGATAAATTGCTGGGATTTGATGGAAAACTGTCCAAGGTGGAGGACTCCCCGCAAGGGTGTGTCTTGTCCTCAGCCCCTCCCTGTCTCTCCTCTGTGAGCTATAAGCCCTCAACCTTCATCTTCTCACCAGGCCTAGTAACAGTGGGCAGTGACCAGGGATAAAAAGCCTTTCCTTTTTTGGTTTTTCTCAGAACTCTGGCACAGGGAGAGAAGCCTGAGAGTCAATGAAGTAAAGTTATCAACAAGGTTTTGAAAGATGCTGCAGATATAAAAAAAAAAAAAAAAAATCTAGAGGCTGGAGAGATGGCTCAATGGTTAAGAGCACCAGATAATCTTTCAGAAGATCCCAGGTTCAATTCCCAACACCCATTTTGCCACTCACCATCAGCTATAACTCCAGTTCCAGGGACACTGCCACCCTCTTCTGTCTGTCCTCTGCAGACACCAGGTATACACATGATGTGGACATCCATGGAGACCAAACACCCATACACATAAATGAATGAATGAATGACTAAATTTTAGGAATGAAAAGAAGAAAGAAGTAATCCAAAATCATTAAGAACAGTATCACTGGGCTGGAGAGATGACTGAGGGGTTAAGAGCACTGACTGCTCTTCCCAGAGGTCCTGAGTTGGATTCACAGCAACCACATGGTGGCTCACAACCATCTGTAATGAGATCTGATGCCCCTCTTCTGGCGTGTCTGAAGGTTGGACGGTGTACTCATATACATTAAATAAATAAATTTATTTAAAAAAAAAAAAAGAACAGTATCATTATAGCTAGCACACGAAAGTAAGGCAGATTGTTACATCTCACACTTGGCACAAATGGCCAAGGTGCCTATATAACAAGTGGACCTGGCCACCAGGTTCTCCCATCATCCTCTAGTCCCTACCTGTTACAGAGAATGGCTGGCATTCTAAACTTCTACTCTACTCTAAACTTCTCCAGCCCAGGGGCTAGGCTGCTCTTCCCTATGTAATCCAGCCAGTCTGGCTACCTGGCCCTTTCACCACCCTTGACTCTCCTGGCTCTCCCCTCCCCTGCTTCTCACTTGGCCTGGCTGGGAGTTATGTTTACTCTGGACTCTCACAGATGTTCCGGCCTCAGGCTCCACTCTCCCTGCTATCTACAATAACCCTCCTCCTCCCCCACACCTTGGCGCCAGCATGTCCCTCCTTTTTATTATTTTCATTCACTGATAGAGTTTTACTGTTAGTATCTATTACTTCTAAATTTTTATTTAAGACAAATGTTCAGATTTATTTTATGTGTATGAGAGTGTTGTACCACTTGCATTACCTAGTGCTTACAGAAGTCAGAAGGGCTGATTACCTGGAATTGGAGTTTACAGATGCTTGTGGGTACTGGAAACAACCTGGGTCTTCAGCAAGATTAGCGAGTGCTCTTAACCACTAATCCATATATATATGTCAAAGCGGACCTGGCCACCAGGTTCTCCCATCATCCTCTAGTCCCTACCTGTTACAGAGAATGGCTGGCATCCCTATCCAGCTATATATATATTTCTGTTTCTTTTAGACAATGTAATGCAGTATGTGTAGGAAGATATTTTTTGCCTGTTTCATTCCCCCAGAAAGTATCAATTAAGGGTCCCATGCATTTTTACGTGGCACCAGGCATATCCTTGTTCTTGTCTAATGGAGACACGTATGTTATTAGGGTGGCTGCCTTCATCTCACCTTCAAGAGAAGAGATTCAGTTGGACCTAGCAATTCATATTCAAGACCAAGAACACAGCCCTTTCCTCAGAATGCGCTTCCTTCTGCCCGGTGCCACCTGTAATGACTTACAAAGAGCCACTTACCTTCGTCTTCTTTCCTGACATTCCAGGCGGCTTACCTTGTATTTCTAGCTATGTGTTACTGCAAAGGTAAACCTAGTTTAGTGTCTGGGAAATCATTAGTCAGTGGCCAGTACAGCCGAACATCCTGAGGCCATTAAAAATTTCCAATCTTCATTGACATTTTAGGAGACTGCCTCAGTTTTCTGCGATTTGTTTTCACACCGGTTAATTCTTACTGTAAGTGAGAGATCCACAAAAGACGATTTTTTTCTACTTTACCTTTCACATCTTCTTTGATTCCACAATTAAAGACTTGAAAACGCTCTCAGGAGATAAGAAGCAACTATTATTATCAAGAATAGCTTTTATTAAGGCCTCCATTAGAAAACGTCAGATTTTTAACAATACTCCAGAATATTAGACGAGGAACAGGGATAACTCGGCAGCATGTAGTGCACGGATTTGGCTCATTAAACCCGTCATTCCTGGAGTTCACAGCAAAAGATGACGTTTGCTATAAGCATTTTGTGAAACAGGAGTGCTGGATTCTGAATATTGTGCACATCACAATACTCAGATGTCCTGGGTTGTCTCTCGAGAGAAGTATCAACCAGTGATTCCAACTGTACAAGAGATTCACACTTGGAAACCTTGTGACTGTGAGTAACATATTTATACCTACCTTAGTAAGCTCCAGAAACAACACGTTATGTATAATTAAAATGGAGAAATAATAGTTTCTCCAGATATAAATGTATATTTGAAATTTCAAAATAATAGTTCTAAGGGAAGATTGTCTTCTATTTCAAAATAAAATAATGCTGAAAAGTCCTTACAATGAATTTTACAGTTGCTTTCATTTTTATTGTTAAGTACAGCTATGAAAACCAAGTCACGTGGGCTTGAGGCTTTTCTTCCCGGTTTGGGGGAGCCACTGAGACAGTGAGGCCCAGGAAGGCATGCTCTTAGATGTCCTGCTCGCTCCCAGTTCCAAGCACACTCTGCCCTCTGCTTCTTCCTGGCCCCCACCCTTTTCACTTTGAGGTTTTAAAATCAAGAGACAGCCTAGTAAGGTCTCAAAATGACCCATCACAAAAAAAAAAAAAAAAAAAAAAAACCAACAACAAAAAACAAAAAACTAAGGCAGCGTTAGGCTGTGGAAGCATCAGATCTTTGGCAAGAATTGTCCTCCGTTCTCGCCTGCTCTCCAGCTGTCAGGGGCTTCTTTACAGATCTGTTTTCTCCTCATAACGACACCAGCATGCAGCCCGCTGGCTGTCCAGATATGGCTTGCAGCCTAAATGGATGACGCTGTCAAAGAGGAGCTCCACCGTTGTCTCACAAGCTGCAGAGTACAGATGTGTTGTCAACCACTGGACAGGTGTCAGGCATCACTCAGTCCCCAGCTCAGAGCCCTCCTCTATCACCTGCTGAGCACACGGCCATCCACGGCAGCAGGCACACAAACATGCAGCAGGTCAAAGTCAGCCCAGCCCTCACAGCAGCAGCGCACCCTGCAGATCCCATTTTAGTTTCTTTTTCCGTGAGATGTGTGTGCGTGAGCGCGTGCGCGTGTGGTGTGGTGTGCATACTTGGTTTTGAATGTTCAGATAATATCTGTAGACAAATCTTAATGAAACACAAATTGGGTCATCAGTGTTAGTTTCCTTTTAGCTGAAAGATGTAACCAAAATAAAGATGTCTGACAACCAGACACACGCTAGTGGGTGTAGGTAGAGAATTGAGGGTCATCTGAGGCAGAGAGCTCCTTCCTGGACAGGTCTTCCTGGGACTTCCCAGTCAGAGCTCCAGCATGAGACTGACCAGCTAGAGCACTCAATAGACAGTGCACAGGCTTCAGAGTGACAGAGTCAACTTGAGACAAGTTCCTGTCCTCACTTCCCTTCCCTGATAGATACTGGAATCCCGTCTTTTGTGAGCACCAAAAGAAAACTACATTATCTAGCACAATATTTTAAGGAAAATGCATAAAAAATGTTACTTTTCTTTCCTGGCTTTATCTTTGCTACTTATCTTTTAACTTTAGTGTTTATTCTTTGCTTCATAGAAGGAAAAGCCTTATAAATACTCGTACTGAACAGTGACTTATATTTCCACAGAGATCTCAGTTCACCTTATGGCAAGGCTGACTGGCAGTTGGGCCTCCAGTGACTTAGCATTCGTGAGTCATCACCTACTCTAGGGTGGGACTTTCAATAGACCTGGTGCTTTACTTCCATCATCCATGTCCCTGTGCCATGCACCTATAAATTTACTGGCTCACCAAGCTGGCCCTGGATGGAAGCATTTCTACTGGCATTGCTCTTGTCACATACCATAACCGGACAGTGAGTCCCTATTGCTGGGGTTATAGGACATGATAAAATCAGGCTGACAGCAATCTAGAAGCTTCTTCCCCATTCGTTGACATTTGTAGTGCCAGAAGATGATAGCTTTCTGGGGAACTATTGTCACTGACTTTTCTGCTTGGCCATGGCCCTTGGTGTTAATGCCATCAACATGCCATGCAAGATGTGCCCATGGTGCACTATGGTACACTTGTTAGGGGTACAGCCAACTACTTTCTGATCAAACTTAAAGCCTGTCACACACGAGGGAACTAATGTGTGGTATTTAAGACAGGGCAAAGCCCTGGGGAAACTGCAGGCTGTACTTGGGAGAGTATTGCTATTGTTTTGTTGCATTGCCAATTAAATGTTCATTCTTGTTTATGCCCACATATTTTGCTGTTGTCTGCTTCAGTCATGGAGAAAGGCTTATTTTTACAGTGAGTAATGCTTACTGTTGAGTCTCATAACTGGTCAAATACTGAGGATAAGTCTCTACTGTCATGGCAAAGAGATTCATTGCTCAGAAAATAATCAGATGTGTGTACATACACATGCAAACACACTCACATTCACCTTTCCAAGGCTCAGGAGATATTACAATAAATATATACATATATACATACATATACACATACATACACACATAAATGGGAGAAAGAATAGAAAGAATGTGAAAGGGTGAAGTCCTCTGGACCTGACCTGACTGTCATCATGGAGAGAGGCCACTGTGGTGACCCACAGAATGCCTTGGCATTAAAGTCATAACCATAAATCTCAAAACAATATAGTGTTAGCCAGGTAACAGGAGAGAAGCTGTTAGTATTCCCTCCCTGAGGCTCCAGCCACCTTTCCCACGTACATCCCAGCTCTTCCTGTCCCTAAGGATATGTGTACACAGGTGGGCGGGAGGTTGGGGCTTGGCCCAGAGAGTGGCAGGATTAGGAGGTGTGGCCTTCTTGGAGGAAGTGTGTCACTGTGGGGTGGCTGTTGTGACCCTCCTCCTAGGTGCCTGGTAGTCAGTCTTCTCCTGTTTGCCTTCAGAACAAGATGTAGAAGAACTCGTCTCCTTCTCTAGCACCATGTCTGCCTGGACACTACCATGCTTCCTGCTACGATGACAATGGACTGAATCTCTGAATCTGTAAGCCAGCCCCTATTAAATGTTGTCTGTTTTAAGAGTTTCCTTGGTCATGGTGTCTCTTCATAGCACTGGAAACCCTAAGTCAGGGATAGTGAAGCAACCTTCCCAAGTCCTTGTCACCCATGCTAGAGTGCCACTTGAGGCGATGTAGCTGTTTCTGAGCCACTTGAGCTCCTGGAGGTACCGTCTATGAACTCACTGGTTTAGAAGCTGGACTCTGATGTGATTGTTTCTTTGGTCTGTTATTGGTGCTCTATCTAGTATAAACATCGTTCTTTACACAACCCAGGAAAAGCCAAGCAACATGCAGCCTCCTGATCTGGGGTTACAGGCACATGAGTCATTAATCTAAGAGCGTACACTACATGCTAAAATTCACTGGTGCTATGACTGTCTGTCTATATGAATGTCTATACGAATATCTATGTTCCTCTAAGAATTATCTGTTGAAGTCTTAACCTCCGAGGTAAAGAAATGAGGGTAGGAAGGACTCTGGGAAGTGACTGGGACATGGGGCAGTACCCTCACATTACAAACAGTTAACTTTCAGACATAGCTCAGCAGTGGGGGGCTTGCCTAACACTCAAGACACTCAGTGTAATCCCCAGTACTACAACAGAGCCGAAGTGCAGACAAACTAAACGGAATCCCAGAGAGCCGCCTAGTCCTGTTCCCCATGTCTCATGAGACAACTCGAAGGTGTGGTCTATAAACCAAGCAGAGAAACTTGCCAGATGCTGAGTACTCGTGCCTTCATCGTGTAATCCCTACTCTCCTGAATTATCCCTGTTGTCTATATCCAACCTCAGTTTGTTACGCTTCATTACAGCATCAAGTGGACTATGGCAACTTGCTTCAAGGCTTCAGCATTTAGTTTCTGAATGATTAGATCTACAAATCTAAGGGAGATGAATTCTTCCCTTCTCTGCCACAGATATTCCTTCTGAACACTTTGCTTTTGTGGCTGTGTGTAATTTTAGATTACAAAAGTGATCCGCTAGCTCCTCACTGTAGGCAAATGGAGCAGCTGTACCATGCCAGCCAATGCATATGAGAAGGCTCTATTGGCACGCTTCTCTTCTGATCATGTGTTTAATGCACTATTGAGAAACTCTCCAAGCCCAACCAGCAGGCCACCCTTACCCTGGACGTTCTGAGCTAGTCCGAGTGTCTTCTGCACATCTCTGCAGATCTTGGAGAGGCAGTATTGAAACTCCTCGTCACAGTCGTTCTTGCTTTTCCCGCACGTCTCATAGCACCTATCGTGCTGGTTGCAGCACTTGGTCAGGGAAGGGATGCCAATGTTCAGCTGTGACATGCATTGGATAGACTGTTGTCAGTAAGACGCAAAGCTCCAGGCATATGACGCATTCAAATGAACTGCATAGAATAAGGACAACTGCTGTAGAAGTCCCCAAACCCACATCTGCCTATAAATGTCTCCTGTGCTAGAATCTCCCCGCAGTCCTTACCCATTCCCAGCCATGTAACTGTGTCAGCCACAGCCACTCCTCTAGTCTGCAGTTAGTTAACTGTCAGTAACTTTCACAACTTTTAACTATCTGAAACACAATGCTCAACTGACTGACTTTCTTATTTGCTTTATTTATTTATTCATTTGGGGGAGTTGGGGGGGGCACAGGAGGCAGCCAGAGGAGGGTGTCTTTGTATTGCTGCCTGCCTCACTACCCTGAGACAAAGTTTCTCACTGAGCTACTGAAGACCACTGTTTTGACTACACTAATTACCAGCGAGCTCTGAGGCTCTGCCTGTCTCCATCCCCCCATGCTGGGGTCACAGACACATGCAGCCATGCCTGCATGTGTGTGGACATCGGGGACTCACTCAAGGGCTCATGCCTACACAAAAGCACCTTACCACTGAGCCATCCCTTTAGCCCCAAAGCATTGCTCTACAAATAACAAGCCTAAGGTCATTAAAAGAAAGCTTGAGGGCTTTTGTGATCTTTGGATTTTCAAAGTATTTTGTGATCCTTCCTCCAAATAAATGTACTTTCTGTGAAATGTTGCAGGAAACTCTTAAACACCTATAATTCAAATGGTGGTTTGTTTTTTAACCGTAGGTATTTTTTTATTTTCAAGAGCATTACTTTGAATCTGTAACTTAGCTCTAGTTATTTTAATTAACTGACACAACCCTGGTGGGCAGGAACTTTGTTATAAACCTCCCTCCACCCGTGACTCCTGGCCTGTGGAGTCTCCCCAGAACAACTGCTGCACTCACTATGCTGTGCTTCACTTGGCCTTGTTTTACACAGAAAACAAGCCTCACCGCTTTCCCCTCCCTAACCAGTATTATTTTGCACTTTAAAATCTCAAGTTATGTTTGTGATAATTATAAACTATCATTTATGTGATACTTATACAAAATAAAAATTAAATCATTATTTTGAAACCCATTTGATATTTAGTTGTTAAATGTGTTTTATCAGAAAACAATAATAAATGCAATCATTCTATAAACAGTTATTAGAGCCTGAGGAAACACTTAGGTCTCGGATTACTAAGAATATTAGACTAACAGGCACAAAGCTTAGCGGAGGAAAATAAACTACTCACATGAACACCAAACAACGGAGAACCACATCCGTTTGGTGGTGAGGGTTTATATCCGTAGCGTGGAACAGGCTTTGATCCTATATAGAGTACAAATGATGCCATATTTAGTTTAAAATATGAAAGAAGTAAAATACATATTTGTAAAGGTATGCAACGTGCTTGACTAGCCATGAAGATGTCTAGTACCTACTTTGACCAAACATAAAAAATGATGTATTTATTCTGATGAGTTCTAGGATGCTTGATCATAGGAGTATTTTTAGTTTGTGAAGAACATAGAACATATGCAAATGTGCAGGACATCCACAGATGTGAAGCATTCATGACGGTCATTACTATTTATAAGCACACAATGTCAAAGCATGTCAAAGCTTATGCTGGACCACAGGAGACTGCAAAGGTGCGCACGATACTGCATCACACAAATCAAAGATCAACACTGCCTTCCTGCACATCTAATGCTTGAGTTTCATGGGTGAAAACCTGCTAGGCATGCGCTGTATCTTTCCATTCGATAATGTTCCATTCCGCAAAAAGTTCAATACCCATCACTGGAAGACGTTTAGCTAAAGCCTAATCTAAGATAGACAAGGCTATGCAATGGCAATCTAATACTTTTAGTACACTGCAGGACATGATAGGACTGTAGATTCCGCCTCCACTCCCTGCAGCCAACTCTGTCATGAATGCAGCTAATAAAGAAAGTCTATTCACAGTGCACCTAGATCATGACACTCTGTGAGAGTAACCCAAGCAGGCAGACATTCAGATTCCAGCAAGGCTTCTCCTGATGATACTTCTGACTGGTATGGTTTCTAACACGCCATGCCATTCATCTGCCTACTTCATTTACTATTTGGTTCTCCATACTGAAATGTAAACTGAGGCAGGTCTCTCTCTGTTGTACATGCTCTGTGCCTAGCATAGCTTCTACAGGTATTACATTTTCAGTGAGTGCTGCTGACAGATGGTCAGATCAATGGGCACTGGGCAGACGAAGGTTAATCCCTATGACGTCTGTCACATTTGTTATAAGTAAACACTATTGCTGTCTTTACTCTTCAGTCTTTGAGTTTCCTGGGCCTTCATTTACTGGCCTACAAACACTGACCACTCCTAGCTTGTTACATTGCTTTAAAATGTGACAGTCAGGGGTCCTCACAATGGCTTAGCTGGTAAAGTATCTGTTACCAAGCTTAACTACCGGAGTTCAATCCCACCCCCAACCCACATGATAAAAAGAACTGGTTCCCAGGAGTTGTCCTCTTGACTTCCACATGCACACTGGGATGCATACACCCATACACATACATACACGGATAAATAAACTGTAAAACTTAATCGTTATATATGATGATTGAGGTGACAGAATATTCATTTTAACACAGCTCATGGAAGCTGTATCTCAGGGCTAAACTATCAAATGGCAGCAATAAAAAAAAAGTACTTCCTAAAACTGAGCTTTTAAAATATATACTCCTAGCTGGGCGTGGTGGTGCAGGCCTTTAATCTCAGCACTCAGGAGCCAGAGGCAGACAGATCTGAGTTCAAGGCCAGCCTCATCTACACTGTGCATTCCAGGACAGTCAGGGCTACATACAAAGACCCTGTCTCAAAAAAAGAAAAAAAAAATCAAAATCAAAATCAAAATATAAATAAATAAATACCTACTTGAAGAATTTCAGCATTTCTGTTACTAAGTTTTTAGACCTGTTACAGGATTGTTGAATCCTGTTTCATTGGATTTACTTCATCATCTGCCATTGTTTAATAAGCTTTACATCTAGAGCTATGTGCCCAGTATGACCTGGAGTTGTAAACTTGAGCCATAGATATTAATCTGAACTGAGGCAAGCAGCATCTTACTGAGATGAGTGCCCTCTAGCAGCAATCTATTTATTTATTTATTTATTTTTGTGGTGCTGGGGACTGGCTGAACTGAACTCAGGGCCTTGCAAATGTAAGACCAGAACTCTAGCACTAGGCTACACCTCCAGCCGAGGCTATTTCCTGTTACTAATATCACAAGGGCCAAGGTAATTTTTTTAAAGGAGGTTTATTTTGGCTCATACTTCAGATCCAAAGTCCAGGAGTTACCTCTAACTATGGCTTTCTCGATGGCTTCATCCTCTCAAAGATCAAAGCATCACGTGAGTAGAGACCAGAGTGAGAGAAAGCAGCCAAACAGGCTTTACTGCATACTCAGTCACAAGATAACCCTATTGATCCATGAAGTAGACACAGATCAGACACAATCAATTCATGAGGGCAGAGTTCTCTCCACCTCTTAGTACTGCATCTTTCAATGGAGGGACAAGCCATACTCAAGCCACAGCAGGAAGAAAGGCTGAACTGGAAAAACCTTCCCGGGAAACACACTCCAGTTCCTTACGCATTCGTATAACGTTTTCTCTTGAGCAGGTTTTAACACTGAGTGATTTCAAATGCTCACAAACCTCTGGTGCAGCGGTTCTCAACCTGCGGGTCTGGACTCCTTTGGGGTTGGACTGGCTTTGTTACAGGGGTCACACATCAGATATTCTTCATATCAGATATTTATGAGTCATAACAGTGGCAAAATTACAAAAACATTATGGTTGGGGGGTCATCGCAACATGAACTGTATTAAAGGATCACAGCATTACGAAGGTCAAGAACATGGTTCTAGAGATATTCATAAATCAATGAGCCAGACTATTAATACCCTTTTTAAAAAGCACCACAAATACACTATAGTGTGTTCAAATCCAGAAAGAGGGTATATATAGTTCTTCAGGTTAACAACTGTTTTCAATTCAGAAGCACTCACCTAAAAACCTGTCAGGAAGCTGATGGAAAACAGGCTTGTTATTTTAAAATGACAGCCTGCCCTATGTTTCTGCTTGCTCAGATGACAGGGACATTACCCTCCAACCTATAAGTCTGCAGATTTCTGTCGCCATTCACGACTTCCCAAAACTGTCCTCTGAGCAAGCACACTTTCACGTCATGGCATGAGCCTGCATACTTCCTCCCTCTCCCTCTCTCTGCCCCAACTCAAAGAAAATTAAATACATGGACACACACTCAACAAATAAGATTAACTTAAAAACATAATTATTTAGAACAAATCATATATAAAGCTGCTTACTAAAAAATGTTAAAGTTTTAATGTTCAGCGTCTCTTAACATCCATATAACAATATTTTAAATAATGTTAATATTTTGCTTCTCTTGCAGAGGACCCAGATTTGGTTCCCAGTCCCCATCGAGAGGCTCACAACAGTCGGCGACCCCAGCTTCAAGGCTGATGCCCTCTTCTGCTCCCTGAGTGCATGATGAATGTAGCAAACAACCGTGTGTGCAGGCAAAACTCTCACACACATAAAAGATAAGTACTTAGCTGATTCAGGTGCCAAATTATGTACTAACGTTATTTAAAATATTGTTATATGTGGTATTAAGAGAGGCTGAACATTAAAACTTTTAACATTTCCACTATTAGCCGGCTTTTACAAAGCAAACAGAAACTCATTTGGAAGAAATACAATTAGGCGTCAAACCACAATATCATGCCATACTGTGGCCACGGTACATAAGACAAGGGTACCACTGAAGAAAATGGCTGGCTTCTTGGTGTTTTCTCCTCCCTCTATGCACTCAAAACCTAAGTATCTGCAGGAATTGGGACTCGATTATCATTGCTTCCCCCCCCTCACAACCTTAGTTTTTCCGAATTTGATATAAACACTTTGAAACAGATTCAGTCATTTCACCTGGAAGAACACGCGCAGGTGAGAGTCTCAGCGGGTGGCGACGGTGTCACACAAAGATCTTACCACCGTGTATGTGGGGCATAAACTAGTGGTGACCCCAGCTGGTATCACCAACTCAACACTTGAGACTCAACCCGTTCATCTCCAATGTGTCTCTGAGAATAACTGTTTTCCCAAAACCAGTGGTTCTCAGCCTTCTCAATGTGACACTTTAAGACAGTTCCTCATATTGTGGTGACCTCAACCATAAAATTATTTTTGTTGCTACTTCATAACTAATTTTGCTACTGTTGTAAACCATATGTAAATATCTGATATGCAGGTATCTAATATGTGACCCCCTGTGGGGTTCAAGATCCATAGGTTGAGAACCACTGCTCTGGGTCATTCATTTCCTATTTTCATCAGATGTCCCAACATCTTCATTCTTAGGATTTCTAGAAGCTGATGGCTTCTTTCCCTTTCCTCTTCATTGAAAAAGTTAATCAAAACCCACCCACCTAACATCGTGCCCACACCCTACCTCCATCCTACTAACGTGTGCTGCTGCTCTGGGCCAGCCTCTCCCTTTGCACACTTAGAAATTACACTTCTCAGGTATGAAAGGACATGACTTCAGTATCCCCTCCTATCACCTCTTCTACCATTTCTGCCTTAGTCACAAATAATGACAATTCTTTAGGTTCTTCACTCATGTTACACCTCAAATGCAACCCTCTCTCATCATCCAACTCCTGCTAACTCAAGACAAAACCAGTGCCTTTTGTCTGGACTCCTAAGATTTATTTATTTTTTTATTTATAAGAGTACACTGTAGCTGTCTTCAGATCCACCAGAAGAGAGCATCCCATTACAGATAGGATTACAGTTCCCATTACAGATGGTTGTGAGCCACCATGTGGTTGCTGGGAATTGAACTTTCTAGAAGAGCAGCCAGTGCTCTTAATCACTGAGCCATCTCTCCAGCCCTTGTCTGGGCTCTTACACACAGCAGCCTGGCTCCATTTTGGCATCCCTACCTCCACTACCGCTTAATTCCCAATACAGCACGCCGATGCTCCTGCTAACACATATCACTAGAGGAATGAACAGCTTATTCAAAATTCTGAACACTTGAACTGCTTTAAGAAATAGAAAACGTTTCTCACATAAATTCCTTTGATGTCAGGGAGGAAAAAAGTGAAGGGCTGGGAAGCTGGTCCAGGCAGGTAACGGCGATTGTTATGCCACGTTAACCCGAGTTCAAATCCCTAGCACCCAAGTCAATAGCTGGGCAGATGAGTGTGTGCTTATAACCCCAGTGTTGGGGGGGGGGTCGTCATAGAGGTAGGCAGATCCCAGGAGCTCACTGACCAGCCATATCCGGGAGCTTCAGCAGTTCTTGCCTTACCCAGGAGATTGGTGGCAATAAAGCAAGGGAGGTTTAAAGCAACCTTTTCATCAGAACAGTATCGGTTTGAGATGTTCTCAGTGTTAACTCTACAGCTGGGACTCAAGTGTTTCTAAAGACTGCACCTCTCAAGTCATCCCTGTCTCTGTAAATAACAGCTGCATCTTCCCGCTGCCACAGGCGGAAACCCTCAGTCAGACTGACTGGCTTCCTGTGAGCCGGTGCCCTCGGGAACTGTGTCCTCCCTGTTCCCTCCTGGCACACTCTTTCCCTGATTATCACAGAGCACTCCTACTTTCCAATCCCAAGACTTTCTTCTTCTTCTGTCCTGGAACAGCCTATATGAAAGGCAAGTGGCTCCCAGTCCTTCCCAGTACCACTGCCGTCATCTTTCATTTCTCCTTCTCGAGGCAGTGGTCACAGCAGACCTGCGGACAGCAAGTCCACAGCTCTCCAGACTCACTGGCTGCTCCTCCGCACCAGAACACAAGCTCCGGGACAGCAATCTCATCTGCCACTGCGGAATCCTCCACCTGCCAACAGTTGACACATGCTCAAGACTAGAGTCTGCATAATGGTCAGGAATTAAGTTAGAACTTATGCCTTAGCAAAATTATCATTTACTCCTTGTTACCTGCGACACCCCGCGAATACAGTTTACAAAAACAAAATATTGTACAGAAAGAAAATATTCTTCTTGGTGTGTACTGGTGGAAGTTCTTAGGCATAAGTTTTGGAGGCAAAGTGGGATCTCTAGAGTCAATTCAATAGAATGGTCTTTATATTATCATAAAGGTGGAGGCTATCTAGACACTCATAAGCTGCAGGTGGCATCACAGTTTTACAGGAAAGATTTTTTTTTTTTTTTATCAAGTTTACCAACTCGGAAATCAGGGTTTCTCACTGAAGTCATGGATTTCCCTATTATTTTCAGCTGGTAGCCTTGGCTAATCTCATAAGAAACTCGATTTTTACAAGTTCTATCCTAACATTTTGAATTGCCAAACAGAAGCCTCATCCCACCCACCCTCTCAAACACACAAATCAAATGCTTTATAAGACAAAACAAAAAAACCCACAAACACTCAAATCGCCACCTTAAGTGCTGATTTTATTATCATCCACACTGCCAGGAAGCAAGTTCTCAGATTCAAACAGAATGTTTAAAAACAGTGAAAGGAGTGAGCAGAAAAACTCTAATTCAGTGATACCCAAGGAAAGCTACAAGGCGAACAAGGTGGCTTGTGTCTGTCATCCAAGCACCCGGAAGGCCAAGGAACAGGAGTTCAAGGCCAGCCTCAGCTATATCCCTAGTGCGATACCAGCGTGGGCTACCTGAGACCCTGTCTCAAAAATCAAAGCAAAACAAAACTGCAAGTCTTAATAAGACTGTTTTCTAGAAGTTAGGGGAACTCTTTCAATGCAGTATACCTCCCTCAAAAACCAAGTACACCAGAACTCGATACAAAAGCCACAATTTATTTTACCTAGCTTTGCAGATAAACAAACAAAACAGCATTTAATATCAACTGATGGCTTTTAAATTGTCGTTCGGCTTTATATGTTTAACTGAATCAATTATGTGGTGTGTGTGTGTCCACACGCGCTAAAATCCGTTCCCTCCCAGCTTTCGTACATCAATAAGTTCTTAGGCAACTTTGTGCAATGGCGGGGAAGAGAGGGCGAGAAACTCAGACGCAAAGGAGAGCAGAGCGCAGTGTGCGCACTCAGGTGACCTCTCACATTTGTTCCCAGGTTGCTCAATCCCAAGGACAGCACGCTCCAAGCGCTGCTCATTCTTTCCACACCGAGAACGCAGTCAATGTCTGCCTGGCACCAGTTCCCTCTGTCCCGCCACCCCGCTTCCCTGTACCTGTCCCCGCCCCCTGCTCCCCACATTTATCCCTCACCTACCGGCTCCACTGTCCCTCCATCCCCCTTCCCTGTACCTGTCCCCGCCCCCTGCTCCGCAAGTATCCCTCCGTCTTCCCGCACCTTACCTGTCCCCCATCCCCCTGCTCCGCAAGTGTCCCCACACCCCACCCCGTCAACCTGCCCCACATTATCCTCCATCTACCTGCTCCACACTTGTCGCTCCATCCCCCTGCCCCGCACCAGTCCCTTCATTTCCGTGCTCCATACCCGTCCCCCCATCCACTTGCCCCGCACGGATTCTCCCATTCCCAGATCCACGCACTGTCCCTCCTCCATCCCCCTCCCACCCGGCGCCCCG
This sequence comes from Mastomys natalensis, assembly GCA_021653895.1. Lineage (NCBI taxonomy): Eukaryota > Metazoa > Chordata > Mammalia > Rodentia > Muridae > Mastomys > Mastomys natalensis. The sequence goes on along the minus strand of JAJTUV010000053.1, from coordinate 287,924 downwards.
CGGCTCACCGTCGCTGCACTTGTACTGGCAGAGCCCGTCCTCCCCGCCCAGCAGGTCCAGCGCGGCGTTGAGGTACGTGTCTATCTTGTGGATGCCGTTGCGGATGGTCTTGAGGGTGGCCCTCCAGTCGGTGGTCTGGTCCTGCTCCTGGCCGCGCACGGTGACCAGGAGGAGCAGGAGCAGGAGCGCAGGCGCCCCGGGCGGGCGCGGGCCGCGGAGCCACCATCTGCAGGGCCGGGGCGGCCGGGCTGGGCAGCGGCGCGCGCTCCGGCTCAGGCCCCGGCCTCCTCCGCGCTCGCGCGCTCGCGGGCATCGCGCCCCGTCACTGAGCTGCGCCAAACGGTGGGCCTGCCCGGGCACGCGCGCCGCTCCCGGCGGCCGCGGCCTGCACAGTGCGCATGCGCCAGAGGAGCGTGGGAGCCGGGAGAGCGCGGTGTTGACCTCCTCGCCCACGTGGTCTCCCGAACGCTCCTGTAGCTTTGCGTCCAGCCTCTGTGGAGTCGTAAAAACGCCCTTGTCCATACCTTCGACATAATCATTGCTTTGTTTTAACACCATAGTGAGGTTGGTTTGTTTGGTTTTTGTTTGGTTTTTCAAGACTGGGTCTCTGTGTAGCCCTGACTGTCCTCACTGTGGAACTCACTCTGTAGACCAGGCTGACCTCGAACTCAGGAGATCTGCCTGCTGGGATTAAAAGCGTGCTCCACTACCTCCCGGTTTCTAATGAGGTTTGTTCGCTTGCTTGCTTTTCAAAACTCTCCTATTTACCGAGGCACCATAATTTAGAACGACTCCAGTAGCACAGCCTCACTTGGGCTCAGCAGTCCCAGCCTTTTCTGGGCATGGCCTGGGTCCAGTCAGGGAATTGTTTGAACACGTGACTGCCCGCTTGGCCTTGCACCCTACCAAGCCTGGATCCTCGTCCTTCTGGGAACTTTATGACAGGCTGCAATCCTAGCAGCCAGTGTCTGAGGGTCATTGAGGATGGAATTCTCAATCAAACAGAGCACTTCCCCCATAGCTTCTAATTTTAAGGAAGGCAAGTTCACAGTTATCCCTCCTTAAAATTCTAAATACTGTAGAGAAAAGGCTAATCACCGATTAGGCAGAGGAGAGGGAGGCAGGAGTATGTCTTCCAAAACGGGACAAATGCTGTAAGGTTACCTGAGACCAACCCTCAGTTGTTTTTCTGAGACAGGGTCTTGGCCCGTAGCCCAGGCTGCCCTCCAAGTTGCCTTGAACACAACATCCTCCCAAGTGCTAGGATCTTGGCTCCAAGCCCCTCTCTCTTCTATTTCTTTACACATTTACATCTTGGTGAACTAATGTCTTTTACCTTAACAATAAATAACCTATGCGCTGAAGACTTGGTTTGCTTCACCCCACTCCCCGGGGATTACATTCTCAAATGCCAGGTTCTGGTGGCACCTTTTCTCATTTATTGCACACCGCACAAGAACACGGCTAAACTGGATTCAGTTCCTCCCTTCTCTTTATTATCTGCCATCCATGGCCATACAGTCAACCATATTTAAGTAAAATCTCACCATTGCCAGAGACCACCTCTCCCTGGTACTGTGTCATTGGTTTTGTCCCAGATACTGTATTCTTTGCCTATCTAGAACCAGGGCCACTCTCTTCCTTCCCCAAGGTGGCTTCTGTCTTCTTCAGTTTCCCATTGGAGGAGTCTGGGGATCTCCAGTCTTCCACATCTCGTGTCAGCCATCCACCCTCCCCTGTACCTCTTCCTCCCTGCCTCCCGTTTGGACTTTATACAATTCTTCAGTGGCTTCAACTCTTGGGCTTGAGGACATACCCCGCTTGTCCTTTTCTCTGATGCACCCTGGGTACCAGGGACACCGAGCAGCTATCCATCCCGTGTGTGGCTGGCTTCTGAAGCTGAGAGGCCTTTGGGAAGGTCTTCCATGCCTTTGTTTTCTTTCCTGTTGAGTGAGAAAGTACTCTGACAAAAGCAGCATTAAGAACCAATGAGAAAGCTCAATGTTTGCTATGTGAGCCTAATAATCTCTTTATACTGGGACCCGCAGTGGAAGGAGAGAAGAGAGTTCCCCAACTTCAGACCTCTACATGCACATACAGACACAAAATAATAATAATAATAATACCTAAGGAAAAAAGGTTTGCTTGTTTGTTTTTTTAAGCTCAATTCCAAGATCCACTTGATCACAGGAAGAAGTTAAAATGACTGGAGCTTCAAAGCAGCAGGTCGCATCACAATTGGAAATGCAAGATAATTTTTATCACAGACCATGACTAGAGGCTCATCTCCTAAATGATTCTGAATTTGACAAGTTGGCAACTAACAATAATTATGACATTTCATAAATCAGATTAAGTTCCCCTCTGAGGACGTACCCTGGTGCCTCAGGCTGATCTCCAATGAGTTTCCTTCCATTGGTTGTGCAAAGTACAGCTTCATATTTTATTTTCCATCTAGCCCCATATGATGTAGGAATCTTGATTATGACAGACTATTCACAACCCAGTTATATATGACCCAAGGGTACCAGACATGGTCATCTAGGATTGACCTGGAACAATGACTCAGTTTATACTGTCTCATGCCCATGAAGATTAAAGATAAGGACAGTAACCCGGTGGTGGCGGTGCATGTTTTTAATCTTTGTACTCAGGAGGCAGAGGCAGGAGGATCTCTGAGTTTGAGGCTAGCCAGGTCTACAGAGTGAATTTCAGGACAGCTTGGGCTACAGAGAGAAATCTTGTCTTCAAAACCAAACTAATACCAACAACAAAAAAGATATGAACAGTTGTGAGCTATGCTTTCTTAAGAATTACAGGGGAAAAAGGAATCGAGGAAAGGAGACACCCAGAGTGGGAGGGCTCTAAGGGAGGAAAAGCCAGTGAAGTTCGTTGTCTAGAGGTTTTATAAGGCTATGATGGGGACTAGACAAAGGCTGCGGCTGCCGTGAGATGTATTAGTTCTCTGAGCTCTGCTGCACCCCAACAATGGAGGGCCACATGCTTGATGTGTGTCCCTCTGTCCCAACGAGAGACGATTGTGTGTCATGTGCTACCCACCAGGAGTGGGTGGTGAAGTGCTGCTTTGTCCATCTCTGACTCTAGCTTTGGTAGCATTGACAGTGACTGTCTGCAGGCTGTAAGTCAAGTTGGTGTGGGGTTGGTAATTATTTTAGCTCTCTTTGTTCTCTTAACTCACCAATAAGCAGCTGCACTGTCTGTTAACTCTTTGACTTCAGGATGGCCTGGGGTCTCTTTCCTGAGGTAGGTGAGGGCTTTCCTGCCATCTTTACTTTCAACTTGGTTTGTTATAAAAGCAAGACTATACTAACAGCTCCTGTTCTGTTTTGTCTCTGTTGCTTGATAAAAGATCATGGTCAGAGGCAACTTGAGATGGGAAAGTTTTGTCCTCTGACAATTCTGGGAGTAAGGGCAAGAAGTCAGGTGGTGAACCTGGACGTGGGAACTGAAGCAGAGACCACGAGGAACACTGCTTCCTGGCTTGCTCCTCTTGCTTTGCATTCCACTGACTTGCTCAGGTCACCTGCCTAAGGTGGCACTGGCCCCAGTTGCACGGCTCTCCCATATCAGTCATTAATCAAGAAAATGCCCCACTGACTTGTCTATAGGCCAAATCCGATGGAGGCACTGAATCTAATTTGACTAAGCCGACCATATTGGATTCTCTTGTCTGTGACTCGGAGTCCTGAGAGATACCTCTGACCTGCTAAAACCCTAGAGTCAGAACGTCCTGTTCCCACTGGACAGGTCATCTTCTGCGTGGAGCCACCTTGGAAAGCTTAGTCACTGCCCTCGAGAACCTCAGCCCAGTCCATTCTGGGGGTTTGGTTTGTTGATGCGGGTTTCAAGTCAGTGTGCAGAATGGGGTTCTGAGCCTTCAGCCTTTCCGCACTTTCTATGTTTCAACACACAGGTGTCTTCTAAAATATCTTCCTTCCACACATTGTCCTGGAGCTTTAACACTTCTCAGAGCTATAGCCCTCTCCCCTGGCTCCCGAGGCTACTGTGAGTTCATGGCAAATTGTTTAAGGTTGTCAACCACAAACTGACAATAAAGGATCTCCGTTTTGTGCTCCTCTTTATCTGACCGCAGCAGTTCTTGGAGCGGGTGGAGCAAGAACCCAGTTGGAGAGAGACATCTCCATTCTCTGCTTCACAACGACAGCATTGATTTTAAAACAAATTCTAAAGTTAATGCTGATTCACTGAACATCTCTGAATTAAGAGCAAGAGGTACAGCCAAGAGGAGACAGATACGGACTCTCATCTGTCTCACATTGTCCTTGGCGCAACAGTTGGAGAAGAGGTAGGAAAGCAGTAAAACTAATACCTCAGGAATGATCAATGCTGTTCTGAGATTAAAGCAGGCTATTGTGATAGAGGTGGAGGACTTGCTGTATCCCTGACAAAATGGTGATGCCGAGACGGGAGGGGGAGGGGCACAGTTAGGAAATACAGGGTTGACCACATTACTCCCTGTTAGTTTCTGTCTAAACTCCACCTCCACAGTTACCTGGCAACAGCCAGCTAGGCCTGCCCACTATAAAAGGGGCTGCTTGCCCCTCCCCTCTCTCTTGCTCCCTTGATCTCGCCTGCAGGTTCTCTCTGCCCCCTCCCCCTTTCCCTTTCCCCTTTCTCTCCACGTGGTCATGGCCGGCCTCTACACCTCTTCTCTCTCTCTCTCTCTCTCTTCTCTCTCTCTCTCTCTTTCTCTCTTCTCTCTCTTCTCTGCCTCTACTACCCTCCTGGCTCCCCTCCCCATGCCCTGAATAAACTCTATTCTATACTTTACGTCATGTGGCTGGTCCCTCAGGGGGAAGAGATGCCTCAGCATGGGCCCACTGAGACATCCCCTTCCACCATTGGTCCCCTTTCCTTTCAGCAAGTGCTTAGTGGTACATTTAGTTAGTATGCTCTTCTAGGAAAGGTCGAGAATGGAGATGTGAATTCATGAGTCCTTGGACTGTGAGTCGGACTGACAACTGAGTCAAGATGAAGAAACCAGAGAGAGAACAAAGTAGAAGAAGCAACCAGAAGGACGTGGCTGGCAAGGAGGCTAAGAACAAGGAACCTAAGAGATAGTCAAGTGCTGCTGGCAGGAGAGCAGTCTAGTGTCTGTGACAGCGTGGAGGGCTGTGGACAGGGTTCCAGGAAGGGTCCAGGAGAACCTGTGACAGGAGGGAAATGTGTTAGTACTTAAAGAAGCAGAGGAATGAGGCAAGAGCTGGGAGGTGTCACTGCCCCATCAAATATATGATGCCAGGCTTTTTACGTAAACACAGGGATTCATTTTCACATTTTCCCTTGTTGTAAAATGCCTGTAGCTTTTCTTCCTTCTTAAGGAGGGAGAGAGGTTCATAAAGGTCAGGAAATGAAAGAGACTCACTAGACTCAGGAAGCTCAGAAAGGTACAAGAGTCAATAGGTATTGTGTTTTATAAAAAAGATAAAGAGAGAAGAAATATGTTTTGGTGGATGTGTAGTCAGGTGTGGGGAAGGGCATGCCTCCACAGGCCCATGCTGAGGCATCCCTTCCTCCTGAGGGACCGGCCACACGATGATGGTATAGTATAGAATAGAGTCTATTCAGTGCATGGGGAGGGGAGTTGAGAGGGTAATAGAAACAGAGAAAGGCAGAGAGAGAAAGGCAGAGAGAGAAGAGAGAGAGAGAGAGAAAGAGAGAGAGAGAGAAAGAGAGAGAGAGAGAGAGAGCGAGCAGAGGAGTAGAGGCCAGCCATGAGCATGTGGAGAAAATGGGGGTGGAGAGAAGGAGAGAATGGGGGGAGGAGAATGGAGAGAGAGGTAAGGAGCAAGAGGACAGAGATGAAGAAGGCCAAAGGGAGAGGAGGGGTGAGTAGCCCCTTTTATAGTGAGTCAGGCACACCTGGTTGTTGCCAGGTAACTGTGGGGCGGAGCCTAGACAAAATGCTAACAATAGGCCCTTCTCCAGGGTAGTGTTAGCAATAAGCAGCAGCTGGGCAAGGAGGCTTTCTTCTGTGGAATTGTCTACAAATTGGGTAGTAAGCCCCAGAGATGCAACTCCTCTGAGTTATCATCTATACTTGGGTGAGCTTACTGGTGATCTAGCTGCCTTAAGTAACTACTCCTCCATGTTCCTGAAGGAGCCCCAGTACGCTCATTGCTTTATCAAGCTAGACTTGGGTGTGATCATTTCTTTGGTCTGCAGTTGGTGCCCCATTTAGGATGAATAGATGCTTGTTCATGTCTCCCCAGGGAAAACCACAAAATACAGATGGAAAATAATACACGAAGAATGTAACAAATGACCCAATGTCTAATGTAGTTGGCAGCAGATTTGTGACTTGAACACAGTCTTATGTGATTCTTTTTTTGTTTGTTTGTTTTGTTTTTTCTGAGACAGGTTTCTGTGTAGCCCTGGCTGTCCTGGAACTCACTCTGTAGACCAGGCTGGCCTCAAACTCAGAAATCCACCTGCCTCTGCCTCCCAAGTGCTGAGATTAAAGGCATGCACCACCACCGCCTTGTGCAATTCTAATGACATTAAACAACTGTCAAAGCATCATTCCTTCCTGGATAGTTAATGTAATCAAACCATCTGTAACTAAAACTTGAGTGGGCTGAGGGTATAGCTGCGTGGTGTTAGGCACTGATAAACAAACAAACACAAACTACCTTGTATGCTTAACTGGAATATTTATTGGGGATTACATGGCAGAATTCTAAAATGGCATACACTTTGAAGAAACTTTAGGACTAGTCTGCTTCTTGCCAGCTCTGAGGAGAACTAATTATACAGTTTCATTTCAATTAAAATGTCACTCCTGAAAGAGTAAGTGTAGAAAGAAGGAGGTCGTAGCTTCAGACATTGTGTTGGGAAACAAGGGACCTCCCCACGTGATAGCTAATCCAGTCAAAATAATTGGCCACTCTGGTGTAGACACCTGGGAACTCTGGCTGCCCACAGTTTTCACCCCAGCTCACAATGCCCCAAACGTAAGTGACATTGTTGACATCCTTGCAGACCAAGGGGCCTCCGGAGTCTCCTTTGCAGGCATCAATGGACCCATCACTGGTACCTGAGAGAGAAAAGTACATTTTCTTCCATCTGTCAGGACCCTTGCATCTCTTTCCTGTCCCTCACACCGATGTGCAGAAAGACTTTTACTTTTTAAAAACTTCCCTGACAGAGCTGTCACGGGTCCCTCTTGGGATTGCAGACTGAGGTACAGCATAGGAAATCATTTGTAAACCTGTCTGTTTCCCTAAGTTAGCATAGTCTTTCTGCTTGACTTTTGTGCTCTGTACCACTGTGTAAGGAGATTCTGATATAATCGGGAAGACTCAAAGCCGACTAGAATGGGTCCCCCAGGTTACCCTCTGGGCACTTACCTGCACACTGCATCTCCTTTTCATAGTAGCGGCCTGGGTAGAACTCAGAGCAGTTGCCTATCAGGTTGACTTCACCCCACCTAAGTGAGTAGACTTTTTGGTTATCTAAACAGAGTGAGAAGAGAGACATTTAGAAGCTGCAAAGGAGAAATCTAAATAAAAATTGTCTTAGTTTAGTAAACCATTAAGAAGATAAATGAATGTACTTTATTATTACATATATTAATTACTGAGGACACTTCCTTGGCACATTAAAATCATAGTCTCTTCACATCCCTAGTTTCTAGATTTATCTTTCTAAATGTAAATGAACAGCAAAGGAAGGCTATTGGAGGAGAGGCCTGACGTCACAGTCATGTAATAAAGAGCTGACCCTTGTGGTGACTGAGGTGTACCCTTGTGTAACCATCTCCTACAGTTGATGGACTCCATAGGGGAATGGCATAGGAGGCAGTGCTGGAGCCTTCCCATATGCATCCTTGATGTCTTTTCTTATAACCACGAATTTCCTCGAAGTTCCCATCAGAAAGCGGCCTTGAAGAAGTTAGAAAATTCAATGCCATTGTCAGCATGCACATGCTTTTGCTCTTGAGGAAGTACCTATAGAAGTGGCCTGAAGTAATGGACAAGGAGATAGAACTTCCTTCACATTAAGTCAAAGGGACTTGAACACCTTTGGTCTGTAGAAAGGGAAGGGTCGGATGCTACTGACGGACAGCCCAAGGAAAATGAGAGAAGCGTAACACCCAAAGAGAGGTGGATGGGCTGAGGAGCAAGACTTTGTCCCAGGTCCCCTCTTCTGTTCCCAGCTCACAGCAATTTGATGCAAAGATGCAGTTTTCCAGTCAGTCTGTCTTCCTCCTCACTATGCGAAGTTCCAAGAGCTCAGGGGCTAGTCCTGCCTCATTCCTTACCAACGTCCAGAATCTTCTTGCATAAAATAGTTGCTTGATAAAAATTTAATGTGATAAATGACTGTATAAAATCACAGTAATTTAATTGCATACCTTACAACTGTCTTATGCCAAATTATTTTCTCTGCCTGTGGCTCATGCTGTGCTGAGCAACACAGTATACGCAACTGTGATCCCCTTTCTACACGTACTCTCTCAGGGGGTCCATTTGCAATAAAACTGTTTATAATTAGCACTTCTCAGGTCAAAAATGAAGCAACTCTTATTGGCCTCAAGGATGGTCTTGAACTCCCAATCCTCTTGCTTCTGGGGTTATAACTGTGCACCATCATGAGAACACATTTGGTTTTGGTCCTGGGAATCAAACCCAGGAACTTGCACATGCTAGACAAGCACCCTAGCATTAAGCTACATCTCCAATTTCATGTGGTCCTTCTGATAATGGCGTCGTGAGCCCAGGCAGGCAGCCCTTACTGGATGGGCACTCACTTTTCTGTACACAATATTTCTGTTAGTAATAGACAAGCTCCCATGCATTTCTAATCCAGTTTCCAACCCTGGAGGTAAACCATATACCTTTTTCTCGACCCCATCCAGAGATGATGCATTTGTCGTTTGGGTTGGAATAGATACGGAGACCATGGGACACAGGCAGGGATGGAATGGGGGAGCTCACATTCTTTCTTGCCCGGGGGCTTTCTCATTTCAATCAAAGCTATGTCATTTTGGTAGGTGGCTCCATTATAGCTTTCGTGAACAATAACTCTGCTCACTCGTTGAACTGCCAACTGAGAGTTAGGTTTTAGCCAATCTAATAAAGCCGTCCATACTTGGTAATTTCGATATCTACTGGGTCTGTAAGAGAAAGGAACAGGAAATAAACTATATCAAGAAAAAGATAACGGATCTTGATACTTCATCTTTGCAGTCTTTCCTTTAAAGGATAAATCTCAGTGTTTTAATTCTTAGTGATATTGTGATGGTGTATATGCTTGGCTCAGGGAGTGGCACTATGAAAGAGTGTGGCCCTGTTGGAGTAGGTGTGGCCTTGTTGGAATAGGTGTGTCACTGTGGGTTTGGGCTTCACAACCCTCCTAGCTGCCTGGAAGCTAGTCTTCCACTAGCAGCCTTCAGACGAAGATGTAGAATTCTCAGCTCCTCCTGCACCATGCCTGCCTGGATGCCACCATGTTCCTGCCTTGATGATAATAGACTGAACCTCTGAACCTGTAACCCAGTCCCAATTATACAATGTCCTTGTAAGAGTTGCTTTGGTCATGGTCTGTTCACAGCAGTAAAATCCTAACTAACATAGATATGATACTGAAGAATTACATGTATATAAACTAGGGTGATTGAGTGGTCGGTGGAGAGAGTACTGAGTCCCCAGCTCTTCCTATGATCTCACTATCTAACCTTTCCAAATACTGAAGTATGTCACAGAGTGGACTGTCCATGAGCAAAAACTTGAACATTCAAAATATCTTTCTAAATTATGTCATCTGTATATTATTCAAAATCATCTATAATCTTGTTTCCTCATCAAATAGCACAGACTGAATAGAATTTAACTTTCCTTCATAATGGCTAAATCACAGTACAGTTCAGCAGCAGTGTCCTAGGAAATAATGTGATGTTTGGATGCTTTTACTTATCCCTAAGTGTTCTAAGGATGCTGCCATTCGTGTTGGTTTGGGTTGTATTATAGGTTCAGGGATCATAACTATTCCTTGAAGGTTAACTCTGCTTATATGGGTTCCTGGGTACAGATATAGTATTTGCCAGCTATACAGACAGGGATTGTACTGGGCACTGGGGAGCAGAAGTTAGCAAAACCAGAAAGCATTTATAAAACATGCATCATTGAATGAGTGATCACAATGCTGAAGAGAGATATCCTGTGAGGAGTGAGGGGAGTGGACAGGAGAAAGGCTTTTAAGAACTTATCAGGGGGGCTTTGATTAAAAACATTTGGGGATGATTCCACAGGAAATAAAGTGTTGAGTTGAATCTGAGTAAGAAGCAACATTAACTAGGTAAGAGAGTCGAGAACAATCATGCCAGGCAGGAGAAAGGATCTAAGAAGAGAAATTGCAGAGGAGAGATTGCTTTTGAACATCTGAAAGAGCCCAGAGTGGGTGGTTCTACGGGCAGGAAGCAGTGTGAGACTGGTGACAGAAAGGAAAGTCAAGTCATATATGGCCTTATATGATTTATATATATGTTGACAATTTTGTTTTTATGCCTATCGGAGGAGGACTGCAAAGCTCTTGAATTGTATGCGCTACACAGTGGAGAACAGACAGGTCGGACCGTGGGTAGACAGGGTGCATGTAGGAAAGGCAACAGGAGGCCAGCCATGCAATCAGGTGATAAGGACAATGGTAGGAAAGGAACAAGTTCTGACATTCTTAAACATTAAGAATGCCTTGCTGTAGGGAGGCTCAGAGAGGCAAGTAAGGATGATTCTTATATTTCTACCTGTGTCAACCACATAAATGGTGTTTGTAAAGACAGGAAGCACTGGAATGGACCATATTTAAGAGCTGGCATATAAGGTAGGTCTTGGACATTTAGAACTCAATCTCTCTCTCTTTCTCTCTTCATCCCCCCCTCTGTGTGTGTGTGTGTGCGTGTGTGTGTGTGTATCTGTGCTTATGTTCATTTGTGTTCATGTTTGCAGATGCACCGAGATAAGTCTTGGATACTGTTCCTTAGGCACTGCCCAGCTTGTTTGTGAGGCAGGATCTCATTGGTCAAGAACTCATGCTGGCAGGCCAGCAAGCCCCAAGGAGCTCCCTCCCCAGTGCTGTATTATAAGCACATGCCACCACACCCAGCTTAAACTGTTGTAATGTGGGTTCTTCAGCTTAAACTCAGGTCTTCATCCTTGTGTAACAAGCAATTAATCAACTGGACCATCTCTCCAGCTCCCAATGTAATTTTGATGTAGCCAGGACCTATGGATGAATGTTGACTGTAGATCAGTAGCTTGAGAAAAGGCTCTACTGTGGCTACATTTTAGTCACCTTAGAGTGGGATTTTAGACCACAGATAACTTTAGGAAGAATGAGTCAGAGGAGAAGAGGAAGCCAGGCTGACCATTGAGGATCTCCAACTGTTCAGAGGCTCTGTGATGCAAGCACACATGAAACCTGTAGGACAGCAGAGGAGGGGTGGGCAGAGAAAGAAACCAAGGATGCGGTGCCATGGAAACTAAGAGAGGAGCATCTTTAAAAAGGAAGGTAGAGCTTCATGTGGTCTGTGAGTTGTATCTTGGGTATTTTGAGCTTTTGGGCTAATATTCAATTATCAGTGAGTACATACCATGTGTGTTCTTTTGTGATTGGGTTACTCACTCAGAATGATATTTTCTAGTTCCATCCAGTTTCCTAAGAATTTCTCGAATTCATTGTTTTTAATAGCTGAGTAATATTCCATTGTGTAAATGTACCACATTTTCTGTATCCATTCCTCTGTTGAAGGACATCTGGGTTCTTTCCAGTTTCTGGCTATTATAAATAAAGCTTCTCTGAACATAGTGGAACATATATCCTTGTTATATGTTGGAGCATCTTCTGGGTATATGCCCAGGAGTGCTATAGTTAGGTCCTCAGGTAATGCTATGTCCAATTTTCTGAGGAACCACCAGAGACCAAAGTGTGGATGCTTTGGTCCTTCTTAGAAGGAGTAACAAAATACTCATGGGAGCAAATATGGAGACAAAGTGTAGGACAGAAACTGAAGGAGGGGTCGTCTGGAGACTGTTCCTCCTGGGTATCTATCCCATTGCAGTCATCAAAGGTAGAAGCTGATGTGGATGCCAGGAAGTGCATGCTGACAGGAGCCTGATATAGCTGTCTCCTTAGACATCTGCCAGAGTCTGACATATTCAGAGACAGATGCTCACAGCTAACCATTGAACTGATCAAGGGGTTCCCAATGAAGGAGTTGGAGTAAAGACTGAAGGAGCTGAAAGGGTTTGCAGCCCCTTGGGGAGAGCAACAATACCAACCAACCAGAGCTCCCAGGGTCTAAGCCACCAGCCTGGGAGCACATAGGGAGAGACCCATGGCTCCAGCTGTATATATATGTAGGGGAGGATGGTCTTGTTGGGCATAGATGGGAGAGGAGATCCTTGGTCTAGTGAAGTCTGGATGCCCCAATGTGGGGGAAATTGTGGGTGGGGAGATGGGAGTGGGTGGGGGCACATCCTCATAGATGCAGAAAGAGAGGGGATGGGATAGGGGGTTCCTGGGTGAGGGGGAAATGGGGAAAGGGGATAACATCTGAAATGTAAATACAATATCCAATAAAAAGAAAAAAAAAAAGAAGGAAGATAGAAGAGGAAGCTTGCTATTCCACTTCACAAGGCTTGTTTTTAGGGTGTCATTCAATACACACTTCATCATTCAATGGAGATGCCACCTCAGAAAGTTAGGCCACCAAAAATTTGCTAAGAAGGCATTCATCTTAATTGTCATCAAATGCTGATGATGTCTTGGCTTTACTGCCCGACTGGTTATATAGCTTCAGCTAAGTCATTTATTTAGCTTATTCAGTTCAGTACGATTCTCTGCAAAGTGGGACGAGCCCTAGTTACCCTTTAGACGGCTTAGCATGCTAAACAAGGCAGCCTGTGAAAGTGCCTGACCTAGGACCCAGGCCATAAGAAGCGCTCACTAAACGATGCTCACTGCATTCACTCTCAAGTCCAAATCGAGGCCAGAATCCCTTTGCATGTTGACCTTGATTTGCCAACCAGTCAAGACTTTGAAGGATTGCAATCCTGTCACTATTATGGGTTGAATGTGTTGGATGCATCCTGGATGTCCTGAACCCCAATGTGACTGTATTTGGAGATGGTCCTTTTAATTGGAGGCAATTAAAGTTAAATGGGGTTGTAAAGGTTGGGTTTTAATCCAGTAAGGCATGGGTCTTCTTAGGGATAAAGCAAAATCTCAGAGCTACATGTGTACAGAGGAAAGGCCACAGAGGAAGAGCGTCATGAGAAGAGAGCACACGGAGGCCAAGAGACTCCAAGAAAATGCAAGCTGTTTTTTTCCAGCCTGCAGAATAGTGAGAAAATAAATCTATGCTTTTTACGTCACTCAGTGTTTGGTATTTCCCAGCAAAATAATACGGCCACTTACAACCTCCCCGCTGAACATGTGTGTGACTTGCACTTCTCATTTGTCACATGCTAAAGCTGAGTCCACATTATTTCTACCCTGATTCTTGGACCTGAGAATTTCAAAACCCTGTTGTCTGTGGTGGTTTGAATATGCTTGGCCCAGGGAGTGGCAGTATCAGGAGGCAAGGCCTTGTTGGAATAGGTGTGGCTTTGTTGAGGAAATCTGTCACTGAAGGGGTAGGATTTGAGAGAGCTTCCTCTAGCTGCCTGGAAGCCAGTCTTCTCCTGTCTGCCTTTGGATCAAGACGTAGAATTTTCAGCTCCTCTGGCCCCATATCTGCCTGAATGCTGCCATGCTACTGCCTTGATGATAATGGACTGAACCTCTGAACCTGTAAGCCAGCCCAAATTAAATGTTGTCTTTTATAAGAGTTGCCTTGGGCATGGTGTCTGTTCACAGCATAAAACCCTAAGACACTGTCACAGGGTACATAGTATGATTGGTCTTCAGCAGATGGGTTTCCTCTGACTCCTCTGCTGCCTGCTTTAGTGATTCAAAGTCTGTCAGGAGCAGCCTGCTGCACTTCAGGGATCTTCCCAATATCAACAGAAGTGATTCCCCTACCTGGTACAATACCTTGCCTTCAAAGCAGCTTTGAGCTGGGCACATGCAAATAACTTATCCAGACTCAAAGAGTGAGCCAGCCAATGATGGATCAGTATATCCGATAATTAGCAGTGAGCATTGGGCATTTTATTGCCTAGAATGCACATTAAATGGAAAGATCAGCAGGAATGTCAGGTTACTATTACTCCTTCATAAATGCTTAGTCATGAACTCTTCTAGACAGATTTGTGCTAGCACAAGGCAGATGAGCCAAATAAAATCATTCAGTATTTAAACTCTGCCCTCGCTAGAGTTTAGCAACCTGGTCTATCTGTGGAGAACAGAGTAGGTTCTGAGGGACCCGGTCTAGGACATGAAGACCGGAAGCTATGTAACACATAACAGTGTAGGACTCAGCTCCTCATGCAAGCCTTTATCTACTGCCACCACCATCTCTATTGTTTATTTCTCATGTTTCAAGAAATGAGAAACATACTGAAGACATTTTTACCTGACACAGTGTGCAGCAGTCAGAATCCAACAGCCACCGATATAAATGCCCCCACAGTTGATTTTTCCGCTGTCCTTAATTGCCACCTGCCATGGGTAGTCTCCCTGTGAGAGACATGTCAACGGTTACTGCTCTACTACTGGATGGTGTCACCAACCGGCCACATAAAGTCATGGTCTCCTGAGAGACACACATCCTCTCACTGTTCTCTGACGCAGGCTGACCCTTGGAGGTCATGTGATTTTCATGCAGGCTTACCACCTCTGCTGGCTTCCCTCCGATTACTCTTCTCCTGCGGGTGTGAGTGTTTCTTTTGACTCCACAGGATAGTTTAGGTAATAAGGACTTTATCCATTTTCTTTCTTCAAGAAAGGAAGAGACCGTATCATTATTTTCTTGAAACCATTAGCTTGCAGGTAGACACTTCTTGGTTCTATCTATAATACATCCATCTGTCCATTCATCTGTCTATCTATCTATCTATCTATCTATCTATCTATCTATCTATCTATCTAACTATCTATCTTGGGGTATGTGTGTGTGTGTGTACTATGTTTATACAGGTGTATATATGCATGTCTATTTGAGACCAGAGGTCAACCATCAGATGCTTTCTTCAATTCCTTTTCACCTCATTTTTTGAGATAGTCTCTCACTAAACATGGGACTCACTAACTGGCTACACTGGCTGTCCATGAGCTCCAGTGATCTGTTTCCTGCCCTCTTTACCCAAGAAATGGCATTATAGACATGCATCACCACCAGACTTTTTACATGGGGGCTGGGATCTGAATTCAGGTCCTCCTACTTGTGAATAGATTATACATGTAATACGTGCATACGTATGTGTCAAAGCAGGCCACATTCATCACTAAGTAGTTTTGGAGATTAAACAGTACTGTTTACTTATTGGGAAATTCTGACTCAGTATTAAAACTGACTTGATTTCCTAAAGTTTCTGACTAAAAGTGGACTTGGGTAGAAAGCTGGCTGAAAGCTTAAACATTTAGCAAGCTCTAGTAGCCATATCCAGGCCTTACTACAGTGAGAACTCAGGGTGGGGCATGTGTCACATTTTTTGTTTTGTTTTTTTGTTTTTCGAGACAGGTTTCTCTGTATAGCCCTGGCTGTCCTGGAACTCACTCTGTAGACCAGGCTGGCCTCGAACTCAGAAATACACCTGCCTCTGCCTCCCAAGGGATTAAAGGCGGGTGCCACCACTGCCCGGCTATGTGTCACATTTTTAACTCATCAGAATAATTATTAGTATAATAATTTGTCAACACATATATTAATCCTGAAAGGGCATGTGCCAGAGACTCAGGATGATTAGATCAGCAGGCCTCTAGATGAGCGCTGTGTGTGTGTGTGTGTGTGTGTGTGTGTTGTGTGTGTGGTGTATTTGTCAATAAAAAAACCAACCACAGTAGACCAAGGCTCAAAGCATGAAGCTGCAAGGGAAAGCATAGGGAGGAAGAGGAGGGGGATGTAGGATGCTTTTTTTATTCTCTCTCTGGATTTGCCTTGTCAGGAAATTCATTTGTTCGAATGAGAAAGGACACTTCCTATTACTGATGATTATTTCGTGCATATCAACAGGAGGCCAGGGCCCAAGGGAAAGAAGCTGTGAACAAATGTGGAGAGATTCACTTTGGTCTCCCCTCTCCTACAAACTGTGTTGAGGGAAGAGTGTGGTGATCTTAAGTTTTGGTTTAGACTCTTGCAGTAAGAGAGCCAGCATCGTTCACTGAATCCTGTGAAACCAGGATGGACGGAATGTGAAAACAAATGCAATCTTCGGTAGACAAAATGGGGTGGTGTGAAAATCCCTCAGTGGCTTCTGTAGATCAGAGATACAAATCCTGTACTCAGTGATTTATTTAGAATATTGCTAACTAATTTGAGGCCATAGAAATTAGAAGTTATATCATGTGGATTTCATTTTAAAAATCCCTCCAAATCAACTGTTATATTATTGAAGGTGATAAAATTAAATAGTCAATAGAAGCAAGGTAGTCAAGATCAAAAGCCAGCCTTGCTACCTGTATTAAATCACTACCTTCTTATGGACTCACATTTAACTCAGTTTGGCTCTTGGAGAACAACTGCCCAGGATACAGAACTTCAGGGACCCCTGTTACCATGATTTCTGTCTGATAAAGGACAGGTCGACTCAACTAATGTAGATTACTTTCCATTTCAGAAGATGCTTGAAATCTAGTTACTTTTGACAAAACTAAGCTGACTAAGCTCTTGTCTGTCAGGAAAAATTTTATGTGTCACTATGAACTAGGGAAATGTGTCACTTCAGAACCATTTTAACTAATCTGGCTTTAAAAGCGACTCTCAAGAATATGTGCTTGCTTTTCTTAAAAGCAATGGGGAAGGAGAAAGAAAGCGTTACTGTTTTTAAAACTTAAACCTATATCAAAATTAATTGTTGCTTGAATTGATTATATATGCAACACATGCATCCATCTTATATAGTATTTATGTATACTATACATGTGATATACACATACTTGGCATTAAAATGCTGGCTGAAACCAGTGAACTACCAGAAGAAAATAAAAGTGAACTCACCTGTGTCCATATCAGAAGTCAACATTTCTGTTTCTTCAGTTTCAATGTCAGTTTCTCCTCCTGTGATAAAACAATAGAAAAGCCATGGGGTTGATGTTATATGTCTAGACAAAATCTGATCGTTTAAAATGACTCAACTCTGATCATTTTAAGTACTACCCTCTTCTTTTTGTAGACAAACTCCCAAGTATGGCATCTGGTTTCCTTCCTATAACTGGGCAACTGTAAGGATGCAGACGAACTCTCTAGAAATCCCTGCTGGTATTGGTACAACAGAGTGCTGCGACTCAAATCCTGCAAACACTCAGATCAGGGAAGAAAGAGAGCTTCTCCCCCACTCTCTTCACTTCCAGCTCTTTACATGGTGAAGAGAGCAGCCACTGGCCCTGACCAAGGAGTCGAGGTGGGCATTAAAAAGCCACCGTATACTGCGCAATCATAAGGTGCCTCCCTCAGGGGCTATGCAACTAGAGATATGTCTTCATGACTTTCTTATAGGAATGGTTAGCTAGCATTATGTCCTGGGGTTCAAAAATCAAAGAAAAAGGGGTCCCTGATTCCTTGCTTACATTTGAATGGAACTTTCTACCCTGTCATCGCAGGACATTGTGGCAGACGGGATGATAATCTCCTCAGCCTGGAGGTCCACAGGTAGATCCCTACCAACATGCTGCTCTGCTTGAGGTGAGGCTATAGCTGGGGACAGAACAGGCCAGGCTAGCAACTTTATTTTGAGACAGTGATCTTGGATTTTGTTCCTAGATTTCTCTAGTTTTCTTTGGAACAGACATATATGTCACATGCCTAAGATGTGTTCCAGGGTATGAAGGGCTCCGTTCAGAGGCACTCATATGAGTATATGTATGGATCAGAGATGACTAAAATATGACATTAAGTAACCAACAAGGCAAGTAGGGACAGTCCAGTGCGCTGAACTGTTCTGGGCATTAGAAGAGTATGACACTCAGAAAACATAGGCCATAGGAAAAATGGTTGATGTCCTTGGTGATATAAAAACTAAAGATTTCAGTCTTGTTACATTTATTTTTGCACACTTATATGAGTATTGTGTGGGTGTGTGTATAAGCACATGTGTGGAAGTCAAAGGACAACTTCAAAGACTCGGTCATCCTTCCACTAAGTTCCTGGGATCGGACTCTAGTAGAGAGGAGTGATGGCTACTGCGTTTATCCCCTAATCCATTTTCCTGACCCAAAATTAAAATTTTCTTTTCAACAGCTTTCATCATGGATGGAGTTAATAGACAGATGGATAACAGAATGGAGGTGATATTGTGATATCTAAGGCTGACAAAGGGTTAACATCTAGACAGTGAAGGGGACTCCTGCAAATCAGTAAGAGAGGAATGAAAGAAATCTAACATAAAGCCAAGGTGTGAGTGGTGAGACCATATAAACGGTGAAAGAAAAGCACAGGCAGGAGGAAGAATCCTCATAGCGCCAGCAGACCATAATCCAACCTGAGCCATTGCCTGCTATGTCCAGGTGAATAATGAACAGTTCCATCACTTGGCCGTGGGCCGCTAGCACAGTATAAGGATGGATAGCATTCTATGTTGGTGGGTGAGGAGAAAGTGCAGACAGAGTAGCCAGATGTGAGAACTGGTACTTAGCTCTAGCGGAATATTCGGGTGCTACTTCTCAATTAGAGAATTGCTTACCCAAGACTTAAGCTCTCACCAAGGAGATGTTTCAAAGGAATTCATACATCTGGAAAGTTTATCACAGTGCGCTGGCGGGCTAATAGATAGTCCATTGCTCAAACAATTGAGCAAACTGAGAAAGCCAAACATATATTTTAGGAAGCAGCAAAGAGCAACAGAGAAGACAAACACACAGCAACATGGACAAAGCCTTCAAATGCAGTACTTTGGAAAAGGAAGATTAAAAAGAAACATGAGATCTCCAACCCAACGAGAGATATGTGATCGCCAGCTCACACGTGAGCAGAGCAGCATACACATCGACCACACAGTACTGGCTGCCAGGAAAAAATGAGATTAAGAAACAGGAGTAAGAGATGGGCAGGACAGGCCTAGAAAAGCCCAGTGATGATCACAGAAACAGACCTGAGCTGTGCCATTAACCACTCCCTACCCCATCACTGGCATCTGAAGAAGGGAAGATGCGGGAAGGAGGAAAGAAAGGAGGAAGACAAAGGAGAAGAGGAATACACGGGGTGAGCAGCTCCCAAGAGGTGAGAACTATTGGTGAGACGTAACAGTTTATTAATGAGAACTGACATTTGGGGCAAGCATTGCATACGGCTCATTCCCAGGAAAGAAATTCTAAAAAAAAAAAAAAAAAAAAAAAACACAAACTGTTGTCTTTATGTGGGTTCAGGACTTGAGTCATTTTACATGAATAACTAAGCAAAGAGTGGCTGGGGGAAATGGGGTGGAGGGATGAGGCAGGAGAGAATCTACTAAAACACACTTAGTTTCAAAATGTCTCAATGACAGCTAATACTTTCTATGCTAATTTTGTATTAAAGTGGCTCCAAAGAGACGGAGGATTCGAGGAAACCCAGTGTGGTGGTTGGAATATGCTTGGCCCAGGGAGTGGCACTGTTAGGAGGTGTGGCCTTGTTGGAATAGGTGTGGCTTTGTTGGAGGAAATATATCACTATGCAGGAGGGCTGCCTGAGGAACTAGTCTTCTCCCGTTTACCTTCAGAACAAGATGTAGAGCTCTCAGCTCCTTCTCCAGCCCCATGCCTGCCTGGACGCTGCCATATCTCCACCTTGATAGTAATGGACTAAACCTCTGAACTCATAAGCCAGCCCCAAATAAATGTTGTTCTTTATAAGAGTTGCCTTGGTCATGATGTCTCTTCAAAGCAATACAAACTCCAACTAAGACACCCAGTTTATAAAATAAATATCAAAATATGAAATGTGTTATATTTCATCTGCTGTCAATTTCTTTAAAAGTTTGGTTTTGAGAAAAAGAAATAAAGAAGACAAGGAAGCTATTGAGCAAAGGGGGCATGTGTGGGTAAGCACACACTGTGGGTGGTTTTCCCATTCGTGTGGCTGAAAGTTTATCACACTGAACAAAGGTTTCTGCCAGCTAAATTAACAAGAAAACTGGGGTCTTGCTTGTACAAAGCTCAGACCATACGCAGTTCACATACAATATAGAAAGACAATTATTACCTATATTTTTGCAATATCCCAAAGTATAAAAGCTTACCTTGATCTGACCGTGCAAGGCCTAAAGAAAAACAAAACACAAGAGCAGAGTTTTATCATAGGGAAGTATAACTTTTAACTGTGGGGAAAATAAAAACCTACACCATGTTATTATATCCCGAAGTAGAATTATAAAGTCTTCTAAAAAAAAAAAATGGACTTACCTTGATGAATTCTACGCTGTCTGTCTGCTAAAAATAAAATAAAACATCACAAAGAGATTATTTTTATTTAAATAAAATACATATAAATCATTAATATTTCGAAACAGTGTAACAACTTAAAATTAATAGTAACAAAGTGTTAAAAAAAGAAGAAGTCAAGGGGCTGGTGAGATGGCTGAACAAGCCATAGAGAGCAAGCTACACCAGCCAAGCCATTGAGCAGCATTCTTCCAGGGCATCTGCTTCAGTTCCTGCCTGTGGGTTTCTGCTTTGACTTTCCTCAGGAATGAAGTGTGGTCTGAGAACAGGATGGGCTAAACCTTTTCCTTCCGACGTTGTTTTTGGTCATGGTTTTATCACAGCACTAGAAACCCAACTATGGCAGAAAACTTCTAAGAGGTAAATGCAATCAAGAGATGTTACAAACTTGCCTTGATTTAGTAACTTTGATGTGGCCACTTAGTCAGTGAATTCACTGAGTACACATATATGCCCTCACTTGATCTTTCTTTAAACGGGAATTAATACTGAAGGTGGCACTTATCCTAAAGTAGGGCAATTGAAGTAATAATATTTCACTATATATTTCAATATATGCAAGAAATTTGTAGGAAAAGATGCTTTGTGTTGCGTGTAGTTACCCTATTGCAGAGTTTCGTCCCTGGAGACTAACAATTTGTATCCCTTAATCTTTATTATTTTAAATAGGAGAGGAAAGGAAACAAGAGGAAGAGGCCAGGAAAAGGCTCAGACATTACATTGGCAATGAAACTGTGTCGCTTCAGTGACAACCCCACTCACTTACCACTCTCCTACTTGTAGCCTTTGCCTTTCTTCCTCTCTTTACTAAGAAATGAACTCAATTTAATAAAAATAAAGGTACTTTACTAAAGTGGAAATTTCTGGTTTCTTTAGAAACTCAGTTGTGTCACATGATATTTCTCTGGAAGCTGTCTTATGTTTTGCTGAGGCAGACATGTAGGAAGGCATATGATGTATTGCTGGAGCAGATACTTGAGAGAGCACATGCTGTTTAGAAAGAATGTAAATATAATCTCACAGACAATGAGAGGACACTCGTGCATTGCTATGCCTTGTAACACGTCCCAGGTCTTTGCTGGTCTTCACTTCATAGAAGAAGTGCACCAAAATTCTTCTCGGGGTATTCAGGCTGACTCTTGCTGACTCATGTCAATTCAGTGGAGCCTTGAGGTTTCTGCTAGATGGAGCCACTGCTACTGATTTGTGTTTGGTCTTTGCTATTGGACTGGTCTGCTAATATTCTGACAACAAAAATTAGAATTACTCCAAAGAACTACTTCTAAACAGGTCTACAACCCCCTTTTCCTATGAACCTTCTTTCTTTGCTACCTCTGGTCAGTGGCTAGAAGGGAGGTTCAAGCATTTAAGAATCCTAATTAAAGTAGGTTTTGAAAAAAATCTAAACCCAGTTGTTTGAATGCCCTTTAAAGGAAATGGTTTAATCTGATATCCTTAAGAGGATCTTAAAATATATTTTTATTAAAAGTAATTTTTTTCACATGACATATTTTGAACATGGGTTTCCCTCCCCAAACTCATCTAAGATCCTCCTCACCTACCAACCCTATGCCTTTTTTTCTCTCTCCCTCTTTCTTTAGGATAAAAACAGGAAAGCAAACAAAACTGCAAACCAAAATTAACATACATACATACACATACACACACATACACACACACACACACACACACACACACACGGGGGGGGGGGGGCTATGTTTTAAGAACTGTTTTGGTTTCTTCATGGTTGCTATGATAAGTTCCCTGAGAAAAACAAGTTGGGGCTGAAAGAATTAATTTTAGCTCACAACTGCAGGTTCCAGTCTATCATAGCAGGAGAGGAAGGAACTGGCTATATCAGATCTATAATCAGGAACAGAGAGGAACTGATGCATGCATGCCTGTACTCAGCTCTGTTTGACCCCTCTTACACAATTCAGAACTGCCTGCCTAAGGAATGCAGTCACCTACAGTGGGCAGGCATTGTGATCACAATAATCTCCCATAGACATGTCCACAAACCAACCCTATCTAGACAATTCCTCATTAAGATTCTTTTCCCAGGTGATTCTAGACTGTGTTGTGTTGACAAGTAAAACTGTCACACTGATATTAATGGAAAATTAAAAGTCTAGTAAGTCTAATACTGGAACATCAAATAATGTTCAAACATAATGTCAGTCCATATGTTCAACATTTACTGCTTACACATGAGAAACTTGTCCTAGGATATTAGAATATGAAAACAGATTGATTCTACTGAAAAGATAAACACTGCTGATAAGCATAAGTATAAAACCCACAGAAACAGTTATAAATTCTTCACTGGATGCTGGAGCTACCTGGCTCCATTCTAGAGTTTGCAGTACCTGTGGCTTCCTAGCTCGTGCTCTGTGACAGCGTGGCAACAGCTTGGAATCTGCCATGGTGAGCATAGAAATGGCAAAAGCCACACATCAGGTTTTCCTTCTCCCTGAAGCCGATTATCAACATTTAGAGGCATAGCTCTGGAGAAGTTCCATAAATAGGGAGGGTACCCTGTTCCTCCCGCTGCTCTCCTCATCCCTACGGACAGCACTGCAGTCCTTCATCTTTCAGGCCAGCACCCTTGCAAGTCACCCTTCGCTGCCCATTTGCTTCCAATCCTTCCAACCAGTGGCAAACCTTCAAAAAATATATCCAGAATCTAGTAGGGTCAGGAGGATAAATGTAAGCAAAATACCATGATATTTGTTTGAAAATATCACAGCGAAACTTATCTTGTATGTCAACTAATAACAATTAATTACATTTAACTTTTAAGGCGCCATTGCATATATTTATTTACTTGGGAGGTTGTGTTATGACACACATGTGATGTGCACATGGAAGTCAATGGACAATGTAACAGTTCTCTTCTTCCATCGTGTGGGTCCCAGTGATTGAATTCAGGTCATCAAGCTTAGCAACAAGCACCTTTTACCCACAGAGCCATCTCACCGGTCCATAAATTTAATTTTAAATCAAACCAAATATGCACATAGACACACAGAAACATAGAGACATTTCATACTCAGGCTTTGATAATGGAGTAGAGTGGCCACAGATTGGTGGATTACCTTCACAACTGCTCTCGTCCTCGCTGGTGATGCAGTCCACCTCACCGTTACACTTATACTCGTTTGGAATGCAAACTCCCGACTTACAAAGGAAAGCTTTACCTCGGCAACCTGTGTAATAACAAGCAGAAGTTATTTCCATGATTTATCTATCAGAGAGGTAGGTCTGAGGTAATAGCTTAGTGGTAGCATGCCCATAGAGCATGTAAAGGCCCTGGGTTCAGTCCCCAGCACACACACACCATATGTACACACACACACACACACACACACACACACACACACAAAGAGAGAGAGAGAGAGACATGAAACAAGACCTTACATTTAGTAATGGAGTTGTCTTGACACTTTTAGCCATAGTGATGAAGGTGGTGGATTTGAAAGGTGGATTTATCCCTACCTTTGCAACACAGCTCATCACTTTGATCTCCACAGTCATTGACACCGTCGCAGGCTTTCTCCTGAGGAATGTGCTTCCCGTTCACACACTGGAAGGACTGATTTGTTGGGAAATCTGAAAAGCAGGGATTATCGTCATGACATTTATTTATGGCTTTGGGGTGTAACATCCGTAACACATTACAGGGGTACCTAAGATAAAAATGTGACTCACAAAGTGATATGAAGGAGTGGGCATGGCAGTACATTCCTCTAGTCACAGCACCCTGGAGGCTGAGACAGAGGGATCACTGCAAACCCAAGGTCAGCCTGAGCTAAATAAGATTCTATTAGAACTTGTTTATGATGGCTTGAATAAGAATGGCTCTCCTAGGCTCATATATGTGAACGTTGGTCACTAGGGAGTAGAAACTGTTTAAAAGGATTAGAAGGATTGGGTGTTGTTGGGAGTTGAAAGCAGCTATCATCTTTAGAGCCATCTTGAGCCATATACCCTGACAAGAGACTTGTTTTCAACAGCCTACAACAGCTGAGCACACGCTGATAAACATCTTGTTTTTCTCACATACCTTGTTTTGCTGCTTAGTGCCCCCAGCTGCAAGGTGCACGTGGTCTCCACACAGCTAGCTAGGTGCACATGGAATCCAAGCTACAAGGCACATGACGTAGTGCCTTCAGCTGTGCTTGTCCACGTGGGAAAGGCACGTGATAAAGGTATAAATACCCGGGATTTCCTTTCAACACAAGAGACTTGATCCGACTCTGTCTTGTCTCCATTCTTTGCATCTCTTGCCCCTCCTCTTCCTCTCTCTCTTCTCTCTCTCTAGACCCTGACCAGCGGACCAGAGCAGCAGACCAGGCCGTTACAGGGTGTGACCTTGTTGGAGGAAGAGCATCATTGGGGGTAGGCTTTAAGGTTTCAAAAACTCAAAACAGTACCAGTGTCTGTCTGATTGACTCTCTGACTGTCTCTAGCTACAGATCAAGAAGTTGCTCTCAGTTCCTTCTCTAACACCATGCCTCCATACTGCCATGTTTCCTGCCATGATGATAATGGACTAAACTTCTGACCTGTAAGCCAGGTCTTAATCAAAGTTGTCCTTTATAAGAGTTTCCTTGGTCATGGTGTCTCTTCACAGCAGTCAAATCAGTGACTAAGACATTACTAAATGTTGTTGTTTACTAAATGGCCATATTGTCCAACTGCCTTCAAAACATTTGTGTTTATTTCTATAGACTAGTGTGACTTGCCTTTGGGTAGAGATGGCCATTTTTGCTCTGGATGAAGGTTGATGCATACACTTATGTCTGGTCAATGTGCTGAGAATGCAAGTGAGTACCGAGTGCTCAGCCATAAACAGGACCTATCTACATCACCCTGTCTGAGGCCCAGGGACCACTGCGGAAGAGGAGGGAGGGGGTGGAAAGAATATAAGAGCTGAAGAACAGAAAGAGTGCTGTGAAATCCTTCCTGCCACCTGCGAAAGACAGACACTTGAATCCATGCACAAGGCCCGAACCAGACAAAATTCTTCAACATTTCATCATGGTCAGGAGAGGTGTCCACAAGCCACCAGTCCCTTCCTGAGGAACTACTGGCAGCATGCACGTGGCGTGCGCATGTACGTGGTGTGTGTGTGTGTGTGTGTGTGTGTGTGTGTGTGGTTCTCCTTCAGTGGTTTAAGCACAGGTGAATTGCTCATGCTCCAAAAATAGCTCCTTATATATGCTTATACAAGCAGCCCTAACCAAACTCACTGGGGGAGGGGAGGACAGGTGGGCATGGTTATAGGTACATGTCTTTAATCCCAGCACTGAAGAGACAGGGACAGGCAGATCACTGTGTGTTCAAGGCCAGCCTGGTCTACAAAGGGAGTTCTAGCCAGGGCTACATAGTAAGACCCTGTATCTAAAAAAAAGAAAAGAAAAGAAAAGCAATGAGACTTGGCAAGAAGAAAGGGCTCACACAGAAACACAGGAGCAGCAAATAATAGAGGTTACTAACGGGTGATTTATTTATGTAATAATTGTACACAATATATTATATCTGTATGATTATTAAAACTAAATGTCAACACCAATAAATAACCTGAAGATAAAAATAAAACATCATTCAATGTATTGGTCGCTAGGACAGAGGACTCAGGAGCCTAGAGCATCTCTTGATGTAGGGAACTACTATTTCTGCTTTATTGTCTTGCTCTGGCACTAACCCAGTGTCTGGTCTTTGAGCACACATGGGCCAGACATTTACATGTTCTTTGATTTTCTTAGCACTGGAAAAGATATGATTCTGGTCCTTGTCCCCATACATAGGAAAAATATTTCTGTTTGTTTTTTTTTGAGACAGGGTTTCTCTGTATAGCCCTGGCTGTCCTGGAACTCACTTGTAGACCAGGCTGGTCTCGAACTCAGAAATCCGCCTGTCTCTGCCTCCCAAGTGCTGGGATTAAAGGCGTGCATCATCTCTGCTTGGTGGCAAAATATTTCTAAGTTAGGATAGAGAGCACATGACTGTGATTTCTGGGGAAACTGAGGCAATAGGGTGGTCACTTAAGCATTTTAAAGAAATAGACATAACGTACATAAAATTGAATGCTCAAAAGAGGTGCCACGGTGTCTCTTTATGTTTAATTGACTTATCTGCATTGGTTATTTGATTCCTCATGTTTGAGGAAGCAGAGGAGGCAGATCATTTTGCTTTCACACAGGAATCTGGATGGCAGGCTTTGAGTGGCAAAGAAAGAACAGCGAGGGTCCCAAATATAAGTCCTAAACCTCAAAACTTAGTAGGGGTATCACTGTCTCCTTGACAACTGCACATCCATCATTGCTTATTTATAAAACGAGCAATCTTGATGGGAGTGCTCTACCAACCTGCATCCTGTGTGTAACACACTACACCCGCCAAGCCATGGGGAGTCTTAGTTCTCCTCTTGGTAAAGGTACACTCCGCCAAACTGGTCTCTACTCCCCGGCAGCGTACATGCAGGCATTCGGTGTCGTTTATACGGAGATTTATGGGTATATTAAACCTTCCTTGTGTGTCACGAACACCCCTGCAAACAAAGCGAGTGAAAAACTGGTGGAAGAACAATTCAACTTTGTGTTTATAACCTTATCACAGGAAGTAAGGCTCTATAGAAAAACTTTTCCCGAAATGATTTTAAAGACTGTAGAAGACGCTAACACTAAAATAATCTATCTCAACCAACCAGTCAGGGTTGAAAACACAGCAAACATTCAGGGACTATTGTTTTCCCAACTTTATTAAGAAGGAATGCTTCCTTTCATTTTGTGGTTCCTTCCCATCATTCCTGGCTCCTCCTTGTCATGTTAGTTTGTTCATTCAAAAAGACAGTGAGTTGTCTTGATCTGAGGATTCTGGAAGTATACATCAGTAAATTCAGTGCAGATATATTTTTTCCTTTGAGGAGTCTTCACACCTGCTCTTGCTTTGGAAGCCTTATATGGTTGATCTCATTATTGCTTAGACATATCCAGTGGATAGGCATGGCCCCTGGAAGAGGATTAGGCCACCCACCCATCTCAAAAGTTTTAACCCAGAATTGTTCCTGTCTAAAGGAAATACAGGGACAAAAGAGTGGAGCAGAGACTGAAGGAAAGGCCATCCAGAGACCACCCCACCTAGGGATCCATCCCATCTGTAGACACCAAACCCAGACACTATTGCTGATACTAAGAGGTGCTTGCTGACAGGAGTCTGATATAGCTGTTCCCTGAGAGGCTCTTCCAGTGCCTGATCAATACAGATGCGGATGCTCGCAGCCAATCATCAGACCAAGCACAGGGACCCCAATGGAGGATTTAGGGGAAGGACTGAAGAAACTGAAGGGGATTGCAATCCCATAGAAAGAACAATAATAACTGGACCCCCCAGAGCTCCCAGAGACTAAATCACCAACCAAAGAGTATACATGGAGGGACCCATGGCTCTACCTGCATATATAGCAGAGGCTTGCCTTATCTGGCATCAATGGGAGGGGAGGCCCTTGGACCTATGGAGGCTTGATGCAATGCCCCAGCATAGGGGAATGCTAGGGTGGTGAGGCGGAGTGGGTGGGTGGGTGACAGAGTACCCTCATAGAGGCAGAGGAGAGGGGGTATGAGGTGGGGGTCCATAGAGGGGAAACTGGGAAGGGGGATAACGTTTGAAATGTAAATAAATAAAATAACCAATTTAAAAAAAAAAGAAAGGGGGAAAAGACTTGGGAGGTCAACTGTTAGAACTTTAACAGTTTCATTTGACTTTTACAATAAACTATGTCTTTGATTGAACCTTGATAGTATTAAGGCATCTTATGTATATGATACATAATATACTGTATTATGGCATCTCTTTGGAGATTAATTTTTGTTGTCAATTTTGACATTCTCTTTAGGAAAGCACACTGCTAGCTATGTCTGTGATAAGGAATATTTCCAGAGAGAACTAGTTCATGACAGCTCTGACATAATGAATTATTTAATCCCTTGGTGTGTTCATAATACAATAGTCTTATTTGGTATGCCAAATGGGTGGAGTCTCATTAGAGGAAATAGGTCAGTGGGGCATATACTTGGGGGCCACATCTTGTCTCTGGCCCCTCTGGGTCTGTTAGTCCATCACGAGAATCCTTTTGCTACATGTTTTTATCAGTATGACAATCTGCCTCACCTCAGACCTAGGATTAAGGGACCCGGTCATGACAGAGGGAGCACTCTGGATCTGAGAGGCAAAATTACATATTTTCTGTTGTTTCTCTCCTACACAGTATTTGTTGGGGCAATGCAAAAAGTAAGTAATATAATACTGTTCTTTGACATCTCAGTTTTTTCAAAATGTGTGACAAGAACCTTTCTCGGTTCCCCAACAGCCCAGAAATAAAGACTCACAGCGAGCAGTTACTCTAGGGTATTCAGTTGTTTCCAACTTCTCTTTAAGGGAAAATGAATTAAAATGAAAAGCTGAGCAAAGATGTATCAGAAATGGAAATAGCAATAAAATATTAATTTAATGTAAGTAACAGATTAACTAGAATGAAAAGCAAATAGAGAACACAAGAGGGTATTTCTAGTTTCTGAGTCTATAATGAAGATACAGAATAGTCATACAAATAAAAATCCACTGGGGGCAATTTGAGGAATAAAGACTATGAAATTTTTCACATGTAAAATTATAGAAAATACGATAAATGGGGCTGGGCTGTAGCTGGTGGGTTGGGTTTTTTGCTGAGCATTGCACAGAGCATTGGATTTCATTTCCAGCACTCTGTCAGCTAAGTGTGGTGGCACAGGCCTATAGTCAAAGCATTTTGAGAGATGATAGCAGACATAAGCTGAAGGGCATCCTTGCCTCCATGGTGAGTTTGAGGCCAGCCTGGGCTACATGAGACCTTGCCTCAAAAACAAAGCAGAGAAGATATATTAAATGCCAACATTCCTCACTGGCTGAAATCAGAGAAGTCTTTTCATAAACTTAGGAATTTATGGGAAAAAAAAATACCAGGGAATTAAAGACCAAGATTTCTTTTTGGTGGAAATGATAGGTTGCAGGCTACAACTATGAAACATCTAAGTATCCATGGCTCACCCAACTATAAAAGGCCCACTCGTGAACTCACAGCAGCTCGGCTCCTGGAGCAACATCCACACAAGATCAAGCTAGTTAAAAAAAAAAAAAAAAAATCCAGAGGGGTGGGGGAGAGACTCAAGGGGCCTGGCCCCGGTGGAGGAGCTATCGTCAATTGATAGCTATCAGGGAGGGAGAATCATTTATCTTTGGGGGTGTGGCCACTATTCATACCCAGTGAATGGCTCTCCACACATGCACATACCATCAGCATAACTCCGGGTTATAAAAGGTGAAAGGAAATAAAAAGGAAAAAGGGAAAAAATTACATGTGGATGTTGGAAATTCTCAAGGAGTAGAATTATATATAAAAGAATATATTTAAACAAAAGAAAGGGAAATATTTGAGTAAAACAGTTTAAAATAATGAGTAATAAGCAAGTACAACTTGCTTATTGTAACAGATCTCTGAATATAAGTATTTAAAATAAAAAAAAATCAAATTTCAACACATATTTTAAGACGATAATCATAGAGGGACAATTTATAATAACAATATAGTTAACTAGGAAATGAATAAGCAAAGTTAATTAGAAACAAATGAAGTCGTTCATTTGTAAAACACAGAAGAAACTTCAAAACTGCATCCAAATGAAATTGTGTTGGAAAATTTGGATATGTTATGAATTGAATATAACTGAAGCATCACTTATGGAAACCGATAGATTACAGATGAAGCATTCCCAGACGGAAACTGTACCTCACATACTTCAGGTAGTAAAGTAAGAGCATCTGCAAATGGTTTGAGTTAAGTATTCAAAGAAGTCAAAAGCAGGTCTGGGGTGAATTGCTTCCGTGCATGAGGAGGCCGAGGCTCCATCCCAGGACTGCCTCTTTCAGTAACAACTAATAATAATAAAAGAGGGGATTTAAGAAGGAAAGGGGAAGGCTGGTGAGATGGCTCAGTGGTTAAGAGTACTGACTGCTCTTCCGGAGGTCATGAGTTCAAATCAGCTACAGTGAAAATAAATTAAAAACCTTCGGCTGCTCAGCTCTTGGGAGCAAGAAGAAGAAAGGGGGGGGGTGAGAAAGAAGGAAAGGGGAATCTAGTTAAAGTAACAGCAAAGAGTAAGGACATAGAAGTAAGAGCATTTGCAAGTACAAAAATAAGACTAATCAAACACCTCACGAAGTGGATACCATTCTAGATCCATAAAAACAGTCAGCAGTGTATGTGAGGTGTGAGAGTCTCCACAGGATTCCATTGTGACAGGCGCCTTGTGCTCGGCAGGGCTCTCTCAGTGCTGGGCTAACTTGGACATTCAGTTTCCACGACAGTGCTGTGAGGTGGGTAGTTAGCACACTCAGGTTACATGAAAGACACTGTAGAGAGATTAGGCAGTCGAAGAGAAAACAGTTGGAGATTACTTGTGAGGTAACTCCTCTGAGACGAGAACTCACTGTGGAAATCCAAGGTCGAGGCAGGCCACGTTGGCCTCTGTCATGCTCCAGCTATTTTTACATATGAACATTTTCTCATCTTGGTTCACAAGTTTGACTTGAACAATTCCCTCTGTGACTGTGTTTCCATAAATTAAGGAAACATTAAACTTTCCTGAAATACAAAAAACCAAAAGGATGGACAGTATTTCAGTATTTATTTTCTCTCCTTTTCACTTATCTTTATTAAAATACCTAATTTCAAGTTAACTTTGAACGTGGTAATGATTTTAGCAAATGATACGCTATTATTTTGTGAGAGCTAATTCACACATCAATCCTTAAAAATTATTATACTTCAATCCAAGACACCACTTACCCACGTGGTGAACTGGAATTTGCTTTACTAACTGTGGTGGTTTGAATGTTAACGGCCCCACAGGTTCATATATTTAAATAGTGCTCTCTAATTGGTGGAACTGTTTGGAAGGAGGTGTGGCCTTGTTGGAGGAGGTGTGCCACTGGGGGAAGGGGGTTTCAAAAGCTCTTGCCAGACCCAGTTAATCTCTCTCTGTCCCCTTCCCTCCTTTCTTCCCTCCCTCCCCCCTCTCTGTGTGTGTGCGCGCAGGTGCGTGCGTGCGTGTGTGAGTGTGTGTGTGTGTGTGTGTGTGTGTGTGTGTGTGTGTGTGTGTACCAGCACAGGCCATAAGAGAGTTTTGAATCTCCTGCACAGAAGCTACAGGCAAATTGTAAGCCACCCAACACTGGTACTTGGGGTCCAAAATCTGGCACTCTGGAAACACAAGGAGCTCTCTTAACTGCCCATGGCTCCAGCCCCCTCCTCGCAAGACCTTTTACTGAATACTGAATGGATGGCCTGGTGACTAATCCCTTTAACCAAGCAGAAGCAAGATTGGGGAGATCCCCAAGGGCTGAGCAGCAAAGAGTACCACCTGGGAGCCACCTGACTCAAAGAAAGACTGTGTTCCCAGGACCCATGGTTATCACTTCAATCACTACTATCTAAAAACAGCTTATAAACAATGGGTCATGACCCTACACAGGGTTGCTTAATTGATTGTGGGTGGCAAAAGTTGGTAAAAGGTTCCTGAAAGCACACATAAAAATTAATTCAAACTCAAACTTATAGCTAGTTGGTGGTGACATTAATCCCAGCGATCAGGAAGCAGAGGCGGGTGGATCTTTATGAGTTTAAGGCAAGCCTAATCTACAAAGAGAGTTCCAGGACAGCCACGGCTACACAGAGTAGCCCTGTCCTTAAAAAAAAAAAAAAAAAAAAAAAGGTGTAACGAATCTAAGGTGTTTCTGGCAGTGCACGGCCACGTTGCTTCATGTGACATCACTGCAGCCGCGGTTCTGAACACACAACACGCTTCACTGAGCATGCGTCATGCCATGCAGTGCGAATGAATGCAGACAGGAGAACTTCGGCTCAGATCCAAGGCTACTGTACTTTCCCCCCTCCGGTATGTACAAAGCTTTCTGCTCATACAGAATCATAATGGTTTAATTACAGGAAACAATGACTTCTAGAATGTTCCTGCCATCATTTTTCAGCACATGAGCCTCAGATGGGTGTGCATCTTTGGATTGGATTGTATCAGAATGTTTTTTTTTTTTTAAATTGCTGTTTGAGTTCCTGACTTCAGTAGTGTAATTTTTTAAAAACAATTAAGTGAATTTTGGATTGGGATCAGGACAGAATTTCCAACAGTTTCTGAAATGGTCTCGTAAACATACATCTGTCACGTTGTACTATGTATTTATGTGAAGCAAAATTCTCAGCTCTAATGGACTCTAAAATCAAAATATTGGAAAAACACTAGTGATTATGTTCTAACAGTGCCAAATAATCAGGCAAGATGTTAACTCCTGTAAAAATAAGCACATCCATGTGTCCTTGCTACTCTGTGGGTTCTTCTTTTTCCTACTCTTTATCCTTCCAGGTTTCACCCCTATAACAATATTGGAGAGAAAGAAGGATTGAGGGGGGAAGAGGGAGAGCCCTGAATCTAATTTTACTTTTGTTTCTTCTTTGAGCATGATTACTAACAAACCACACCCAACCCCCTGAACGAACAACAACCATTCTGGGCCCTTAGTACTTATAGACCTCTGAAAAGTTCCCAGAATTCCAAACGTCACACAATCACAGAAACTACCTGCAGCTGGCAAAACCATGCCTCTGCCGGAGCATGAGACAAATCAGAGGCAGCTGCTGCAGATAGTCGGAAGCAGCCCCGTATGCCCACACCTGGGATATTTTCAGAGTTACTTTAAAATTTCCTGGGTGAAAGGGGGGGAATCGTGAGTGGAACAAAGTTTAAGAAGCCATTGTCTAACGAATTTTAAGTTGTCATTAGAATATTTCACAGCTAAAGCATTCAGTGACTGAAAGGATGACATATCACTGCTTTCTTGTTCGAATGGCTTGCTTATGAAGGTCTCTCCTACCTTCATCTGTGCATGTTCCATTATGGGAGAACTTTATCTCTGGGTGAAGACATTCGAAACTCTTCTGGTGACAGTATGTTGGGTAGCTTCTTCCATTAGTGGCGCACACTGGGGTACCAGCCTTGGGGCACTGGTAAGGGAGTTTGCAGAGACAGGTTCCCTCGATACATCTCCATGGCTGGCAGAAGACTTTGTTACAGGAGCGATGTGTGTATTTTTGCAGTAAGCATTTCTGATCTACCAGATCCTCCTGAGGCGGACCTGATGCTGGCGTGCTCTGTGAAGAAGGAATAGCAAATGAAAGTTTTCTGTGCTCTCAGAATGGGAGGAAATGGCGGAAAACAAGACGCACCTAGCCAGCAGCACAGGTGAGGGTATGGCCTGTGGTTTTGTGAATCAGACAACCTGACTCCCAGGCACAGTTTTTGGGCAGGTTATGCTCATAGAATGTGAGTGTTTTCATCTGCACAGTGAGGGTGATCGTTCCTACTCATTGCAATTTCATTCGAAAGTTTAGAAGCACTATCACTAATGTTTGCCAGGTTTCAGGAACACAGTTAATTAAGCTATTATAAGGAGACTGGGATAAAAGTGTGTCTTAGAAGAGATCAATGAATCCCAATGCCACGGTAGGTACGGAGTAACAAACTAGACGCAGAATATAGTCTAAAGGGATGAATTTGATGCTTGTCATTTATTAATTCTGTTATTAAATGCGAAAGTGTTCAATGCACTACTAGTACTTGTAAAGTGATGATAGGATGAGTGTGACAGTCTCTATCTTATAAGTGCTTGATTGTCTGATGATAACAAGATAGGGATGTACAGTATAGAACAGATCAGTGGTAC
Source organism: Mastomys natalensis (assembly GCA_021653895.1). NCBI lineage: Eukaryota > Metazoa > Chordata > Mammalia > Rodentia > Muridae > Mastomys > Mastomys natalensis. Next base: position 253,535 of record JAJTUV010000053.1, on the reverse strand, counting down.
ACAAGGCAGAGCGTGTGTGGAGTAAATGTGCTGCAAAGACAATACAGTACTTTAGGAGAGAATCAGGGTGGAGCATGTCTTCCTAGGTCTCTAAGAAGTAGCAGCGCACGATGAAGGCCAGGACAAACAGGCTGGCGATAGAAGGAACACTGCACAATATATATTCAGTTTAGCAAGCAGTCCTAACCCTGGAGTGACATCACTGAGTACTGCAGATGAGCAGTCACCGGCTATGAACCTGGGGAGACAGAGGCAGCCAGAGTAGAGCGTGATGATGACTTTGAAAAGTACCGGACAGGGTGAGACAGGATCCAGTACTTTCATCCGTGTGGGAGGTCAAGGGGGGTTTCATGGGGAGTAATGGATGATACTTCCCCTCCTCCAGCACTACCAAGGATCATTTGATATACATGTATCAAATTCCATTAATGGCCAGGCGGTGGTGGCACATACCTTTGATTCCAGCACTTGGGAGGCACAGGCAGGCAGATCTCTGTGAGTTCAAGGCCAGCCTGGTCTACAGAGTAAGTTCTAGGACTGTCAGAGTTACACAGAGAAACCCTGTCTTGAAAAACAACAACAACAAAAATCCCTTTGATGACCAATATTTCCCCATGAATTTATTCTCCATGTTTTTGTGTAATGTATTCTTTTTTTTATGGATATGCCATTAAAATAAAATTATTTTCAAAACAAAGCGATGAATGATATCACAAAATATTAGTTTTTGAATTATTTGTTTATGTGTTTAAATTTTTTAATTCAAAATGTATTTATTTGTATAGTAGTGTGATTATAAAGAAATAAATTCATGTATCTTAGGATACATTTGTGTTGTGTAACATTATTCATGGAAAGACAAAGATGTAAACAAACATCTACTCACCCAAAGCAGAGAACAAGAACAGACCAAAGTGAGCATACCATCAAAGTCCAATTTGGTGAGCCAATGGGTTTTACTGGGGGGTTACTTACAGAAACAGAAATGACCCAAAGAGATCTATATCACCAGAAGCCCAGCCAGCACCTGTGATGGGCCACGGACGCTGGAACACACTGCATAGTCAGAGAACAAAGTAAGCCCTTGTTGAAAAGTCTTTCTACTGTTAGCTAGCTGTATGATCTTTGGCAAGTAGCTTTTCCCGTCTCATCCTGCTTTGACTAAATAAATGTTCTCAGTTACCAAAGTTCAAATTGAAGGAAGACAGAATATTGCTAATTATTAAATAGGTAGATAGGTGGGCAGGGAGGTTCTGGGTCAGATCAAACAGGCTTTTTCCAATTGATTTGCTATGGTTTATTCCATGGCTGCTAAGAAACTCTTTCTGAGGCTTTTTATCTCTCTGGAAATTGACTGGACAATCCTTGTAGATGAGCTATGCAGCCTTTCTTTTCTATAAATTCATAGGTTCCTACCTCCAGTCTCACCCTGCTGTCATTTAAAATGACCCAACAGGCTAAATGCATTGTGCCAGGTCCAAGAAGGACAAATGCTCTGGATGGGTATATATATATATTTTTTTTTTTTTTCATTCTTCAGACTCCTGGGAAGGGGGTCGAATGTTTGCTCCCTCTGGAGAGGTTCTGGAGAGGTTTTGGCTTTGTTAGCTATGTGTGCTTATGTGCTATATTTACTGAAATAAATCTTGTGAACTGCAAACTTCTGGTGCTCTAATCCTTAACTTGATGGAGAAACAGATCACAGAAAAGCTAACAGGCAAGAAATTGAAAGCGTACAGGAGAAGGCATAAATAAACATTCCATGTCTTGTGCAAATAGTGACACGATGACAATTGTGACACGAGGCCCATAGCTCTGATTTTCATTTCATTCCTTAGCTGTGCCTCTCCCTGGGGGCAAGGTGTAGATTGGTACACTTGGACTCTGGGATTGGCCACGTGACTTTAGTTAGCCAATGGGAAGTTGACAACCAAATATAAGAGAGAGACCCTTCCCAGCTGATCCCATGACGGATCAGCTTGTCCCTGTCCAGTCTACAGATTTGTATACTAAATAAGGTATATAAATAAGGTAAATAAATATCAATGGGATGTCGAGGTGAGTTAATTACTACTGCATTATCCAACTGCCACAGTGATTTCCTTGGAAAACACTAAGGATAAAAAAAGAAAGGAGTACTGGCTGGTTTTGTGTGTCAACTTGAGTTATCAGCTGGAGTTATCACAGAGAAAGGAGCCTCCCTTGAGGAAGTGCCTCCATGAGATCCAGACTGTACGGCATTTTCTCAATTAGTGATCAAGATTGGGAGGGGCCATTGTTGGCGGTGCCATCCCTGGGCTGGTAGTCCTGAGTTCTATAAGAAAAGCAAGTTGAGCAAGCCAGGGGAAGCAAGTCAGTAAGTAACATCCCTCCATGGCCTCTGCATCAGCTCCTGCTTCCTGTCCTGCTTGAGTTCCAGTCCTGACTTCTTTGGTGATGAACAGCAACCCAACAAAAGGTTAAAGGAAGAAGAAGGGGAGGGTGGAATATAAAGTTTTGTCTCGTTTTCTAGATGAGTGATTTGGATAGCAAGAGTAAGCATCCGTATCAGAATCCTTCCCAATGGAAGCGTGTTTGGTCTACTATAACGTAATTCCTCTCATTGTGGTCTTCAATTATGCATTTTCTCACTGGTCTGATTGATCCAGTCAGCTTACCCCAGCCTTAGGTGAGAACCCTGTTTCTGATGGAAAGCAATGGGCCAGATACCCCAACTTCTTACCCAGCAACTGTTCTGCTGATTGAAAAAGCAGAGTGCTTACTAGTCCCTAATAATGAATTGTTTCAAGTTACATAGGGAATTCAATAGTCTTTATCGGTATCGGTTGGGACTTTTTTCTTATTATTTTTTTAAAAATAAATATCCGTCCTTTCCCAGACTCAGAATACAGTTGGAGCTGGCGGGAAGATGGCCGCACAGTGTAGGCAAGAAGGGAAGGATCCTGCATGTGTATCTCAAAAAATAGAAAACACTATTTTGAAATCAACTTTATTATTTTATTTGGGGAAAAAATTGAAGATCATTGGCCTAGTTTTTGTGGCTCTCTAGAAGTCATGGTCAGTGGTATATAAGTGAGGATGAAGTTTGCTCTCCAGCCCTCCCTGACCACTGTAATTTGCATCTCATGGTCCTATAGCCAGACTCACAAAGAAGCGATTTAACTCGTTCCCCAGGTCTCGTTACTATAAATAATACTGCAGTGATTTCTTTATTAATGCACATTTCCCACAAATGCTCCTTCCACCTGGCAGCCATGTGCCTGGATGTGCAATCACAACTCTAAAGAATAAACAGCGTTAATACTGGAAGGTATTACTCTGTTTTTCTTAACAGAGGTTTTCTCTTTCCTGTTTGTGGCTCAAGGTGCAAATTCTCAACCTTTTGTCCCTGCTGTTGTGCCCACTACCTAAACTCCTGTTGCCATGCCTCTACTCTACCATCATGGACTTCTTTCCTTTGGGAACTATAAGCCCCAATAAACCCCTTCTTTTATAACTTGCCTTTGTCATGGAGTATTGTTTGTTTGTTTCTTTGTTTGTGAGACAGAGCCTCACTATGTAGTTTTGGCTATCCTAGAACTCACTATGTAGACAAAGCTGGCCTCGAACTCACAAAGATCTGCTTGCCTCTTGTCTCCCAACTGCTGGGATTAAATGTGTACAGCACCACACTCTATGGTTATGGTGTCTTATTGCAGCATCAGAAAAGTAATTAATACAAGTCTCAAGGCAAAGCAGCTTGAACAAACAGATGAATAAGAATGTATTTCGGTCCCTACAGAATTCTTAGGATTGTTAAAGCAAATAGATCATATATAGATATTGATTCAGGGACAACAGAAACTTCTAAATGACTTTCACTAGTATTCTAGTTTAGTTTTTTTCCTATGATAAAACACGACCCAAAGCAATTTTGGCTTATAGATTACATAGTAATCTATTACTATTATATAGTAATATAGTATTATAATTATATAGTAATTTTGGATTATAGATTACAGTCTACCACTGAACGAAGCCAAGTCAGGAACTTAAGGCAGGATCCTAGAGAACTGACTCACAGACCATGGTGAACAAATACTTTCTGCAAGCTTGCTCAGCTACCTTTCTTTTAACAGCCCAGGTACACCTGCCCAAGGGATGGTACCTCCCACAATGCACTGGGCCCTTCCCCTCAATCATCAGTCCAGATAATGCCCCACAGACCAATTTATCGGATGCAATTCTACAACTGAGGGCTCCTCTTCCCAAGTATGTCAAGTTGACAACCAAGGCTAGCCATAATTGGCCAGAGTATTCCAAATACACAAAATAAAGAACAAGAGGTAGATGGATCTCAGGGGATGCATATTCTCAACTGCAAAATAGCCTGTAACACTTTCAGGAGCAAGGCCCAGGTTTGAGAAAGGAAGGAGCATCAAAATATGAAATTAGCAGGTAAATGGATTCAAACACCATTTTGTGACCCACCACAAGGAAACCCTGCTCCAATCTCCAGATTGGATGGGGCACTTACTGTGGAAGCAATCCAATGCACCTTCTGCAAGCAAACTATTAAAGAAAAAGGGATGCCCCTACCTACATTGAACTTTTAAAGATTTTATTTTATTTTTAAACATGTGTATGTGTACATGTAGTTGTGTATTTGTGTACATGAATGCAGATGCCTGTGGAGACCAGAAGATAGCATCTGATCCCCTGGAGCTGGAGTTACAGGTGGTTGTGTGCCACCTGATGTGTTACTGGGAACTGAACTCAGGTGCTCCAGAAGAGCATCAAGCATGCATAGTTTGTGAGCTATGTATCCAGCCCTGCAATAGAGTTCTTGAAGAGGATAGATGTCTTAGTTAAGGTTTTATTGCTGTGAACAGACAACTCTTATAAATGACAACATTTAATTGGGGCTGGCTTACAGGTTCAGAGGTTCAGTCCATTATCATCATGGTGGGAAGCATGGCAAAGGTCAGTCAAACATGGTCCTAGAGAAGGAGCTGAGAGTTCTACATAATGATCCAGAGGCAACAGAAGGAGACTGGGACAACACTGGGCATCGCTTGAGCATATACAAGACCTCAAAGCCTGCCTCCACAAAGACACACTTCTTCCAATAAGGCCACACCTTCTCCAATAAAGCCACACCTCCTAATAGTTCTGCTCCCTATGGGCCAAGCATTCAAACACAAGTCTATGGGAGCTGTTCCTATTCAAACTCCACAGTGGAAAATGAATGGTTCACCAAATGCAGGCCTTCATGTTTGTGATCAAGAATGAGTCCTGCAGCTCACACCCACCCTACTGTTCTGTCCGAGCTTCCTTCATGGAGCCCTGGCAACTAGGAGGAGGAGAGACCCACTGCTGGATTTTCTCATTGGCATATGGCCAACTACTCGATTCTGAATACAAGCTTCCCAAACTTTCTGGAAAGACAAAGATTCAGGAGAAACCCCCAAAATATTATTTTCTTACTTCTTAGACTGTCAAATGAGAAACACATGCTAAAAGACTCATTTCCTGCATGTACTGAATGTACTGTTCAATTGTTGGGATGAGATTTATTGGAGTCTATGTCAGAGTAAGCCTGAAGAATGGACATCTAACCACCACCGGGACGGACTTGTGTCCTCTAAGCTGAAACAAACCAAAGAAACCTTCTAAGAGGTAAGGCTGGACATGTGAGCAGCTGGGAGTGTGGGATGGGAGAAAGGAAGACTGCATAAACATTTACATTTGTCTCATACCAAGAATTCCAAATTTGAGGCCATAGCCACTGAAATAACATACTAAGAAATGTATTGAACTTCTACTTGCTACCTTTCTTGTATATGACCTCAGTTATCCTTTCTGGTCCCACTTAACATCCAATTTTACTAGTACAAAAGCCAAGACTGTGGACATTAGCCAGGTTGTGGAAGATACTGTCCCAGTGGTGTCAAACCATAACTCACCATCTGGACTAGAGATTTCAATTCTGGATCTCAAAGATGCTTTTTTTTTTCCTTCCATACAATCATAATGTCATCCTGAAAAAGCCAAAAATACTAAAGAACTTTTGTGTGATTGTATCCAGACAACTGAATGAGTGGATAAGTTTATTCCAGCCATCCGACTCTAACAGGTCTGCCAACCATAGGGTGTTCACAATGAGGAGGGTTCTATGGAACAAGAACTTGTAAAGATGAGTAGCTAGTGGTATTATGTCAAACAACAATGGTAACAGGAACCCCTTGGCATAAAAGATGGAATTTATAGTCCTAGTGGAGACCCAACTGGGTAAGGATAGGAGAGCACAAAATATACTTTTTCGGGATTCATTCCCAGGAAATCGTTGTTGGTGTTGTTGGTTGTAGTCAAATCCAGGACCCAGCACATGCTAAACACATGCTTTAACACCAAACTACACGCCAAGCCCCATGGAACAATTTGAAAGAGACTGTTAAACACTTAAGAGGGAGAAATTAAACATGTTAGCAAGCTTCAGATTTATCAGAAGCTGTCCTGGAGTCGGTGGTTATTGTCTGTGACAACAGATATCAAGTTATCTGCCTGTTCAAAGATGCAATAGAGCAAATCAGAAAGCAAAGTCAATGGCCAGGCCTGGGTGGACCTGGGCTCCTCCCAAAAGGACCCTGATTACTGATTCTTGAGATTTCACAAATAATGTCTAAGAATGCTCCGAAAGGGTGTGGGAATATTTCTCAGTGGGTAAAGTGCTTTCTGTGTAAGCAAAAGTGCCTACCTGATTTTGTAATCCTAGTCCCGATATGAAAGCCAGACATGACAAGAGACCCTGTCTCAAAAGGAGATCAATTAAAGAAGATACATGAAGTTTGCCTTCAGTTCTTTCAATGTGTTCAAATGGATGAATACACATGTATAGACCACACACAGCACACACAAGAATGTTCCAACAAATAGGGGGTTCTCCCTACTCCCAGACCCAAAGAAGGTTGGGTCTCTTATATAACACAGATGATAAAGTCCTCATTTATGAACCTGCTATGATGGATGTGATAAGTCAAACATACCAGAGTGCACAATATGATGCTCCCATAGTAAAGAGTAACATTACAGGACTGTTCAAAAGGTGGCTAAGGGATACATAGGCATGGGCCAAAAGCAACCCAGAGGCTCCCCTCATAGCAAAAGGAGGCGCCAGAGCTGGAGGATATTGGCAATTTTTTTTGGCAGACTGACTTTACTATAATGCCCAGAGCCACTGGCAACTTTATGTACTTAGTAGTATTTGTGGATGCTGAGGTTGGGCAAAAATTTTGTTCTGTGAGTCTGAAAGGGTTTCTGAAACTGTTAAAACCTTACTGAAGTTCAGGCTGTATCAAAGTGGCAGTGGAGGAGCCTTCATGACAAAACTAAAGGTGACATATACTTGGTGGCTCAGGTTTTCATCAGGAATTACATACTTCTTGGTGACCTCAATCCACTGGCCAGTGGAAGAGAGGAGTCATATTCTCTGTTTGGATCTAAAGGCCTATGAGTTGAAGCCTTGGTTCCCAGCTTATAGTGTGAGAGGAAACTTTTAAATGGGGCCTAGTAGAAGGAAGTGATGTTACAGGAAGTAAGTTAATACTTTTAAAAGAGACATAAGAGCTCTTATTTATTCCTGTTGTTTTGTTTTCTGGTCTTCCTGACATGAATGGGTCTCCTCTCCCACACAGTCCTGCTGTGATGTAGCCATGTGGTCACAGTCCCAAAACAGCAGTTCCTGACAATGAGGGACTAAGATACCTGAAACTTTGGTCCAAAATAAAACTTTTCTCCTTATGAATTGATTAACTTGGACATTGTTTTTCATAACAAAAAACAGATACTCTTACAAAAAATTCAGTTTTTCTGGGAGCCACTTTGACTTGGACCAAGGCCTTGTCAGTTGTCTTTCTTGAAGAGGGGTCCTCCACAAATGGTCCAAATGAGCCCTTATGAAGTGGGAGACTTGGAGGGAACTTGAAAGTGACAAATACTGTCAGGTATGCATAATCACTGAGGACCAGTCTCACTGCTACACAATAAGGCTGCTTCTAGCAGCTGATGTTTCCTACAGATGGTCTCCTTATACCTTCTGCCCCTAAGCCTGGGTCTTTATGCTATTTAGGAAAAGCAAGCATCTCAATCAGCTCCATTATCCCTGGGCTTGACTTTATGAAGTGCTCCTGATGGCCAGTTCCTTGGCGAGACTGAAAGATGCCAAGCCACAGAGCTATCACATATGAGTTAAGTTTATATTGCACAAGTTAAGACTCTACAAACACCCCATCTGTAGGAACATTATAGGAAAAGGAAATTGTGCTTTGGAAAACACCAGGGCTGAAATCACCCAAACTTGGCTTCAAACTCTAGATATTGATTTCTCTAAATGAGGGAGTGAATTCCTGATTGATCTCAGGTCATTGTTCAGAAGAGTCTACTAAAGCAAACTATATAATGAATGAATAATAACCTGTTGGATGATCTACTGAGTCTATTGCTTGGTCAGTGGGGATGGTCTTCTAATACTAACTCACTACCCAAATAGTTCCAAATGGATTCCATGTTCCAAATAAATTCCAGGCAGTTTCACCCCCTAACTCAAGTCTTTACCCTGGTCGGGTAGGAAGTAGCTCAAAAATCAGTCCTTACCCTGAATCTGTAAGCAATGAGAGATGGAAAAGGGCAAGGGTGGGAGGACCATACCCTGAGGAAATCTAGGAGACAAGAAGTCACTCTAGATTTAAAGCCCACACCTACTTTTAGTTATTTGCTGTAGTTCAGCCTCTGATGTGTGGGCTAGCATGATGACTGTGAGAAGCGTTAGATTATGTATGCACAGACCAAGTGTTTCCTAACCTCCAATCGCCTGCTGCAACCCTCAGCTGTGACCAGCCAGAGCCTTTCCTCAGAGGCAAAGACTAGTTCCCCTGTCTCCAGTTGGCTGAAGTGTGAACAATCTCTCTCTTGCAATCTGCTGTTTCTGTGACCAACAATTGCACAACAAATGGGTCACTCTGATGGGATAGATTTATTTACCTGGGGGACAAGTCATCCTTAAAACCTACTTCCCTGTCTGCCTGAAAGGGCTGCAATGGATCATTCTCACCAAATAGCAAATCAAACCTGGAATCATGGATCCAGCGTTAATCTCACTTCCGTAGTTTCTTCCTGACGTCTCTGCTTTGGGTGACCTCTCCTCTCACTGAAGTTATTTGCCATCTGGTATTTTTTTTTTTTTTTTTTTTTTACCATTTTGGCAATTAGCTATATAGGAGATATTTTACAATCCTTTTCTTTACAATAGTATTTAAATGATACATATTTAGGAGAAAACTACTACAAATTTTGATCTTTCTTGGACTAGTGATATGTGACAGGATCCTGTTGAAAGAAGGACACAATTCCCCATCAGCCACTTGATCATCAGGTGAGCAATACATCTTGCCAAGATGCCCTAGACATTGTGTTTTGATGCCCTGACATGGATACAAAATGCCCAGTACTCAGAACAATATTCAGTAAATTCCATATTATAATCCGTGCTTCATAAAATGGGCTTTTATTGAGTGGTTTTGTCCAACTCCAGGTAGTGTGCTTTGAGCATGATTAAATTCGAGTAGGCTACACTATGAAGTTCAGTTGCATTTACTACATTTCCCACTTACAAAACTTTCAATGTATACTGGGTTCAGCAGCTGCGATACCATTGCAAGTAAAGACGATCTTTATGATCCCGGAATATTCCCCTTGCTTTGCATTTTCAAATGTAATTTGCATCTTGCTTATTGTTTTCTCTCTGACATATTTAATCATCTTTCTACAATTTCCTTAAAAGGATACCGAAGGAAGAATCTGTCTTATCATTTTCCTATCACTATATGTCACAGACAGAAGTGATAATTTACTGATTCAATAGAACAGTAAATTATAGCAATAAATCAATAAAGTTCAACTCAATGTTTATGCAATGTACAATGCACACGCATATTTAAAAAACTATTTCCTTAAACTCCTCTTACCAAGATTTAATAGAGAATATCTGCTACTGTATATTTGCACTCTTAACAATTGACCTCATGCAATATTTAAGTCTAAATCGTGTCTTTTGAGAATTTTCCTATGTTTTTATAATCTTTAAAATGTCTCGTGAAAGAGACTTTCCTTAAAAATCGCATCACTCACCCTGGAAGAACTCAAGTGGAGATATAAGAGTAGCAGAATAAGATGAGCAAGCGTCATGCTGGAGGAGTGCAGGGCTGTGTCTTTCCACCGGAGACTCTTGTCCATTCCAGATACACTCTTGGCATTTAATGTTTAACCCCTGAAAAAATATTTAAAAAGGAAAAGCCTCCTAAAGAGCTTTGTACTTTGAACTGTTAAAGGATTTGGCTAATAGCCAGAGTTTTTACCGTAACTGAAACCAAAAAAACAGCCTTCCCAGTAAATAGCGGAGGCAGGCCACCAATAGGAAGTGTTCACACTAGGGGAGAGAGATTGCTCCATCTGGGCCCAGACAATGCCCCAATTCGAATCTGTTTTCCAAGGGACACAGAAAGTACCACGGAAGGGATTTTTCTCCCCTCTTTTTGCGCATTTGGTAAATAAAATTACACTCTTTGGCTTAAGATTGAGGAGAGATCTGTGGCAGCTGAAATGTTGCCTGTCTGCGTTCTCTACGTGGAAGACTCCTGTCAGGCATCAGTGCCCATGGAAAAAAAGAGAGAGCAAAGCTCTCTGTGTGGGTTCAACAAAGCCTTAGCCTACCTGTGGGGCGCTCTGGAGAACTGTCATTGGTCAGTTTCCTGCTTCAGAGGAAGACTGGGTTAATCGCCACACCTTGTTCAGTCAGAGGTGCTGCCTTTTACTAGTTCTCTGTAGCTGATGCGAACACAGAGGGATCTGACAAGTGCTTGTTCTGGTATTTTCTGGCACTCTTCACAAGCGGCTGGCAAGATCGTCCATGCAGGATGTGTCTGGAATACTCACCTGTGTCTTCTGGTTCACAGCTTGTACCCTTTTGAACTACTTCCGTATATATTCCAAAAGTAGTTCTTCCTGAGAGAAATCTGCCAAGAGGTAGTTATTGGGAGAAACCTCACTAATTCAGACATGGCCGTTCATGTCGAGGCCACAGTTGATGCTTAGCTATGGTCTCTTCTTCATTAATTCCCTATCCCCTTCCCTCTGAGCTTGACCTCTGTGGCTTCAGTGGCTTATCTGATGGTATAAACTCACAGTCTCTTCCAGGCATGAGCTGAAGTCCTGGCTTCCATTCTCAGCTCTAAGTTGCTGTTTCTATTTCTTTATTGTCAACACAGGCACGCAGGCAGTCACGTGATTCCACACATACTCTTTTCAACACCCACTGTGATTCCATGTGATACAAGAGCTCTGGTTCCCCTTGAGTTATCAGAGTCAATTACCCTTGCTAAGACCAAGGCTTCACTACTTTCTTCCCGTGTCTAGACACAAAGAGACCAGTGTGCACCAGGAAACAGCTTCAGTTTTCCTTTGTTAATGGGATTTTGTTGATATTGTTATTTTGAGGCAGGGTGCCAGTCTCACAATGTAGCCAGGGCTGGCCTGGCCCTTACTGTGCAGACCAGGATGTCCTCAACCTTTTTGTTTTTAATTGGATATTTTATTTACATTTCAAATGTTATCCCTTTACCTTATTCCCCACCCCACCCCCAGGAACCCCTATCCCATCCCCTCTCTTCCTGCTTCTATGAGGGTGTGCCCCCACCCACCCACCCACTCCCACCTCCCCACCCAACACTGGGGCATCCAGCCTTCTCTGGACCAAGGACTTTCTCTCCTACCTATGCCTGACAAGGGCATTTATACATATACATATCCCCTACATATACAGCTGGAGCCATGGGTCCCTCCCTATGTGCTCCCAGGCTGGTAGTTTAGACCCTGGGAGCTCTGGTTGGTTGGTATTGTTGCTCTCTCCATGGGGCCTCAAACCCTTTCAGCTCCTTCAGTTTTCTCTCTCACTCCTCCATTGGGAGCCCCTTGATCAGTTCAATGGTTAGCTGTGAGCATCTGCCTCTGAATATGTCAGACTCTGGCAGACTTCTAAGGAGACAGCTATATCAGGCTCCTGTCAGCATGCACTTCCTGACATCCACATCAATGTCTACCTTTGGTGACTGCACATGAGATAGATACCCAGGTGAAATAGTCTCCAGACAGCCCCTCCTTCAGTTTCTGTCCCACACTTTGTCTCCCTATTTGCTCCCTTGAGTATTTTGTTATTCCTTCTAAGAAAGACGGAAGCACCCACACTTGGTCTTTCTTCTTCATGAGCTCCATGTGGTCTGAGTTGTATCTTGGGTATTGCGAGCTTCTGGGCTAATCTCCAATTATCAGTGAGTGAATACCATGTGTGTTCTTTTGTGATTGGGTTACCTCACTCAGGATGATATTTTCTAGTTCCAATCATTTACCTAAGAATTTCTCGAATTCATTGTTTTTAATAGCTGAGTAATACTCCATTGTGTAAATGTACCACATTTTTTTTGCATCCCTTCCTCTGTTGAAGGACATCTGGGTTCTTTCCAGCTTCTGACTATTATAAATAAGGCTGCTATGAACGTAGTGGAGCATATGTCCTTGTTATCTGTTGGAGCCTCGTCTGGTTATATGTCCAGGAGTGGTATAGCTGGGTCCTTAAATAATGCTATGTCCAATTTTCTGAGGAACTGCCAGACTGATTTCCAGAGTGGTTGCACCATCTTGTAATCCCACCAACAATGGAGGAGTGTTCCTCTTTCTCCACATCCTTGCCAGCATCTACTACTGATTTGTTTGAGTTGATTTTATAACCAGCCGCTTTGCTGAAGTTTTTTTTTTTTTTTTTTTTTTTTTTTTTCAAATCAGGTTTAGGAATTCTCTGGTGGGAGTTTTGGGGTCACTTAAGTATACTATCATATCATCTGCAAATAGAGATATTTTCACTTCTTCCTTTCCTATTTGTATCCCTTTGACTTTTTTTTGTTGTCTAATTGCTCTAGCTAGGACTTCCAGTACTATATTGAATTGGTAGGGAGAGAGTGGGCAGCCTTGTCTAGTCCCTGATCTTAGTGGGATTGCTTCAAGTTTCTCTCCATTGATTTGATGTTGGCTACTGGCTTGCTGTATATTGCTTTTAATATGTTTAGGTATGGGCCTTGAATTCCTGATCTTTCCAAGACTTTTACCATGAAGGGGTGTTGAATTTTGTCAAATGCTTTCTCAGCATCTAGTGAGATGATCTTGTGTTTTTTTTTTTCTTTGAGTTTGTTTATATAGTGGATTACATTGATGGATTCCCGAATATTGAACCATCCCTGCATTCCTGGAATAAAGCCTACTTGATCATGATGGATGATTGTTTTGATGTGTTCTTGGATTCAGTTTGCAAGATTTATTGAGTATTTTTGCATCGATATTCATAAGTGAGATTGGTCTGGAGTTCTCTTTCTTTGTTGGGTCTTTGTGAGGTTTAGGTATGAGTGTGATTGTGGCTTCATAGAACGAACTGGGTAGTGTTCCTTCTGTTTCTATTTTGTGGAATAGTTTGAAGAGAATTGGTATTAGGTCTTCCTTGAAGGTCTGATAGAATTCGCACTAAAAACCATCTGGTCCTGGGCTTTTTTTGGTGGGGAGACTTTTAATGACTGCTGCTATTTCTTTAGGGGTTATGAGGACTGTTTATTGGTTTATCTGCTCCTGATTTAACTTTGGTGCCTGGTTTCTGTCTAGAAAATTGTCCATTTCATCCAGATTTTCCAGTTTTGTTGAGTATAAGCTTTTGTAGTAGGATCTGATGTTTTTTTTTTTTTTTAATTTCCTTAGTTTCTGTTGTTATGTCTCCCTTTTCAGTTCTGATTTTATTAATTTGGATACTGTCTCTGTGCCCTCTGGTTAGTCTGGCTAAGGGTTTATCTATCTTGTTGATTTTCTCAAAGAATCAGTTCCTGGTTTTGTTGATACTTTGTATAGTTCTTTTTGTTTCTACTTGGTTGATTTCAGTCCTGAGTTTGATTATTTCCTGCTGTCTACTCCTCTTGGGTGTATTTGCTTCTTTTTGTTCTAGAGCTTTCAGGTGTGTTGTCAAGTTGTTAGTGTATGCTCTCTCCAGTTTCTTTTTGTAGACACTTAGAGCTTTGAGTTTTCCCCTTAGCACTGCTTTCATTGTGTTCCATAAGTTTTGGTATAACAAGCCTTCATTTTCATTAAATTCTAAAAAAGTCTTTAATATTTTTCTTTATTTCTTCCTTGACCAAGTCATCACTGAGTAGAGGGTTGTTCAGTTTCCATGTATATGTGGGCTTTCCATTGTTTTTGTTATTATTGAAGACCAGCCTTAGTCCATGGTGATATGATAGGATGCAAGGGATTATTTCAATCTTTTTGTATCTGTTGAGGCCTGATTTGTGACCAATTATATGGTCTATTTTGGAGAAGGTACCATGAGGTGCTGAGAAAAAGGTATATTCTTTTGTTTTAGGATGAAATGTTCTATAGATATCCGTTAAATCCATTTGGTTCATAACTTCTGTTAATTCCACTGTGTCTCTGTTTAGTTTCTGTTTCCATGATCTGTCCATTGTTGAGAGTGGATATTGAAATCCCCCACTATTATTGTGTGAGGTGCAATGTGTGCTTTGAGCTTTAGTAGAGTTTCTTTTATGAATGTGGGTGCCCTTGCATTTGGGGCATAGATGTTCAAAATTGAGAGTTCATCTTGGTTGATTTTTCCTTTGACTAGTATGAAGTGTCCTTTCTTATCTTTTTGATAACTTTTTGTTGAAAGTCGATTTTATTTGCAATTAGAATGGCTACTCCAGCTTGTTTCTGGGACCATTTGCTTGGAAAATTGTTTTCCAGCCCTTTACTTTGAGGTAGTGTCTGTCTTTGCCACCGAGGTGCGTTTCCTGTATGCAGCAAAATTCTGGGTCCAGTTTACGTATCCAGTTTGTTATTCTACATCTTTTTATTGAGTCCATTGATGTTAACAGATATTAAGGAAAAGTGATTGTTTCTTCCTGTTACTTTAGTTATTAGAGGTGTAATTATGTTTGTGTAGCTATCTTCTTATGGGTTTGTTGGAAATTATTTCCTTGCTTTTTCTATGTTGTAGTTTCTCTCCTTCTGTTGGAGTTTTCCATCTATTATCCTTTGTAGGGCTGGAATTGTGGGAAGATATTGTGTAAATTTGGTTTTGTCATGGAATATCTTGGTTTCTCTATCTATAGTGATTGATAGTTTTGCTGGATATAGTAGTCTGGGCTGGCATTTGTGTTCCCTTAGGGTCTGTATGATATCAGTCCAGGATCTTCTGGCTCTGATAGTCTCTGGTGAGAAGTCTGATGTAATTCTTATAGGTCTGCCTTTATATGTTACTTTACCTTTTCCCCTTACTGCTTTTAGTTATTTTTTCTTTGTTTTGTGCACTTGATGTTTTGATTATTATGTGACAGGAGGAATTTCTTTTCTGGTCTAGTCTATTTGGAGTTCTGTAGGCTTCTTGTATGTTCATGGGCATCTCTTTCTTTAGGTTAGGAAAGTTTTCCTCTATAATTTTGTTGAAGATATTTACTGGTCCTTTAAGTTGGGAATCTTCACTCTTATCTCTACCTATTATCCTTAGGTTTGGTCTTCTCATTGTGTCCTGGATTTCCTGGATGTTTTGGGTTAGGAACTTTTTGCATTTTCTTTGACAGTTGTGTCAATGTTTTCCATGGTATCTTCTGCACCTGAGATTCTCTCTTCCATCTCTTGTATTCTGTTGGTGATGCTTGCATCTATGACTGCTGATTTCTTTCCTAGGTTTTCTATCTCCAGGGTAGTCTCCCTTTGAGATTTCTTTATTGTTTCTACTTCCATTTTTAGATCCTGGATGGATTTGTTTAATTCCTTCACCTGTGTGTTTTCTTGCAATTCTTTAAGGGATTTTTGTGTTTCCTCTTTAAGGGCTTCTACCTGTGTTCTCCTGTATTTCTTTAAGGGAGTTGTTTATGTCATTCTTAAAATCCTCTACCATCCTCATGAGAAATGATTTTAAATCTGAATCCTGGTTTTCCAGTGTGATAGGGTGTCCAGGACTTGCTATGGTGGGAGAATTGGGTTCTGATGAAGCCAGGTAACTTTGGTTTCTGTTGCTTATATTCTTGCCTTGCCTTTCGACATCTGGTTAACTCTAGTGCTACCTGCACTCACTGTGTCTGACTGGAGACTGTCTTTCCAGTTATCTTGCTTGTGTCAGAACTCCTCAGAGTCCAGATATCTCTGTGATCCTGAGCTCCTGGGACTCAGGCTTCTTCTGGGATCCTGAAATCCTGCTGCTCTGAGAGCATGACCACTGCTCAGCTGCTCTAGGAAGTTCAGGATAAGGTGTTTTCACAGAGCAGACCAGCCAGGTGTCTGCCTCAGCCAAAAGGACCAATCGAGGGTGGATGTCCTCACACTTACAGGGATCCTCTTTGCGCTGTCTTCTGAGTCCTAAAAACAATACAGATATGTGCCACACCACTCCTGGCTCAAGAGTATTCTTAGTGTACCCCTAGTGTAAGTGTTGTACCTTTGGGGACCAAGACCTCTATCAAACTCCACAGAGTATAGTTATAAGAACAGAGAGTCCTAGAACTCCGAGCTGATCATTGGGAGCGATGGTAAGTGCAGTCTTTTCTGCATATATTCCTTGATTGTTCCCAGACCCATGTATTCTTTCTATGAGAGACACAATGTTAAAATGAACTGGGTTAATGTACACATTGATTTCTAGAGGATAGCAGTAGTCCTCTGGTATGCCATTAACTAGCATGTTGACTCAGCACTCAGCACACCCTACAATGCTGTACTGTCTTTTGTGGGGCATGGTATATAATAAGTGGTGGAATGCATGGGCATAGGCCAACTTCTGCATCTCTTTGCTGTCACAAGAGTACCCTTGGCAGGCAGGTTTTCTCACTGGAAGATATGAGTATGCTGAGATCCTTTGAAGCCAAAGGATTATTAGGCCTGGTATTAGCTAGACCTGCAGGTCCAAAAGACAAATTCATATCACATTCATTTGCTGTTATGATAACTTATAACTTTGGTTTCTAGGACTGAAGGAATCAGGTAGTCAGTCAGTCAGCCACTAAGTTGGTACTTGGTCTCCTTGATGAACTGTGCCATCTGGTGGGCATCACCTTAAACTTTGTGGCTGCTAAGCTGAGC
This sequence comes from Mastomys natalensis, assembly GCA_021653895.1. Taxonomy (NCBI): domain Eukaryota; kingdom Metazoa; phylum Chordata; class Mammalia; order Rodentia; family Muridae; genus Mastomys; species Mastomys natalensis. The sequence goes on along the minus strand of JAJTUV010000053.1, from coordinate 236,339 downwards.
ATTTGTTCATGGCAGTGGCTAAATAGGTTTTGGATGTTTCCTCATGAATAACCTCCAGTTCTGCTTCCAAGGCCACATCTGTTTTGTGCTCATTATGGCAACACTGGGCTGACAGATGGCCGAGTCTGGGTGGTATCAAACTAGCCTGATCTAGTTGTCTCCTTAGAGGTCTGCCAGACCCTAACATATACAGAGGTGGATGCTCACAGCTAACCATGGGGTTGATCTGATCATGGGGTTCCCAATGGAGGAGTTAGAGAGAAGACTGAAGGAGCTGAAGGGATTTGCAGCCCCATGGAGAGAGCAACAATACCAACCAACCAGAGCTTCCCAGGGTCTAAACCACCAGCCTGGGAGCACATAGGGAAGGACTCCATGGCTCCAGCTTGTAATGTAAGGGAGGATGGCCTTGTAGGGCATAGGTGGGAGAGGAGGTCCTTGGTCCTGTGAAGTCTGGATGCCCCAGTGTGGGGGAATTCGAGGGCAGTGAGGTGGGCGTGGGTGGGTGGGTGGGTGGGGGTACACCTTCATAGAAGCAGGAGGAGGGGAGATGGGATAGGGGGTTCCTGGGTGGGAGGGAAATGGGGAAAGGGGATAACACCTGAAATGTAAATAAAATATCCAATTTAAATATATACATTTTAAAATATACATTTTCATATATAAATATATAAAATATATTATATTAATATATTATAAATATATTAAATATTTAGATATATGGAATATATAAATATATTTTTTTCATATATATACATATATATGAAAATACTAGTGTCTTTTCTCTCAGACTGTTTTCTGGTGGAGCTTGCCATGTAATACCAAGAGCTTGGAAACTCCATCCCATTGGCTTATGTGCAGCCACATGCTTTTACCACAGATTTCTTTCATTATTGAACAATCCTTAAGCATGTTTTAGTCTAGAAAAGAAAGATAGTTAGGAAAGCACTCTAAACATTCTATATGTAAAATAGTTTCTCTAAGTCTCTTTCCAGACCCGGGAATGACCAGGTACAACATTTGAGGCTCTGTCCACTTGGTGGTGGTGGGGCTTTTATTCTAAGGCAGAATCTCACAGCCCTGGACTCAGGTTTGTCCAGATCTCAAAATCATCATGCCTCAATCTCTTCAGTGCTAGGATAGGCCACGCACTCCACTGAGCACGGCCTGACCACACCATTGTCTTTCAAAGCCACTAAGTAAAGATAGGTGTAATGAGATGCTATTTGGTTTTGATTTGTACCTGGACATCCCATGAGCCCATATGCAAACAGCTTTTCTTCCTTCAGCTGCTCAGAGCACGTTCTCCATAGAGGACAGGGGCACCAGGGCAAGCTTTTGGAGGCATTGGTAGCATGTCTGAGTTACTCGCTCATGTACTTTGCTTGTGACCTCCAGCTCTGTTTGTGTTTGGCTATGGAGGTGACATTTCCTCTAGGGTTGTTGGAAGTAATATTTTAGTTTCCTGGCTGAGTTGGTTTAGTCTGTGAGGCTACCACTCATGATGTGCAGTTATAAACACATGATGACATGGCATCCTGGGATTATTTATTCCATATATTAGGGCCCCTAGAGGTGGCTGGTTTGTTATTGAGCTATTTGTTAGTGGGTTGTGGGCTAGTTGTTGGTTGCTGTTGGTCGTGCTTGTTAAATAGTCATGCACAAAAAAGAAAAAATTAGATATCTTGATGGTGAAATAGCCAAAGTCAGCAATAAACCATCAGGTAAGAAAATACCCCAAAGGCTTGCAAGAGGTGAATTTGTTAGGAGCATTTTCTCAGTTCAGTTTTTTTCCCTCTAAGATGACTCTGGCTTGTGTCATACTGACAAAAACCTCACCAACACAAGAACTGAGGGTACACTGAATGTACTCTGTCCCAGGGAATGCCACTGTCCCAGGGAATGCAAACTGTTTCTGATTTTACTTTCAGCTAAAGAAAATTCTAGTTTAGCTTTTATTACTATGCTTTAAATCTTTGTTAAACTAGAATCAAGGTTTTCATCTGTGGAAAAAACTTTACTGAACAAATCTTAAGTCTTAGGTAATAAATAGAATTTTTTAAATTGGTTTATTTGCTGTGTGGTAGTGGGTTGTGTGCCTGTAATCTCAGCATTCAGGAGGCCAAGGCAGGCCCATTTCTAAGTTTGAGCCCAGGATGGTCTACAAAGCGAGTTCCAGGACAGCCTAAGCTAAACAGAGAAGCCCTGTCTCGCAAAAAGATTTATTTTTGTTTATTTATGTGTGAATCTCTACTGTGTGTGTTTAGATGCTCAGGGAGTCCAGAAAAGGGCACTGGATCCCCTGGAGCTAGAGTTATTGATGACCATGAATCTCCTGAAGTAGGTACTAATAACTCAAGTTGCAAGAGCAGCAAGCACTCTTAACCACTCAGTCATCTTTCCAGCCCATGAGTAGACTGCTAAGTTTATGAAAAATAGAAGAAAGCAGAATGAAAAGAGATTTATACAGCTAAGTTATATTAAATGTTTTGCCGCAAAAATAATAAAAATGAACAAAGTACATGACCAAAGATAAATTATTAAAAAGAAAATGGAAGAAAGCAGCTCATCCCAGACTTACAGACAGTAAACCAGGGCATGATGGAATATGAAAAACTAAGAAAGTCTCACTTTCAGAGTTTGATAAGCTTGGGCTAAAGGCATCCAGGGCAATGCTCAACTTTTGTTTCCATGCTGGAGATTTTCACCTTGACCTTCTTGCTTGTATAGCAAACATTCTTATCCACCGAGCAATCTCCCTAGCCCCATAGGTTCACAGTGAAAACATCACTCTCTATTCAAAAGAGCACTGTATTGCACAGCCATGTGAATGAACTTAATAGCACTGAATAATTTAAGAATACTGATGATTTATATTATGTATATTTTGCCGTGGTTAAAAAAGATTTGGCAACTATTGTGTGAGATATATTTTATTGTGCTAGTGTGTGCATTCCTGCAATATATATATATATATATATATATATATGCATGTTAATTTTATGCAGGGGCCATGGAAATGGTAAAATTATCTAGAGCATTCCTCCATGGTCAGAATATGGGTTGCTGTAGTGGATGGAAAATGGAGCTATTTCAGGAAAGAGGAAGATTCTGCCAAAGACAGATAAAGGCAGCAATTCAAGCCTGCTGGGATAGAGGGATGGTATGTGCACACACTAATTACTAATCTTATAGAAGGCTTCAGCAGTAGACTTTAGACATACTGCTAAGAGAAACTGCAGGGCTACAGGGGAGGAGGGGCTGAGTATGAAACTGTACGAGACAGCAATTTCATTAAGTTCATTATATCAACAAATGCAGCACAGATGGAAGTAGTTAAATCAACAAGCATTTATTTAGTCTGGGGCCCAGGATGGGAGATGTTGTGATGTTTGAGCATCTGAATTCTTAGACTACATTGAGTGATTTGGAGTGGCAATGGAAAAAGGTAGCAGTGTCAAAGGGCCAAACTCAGATGATAATACAAAGGTACCTCACAGGAATCAACAGAAATCCATCAGGTTTGATTAGAGGTTGCCACAAGTCTAAAATAGAAGTAGGGAGAGTGCTGAGATAGAGAGATAGAGATAGAGATAGAGATAGAGATAGAGATAGAGATAGAGATAGAGGATAGAGATAGAGATATAGTGTGTGTATGTATAATTATATATGTAATATTTCATGTTATAATACAATATTTTATAATTGTGTTATATATTACTATATATTATATATTATAGACTAAATATAAAAGCATATATATATAATCTAAATATAACACTTGCCCAATTTTTATTTTTTATATCTGGGACTGGTATGTACTTCTTCAAGAAGTTTGTAGTTTAGGGTAAATGGCATACTGGAATTCTTAATTTTTCTATATCTTTTACAAAGATCCTTCAAAAATTTATTCACAATAACCCTCTGATATGGAGATCAGTCTCTACTTTCAAATAAAAGGTGGTATTCTCAAATGCCAAGAGATGTTTCAGACAATACAGATACAAAAGAAGTCAACCAAATTTAAGAACTAGAGGTCACTTCTTTCGTTATCAGTGAAGTTTCAGTGATGTATGGAAACCGATGTCAGAGATGAGTGTTAAGGAGACGGGAGGTGAGGTCTAAGCTATAGACTGGTGTATACCCTCTCGGTGTTCAAAAGGTACTTGATGAATGAATACACTGAGACGATATTAAAAGATGGTTGTCATTCTGCAGGTCACATACAAACACACACTCTTTTCTATGTAATAATACTATTTAATAATAACAGGACACACACACACCCCGTTGACGGTGACAGGTTCGGACGTGCTGGCGGAGCACGGCTCGAGTGGCCACACTCCGTGAAAGAGTCAGGTAGGGACTCTCTCGCAACCGAAGAGGTGACAGAGCCCGGCGAGTGGCACCAACTGCAGCCAGCACGCCTCACCGACGACACCCTCACTAGCTATTAGAACCGAAGAACCTAAGCAACCCTGTCTCCAAGGGCAACGCTCCGTCACACTTCCGGAAACGTCGCGTTCGGAGGGCGCTGCAATTTTGCGTCACTTCCGCCACCGCTAGCGAGGCGGACCTTGGGAAGATGAGGTCGGGGTCACGCTGAGCGCTATTGTTTCTCTTCCGGTGCTGTGTGCTCTATTCAGGAAGGCATTAGGACCGCTGCGTCCAGTAGTGACAGGTTCCTCCTGTAGACCCAGCCCTTCCAGTTTCTAGTCTGTTAAGGTTGTACCGGTACGGTGGCTGAGGTGGTTTGAGCGCGCCGGAAGTATTCCTCTGCGCGCGCGCGCGCCCAGCTAGGCTAGAGACGCACGTGGCGCGGTGAGTGCGGCGCGGGGCTAGGATGTGGGAAGCAGCGGGGCGGGATGCGGTGGCGAGGCATGAGTCGCGGGGCTGGGAAAAGACACCCCTTTCTCCGCGCTCGCCACTGGCTGTGTGGGCGGTGTTTACTGCTGTCCTCTTTTTGGTGTCCTGAGCGAGGCGGAGGGGAATAGATAAATGATCAGCCCGAAGTGACCGGAAGGAGCGGGCCGTCTTATTTCACCAGGCCGCAGAGAGCATGTCTTTCCGAGGCGGCGGTCGCGGAGGCTTTAATCGCGGTGGTGGAGGTGGAGGCTTCAACCGTGGCGGCGGCAGCAACAACCACTTCCGAGGGGGCGGCGGCGGTGGCGGCGGCAATTTCAGGGGCGGCGGCCGAGGAGGATTTGGACGAGGGGCGGTCGTGGAGGCTTTAATAAGTTCCAAGATCAAGGGCCTCCAGAACGAGTCGTCTGTAAGTCGTCTTCAAAGCTTAAACTCCTTTGCATTGGGAATAGAGTCCGGTTTATGTAATTAGCACGTTTGATGATAAGTCTCTGAAAGGCAAGTCGGTTGGGTACCCTGACAGTCATATCATAGCATAGAAGGAACTGATCATGAGACCCGAAATGCATTGTGGAGTGCAAAGATGAGACTTAGACAATATTGAGTATCCTTCTAAAGGACAGAAAACTATTCAGGATTAGGTGTGATTCCCTAGTGAAATAGTTGAAATACAAAGCTAAGTTTTTAGCTTCCATATCTCATGCTTTCAGTTGCCAAAAAGCAGGGGAAATGAAAAGAAGGCTGTTTGGGAGAAGGCAAGAGAAATGGCCAACTAAAGTAATTTTGAAATTATCGAGAGATTGGGTGGAAGTCCTGGAAGTGAGAGGGAAGTAGTGGATCTGTGTGCAGGATGAATTTGCCGAACAAGATGGTTAAAGTCAAGGACGGGGATGTTGTCGTAAGCCATACATGAGGTATCGGAAGCTGTGTTTAGTAAGGTGACATGAACAAAAAGTAGAAAGGTAGGAGATACATCCAATCGTTTTAATATTGCAGCATGGCATTGTCATCTACAAAATTCACACGCCATAACCATGTAACCTAGTTAGACCCCCCCCCCACACACACGTACTCCCTTGCACCCTGCAAAATCACGTTTTCAATAAATGTATGTACCATTTTGTGTTGGGCCCCATTCACGGTTGCCCTGTGTTCCAGGCTGCCTGAAGGCGACATTGGCTACATGGATGGAGAAGAGATTTAAAAGAAGCATGATAAGTAGAACTTGGCTAATAATGAGAAGCAAAGGTTCTGGTTGTTAAGGATAGGGAGTTAGTTTTGTAGGCAAATGGTAATAACGCTAGGTTACAGAAACAATGGTACTTGGTGTTTGCACACTTCCTGGGAAAGGGTAATCGTTGCTGAAGAAGAGGTAGTGGTGATGAGTTCTGAGGAAGGAGGGAGCGGCTGGGGAAAAGAAGGAAGAAGTCAGTGGAACATAGCATTTAATGCAGTCACGACAGGGTAACTGGTGTACAGCGAGTGAGCACTGGGTTTGTTGTTCTGGTGCTTAAGTATCAGGTGTGACTAGCCTCATTTTACAGTGTACAGAAAGAAGGGAATCTCTTAGGTCCCATGGTGGTGACGTGCTAATTTAGGACTACTGTGTGTTGGCAACTGAGCTCTGCCGTAGAGGGTCTGATACGGGGAAAGACAAGTGGCCAAGAACACGCCCAGCACTTGGTCAGTATTTAAAGTGGTTCCCTGTCTGTTTTCTTGTGTCGTTTCAGTACTAGGAGAGTTCATGCATCCTGTGAAGATGACATCGTTTGTAAATGTACCACAGAAGAAAACAAGGTTCCTTACTTCAATGCTCCTGTGTATTTAGAAAACAAAGAACAGATTGGGAAAATAGATGAGATATTTGGACAACTTAGAGATTTTGTATCCTTTCTGATTGGATGAACCAGTGTTCTTGTTAAGGAATTATTGTCTTTTTTCCTCCCCAGCCAGTTAAATATCAAAGTAAACTATTTCATTTAGTGAGATAGCAAAGCTACAGATGGGTCATATGAGAATCTATAGGGAGTGCACTCATCCATATTTAGAAGTGATGCGTCAAGAAGAGGTGACTGTCCTTTGACTTCTGGGAGTGATGGCCATTCAGATAAATGCCACCAGATTGTATTGGCTTTTCTGTCACTTTACATATAATGATTCCCTGGTAGGATTGGGGGTTGGGAGTATTAATTGTGGGGTTTTGGATTTGTTTTGTTTTTTAATTATTTTAAAGAAAATGCCATTTCCACTTGGAAATTTCTTTCTTATAGCTAGGCATTCTTTTTTAAAATGTGTAAGCTCAAAAGTTTAGTATCTTTTTGCATCTTTATTTCTTACTTGTTCCTTAATGTAATTAATAGTATTTTTCAGTTAAATTGTCAGAAAACATGAAGGCATCTTCTTTTAAAAAGTTACAGAAGGTGAGTCAAACTTAAATTAAAATTTTGGATTCAGAGAGTGATATCATATGCTTTAGGGATCGTCTGACTTGAGGTGCTCACAGCTCCTCCAGTGCACGGAAGTGCTGGTGCCGGTGCTGATTGATGCTTCACAGTAGTGACCCAAACACCAAGTTTATGTCCCCAAGTGCCTCTGCTGTAGCCCTCAGTGGCCCGGAACTCACTTGTTGATTACATTGGCTTCTGACTTGATGTGATCTTCCTGCCTCTACCTCCTAAGTCCTGCAGTTACAGTGTGTTCTATCACACCCAGTACAAGCCTACCAGACTTGAGAAGTGATGATCAGCCAGGCATGGTGTTACAAGCCAGTAGTCCCAGCACTTGGAGGCAGAGTGGCAGCACGATAGCAACTTTGAGTCTGGCTTAGGCTACATGGTGAATTCCAGGTCATCTTGAGATACTTGGCATATGTAGATAGATACTAAAGATTTTCACAGATGTTTCTTTAAACATGTACTGTTTAAATATGAAGTAAAAGGTTCCCATGAAACTCTGCAGTGGGACCAGATTTAGTCTTAGCCTCCTTGAGGTGGTGCTTTTGAAACTGAAAGCTAAGAGTTAACCAGGGAAGATTCTTACACCCTGTGTTCATCACAAATACCTGAAGACAGCTCTTAAGATGACGTCCTTTAAGGTCCCAGTCTTATAAATTTGACCCAGTTGCCCTTAGGTAGCACTCACATGGAGTTTCAGGAAAGAAAGCTGGAGAATTTTGATATCCTTAGGCAACTACTAGGCTAGCCACAGAGTGGGAAGTATATTCCACATAGAGAAAACTGCGAAGTGCCTGCAGTGGTGGGGTAGGGAAAGTTCTGAATTCAAAAGAGGCTGCCAAGGTGGGAAGGAGCTTTCTATGTCCTAAGAAAGACTAGATTTTAGCTTTGATATTGTTTCTGAATAATAGAGTGAGCTTGATCTTTACGTTTGTGCTTTAAAAGAACACTGGAGAGACAGAAAAGCCCTCCAGGAAAAGACCAGCAGTGTGGGCGGTAAGAAGTGAGAGTGGAGTCGGTGGGAATGGGGGAGAGGGGGAGTTGTGAGCAGAATAGCAGAGCCTCAGGAGGGCATGGGGACTAACTCAGCATCTGTGTGGCTTAGGACCCCTCTCACTGATTAGACAGCATTGGAGGACAGAGGCTGAGGGAAGACAATGAATTTCTCTTGGGATACAATAAGTTTAAGGTAGTCAGAAGATCAGGCGTTTGCTGGGTGGTGGTGGCGCACACCTTTAATCCCAGCACTTGGGAGGCAGAGGCAGGCGGATTTCTGAGTTCAAGGCCAGCCTGGTCTACAGAGTGAGTTCCAGAACAGCCAGGGCTACACAGAGAAACCCTGTCTCGAAAAAACAAAACAAAACAAACAAACAAACAAGATCAGGCGTTCACAGGGTGGGTATAGGTCAGAGATCAAGCGGGAAGTTGTACAGTCTAGGAAGAATGGAAGCAGTGCGGCACTCATGAGCGCGTCTGGCCCCATCTCAGACTTAAACTGCTGACACAGTGTGTGTCACAGTAAAGGTGGCTGCTCACAGGCTTGCCATACAAATAGGGACACAGAAGTAGACTAGTTTCCAAGAGGAGTGCTGCTTAGCTGTGACCATTGCACATACTATTCAGTGAATTCAGGAACAGGGTAGTCAGCTGTCAGAGAGCTGATGGAATGGTCTCCCAGGAGCCAGATTGGAACAGGAAATTAGATGGAGGCGATAAGCTGCTAATAGCAAGTGACCACTGTTTGTTTGATAGAAAAACTAATGGAATACCTTCTTAAAGTAGCTAATTTACCAAAACTTTCCTAATTGTACTATAATTCTGATCATTTTCTCTTGGCAGCTCTCTTAAAAGAAAATGTAAATCTTAGAGGTAAAAAAAATAAGTCCTTGTCCAGAGCCATGCAGTATAAATGCTATGAGTGGGATTTAAACATAGGTAGTTTTGCCTGTAGTGTACTGACTGCCCCTGGCATACTAATGGCTACCATTCAACTTGCAGTTTTATATAGACCCGTATAAACTGCTGCCACTGCAGAGGTTTCTGCCTCGTCCTCCTGGTGAGAAAGGACCTCCCAGAGGTGGCGGCGGTGGTGGCAGGGGAGGTCGAGGAGGAGGAAGAGGAGGCGGTGGCCGAGGTGGTGGAAGAGGTGGTAAGTTATTGTGGGGGATTTTAATGAAATTTTGTAGCCACAGTTGATTTATGCAGTGCAATTTAATTTTGCATGTAACCAAATGTTCCTTACCTTTATTTCTCTCTCATATACCAGTATGCATACAGCTTAAATAGAAGGGGAAATTAGCTTTAAAGGATTTCAGACCCTTGGATTATTCATGTTTTAATGGAGATTTTTAATAAGAATGCCCTAACCCACTGCTTAATGACAGATATATTCTGAGAAATGCAGTGTTAGACACTTCCGTCGTGCACATTACACAGACCCCCATGTAGAGCGTCGTCACTCCCTGTAGTTTCTTGGTGCAGTAGAGTAGTAAGATGGAGGCTGATCTGGTGAGCTGGGGCAGACTGCTCTAGGTATGCTTTTGATGAGGATGCACTGTAAAGTCACAGTGTAAAGGGAATGGAAGTTTTTAACTATTGTGGGGCATTGTGTGCTGTACTTAACTGTATGTGCTGCACTTCTGTATGACTAGGTTTCTATGTTCCAGATTGCCATGAGCATGTGAGGAATGTCTTCCTCTAATGTGGGATGGTAGAATTTTCCAGCTCCTTTAGTTACTGTAGGAGACTTGATGTCTTTCTTATGCGTGACATTTCACTATTTGTTATATGACTTTATAAGACAACCCCTCTTTTAGTTTTTCAAGACAGGGTTTCTCTGTGTATCTGGATGTCTTGGAACTCTCTCTCTTTGTAGACCAGGCTGGCCTCAACCTCACAGAGATCCCTCTGCCTCTACCTCACCAGCTCTGGAATTAAAGGTGTGCTCCCACCACTGCCTGGCAAAAATTTTTTTAACTGAATTGTAGTTTTTAGCTATCAATGAGTAATTTGATTATATGTACTTAATATGCAAGTGTTTTCTTTTAGTTTCTTCAACAAATTATGTATGCAGTGATCTCTATGTGCATGCTGTGACACATGCACACACATGGAAAATAAATGTGAAAAACAGAAAAGGGACTAGTCTTAGTTTACCTTACTCCCCACTGGGGAAATTGTGAATTCTCTATTTTTATCCTTTAAAGGGTTTTGTAAAATATAATAGATGAATTTATATCTAGTTTTTATGATTGTAGGAATTGTACAGTCTTTATAGTTATCAGAGAATGAGAGGCTATAACTAACAACTATTTCCTTTTTAAGGTGGTTTTAGAGGTGGAAGAGGAGGAGGTGGGGGCTTCAGAGGAGGAAGAGGAGGTGGCGGATTCCGAGGTGAGTATGACCAGAGATGTCTTGAAGCAACTGGGGTTGTAAATTGATATTGTCTGTTGGTTTATTTCCCTTCACCACCAAGTATGGAGAACACCGATGTTCCTGGCTTAATTTATGGCTCTTTACTACACAGTTCTTTATTGCTTTTCTCTAATTTTTCACCAAATTACTTTGTTGTATTAGTAATTTGAAAAAAAATGTATAATATGAATGTCAATTGTGTTTGGTAATGTACATTTACCCAGCATCATAGGAATTCCTGCTGATTTTAAAGTTTAGATTTGAGTACTAACACTGTTGCAAACCCTTATTTTTTATTTTTCTTATCAGGAAGGGGACATTAAATGTCCAGTTGGCAGACATGACCTTCTGTTTCTACTACGTGGCCTGCTGGTTGAAGTCTGTGTCTGGAGCAGTCTTGAGGATACCATTCTGTCAGTATTGCTGAGTCGGCAGCATGGCATAGAAACAAGAGGAGCAGGACAGTCAAGTTTGCTCAGAAAGAGGAGAACCCCTGCTTTGTACAGAACCTGGCACTCTGGGGGTGCTCAAAGAACGACAGGACTTTTCACTTGAAGCATATTTGCATTTTTTAAATAAATTTTTTTATTTCCTTATGTTTATTGAACTGAGCCTTTTGATGTTTGAAAGAAAGAGTAAAGGTTTCTATCTGGGTTACAGATAGAAAAGAGTAGGGTGAGCCGGGCGGTGGTGGCGCACGCCTTTAATCCCAGCACTTGGGAGGCAGAGGCAGGCGGATTTCTGAGTTCGAGGCCAGCCTGATCTACAGAGTGAGTTCCAGGACAGCCAGGACTACACAGAGAAACTCTGTCTCGAAAAACCAAAAAAAAAAAAAAAGAAAGAAAAGAGTAGGGTGGGGTGAAATTTGTTTAAAATATACAGTGATCCTAAAAAGTACCAAATACACTCAGACAAACAAGTGTCCCCTCCAAGGAATTCAGGCTGCTGGAACAGTGCCTTAGTTCACTTAGTGTGACCTCCTCCTGTAGGATAGGACTGAGCAGCTAGGTTTGCTGTATTCCACTTTTGTGTTTTATAATACTCAGAGTAGAGATGTTTCAGTTAATTATTATTTAAAATTTTTTATTCTGAGTCCATTAAGATTTGAGTGGCTCTGTTAATGTGAAAACTATAGTTCAAGAAATTTAGAGGTAGAAATTTAAATGTGGGTTATTAAAAGTTCTGAAAAATGTTTTTACACGAAAGACTGACGTATTGTCTTCACTTTAAATACACACTTGAGTACCTGTCACGTGTTCCAGTTCCCGGGTAGGCATGTCATAGATGAGATTGCTTTGGTCTCCGTTGCTATCAAGAAATAAGCATGGCCATCTTAACATGGAGCTCTGTGCCAGCTGGCATTGTTTCTCCTTCAGTGTTTACTTCTCATGGACGTCTGCTGTGGCAGGAGTGACTTGCTCTTAAGTGCTTGTTTTAGTAGCATATAATTGTGCCTGAGTTCTCCCTGCTTTGTTAGTGGAATCAGTGCTGTACTATGAAGGCCAAAGCAAAGACATGGTGGCCAGAACAGGTGAGAGCTCACATCTCCATCTGCAGGTGGAAATGGTCCCTGAAGGTAACTCAGTGACACTCCGACAAGGCACACGTCCAATCCTTTCCAACCGATCCATTACTAGGGACCAAGAGTTCAAACATGAGCCTGAGGGCCCATTCATATTCACAGCATCAGCTTGTGGGGACATTAGCACCAAGGACCAGTGTAACATTACTAAGAGTTGTTAAAATGGCAGAGGTGAAAGGGTAATCTATATAGACCACCTGGAGATTGCACACTTTTTTAACAACTAGATTGAGACAGGAATTGATATCCCAGACTGACCTCAGATTCTGTGTAGCCGAGGCTGGCATCTACTGCTAGGATTATATAGAGTGTGGTTTCCCTTTTTACTTACACTAGTTGTTAAACATTTCTGTGTCTCACTCCCCTGTGTTACATCTGGGATTTGGTTGAAAGATTAAATTCAAATTGACCCTACTACCCGAAATTTGAGGTACTGAGATTAACATGATAGGTTCACATTCTTGGCATAAGTAAGTTCTTTATAAGGTATTCACATTCGTCTGCTAGGCCAACCTGTTTTCCTAGACTGAGAGAGAACTTTGCAAATAGGGAAGGAAGCCTCTAGTGAACCTGTGGGGAGCAGTGCGCCCTCTAGTGATTCTACTACACTACACTGAGTTTGTGACTGAGCCTTGCTCCAGGTTCTTTATCCTAACAATGCATGTTCATACTAGGTTGTTTTTTTTTTTTTTTTTTTTTTTTTTTTTTGGTTTTTCGAGACAGGGTTTCTCTGTGTAGCCCTGGCTGTCCTGGAACTCACTCTGTAGACCAGGCTGGCCTCGAACTCAGAAATCCGCCTGCTTCTGCCTCCCAAGTGCTGGGATTAAAGGCGTGCGCCACCACCGCCCAGCTCATACTAGGTTTTAACATGACAGTATAGACTACTAGGATTATCCTGTACTAAATAAACTGTGGTAAATAAATGTGAATTTATTTAAATTTAGTGTACTAAATAAATGTGAATTCAGGCATGTCAAATGCAGGAGAAGAAACCAAGGTGGCCTAGAGCGTGGTGTATATATGCTGTAGAACACGTAAAACTTACTTAGCTATTACACTTAAAACTGAATTTGATGGGACGGTATTTAGGGAGAACAAGCTACTCCATGTGTGTGTTACAGACAGACATACTGGCTACACATAGTAGATAACCTCATTTTTGTTTGAAAAGAAAAGTGACAAAAACCTCAAACTCTTAGCCCAGGCAATATTGGTGTCATTCATCGAGAGAGATTTACAAGTATGGAAGTTGATAGTGTTTTCTGATTGTTAAGGAAAACATACATTCATGTGCGCGCGCGTGTGCACACACACACATACGGACCTGAGATGAAAAACAGTGTATAGCAGTTCTACCTCTAGTACAAAAGTGCAGTCCCTCACCTGAGTAGCTACAGAAGATAATAGAACAGAGCTTATTTCAGGCTGAAATGAGTTGAGCCACCTCCTGAACTGCTTTTCTGAGTTGGGTTTGTTTGTGGGTTTTGGTGGTTTGAATAGGATGTGTTTGCGTGGTAATCTGCTTATAAATACAAGCCTGGAGCCTAAAGTGCGTAAGATGTGTGGTGGCTGGAATTTCTCTTTGTTTTACTAAGGAGATTTCTCTCATTCTAGGAATTAAAATCTTTTCCTCTTCAGCCCAATTATGTAGTAATGGACGGCCTCTGTGAAAAGGCCTTTCTTTAAGGTCTAGAAGTGGAAATGATTTGTCCTGAAAGAACATTCCTGACCGATCACCACTGCCAAAGGCTGCTCCGAAGGTGGTCTTAACTTTCCAAAATGCAGAGTGACGCTTCGGATTTTAACAGTTCAGGCTCTAGGAGTGAAGGGTCTGTCTTTTCAAAGACCGAGCACAGCATCATCGCCGCTTACCTGATCGTGGCAGGTACGGGTTGTATTCGGTGACCTGCTTCTCGGGTGGGAGAAGAGCTGAGGTATTGGGCACAAGGGTGCAGTGTGGGCTAGTTCATAAATGGGTGGGGGTGGGGTTGTGACATATGGAAAACGGACACATAAGAGTCTGCTGCTTCTTGACAGGGAAGGTTTTTGAGCAAAGAGGCAAGAAAAGCTTTGTATAAAATGAAGCTTTAAAATAAAAATGGTCCGTATGTTTGGTTTTTTACATTAAATCCATGAGCAGAGTGTGCATCGTGGTAAAAGCGTGCGTTTTATCATTTACGACTCTCGTGTATAATTTGCATAGTTTTCTTCTTGGTTAGGATCTAACTCAAGATTCAAAGGTGCTAGAGGAGAAGCTGAAATTTGAAACAGAAAAGAGAGGCTGCAGATAAGGTGTGTAAATTCAGCTCCTCTGGCAAGCAGCCTATGCCCTTGTTGGTACCATTATCAGATTGAGATAAAGGCTTGTTTGTAGAAAGGGGGGTGAGAAAAATGACAAAAACTGTAACCAGTGTCTGGCGTGGCTTTTATAACCAGCAATTGCTTGATTGCAAACTTCACTGAAGAGTTTTAGTAACTTGCTTGGGTTCATTGCTTTTTGGATTGTCATGTATGAAAAAGTCACGCATGTTTCTAAAACCAGAGTGAGAAATATATCTCCATGTATCTTCACAACTGCTTCGTTTTTACCTCATAGTTGACTTGGACTATAGATAGCAATTTCCTTTTAATTTTAGTGGTCCAGTAACTAGTTCATTTGAATACTTCTAGGTGGTAAGAGGCAAAAAGTGAGCCCACCTTTCCAGAATTATGTGGAGACACTGTATACAATTTTGGTTCCCTTAATTGTATGTGACAAGGGAAATCTGATGTTGATCTGGCATTTTGAAGGCTGGAGTAGACTTGTTGAGGATTCCAGAGTCACCTGGGCTCACAAAACAAACAAACACCAAAACAACAACAACAAACAAACAAAGAAAACTGGTTACAAAATTAATATGTAAAGGAAATTCCCTAAGGAAATCTTGTAGCTGCCTTTTAGTTTGTTTCCCTAATTCGTACAGATGAAGAGTTTAAGACATGTTCCAAACACACACTTCTGAGGCTGCTTGGCTCTGAACAGAGGCCTTTTGGTAGCTCTCTTATGTGAGTGCGCAGGTCAGTTTTATTAGCAAACGTCAGAGTGTGCGATCTTTGCATGTGTTTTTATAGAGGAACTGAAGGAAACGGGTCTTCACTCTTTGTGCCTTTGTTCTGTGTGTGTCGAGTATCTTGAGTTCTTCCTATCCCTCAGTTTCCTCCTTCAGCAAAAAACCACTTGAGCTCCCAAATAAGAATGAATACTTTGAGGAAAAGAGTGTACTTAAGTATCATTCCTCTTAACATTTTTACCACAGGCAATTGTTTATTATTTTTACCATGGACCTATATAGTTTTTGTTTTTTACTATAGAGCTTATTTATTTTATATATGTATTTAATTAATTAATTTTTTTGAACCAGCAGCTTGCCGTATTGTGTATACTAGGCTAGAACTATCTATGTAGCCAAGGTTGGCCTTGTACTCAGGATCTTCCTGATTCTGCCTTCTGAGTGTTGGGATTACAGGTGTATTGCCACCTGCCTGGCTTTGCTGTAATTTAATCGGTTTTTACTTACATGTCTGTGTGTGTCTTTGTGAGTGACTGCCACAAGCATGTCTACAGAGGCCAGAAGAGAGTGTGAGGTCCCTCTTCTGGGACCTGCAGTTACAGGTGGTTATGCGCTGCCCCACACAGCTGCTAGGAACAGAATTCAGGTCTTCTAGAAGGGTATCAAGTGCTCCCGACCACTGAGCCATCTCTGTACCCCGTAAGATTTAATTTTTATTTTAATCTTTGATTTGGATTTGAGCTCACTTTTACCAGCTTCCATTGCTGCAGACACTGTTAGTTCAGTGCTTGAGTACGCTCTCTGTACCACTAACAGCTGAGAAGGGAGAGCATGATACATGTGTGGACTTGAAAGAATTCATCACTGGCGAATTGTAAAATTGTGAGAGATTGGCTGAAAAAGATGACTGAGTATGAAGCATTGATGGACCACAGAAGCTGGAAAGTTACAGGGAGTCACTGAAAGGTTAAATAGGGACAGTATGATCTGATTTGCATTTCAGAACTATGTTGTGATGATAGCTAAGAGGCCACTGCAGTGAGCTGAAGTTCAAGAAGAGACAGCATTGACTGACTTCTAGGGGGTGAGGTGAGATAGGGAATGCCACCTGTCAGCGATGCAGTTCACTTCGACAGGAACACACCTGGAGAAGAGCAAGTTTGAGATGGGAGGCGATGTCTTGAGTTCAGCTGCACACAGGGCCTTGAGTCTTACAGTACCAATCTCAGATGCAATGAAACCACTCAAAATGCTGAATTGGGAAAGAAAAGAGTCTAGGACAGAGAGTTGGAAAACATACATTTAATATGGCAGTATTGAAGAAAAGTTTTCAAGTAAACCAAGGAGAGATGGAAGGGGAGCTACAGGAACAGGGTGCCGTGGAGGGGGTGCTTCCGAATGAGGGGGGAGAGTAGGACTACTTAGAGTTTAGACTGATGGATCTACTGTCTACCCATTGGAGAGTACCTATAACCAGGAAACTAATTCAGTGCTTAAAACAGCTAGAGAGAACAGGGAAAAGGAATAAATTATTTGTATAGTACCTACCTTATATTGTAGATTCCTCCAAAATGTACTTACTTCATTGTGGCTATGTGCTTGCTAAGCCACAATTTATGTGCCATAGTTAACCCTTTTTAAATCTTCAGATTGTAAGATTTTTTTTTTCTTTTCACCTTCCCACATGATATTTCTTGTACATTTACTAAGAAGATCCAAAGGCTTATCAAATTTGACATCATTGTACTTTAAGGGATAATAGAAATTACGCTGGCTGGGGTTTTAACTAGCATTCCACTTTATAAAACTTGCTGTGTAGCATGCACTCAAGACAGAGTTTATTGACAGCCCGAGACGTATAAGGCTAGGACAACATAAGAGCTGAATGACTTAGCATCGCTCATGAACAAGATAATATCAGTAAGTAGTACTTTGGGAACGCAGGTAGAATACTATAGAATCCTGTGGGTAAAAGGCCACTTCAGCGCTAAATTGGACTTGGCCTGAACTTTGAAGGATGGCTAGCCTTTGAATATACAGAAAACAGCATGAGGTGTTTCAAGTAGGAAAAATATGAAGTCAAGATTTGCAACTTGATGTATTTGTTATCAAATAGTTCTTTTCATGAGAAACACAATTCTCTTGTTTGTTGCATAACTTTCCTTCTAGAGAGAAGTCCAGTAATAGCTCTAGCTTCTCCATTAAAATTCGTTTTTCACATCAGCCTCCACCATTGGGACCTGAGTGTGGCCTATATCTGACCCATGGAAAACATATGCAGCCTTTCAGCCTGTAGGAAATGTTGATCCAGGTAACATTTGTACCCAGTGTATTCAATAATAATTCTTATTGTCAATGGCCACACGAACATGCTGGTTAGAAACTTTAGTCCTCAAACTAAAAAGCTGTCTTGGTCTGGCCAACTGTGGGACACCGAACACGCTAAGTTCTTGATTCCAAGGTTGAGAATGGTGTCACCTGCAGTTCCCCAATGAACCAGAAATCTGGCTCGACCTGTTTAGATGTCAAATATTGCAATATGTATTTTCCTAGACACACACACAGAGAGACAGAGAGACAGAGACAGACAGAACAGTGAGCATGTGAACGCATGTCTGCATGTGTGTGTTGAATGAAGCAATTCAATTTTGACATGTTAAATTTCAAGAAATACTGGGATAGTCACATGATCACTACATGCTTAATGTGTTTAATGATATTGAACCAAATAAAAGATATGAAATATGCCAGAAATGCTGTTAGGATGGAGTACTGGCTGGTTGTCTGTGTCCACCTGACACAGTCATCAGAGAGGACGGGGATTCAGTTGAGGAAATACCTCCATGAGGTCCTCAATTAGTGATCAATGGGCGATGGCCCAGCCCATGGTGGGTGGTGCCATCCCTGGGCTGGTGGTCCTGCGTTCTATAAAAAAAAAGCAGGCTTTAGATAAAGCCATGGGAAGCAAGCCAGTAACTAGCATCCTTCAGTGGCCTCTGCATCAGCTCCTGCCTCCGGGATCTGCCCTGTTTGAATTCCTGTCCTAACTTCTTCAATAATGAACAGTAATATAGAAGTGTAAGCCAAATACACCCTTTCCTCCCCAACTTGGGTTTTGGTCATGGTGTTTTGTCACAGCAATAGAAACCCTAACAAAGGCAGACGGAGTGCTGTTGAGGCTTTAGAGAGGAAACCAGACAGAAAGAAGGGGCCAGTCTTTGGGAAACAGAGAGGAAGGTAGTCTGCCTTAGGAGAGGGTGGCTGGTCATTCATGCATCCTAAAAACCAACACACTGGAGTCATGAAAGCTACTGGGGGATTTATAGAGACATATGGATGATGTTGAAGCCAGCCTTCAGTGCTGGCTTCTGCAATCAGCAGGTTCTTTGTGTTTTCATTTCATTTCTGTTTTCCAGAAGATGTTACAGTTCTAAGAAGAATGGGACCTCTTCAACCAAGGGACTAAGCTGGGTTTGCTGTCTTTTGAAGCAACTTCAACATTTAATTTTTATTCTGTTGTAAACATTCAAGTTAAGCAACATGCATGATCCTGTTGTGTGTATCCTTAGGTATCGTAAGCATTCTCAGCAACATAATAGTCCTGGGCATCTTCATTAAGTACAAGGAACTTCGGACACCCACGAACGCCGTGATTATTAACCTGGCTTTCACGATATAGGCGTCAGTAGCATTGGCTATCCCATGTCTGCGGCTTCAGATCTACATGGAAGTTGGAAATTTGGACATGCAGGCTGTCAGGTATTGGAGATCTCTGGAATGAAAACAAGATAAAGTAAAACAAACAGATGCAAATGTAAAATCCCCAAAACTGGGTCTGGGGAGGTGAACCAGTGGGGAAAGTGCTTGCTGTGGGATCAAGGTGACCTGCATCAGGGTGCCGGCATCCATGGAAAAAGTGTGGCGGGCGCCATAGACCTTTAATCTCAGCTCCAGGGAAGAAAAGACAGGCAGGTGACTGGATCTAAGAAAGACCCTGTCTCAAAAGACAAAACAAAATAAAATAGAGCAGGGAGCAATAGAGAACTCATGTCAACCTCTGGCCTCAATGCTCACGCACAAGTGTGTGCACCTACCATGTGTACTGTACATATACATCACACATACAAGCAACAAAAATAAATCCAGCAGTTAGAACAAGATACCGTAGGATACTGATAGATCATTGCTTTGGTGAAAAATGTCTTTGGCAATTACTTGAGAATTTTTTTTATAATACATTGTTAAATACATTTATAATTTAACATTTGTAATGTTAAATACATTTAATATATATCATTTATAATATTATAATTTATAATACATATTATGAAAATATAATACATTTTACAACATTGTATGCAATGTTGGTGGAGCCAAGAGGAGGGCAGTGGATCCCTCGAACTACTCTACAGATGATTATAAGTGACCATATGGTGCTGGGAACTGAACTCTGGGTTGTCTGAAAGAGCAGCCAGTGCTCTGAACTGCTGAGCTATCTCTCCAGTCCCTATCATATAAAATTCTCCAATCCAAAGAAATATACAAGGAACCAAACAAACTTGCATTCAATCACAGAAAAAAAAGCAATCTGCATTCAAATAAAATGTACATATAAAATATTTAAATGGATATTCTCTTTTCATGTCAAACAAAATAATTAATCACAGTCATATTCTCTAAGAAATATACTCATGTTGCCCAATGAAGTTTTTACTCTAGAAGGTCCTTTGTGAGAAATGGTAATAGCTTATTTACTGTTATTTCTTTTGAAAGGAAATGTGTTGGCATTAATTTGCATTGGGATAGTAGACAAACAACTGTGGTCAATTTTAATCATTTTAATAATCTATTATTCTAAGCCATAAAACTATAGAGGATAACATGGGAGAAATGGAGAATACTGTCAGCTTTCCCAAGTCTTTTGGTTTTTCAATCTGTACTCACAGGCTTCCTTCTTCCCTCCCACCCTCCCTCCCTCCCTTTCTCTAAGATAGTGGAACTTCAGAGGTACTGTGGAAGGCCATTATACCTAATTCCAGTTTTTTTTTTTTTTTTTCAAGACAGGGTTTCTCTGTGTAGTCCTGGCTCTCCTGAAACTCATTCTGTAGACCAGGCTGGCCTTGAACTCAGAAATCTGCCTGCCCCTGCCTCCCAAGTGCTGGGATTAAAGACCTGCACCACCACTGCCCGTCCATTCCAGTTTTGATTCTTTTCTTTGAGTGATTTGTTTCTTTCTTTTTTCTTTTTTTTTTTTTTTTTAAGATTTATTTATTTTATGTATATGAGTACACTGTAGCTGTCTTCAGGCACACCAGAAGAGGGCATCAGATCCCATTACAGATGGTCATGAGCCACCATGTGGTGGCTGGGAATTGAATTCAGGACCTCTGGAAGAGAAACTGGTGTTCTTAACCACTGAGCCATCTCTCCAGCCCTTGAGGGCTTTTCTTATTACATATTTTTGTAACCAGATGCTGTCTGATGCTTTGAATCTATCTATCTATCTATCTATCTATCTATCTATCTATCTATCTATCTATCTGAAAGGAAGTCACACACACATACACACATATATCTAAAAATGAGAGGAAGTTAGAAACACGTGTATGTCTGTGTGTAAAACTTTCTTTTGTTTTTAGACATTATGGTTTCAGGGTTATCCATGTTGATGGAGGTGACTGTCTCATTATTCTACAGCTATGCAATATTCTATTTTGTGAATATAACACACACTCCATAACCCACTGACTGAAATTAGTGTTGCCTTTGGGAGTGTTAAATAATGCAGGTTTGTTCTTGTGCAGGTTACCGTAACTTCACTGAGTTTGTGAGTGCAATGGTCACGTCACAGCCAGAAGACAACATTGCACAGCAGTTTCCCACAGCCTCTAGTTCTGATGTTCTCTCCGTCCCCTCTATTGTGATGTTCCCTGAGCCAGTTCTGGGGGAGGGATGGATAAAGATGTCCCATTTAAGGCTGAGCACCCAGTTATTCTCAACAACTTATTCTCAGTGCCTTGACCAGCATTAACTGCTGGCTAGAAGCAGAGAGAACGCTTCTTTTGCCAAGGGCATCGGATAGCACTGGTCTGTATGTATAAACGATGTTGAGAAGGCAGGCTAACAGCATGCCCATTTAGGAAGACCACAGTGGAGGTTCCTCCCTTCTGACAAGGCTTATGATATCATGCATAATTCTCTCCTGTGCAAGCCTCAAATGCATCCAAGAGTGATTGGTTCTGCCCATAACCTTTGTTCTACTGTTCCACTACATGAACATTTAATATGTTTCAAATGTATTCTAACAATGAGGCAGGCAAAACTACAAATGATTAGGCTGGCAAGAAGACTCAGTGGGTAAAAATGCTTGCTATGCAAGCCAGATAACCCAAGTTCATGCTCTGTAAGCCATAGTCCTAGGAGAGAACCACCTCCCAAGAAACTGTCCTCTGACCTCCACATATGTGCATGGCACGCACATGTACACACATGTACACACACACACCATATATACACAATAGAAAACGTAACTGTTCCGTGGGAGGGTTCTGGAAGGGTGAAACTGCTTCTGACTCTGAGTTTCAGATTTATGCAGGACTGAATATCTTCTTTGGAATGGTAAGCATTGGCTTACTCACAGTTGTGACTGTGGATCGGTACCTGACCATCTGCTGGCCTGATGGAGGTAATGGTGTCTCTCGTCTTTCTCAGTGACGTCATTCATTATGTAACAGTCGCTCGATGTGTGCTCGCTCTAAAGTACAGATGTAAGGGTTTGCAATCGGGACCAGTCTTATTTCTCTAGAAATCCTTGTTCAAAAGTTTTGATGGCTTCCTACCATACTTAAAATACAATCCAGACTTCATTAGGTGATCCTTCGAGGCCGCTCAGGATTGGCTCTGGTTGCCTTTCCAGCTTCGTCCAGGGTCACCGTCACTTTTGGGTAGAGCCAGGTGATTTCACTCTTTGGGACTTGTGGATGTGTCGCTTTCCTTGCCAGGCAAAGCCTTTGCTCCTGCCTGTCCTCTACACTTTACCACGCAGATATTAGATTGCCATTTTTGTCAGAGTGTGAAACCCCATCGACAGGCTTTGTGTGTTCCAAGGTACTTGTGTTGAGTTGTTAGTGGAACCAGTGAGTCCTATCACTGTGAACAACACTAACCTAACACTTCATGTGCTTCCTTCACAACAGGAAGAAAAATGAACCACCAACACTTACTTCAGCATGATCCTGGGCGCCTGGATCAATGGCCTGTTTTGGGCTTTGATGCCCATCATAGGGTGGGCTAGTTATGCCCCGGATCCTACTGGGGCTACATGTACCATAAACTGGCGGAAAAATGATACGTAAGAGATGCGTTTACATTTTATACTCAAGTGCTCCTGAGGTAGACATCTCTGAGCCTTCTGCTCATCCAAGTGTTCCTTATATAGAATATAGACTGTGCCAAAGGCTTCCTGGGTAGTGATGGTTTGATCTAAGTGGGAGACAGACTAAAGAATGATTTATGCTTGTTTGCAAGTCAAGTCATATGGTTCCCTTTGTCTCCTTTCCTTGACCTTTCATTTCTTCCTCTCCTTTCTTATGGCAGCAGTGGGGACAGTCTTCCACTCTTTATTCATCTCAGAGCTGTGATCACAAGTGGGAAGAGGGTTAGTGAAATCAGAGAGTAGGCAGTTCTAACCAAAACCTAGGCACCCCTGCACGGCCTTTTCCAGATGGTCTGGCATTCAAGCACATTCTACGGGTCCCTGCAAGGATTTGCTGTGAGTTGACAATGCTCCTCTAGGTTTGCCATGGAAATGAGGATCCCTTAGTTCACTAAAGGAAATGAAAGATGACTAAAAAAAGAAAGTCCTCTAAAATATATTTCTGTAAAGAGTCAAACTTCAGGCCCCACCTCAGCTCCGCCATCATCCTGTGAAAGCAGCCATCAGCCATATGTAAATGAATGCACATGGCTGTGTTTTAATAAACATTATTTATAAAGATAGTTGGCTGGCAGGAACCAGCCCATACGCCATAGTTTACTGGTCTAAGTGACTATGAAATGTAAGCCAAACTTTCTTCCTAAACCTTTGCAGTAGAACGCCTGTTACTATTTCTAGCGGTTATTTTCTCTTCCCCTTTCCCTCGTTTAAGGCATTAAGTGGGTCATCACGATTGTCTTTCCTTATTTCCAGCTCATTTGTGTCTTATACCATGATGGTTATTGTGGTGAACTTCATGGTGCCCTTGACAGTGATGTTCTACTGTTACTACCACGTCGGTCGGTCCATGAGACTTTACGCAGCTAGGAACTGCACTGCACACCTCAACAGAGACTGGGCAGACCAGGCGGATGTCACAAAGGTAAGAGATCAAAATCCTTGAAGTGTATTTGGTAACACAGCTTTAAATATACATAACCGAAGGGTTCCATGGCCTCTCTTTCTCTTTCTGCTGCTGTTTGTCCCCATGTTGCCGAATGCTGTGACTCCGTATTCCTCTGGTGTCTGTGTGCTATGATCCCTAGACTTCCTGCTACACGGATTGTAAGGATCTCTGTCAAACCTGGGCCTTATCGGTCCCATACCTTTGCCTCTGCCTTTCTCTCTTCTCATCTGCAGTATGCTAGCAGCATTAGTTAGACTACAAGGCTGGTTGTCTCCCTTTGGTTCAAACGTCCCCAATCCGTGGTTCACTATGTCTTCTCCTTGTATTGATTTCCTCTGTCGGGCTGCTCTGTAAGCAGAGACCTTCCCTTCATCATGTAAACAAGGCACACAGGGCTTCTCTTCACATTATCTATCTATATGCAAAGCACTCAGTGTGATGGCTAGTGTTAGAATCCACTGATCTTAATATAGGACAGTGTTTCCAAGTTGAGTTTTGAAAGTTCGTTCGGTTTAGATTAGCAAATAATGCTGGGGACGGGGCAGTTGTCAGTAAAACTAGAAGTGAGTTGGAGATAGTTTGCTTGCGTCTGTGCTTGAAGCCACCACGGTGTGCTCTTCCTAGGACACCAAATGAAACGGTATTCTTTACAAGTGTGTAACACTATGAGACACAACGTCACATATTGACAAGGCTCTTGCAATCATAGATGTCTTCAGAGCCGAAATAAAGAACAGCGAAGGCAAAGCCCCAGCTTCTTTTGTGTTACCAACAAAACTCTAACCTAGATTCTCCCGTTCCTGTCTATGTCTTAACCATGCAAACGTCTGAGATGCTAGTCTTGCTGATCGTCTCTTGTTGCAGATGTCTGTGATAATGATACTGATGTTTCTGCTGGCCTGGTCCCCTTATTCCATCGTGTGCTTATGGGCTTGTTTTGGAAACCCAAAAAAGATTCCTCCTTCCGTGGCCATCATAGCTCCACTATTTGCAAAATCCTCTACGTTCTACAACCCTTGTGTTTACGTGGCTGCGAATAAGAAGTGAGTAGTGTTTTCCACGTTTCTGATTAAAATGACAAGACAATATTAATAGCAGTGGCTAGTGTTCTAAGACTTTCAGAGGCGAGTGACAGAACTGTCTTACTTAGGGTCTGCAATGGTGTGATGAAACACCAGGATCCAAAGCAACTTGCGGAGGAAAGAGTTTATTTCAGCCTACAGTTCTGTAGTTCATCGTCAAGGAAATCAGCAGGATGCAGGGCAGAAATCTGGAGTTAGGAGCTGATGTGCAGACCATGGAGGAGGGCTGCTCACAGGCTTCCTCAGCCTGCATTGTTATAGCACCCTGAACCACCTACTCAGGGATGACACAGTGAGCTGGGCTCTCTTACGTCAGTAGTCAATCAGAAGAAGGGCATTACAGGCTTGTCTGCCGGTCAATCTGATGGGGCCATTTTCTCAACTGAGGTTCTCTCTTCCCAAATGACTCTAGCCTGTGTCAAGCTGACATCTAACCAGCCAGCACAGCAAGCCAGTTTAAGGTTATTTGGCTTAGGTAACTGGCAAAACTACCAAGACCTTATATATCGAGAGCTCTACTCTTGTGACAGACTCTTCCCACACAGTGGCAGAAATGTCCTTGGGCAACCCAGACCCAAATTCAACCAGCTCAGCATCTAAAGACAAGCTTCATTTCAAATGATCATGTGGCAGGAAAGTTCCTGGTTGGTCACTGATCCACTGGCTGTGAGTGGTTATCCCACCCAGCTATATGGGACAGTGCTTTCTAGAGAAAAGAGCAGAGAAGGCAGCCATGGGCTCTCAGAGGGTAGTACGGCTGGATATTTCCCGGGAGGGCAGTAGAGAAGGTCTTGTCTCTTCACAGACCTCCCGGGTGACGGTCAGATGATTTCATTTTCTATTACTATTGGATGGAGAAGCTTGGCTAGTCACAGAGTGTCGCCACTGTGCCTGCTTAAATGTGTAAATGTGGGAAATGCATGGGTTGGAGGAAACCCCTTTAGCTGTAGATATGCAAAGGAACATACAGACCTTAAAATGAAGTAGAGCACACAAGGAGACCGAAGGCCATTTCACAAGGTCAGACTCTGCTGGAAGTTCTCTGGGAAACCATTCTCAAGCCCCTTCAAATCCAACTGACCTTTGCACAGAAGACCTGTGAAAATGAATCCCTAATTCAAACAAGGAACTTAGTGCACTTGGTAGCTGTTGTATCATTAAACATATACAGCTGTCGCGTCAGCCTTGACCAGCAATTAAGACACAACACGGTCGGATCCTTCTCAGTCAGCTTTATTGCAGGAACGACTCTTATGGACAGGAACAGGACGGGAACAGGACGGGGACCTGGACAGAGGACTGGGACTGGGCCGGACCGGGGACCCCCAGCAGCTGAAACAAGCTGCTTATATATCTGCCCAAGGCGGGCTGGGTGACGTGTTCTCTCAGGATAGGTTAAGCTGCCAATACCTCATTAGCATAAGCCCGCTCAGGAGGGGCACGAGGCCGACGGGTGCACAAAGGACTTGTTTACCAGTTTAGCTGAGCTAGCCATGCTGGAAGCCAGCTGCTTACATTGTCAGGTGCTAGTCATACGACTTTGCAACCGTCCCAGGTGCTATCTTAAACACGGCTGCCTACACACAGCTATGGAGTTTCTCAGATGTCCTCTATGTTCACCATCACTGGTGCAAAACTGGTCTTTATCTGTCTGTCCTATAGATTTATAAAGGTCTCTATTGGAGATGTTGAGGTTGGGTGCAGTGATGTATTTAGAGATACCCATTGACAGTAGTGGGTTTTCAGACTTAACTGAAAATTCCTTAAAAGGTTCATGTCATTATAGAATAACACATTTTCTCATTTGCTTATGGCAGGTTTCGGAAGGCCATGTTTGCCATGTTTAAATGCCAACCTCACCTAGCAATGCCTGAATCAAGTACTCTACCAATGGATGTGCCTCAAAGCCCATTGGCTCCTGCAAGGATCTGAAATGCAAGAAAAGAATATACTGCCAAACATTTGATTTGTTTATTTTTTAGCAATATGCTAATTTTGTTTTGGATTCGTTTAGACCAAGTGCATACATAGACTACTGCCCTATTGGACTGCAGGTTCTTCCCACACTGACAACCCAACTCTGCCTGAGCAGCGGTT
Source organism: Mastomys natalensis (assembly GCA_021653895.1). Lineage (NCBI taxonomy): Eukaryota > Metazoa > Chordata > Mammalia > Rodentia > Muridae > Mastomys > Mastomys natalensis. The sequence goes on along the minus strand of JAJTUV010000053.1, from coordinate 209,417 downwards.
GCTGTGGAGCCTTCACTGTGTCCTCAAGGATGACTGAGTAGCTGCACTTGCTTCCATGAATCCAGGCACACAAAACCAAGTCTCTTTTCTTTCTCCTTAAAAGGCACACATTACAGTGTATTAAGGACCTGTAACTTGACTACGTTTTCCATTAGACAAGAGACAGCTATCGGAATACTAGAATATTTCGATAAAATTATAATCCTCAATAATTAATTTCTGAAATGGGTTATTTCATGTTTTCAGCTATGAAAAGATATTTTTAGCATCTCAAAAATTTGAATTTAGAATCAATTACTAATTTGTGTTACTTAAACAAAAATATTCAAACATTAAACAAAACTGCTTTCTATCGTGCCAGTCTATTGCATATACATTTTATAGTAGTATAACATCTATGTATTTTGTTGTAAATTTGCATTGTGTATGTACATGTGTATATGTGTGTGCATGTGTGTGTGCACGTGTAAGCATGTATGTGCCTGTCTGCCTACCTGCCTACAGGGGCCAGAAGAGGGCATCTGATTCCTGGAACTGAAATTACAGACAGTTGTTGAGTTACCCGAGGGAACCAAATTCAGGACTCTGGAAGAGCATCAAAAGTTCTTAACCACAGAACCATCTCTCTAGCCCCCAAATTACCATTTTCCTGACAATATATTTTTCTATGTCTGCCGTTAGAATTAGGTTTGAACAGAGTGGCGCTTTTTTCTATTTTTGCCCTTTGTGATATCCTTAGTACATAGACTCTGTCTGGCACACAGTAGGCGCTCTGAATGGATTTGTAGACTCAAGCTTTGTTGTTTAAATGGCTGTGACTATTAAATAGAGCTCAATATACCATTATTTTAAAGGCAGACAACTGAACCATTTCAAGTTTTTACTTTTCTTATGAGACAAGGTCTCCTTATGTAGTCCAGGCTGGGCTCAAACTCACAGTGACCAGTATCTCAATTCTGGGAATTACAAGTGTGTACCACCAAGCCTGGATCAATTTTTTTTTCACTTGCATAGATGCAAAATTGGGAACACTTTAATACAAATATCTTTGTAGGGGTGGGTATCAATTATTCTGTCTGAATCTTTATCCAGGCTAAGGTTATTGGATAGAAATATAAGAGAGTCTTATGCTTGCTAGCTGTCTCCAAGGGTGTGTCTGCACTGCATTGGCAGTGTGGACTCCCACTCAAGGGTGTGTCTGCACTGCATTGACAGTGTGAACTCCCACTCAAGGGTGGGTCTGCACTGCATTGGCAGTGTGGACTCCCACTCAAGGTGTGTCTGCACTGCATTGGCAGTGTGGACTCCCACTCAAGGGTGTGTCTGCACTGCATTGGCAGTGTGGACTCCCACTCAATGGGGGTCTGCACTGCATTGACAGTGTGTAACTCCCACTCAAGGGTGGGTCTGCACTGCATTGACAGTGTGAACTCCACTCAAGGGTGGGTCTGCACTGCATTGACAGTGTGGACTCCCACTCAAGGGTGGGTCTGCACTGCATTGGCAGTGTGGACTCCCATCAAGGGTGGGTCTGCACTGCATTGGCAGTGTGGACTCCCACTCAAGGGTGTGTCTGCACTGCATTGACAGTGTGGACTCCCACTCAAGGGTGGGTCTGCACTGCATTGGCAGTGTGGACTCCACTCAAGGGTGGGTCTGCACTGCATTGGCAGTGTGGACTCCCACTCAAGGGTGGGTCTGCACTGCATTGGCAATGTGTATACTCTCACTCCATCGAACAGTAACGCCCTCATATTTCAAAACTATGAGTTACATACCGTAGCACTAATTCATTTTCTTTCATATCTCGCTCAATGTTTATCAGACTATATGTCTATCTGTTGCCTCCCCTCTGGTAAATTGCCTCCTTAAACCCCTTTGTCAGCATATTAAAGACCTACCTACTAGTTTATTGAGGCAGTTCACTTCCTGTGGACAATGGTCAGTTGCTGTAGCAACCTCCTAGTTTTGCTTTCCATCCTCTGTGCATCCTCACTACGATTGCGAATTAACACCTTAGCCAACTGTTTACAAATGCACTTCCAGTCCTTCAAATCCTTCTGGCCAAACTTTTAGGAGCCTGCAGTGGCAAAAGCAACTGAAGGGAGGCAGGGTTTATTTTGGCACACAGTTGGAGGGAATTGAGTCTTGCATGTGGGATAGGGGAGGTAGCTGGTCACATGGTATCTACCGACAGGAAGCAGAATGACATCAATTCTGGTGTTCACTCACTATCCCCTTTCCACTCTAAGACCCCAGCTCATGTGGTTGTGGTACCCACAGTCAGGATACCTCTTTCCGCCCCAGTTACCCCAATCTAGACAGTTGCTCACAGACATACCCATAGATTTGTCCTCCAGATGATTCTGTGCACTGTCAAGTTTACCACCACGCCTGTGAAGGAAGTCTGGCTACCTTAGCAGCAAGGTTCAAGGCCCTCCTCACCATGGCCCAGAGAGACTTTTCCACATTTTGTAATTCTCCAGTGGCAACATTAAAATGTGTTCCCGGAGGCTCTGGGTGCTCACTCAGCCCCCATAGTCTAAGCTGCTTATAGAGACAATCTAGCAAAGGTCTGTGCTTAGTCACAGAGCAGGTACATGTTTGAGACAGTGTTGACCATATCACCTAGAGAATTGATAGCTGGTTCAGTGTGCAAAGGTTGGAGTTCATTCCTAACAACAAACAAGGGAGAACTTTACTTTAACACGAAGGACTTCAGTGGTGCACTAATATCTAATACTACATCAATCAACTAATTTATACAATAAGACTGACTAAGCTTTGAATCTGGCTCCCTCTAGCTACTGGGCTTACTAGCTTGGTGGCTTATCACTATACAGCCTTGCTATACTCAGTTGGTCACAGCCTGCTCCTCTAGGTTGGAGCATCCATAAACCTGATAATGCTCACTTAGTGAGCAGAGTTTTACCGCTAACCTAGTTATCTCTCCTGTGCTCAATAGCTCAGAGCTATCACCCATCAAAACCCTGAGCTTCCGCCCATCGCTGCATCCCCAGCACTGGGAAACCCTGGGGTTGTTCTTCAATACAGTCTTCATTGTGCCTACACCCAATCAAGCGATTCTCCCTCCTGTGTTTCCTGACCCCATTACCCACACTCCTGTCAGCACACCGAGATTGGGTCTCCATCTTGGAACATGGCTGTTCCCTGGAACCTTCACCACCAGTGCCCACCTAGAGCCTCCAGCTCCCCCTCTTCCTGGCTCTAACTCTTTGTCCACACAGCTACCAGGAAATCCCACTAATCTGTTGATCTGATGAGCCACTCACAGCTTAATCTTTCTGTTTTTGCTGCCTAGAGGCTGAGTGTGGCTCCTTAGGGGGCATCTAAGGCCCCCCTCTGTAACCTCAGCCTCACCACTTAGTCTTGAGCAATAGAAAGTGCTTGTGTTTCTCTGAAGCTCTCTTGAAGCTTTAGACACACACACACACACACACACACACACACAACACACAACACACACACAGTGCAGTCTTTCCTGTTTCTCTCTGCTTGCTTGGGAGGAAGCTCAGTGCCACCCAACGAGACAGCTTTGCCTGGTTACACAGGCTGAACATGATGTTCTCTCGTGCTCCCTCACTGGCCTGTGTCTCTCTCTATCATCTGAGTTCTTTATGTACCGCAACCACGTGTTGCTTATCTTTGTACCTCCAGTCCTTGGTTCGGAGACTGGCAAGTTCTCAGTAAATATTTGGTGAGCGAGTGAACTGTGCAGTCTCTGAACAGCTGCAATACGATGTTTTTAAATTCAGCAATGGTTTTTAGACTCCATTGCTTAGATAGAAATTCTATTAGAGTTTGATAACTTATCATGTAATACTCTTATTTTTGCAGAACTGGTTCTCCTTTCTCAAGGTTTCGTGGTTAAATATGACAGGCAGAATCACATTCTATGGAGATTAAGGCCTTTCCATTATCCTCACGGGTTATTCAGCTTGTAAATGTGTGGAGGTAGTTTCTTAAGTTAAATTAAATTGTATTCTCTGCAGTTGGGTGTAGTGGTGCGTGCTTTTAGTCCGAGCAAGGACAGGCAGATCTCTATCAGTTCAAAGCCAGCCTGGTCTACACAGTGAGACAATGTCTCAAAAATTATTTTTGCTAAATATTACTAAAAGACATGGCAATTGGCCTTCTGTGAGTCTCCTGTAAATGGCGTCCATGTGTCAGACTGGCATCCAACTTGTTATGGACTGAGGATGACTTCAGCCTCTCATCCTCCTGCCTTCACATCTCAAATGCTGAGCTTACAGGCACGCACCCCGAAACCCAGATAGGACCCAGGCTTTGTCTATACCAGGCAGGCACACTTCCAATTGGGCTGCAACCCCAGCCTTCAGTTCAACCTTAAATAGGGTTTTGGTGCCCCAAACTCAGAATTAAATATAGCTTCGAACAGAGACAATTATCTTCATTAGAAAAGAACACTCTTGGGCACATCTTATGCATACGAGGTGATCTGGGAGAGACTCAGGACATGTTCTCACTGGAACTGAAGCTCTGACACACCAGGAGTGGGCTGAGGAGTCTTACGGCGACTGCATAGGCCTAGTTTACTTGGTTTAGGGGAGATGAGTGGTCAGGGACAGCGCTGGTAACTCTATTTGAAGTAAATCTGAATTAAAGTCACATTTGCTGGTGAAAATGCAAAAAGTAAAAGGAAGGATGTCTGTATAAATGTACTACTGAAAATCTTAGCATAGGCCAAGGTACTGAGTGCTTCGTAACACCAGTTAAGGTTTTAAGCTATAGGAAAGTTTTTAAGTACAACTATAGGAAAGGTACCTGATATGGGTTTCCTTGCAAATCCAGACATGGGTGCCTATTGAAATTGTTTGATTTTCACTTCCTTTAGCAAGTGTGTTACTCAGCTAAGGCCACATTCAAAGGCTGGGTGGATTGATCCCCTGCAAGACACTTGAAGGTTAAGTAACTTCAGATCTCAGGCTAATCCGGCTAAGCTGCTGTTGTTAAATGTCGGCCGGCATTCTGGGTGCGACAGCTTCCACATGCTCTTGTTTTGGCCCTTCCCTTTTGTCCAGAGAGCCGCTTTGGAGCTATGTGGCTCGTGGCCTGCCTGTGCCTTGTGCTTTGCTTCCTGGGAGGAGTGAACTGTACCTGTCCCTCTCAGTGCTCCTGTGAGCATCACAGCAGACATGACGGCCTAGGATCAAGGTATGCCTCTCTCCTTACTACGAAGTATTCTGATTGTCCCGGTAAGAAAAAGGACCCAGACTGATCAGTTTCATTTTATGACAGCAAATTATTTGTTAAAAATGAGAAGCAGTTTAACCTCATGAGCCTTGGTTCAGGGTTTATTAGCAGGTTGTTCACCGCCTTACCATTTTTATCGTGGACAACGCTTACCTCTGAGAAGCCTTACACGAGTCTCTGAAATTCCAAAAGCACTTTTTGTCTTACAAAGATGTTTGTTACACCTATGTACACACATACCCTTCTCTGGAGAGCAGACCATGTACCGTGTGGGCGTGGGGCGGGAGGCAGGCTTGTTACAGAAAGCGCAGAGAGTGAGGCTGGGTAGGAGCTGTGGGCTTGTTGATATCGTCCACTGTCCACTGTGTTGATATTCCCATTGTAGCGAGATTCCTAACAACTTGGTAGGAGGAGGACAACAGTCAAGTTGGTGAGATCAATTTATGAAAATAAAGATATTTAGAAAATACTACCTGTTGCAGATATTGTAGGCCCTCATAGAAGTTGTTAAGTCTCTATGTAGCTTTAACACAGTAAACATTATAATTTGTTTATGATATGCCTGAATCCTTTTCCATGTGGGCAAATACAATACAGAACTCAAATTAGCCAAATACCGTAGACTCTGGGTTTCTTGAGAGTATTTTTGAAAGTATTTACTAAAAATAATAAATGCATTCTTCTGACTTTGCTAGTTGAAATAAACAATGAGTCTCTGAAACAAAGCTTAATATAAGAAAAATACAACTTTAATCAAATAATAATTAGGGTTGAAGTATAGCTCAATAGTACAGCATACACCTGGCTGGTCTAAAGACACTCATCTGTTATCCAGCACAGCAATGATGATGAAGATGAAGAAGATGATGATGATGATCGTGGTGATGGTGATGGTGAGTTGATACAATTAAAGTTTATTTGTGAATGTTTTTATTTAGCCAAATACCCTTTTTGAGACGCTCCCTGAGAAGTAAGAGGCAATGAAAACAACACAGGTTAGCACCTGTTATCCCAAAGATTTACAGCACTTGATGACCAGGCCAAGGAATCTCTAAAAACATTGCCAGAATGTGTCTTCTCCATGGTGGCCCCATTATGGTGGGTTCTACAAAAGCCATGGAACATTATATCTGATTAGACCTCTCAAAGGACTCTAGTTCAATGCCTGTCGTATGTGAGGAAACAAAACTGCACAGGGACAAGTGACTGAGTCCCCTGGGTCTCAGCACCCCTGATGCAATCACTGGGCCAATCAAGGTGTGGCTCCAGCTTCTTCCTGTGATAACACATTGAAATGCTTACCCAAGGAGTGGACACTGCCATCATTCTGGTGTGAAGTGACTCTGAGGTTTGTGATAGAAGTGCCCCAGAGACTGTCCGAGGTTACCCATGGTCTTCTAAAGTAACAGAAGTAACAAAAACACATCCTTATGAGCCACCAGCAGGGCCTTGTGGCTGCACCTTGCTTGCCCCTGTGGGCATTATGGGCTGGCTGTGTTAAATTCATGGACTTGCTGGGAAGTGTTTACCTGACGATCATTTTATTGTTACGAATCATAATTTGAACATTGTTTTCTTTTCAAAACTGCTTATTCATGCTGAGCAATTCAGATGGGTGCGGGGGTGGGGGGGGTGGAGAGTGTAAATAGTTTTGAGACTGGAACGAATCTAAGATTTGAGAATCATCATATTTAAACACATCCTCCAGACAGATTCTTTCTCTACTCTTTCATTCATGCTAACAAACAAGCTCAGAGAATGACTGGTTCAAGGACTTCCAAAAGGAATCTGTTGGGTTTCTGGTCTATTCCTTAGGCAGAAAGAAATGCATTGACATCCCTTGCCTCCAGAAGTGGCTCTCTCATAAAAGGATCATTTTATTTTATTTTATTTTATTTTATTTTATTTTATTTTATTTTATTTTATTTATTTATTTTATTTTAGTGATAGGTTGTCATGTAGTCTAGGCTAGCTTGGAATTCCCTATGCCCCAGGATACCTTGACTGACTGATCCCCCTGCCTCTGTCTCCTGACTGACGTGACTACAGGTGTGCGTCATGCCTGGTTTATGCTGGTTTATGCTGTGCCAAGGATTGGAGCTCACTAGGCAAACAGTTTATAACGAAGGTACATCCCAAGCCCCATTTTATGTTTTTGAGCAGATTCTTTTGACATCGGCCAGTGTTTAAAGAGATTCACTATGGCACTGGAGAGAAGTGGGTTGGAAAGGTCATTCTGGAGTACCCCATGGGCTGGTCGCAGGGAGACATCATCTACCGTTGGTGGGCACAGGTTATTTCAGATGTTTAACCAATTGTTGGTAACAGCAGCAAATGCTGACTGAGAATGTACGTGCCAGGAAGACATAGGATTTTACATCCATTTAAATCAATCATAAGTTGACAACGTGACAATGGGGCCGTGAGTCAGGTGAAGTAGCAGTCCCTGGCCACAGAGAAGGCAGAAGAGCTCCGCTTTCTTTAGTCTGTTATCCATTATTTGCCTCTTTGGAAAGCTGTGATGACTAGTAAAGAAATGGATGTGCCCGATGTTTATAAAGCCTAGCATGAAAAACCTCTATAAATATCCATTGACACCATGAAGTTGCTCATATTTGATCAATTTTAACTATGAGAATGGCCATCTTGTGAGTTTGGTCAAATGGTCACCATATTGTGATAATGGTGAGGAAGGAGAAGATGAAGATGATGGTGGTGGTGGTGGTAGTGATGATGATGATGATGTGATGTTGACTCTATTGATAAACAGGTTTTCCAGACTAAGCAAATATGTAAAAGTCAGTAGGAAATGAAAGACATGCATGTTTCGTATAAGGCTTCATTTTAAAGTGAGTCACAGAGAGTAGATCTTCTTGCGTTGCTTTTGTGATGACAGGTCAGTGTTGTGTAACGACCTGGATATGAATGAAGTCCCGACAAACTTCCCTGTGGAGACCTCGAAGCTTCGCATAGAGAAAACCGTGGTGAGCAGGATCCCCGCCGAGGCCTTCTACTACCTGGTGGAGCTGCAGTACCTCTGGCTGACTTACAACTCAGTGGCCAGCGTAGAAACCAGTAGCTTTTATAACCTTAAGCAGCTGCACGAGTTGCGTTTGGGTGGGAATTCTCTGACCGCTTTCCCTTGGGTGTCTCTGCTGGACATGCCCCACCTCAGGACTCTGGACTTACACAATAACAGAATAACCAGTGTGCCAAACGAGGCCATCAGATATCTGAGGAACCTTACCTGCCTGGATTTGTCAAGCAACAGACTGACCACGCTGCCACCAGATTTCCTGGACAGCTGGTCTCATTTACCAATGACACCTTCTAGAAGCCCAGACCTTCCACTGAGAAGAATTATTCTTGGTAAGTTTGAAAGCTTGTTATGCATAATTTTAAGTGTGTGTGTGTGTGCGCATGTGTGTGTGTGTGTATGTGTGTGAACAAGGATCCACAAGGATCTAACCTGGGGTCTTAACCTGCTAAGTATATAAGCATATATCATGGAGATAACAACCCATCCCCTGAATTCAATTAATCTACACCTGCTTAGCTGTGTTTCCTGTACTATGTAATGGCTATGCATGTGAGTCCATGTATGTGCATGTGAGCATGTAGAAAGCACGGGGAGAAAGCTGCTCTCAATCTGAGAGTTTACCAGCCTGCTGCACGCACATGATTACACTAATGTATACACAGCTATTCTGCTGCTCTGTTCCGTTTTCAACCTCTTATTCGGTCCTTCAGTAGTACCTACTACGCAAGTACCACAGCTTTTATTAAATCGCTCTACAGAGAGAGTTCCAGGACAGCCAGGGCTACACAGAAAAACCCTGTCTTGGAAAAAAAAAGTTGGAGATTCTACATACGCCCATTCTTCCGATCTTGGGTGATAGTTGTGGTAAGGACCATTTTATAATATCTACAGATAAAGACAGAAGGCACAATCAGCCACTTGCTCTGATTCACTCCCCACACCGTGAGGAAGCTGGGGTAGGAGTCTAGGTCCTGTGGCACTAAGATCCATGCCAGATCCCATTTCTCTGTGATGTGGTGAGAATGTTCGCTCACTTGGACGACCTTTTCAGATTGTGTCTTTAATTAAAAGAGAAGTAGGGACAAACTTTGAGTTTCTCTCTCTGATCTAGATGAGTACAAACAGCAACTTAGAACATTTCAGTGTATGGATAGAACCCCAAACTAGGAGTCATGGAATTCAAGTTTAAAATTATAAACTGGCAGATTTCCAGATCTTTACACAGGCACATGTGTGAGGACATCTACTGTTTAACCTTAGAGGGCAAACCTAATAGCTGGAGAAAGTACCAAATGTTTATTCAGTGGTTTTTTTTTTTTTTTATTGACACCCAAATTTGCTCACTTGTAAACATAGTGGAATTTGCCCAAAGGGCAGCAGCAGCCCGAGTGTTTTCACAGAATTCCCCAAAGTGTTAATTTAGTTCGTATCTATTGATATATCCTGATTTCTTGCCAGGTCACTACAGCCTGGGGGTATGGGTCTATAATTATCACCCCCTCTTTTATAGCCAGGAAGGAGCAGAATCAAGTCTCCAATTTGTCATTCATCTCCAAAGACATCATTTGTCTTTTATAAGTTTTTTTTTTTTTAAGTAACTGACACATACTTTGTACATTGTGAAATACAAGATCAGAAGTGAGCAGTTCAGGAATTCTTACAAAAGCATGCCCTTGAAAATGACACCTTCAGCCGGCCAGCGGTGGTGCACCGCTGCAGTTGGCCGCGCTCGGGAGTCCGAGGCGGCCGTCTCTCCCGAGTTCGAGTCCAGCCTCTGCTTGCTGCGGCGGCACATTCGTCTCACAGCCAAGGGGGAAAAATGATACCTTCATCAAGATGGAGAATATTCCATCACTTAAAATGGCCATGCTTTTGATTTCCTGTGCCAGTGACACAAGGTTGTGTCTCATATTGTGGAGCCGTTAGGTTGATTTGCATCACCTGCTCTAGCATGCCACAGGAATGGTGTGTCCGGGACACACAGGCTGGTGCCTGGCTTCTGTCACTCAGCAGCATGTTTCTGAGGCTACCCATTCCTGTCACCTGTCCGCCGTGCCTTACTGCAGAACTTCACTGTATGAACCAGATGTTCAGTTGTTCAGCCTTTCTCTGATTGGGCACCTTCGCTCTTTCCAGGTTGGGGCTTTTATGAATTTAAATACTCTCATACAAATTTAAATACTCTCAGAAAACGGTTTTATGTAGTGTATATTTTTATTTCTCTTGCATAAGTTCCTAAGGTCAAATTGCGAGTGTGTAAGTTTTAAAGAAACTGTTTATTTTCCAAAGCGGGTACGTAGCACCACGCCTTGCCCTGGCCCTGTGTGACAGCCTGGTTGTTCTGTGTCCTCCTGAATACTTATGATGTCGAGCATTTATTTCAGCTCTTCTGGGGGTCAGCAGACCAATCACGTAGCTGAATCATTCTGCTTTGCCTTAGTGAGTAGTGATGCCAGCTAGGTTGCGTTTTTCTCCCCAGTCATTTGCACATAATCAGCCACGAATCTCCCCAAAGGTCTTTTGCCTGTTTTTAAGAGTCATTTTCCGTTTATCTTTACTACTGGGTATCTCTCTTTAATCAATTATGTGAATTATAAATACTTTAATTCTGCCTGACCCATTCATTTCTACCTAGTGTATTTGATAAGAAATATTTAAAATTTGATGGCATGTGACTTATTATTATTTTACTCTTAGAACTGCCTGAGAACCATTTAAGAAATATCTCTGCAGCACAAGATTACAGAGAGACTCTGCTTTTGTATAGACCAAGTCTTTAAACTCAATTTTTAGCCTTATGTCCTCGTCTCTGTGCTTACGACTATGGCTCATCCAGAAGAGTCTCTGCATGAGTGCAAAGCAGGACATCACTTGTCAGAGAGGCTTTCTTTCCCATCGTGTGGCTGCACACAGCCTCTACAAAGCTAAGTGGGGTCTCTCCTTGCTTTGAGGGTTACAGTTCACATGATAAGCTTGGAACAAGGATCTGTTTCTGACTTCCCAAACACAACAGAAATAGCCAATTTAATGCAACTATTCTGATATATGACAATACTGAATTTTTCTCTGAGAAGGATAAACAGCACCCACTGGCCCCATCCAAGATCAGTCATGAAGAAATTAATGCAAATCACTCTGACTGTGACTTGTGTATTTCCTTCAAAGAATTCGAGTAATAGTTTAACCTTAGAAACTTTTTGCACCTTTGTCCCCACGAGGGAAAACAGCAAGTGGACGAATGGACTCGGTCAGTTCTCATATAACTATCTTTAATTTACATCTTAAAATCTGCACCTTTGGCCATAAGACATTTCAAGATTAGAATAAATAGGCTTCGTGTTTTGAGGAATTAAAAAAAAAAAATCTTTCCTCTTGGTTTATATAACTTTTATATGTAACTGGTAGGATTGATTTTTTAATTTTTTCATAGTTGATACATTTTAATAATTGTTTTAAAGTATGAATAGAACTGTTAATGTTCCAATTCTTGAATATTTCCTGTGTAGACTTTTGGACTCCAGACAGCTGTTGCTGCTTTTGCAGTTTGACTTGCAGATAATCACCTTCCAGCCACTGTCCAATGGTGTGCACGCTTTTTGGTGACAGAGATGAACTCTTGTGCTAGAATGGCTTACTAGATTAGGAGGCTAAAGAAATGTGGGGTTAGTCAGGACTCTAAGAGACTTAAGAAATCAAAGAGGTAATCTCTCTCTTTGTGCTTTAGCCTCCTCCAGTGTGGAATCAGAAAGAAAAAAAAAATCATCTTCCCAAGATGGCAAAGAGCTGAGTGTGATGTGAGCCACAACAAGGTAGCCTGCTGAATGCTTGAGTTCAAATCCTGCCTGCCCACTTGTGTGACCTTAGACAAGTTTCCCTCCTTCTTGAGCCCTGGCTTTCCTTTCATTAGAAGAAGGATAGCTCTGCTGTTAGTCACCTCTTACTGTTGTGAGAACCTGGGGCTGTTTACTGTCCTTATCCATCAGCTTCCTGGGCTCTACTTTCCGAATGTCTGTGAGCACACGTGAGGAAAGATGCCCCCCGGTTATTCTGCACTATGTTGGTGAAGATTTTTGGTAAAGAAAAATCTTTGGATGTCAGAGATAAGACTCCTTCTGGAGCAAAAGTCAGGAGTGTTCACTGCCAGTATAACTAAGAAAATTATTTCCTCCACAGCTGTGATTTTCAGTCCTGCTCTCGTCAAAGACCCATACAACCAGTGCGTGACAGGCTGGTTGTCCAGGACTGAGAGGTTTCTCAAAGCTTGGTTCTCAGTGTGAAAATCAGTAAACTCCTGGGCAAACTCATCTTGAATTGGGGTAAAACGTTGGTGCTTTTGTAGTACTTGACAAATGCAGTATTTGTCACGTGGGAAAATGTTAGTGAAGAAAAATATCCAGCATTGGTAAATCAAGGAATCTTCAAAGGAAAGTGTTATGCATACATCAATTGTTATAGAATATGGTGACTTTGATCTGTTGGGCCTGGCTTGAACATAGGACACTTCAAAGCCCACCTCCACAGTGACACAGTTCCTCCCACATGGCCACACCCACTCCAATAAGGCCACACCTCCTAATTGTGCCACTTCCTATAGGTCAGGCATTCAGACACATGAGTCTATGGGGCTGTTCCTATTCGAACCACCACACCTCCCCTCCCTTTCTCTCTCCTTCATGTCTTCCCTTCCACCATTCCTCATACTGGGAATTGAACTTAGGGGTGGCAAGCATGGTCGGCAAGCAAGGGTTCCATCACCAGGGCTGCATCTTAAGTTCTTTCGATTTCTTAATATTAGTCATTCTGACCTGCAGTGAGATGGAATATCGATTTCAATCTGTGTTTCTGTGATGACTGAGGCTATTACATATTTTTTGTATGTTTATTGACCATTTATACTTCTTTGAAATGTGTCTGTTTACACCATTTGCGATTCATTTATCAGATCATCTGTGCTTGTGCTGTTTAATTCTTTGAGTTCTTCACGAATCCCGTTTTTTAATCCCATGTTGGATAAGTGGCTGGGTAGGATTTTCTCTCTTTCCATCAACTGGTTGTCTTTTTGTTGCTAATTGCTTCCTGTGCTGTGCAGAGCCTTTTAGTTTGATGCAATCCATTTGCCAATTCTTGCTATTGCATTTTGAGGTGTTGGAATTTTATTTAGAAATTCATTGTTTATGCCTGATCTTGACATGTTTCCTCTGGTAGCTTCCTAGTTTCGGGTCTTATATTAAAGGTGTTGGATCTGCTTTGGAATGGATCTTGTACAGGCAGATGCAGAAGGATCGCTTTAGAACTTTGGTTCTCATCCTTCCTAATGCTGTGATCCTTTAATGCAGTTTTTAATGTCGCGGTGACCCCTAACAATACAATTACTTTTGCTTCTAGTTCATAACTGTAAATGTGTTTGGAAACAGAGTTTGTCAAAGGGTCATGGTCCACTGTGTCAGAACCACTGTTTTAGAGGTTTTTCTGGTTTACCAAATCATGTTATTTAATTTTTTCTAAATCTCCTTTCTTCTAGTTAAGTGTTTTCTTTCCTATCTCTCATGTGTGTATGGATTTCTTCTCTCTGTTATATGGGTAGAATTCCTTCAGATGCCTTCTGCAGTATTGCTCAGTGGTTGTAAATTGTGTTTGTGTTTAACTCGGAAGGTCTATTCATCCAACAGTTTTAAGAGACAGCTTTGCTGGGTATCATGACTAGATTGGCAGATATCTGCTCTTAGAATTTGCAATATATTACTCCATGATTGCCAAGCTCTGTCCTGAGAAGCCTGCTATTATTCTGATAGGTGACCTCATGAGTAACTTTGTATTTGATAGACAGTTGGTGCTTCTGTTTTGTGGCTTTCAATGATCTTTTCTTGTTCTGTATTCTTGAAATTTTAACTATCATATGACACAGAGAGGTTCTTTTCTGGTCACATCTAGTTGAGGTTCTAAATGCCTCTTGTACTTGGATGAACAGATTTCTCCCTGTATTTGGGAAGTTTTCAGCTGAATTACATTACTTTTAAGCTGTATCTTAGTTTTGTGTGTTGCTATCCAAATGTACTATTTCATCAATCTTGCCTTCAATGCCTGTAATTATTTATTCTTTTGGTGACACTTTCTGCTGATTTTTAATTTTGTCTTGTATTCGAATTGTCAAGATTTCTGTTTGGTCCCTTTTCAGAATCTTTACCTCCTTGGTACATTTCTCATGTAAGCCTTGAATTGACTTCTTCATTCATCTGTTTATTTGTGTATTCAAGGAGGTTATTATTTCCAGAATTGGACTTTTGAGTAGTTTGTTTGGTAGTTCTGTCATTGTGATATTGTTGATCTTTGGGGTCATATTGCTTGGCTTTTTGCACATTTCTTGTGTTACATCCTGGATGTAATGATGTATGTCCTACTTCATCGGCTGTATCTTCTAGCTGTAAATGAAGAGTCTCTCTCTCTCTCTCTCTCTCTCTCCTATATATATATATATATATATATATATATATATATATAATATACTTTTTAACTAGTTTTTTAAAGTTATCATGTAGGGTTTCACATGTACACATTTCACATGCATGCTTTGCTCATATTCACCCAACACACACACACACACACACACATACACTGGCTCCTCATACCTTTGCTCCTCTCTTGCTTGTCCCCATCCTTCCCTAATGGTCCTCCCGCTGCTTCCCAAATGGTCCTCCTGCAGCCTCCATGCTGTGTTTCATTAGCTTGTCTTTCCTCCCCACTACTCACAGTATCTCCCTCCTCTCTCGTGGTCTCTTTTTATTTTCATGACCTATACATACAATATATGTATCTACACAGAGATATAATTTAAGCCTAGATTCTGAATGAAAACATAGTGCTTGTCTTTCCGAGCCTGGTTTATTTCATTAATATAATGATTTCCAGCTTCATCCGAATTTCCTGGAAAAAAAAAATGCCATGATGTTGTTTTTTTTCATTACAGTTGGAAAAGCATTCGGTGTATGTATGCACCGCATTTTGTTTATCCTCTTGTCTGCTGGTGGACATCCATGCTGGTTCCATGTCTTGGCTATTGTGATAGAATGACAGTAGACATGATTATGTATGTGTGTTTAGATCCTTTTGGTGTGTCCCCTATAGTGGTATGCCTGAGTGATTTGTTAGTCTAATTTTTGTTTGTTTGTTTTCAGGAGCCTCCACGGTAACTTTCATAGTGGCTGCTCCAGTTTATATTCTTGCTAGCAAGGTATAAGGGCTAATATAGGGTCTTTTAGGGAACAACCTTCTCTTGAGGTTTCAGTCCCCTATTTAACTCAGGGGAGAAAGCAGATGTCTTGGTTACTTTTTTATTGCTGAGACACTATACAAGGAAACTTATAAAGAAAATGTATAAAACTACAAATAAAACATTTAATTGTGTGTATGTGGGAGGGGTTCCTTACAGGTTCAGATCGTCCATGATTATCATGATGGGAAGCATGGCGGCAGGCAGACACCATGGCACTGGAGCGAGAGCTGATTGCTTACATCTGATCCATATGCCTGTAACATAGAGCAAGAGACTGGATCTGGCTCAATGCTCAATCCCAGTGACACACCTGGTCCAACAAGACCACACCTCCTAATCCTTCCCGGACAGTTCCACCAGCAAGGGACCAAGCACTCCAATATATGAGCCTACAGTGGTCACCCTCATTCAAATCCCATCAGACTACAGTAGCAACAGCAACACCACAAAAACAAATGATGAAAAAATGGGAGCAGCATCTCTATTAGAACAGCTTGTGTGATTTTAGACCCACCTGGTTAGATAGTCCTGGAGCCAGCGCCGCCCTGTCAGGAAGCTTTGGGGCTTTTCCCCTTCTCTCATTTGCTGACGACCTCACCAAGGGAGACCCCTCCCAGACCATTGTGTTTCTTAGTACTCCGTGTGGAGGAAGCCAGTTGAGCACTAAGAGAGCAAGCAAGCAATGGTCCGTGCATGTCTTCTCTCTGCTTATGACTGTGGATGTGATGTTTTAAGAATCCTCCTTGATTTCCCTGTGATAATGGACTCTTAAGCCAAATATCTCCTTCCCCTCGGTTGCTTTGGGTCAGGATGTTTTATATTACTTCAACAGGAATGAAACCAGGACAACTTGTTTTTACTTTAAATCTAGTGAATTCCTTAACCAATGTTTATTAAAACTAAATATTAACTAGAGATAGAGTCTCACTATTTTGCCCTGGCTGGCCTAGAACTTGCTATATAGACCAGGCTAGTACTGAACTCACAGTGAGATCTCTCTTCCTTTACCTCCTGAGTTCTGGGATTAAAAGTGCATACCACCACACCTGACCCAAGGTGTTTTTTATGAAGAGGCACCTTTCATACCTCAACTGAGAGATTAAAAATGCTACAGATCAGGCAACGTGCCATACTATTCTGCTTCGGACTGGTGGTAATCTTGTAGTGTTAATTTGCTGATCAACCTTAAATTTCTTCCAATCCACGATTATTATTTTTATTTTGTAGACTGATGAAATGTTGTTTCTGGAGAGAGGGTGCTCTGGAGACTTCTCAGGTTTCTCTTCTTACAGATGAAGAAGTAGGGGCTCAGAAGGCTGCTCCATCAGGCTTCCCAGCCCTGTTTAGAACCCACGCATGGTAGGGTTAGTGAAGATGACATTTCCTCCCCATCTCCATTCCTCTTCCACACCATATTTAAACCTGCCTTTAATATGTCAAATCAGCTGGTATTTACAACAGTGAATGCATATCTAGCAGTCTAGGAATACAGTGAGGTTGAAACTCGATTGTAGTCATTTGCTGTTTATTAGAGACGTGCTGATCTTACAAGTTAACCTCTGTCAATAGCAAGAAAGTATCGATTAGAGAAGAGAGAATCTGTGTATATCAACAACATTTCTTTGTTATTTATTGCTTATTCGTAATTTGAAATGTTGACCATATCAACAATGGGTTTAATGTATGTTTAGGAAGGATGGTTAAAGTTTACAGATAGTTTTATCACAAATCATCCTTCATCAGGTATTTTACATGAATTAGTAAATTAACATTTATGTAAATCTGTGGCAGGGTAGCTGCCCCTATATACATTCTGGGAGAGGTTGCTGCATCTATCTAATGTTGTGGAGATTTCTAGAACTGGAATTTCAGCCTAGATATTAGGTTTCATATCCAAACTTAGTTATTCAATATAAGAAAAAAAACAAAAAACAATAAACCAAGAAGCCTGCTTATGGCATGTAACGAGGTGAAGGAACCAATATTCAAAAAAAATAGCACAAATTAGCATTAATTAGAGAACTAGTCATAGATTCACAGGATTTAATATAAGAGGAAAGGATTCAAGGTTATTCACCCATAGGAAAAAAACAAACTTCTCAAACAGGAGGTTAAAAAGTAACCAGTCCTGGCAGGAAAATGAGCCCCTGTGACCCACTGTTACAGTACCAGTAGGCAGAAGAGAAAATACATGCCCTACAAACGGACAGTTCTTCGTCCAGCACTGTTAGAATTTCTTAAGTCATAGTTCTCCATTTTCTTCTCAGCTCAGATCCCAGGCCATGAGCAAAAGCTGTAACTACAAGTCTCCAAGGCCAGCCCTTGTCTCAAGCTTATGGGGAAGCTGTTGGCTAGAGGACAGCATCTCTAGAGAGACATTTGTCCTACTGCATGTTCTAAAGAACTACCCTCCAAGACTTTCAAAGTCTTACTGTGGATTGTTTTGCTTTAAATGCCTTTCTTAGTCTGGTAATCTTGGAGAGGCTGGGAATGAGCCCAACATCTTTGATTATTTTATGTTGAATGGTTCCTCAGCTGCAGCCTCCATTAGTTGCAAGATGCTCTGTCCCCAGCAACAGCTTTGGTGTTCTACATGAGTGTTCCCTTAAGTAGAGAACATTCTGCTACATAAGCATTCGTTCTACTCTTCACACTTACCCACTCACCTCTGCCTTTCCACAACAAGGAGCTTTCTTTTCCTTTCTAGAAACTGTAAACCACTTTCCTTTAAGCTCTCAATGACAGGCTCCTTGAGGGTCAAATGTCGGCTCACAGTCCCCAAAGCTGGGGTACATACCAAAGGTACTCACAGTTGGAAACCTTCAGCCTGTATGTCCCTTTTGTTCTGAGATTCAGCACATCACCTTGGTGGCCACCACGTATGGCATCCATGCAAAGTCCCGTTCTGGTCTTATCTCCTCCTTCTGCTGGTTCTGCTTTCACAAGCCTCATTTTATCTCAGTTTGTCTTCCAGTTACTCAAACCCATGACACGTTCCAGGCTGTGCTAGGCAGCTCTTAGCACCCTGTGACGGGCTAGAAGGCACTCTCTGAGTACTCCTGGACTGTGTGTCTCTATCCCATACTTACGGCATTCTGTGGTACCTGGGTTCAATGACTAGGAGGGGGCCAGTGAGGATATAAGGGGATATAAGGGAACGTGTGTGTGTGTGTGTGTATGTATGTTATGATGTATATGTTTATTATGTATATGATGTATATGTATATATTCCAATACTGATGAGCTATGAGAGGTCAAGGTTTTAGCCCTCTGTGCTTCAGCTTCTTCATCTCTAAAATGCAAATAATAACAATACTGCCTTCCTCACAGGATTGTTGGATTAAATGAGAATAAAGGTTAGTATATGAAGCATTAATTAATTAGCCCTACTCAAATTTCCCTGCTGGCAGCAATGTGTATTCCTCGCTACCCACCAAAATATTCTGGATTCTCGAATGAAACACACACACACACACACAACACACACAATACACACAGCCTTCATTTTAAAATGCCTTAAACAGCGCAATGTCTGGGCCACTCTCAAATTCCACGTAGCTAACGCCTCCCCTCCAATACTCCTGAATCATTACTTACTAAAATCTGTATTCCATCTTTGCTACCCAGACCCAAGCCACGGAGAGGCCCTGGGGCTGCTCTTCCCAGCTCTTACATGGCTGATTCTCTGTTGTCCACAGCTCTCAAGCCTCCATCCTATCCTTTCCTGACATGAGAGTCTAAATCCTCTTCTTCCCGTGGTTCCCTTGCCCAGGAAATCTAAAGTCCCACCTCTGTCTCTCTGCCCAGCCACTTGTGGCGACTTTATTTATCAATTAGAACCAGCTGGGGCAGGGACCCTCAGTGTCTCACATACAGACCTGTGAATTCCTGTGTAATTTGGGAACCCAATTGACATAAGCAATAAACCAAACCCACAAGTATATAGAGTGGAGGAAATGCTAGGTTTGAGTATTGACAACTAGAAGGAGATATGTGTATTGAGATCGCTGGGTTTTTAGGGCAAAGTTGACATGCCAGTGACTGTATTTGTCCCTCCCAGAACGTCACTTATGAGAGAGATAATGTGACAATCTTCTGTCATAAGACAAGCTGTGCTGCAGCATTACTTCTCAGGATGACCTTTCCTGTCCCTTTTCTTTCTGTCCTTTAGGTTTACAGGACAACCCTTGGTTCTGTGACTGTCACATTTCCAAAGTGATCGAGCTGTCCAAAGTCGCCGACCACACTGTTGTACTTCTTGATCCTCTGATGGTCTGCAGTGAACCTGAGTACCTCCAAGGAATCTTGTTTCAGAGGGTGGAGTTGGAAAAGTGTCTGAAGCCATCTGTGATGATGTCGGCTACCAAGATCACATCTGCTCTGGGGAGTAATGTTCTGCTGAGGTGTGATGCCAAGGGCTACCCCACCCCACAGCTGTTGTGGACCAGATCCGACAGCTTGCCAGTTAACCATACAGGTATAGTTAGTATTCGGACATGAAACAAGTTTACAAAAATCTGAACTGCATCTCATGTTTTTGTGCAAATTTAAGTGGCTAGTTAATTCGTATGACACCAAGATCACTGGATACAAGGACATAGGTTGTAGTAGTTATATCTTTGTTTTCAGTGGGGGTAATGGAGCCCAGGGCTGTATGCGTGCTAGGCTAGTGCTCTGCCACCAAGTTGACACTTTCAGCTACAAAGTCAAATAAACTTTTGTTTCAACACTTGGAATAAAACCCAGGATTTTCTGTACTATATTTCTAGTTCTATGAATGCAAGGGATTTCAACAGTGCATTTTACTGATTAAAATTTTCTTACTTTATATAAATATCTAGAGAATAATTAGATGATCAAGTCATTTTCTTTCCTTAGGTAAAAATTTCATGTGAAGTAAACACATGATTGCCACCGAGACTTTTGTCTTGTTCAGTTATCTTGGATACACTCATTTTAAGCTGTAAAACCTAAGAAACATGTTCAAAGTCTTTCATATAATTTTTAAACAACTATTTAAGTACTAAATTACACAGAGAGCTTACAATAGGGCAAAAATACTTTTAGAAATATTATTTAGATTTTTTAAAGCCTGTGAAGAGCAAGGTCAGGCTTTGGTTTACCTAAGCAAAGAAATTCTGATAATTAGAAGGATGTAGTTTTGGGACTCTTCAAAATAAAATTAAAATTGAGGTTTAAAAATTAAACTTGGGGCTGGAGAGATAGCTCAGAGGTTAAGAGCACTGACTGTTGTTCTAGAGGTCCTGAGTTCAATTCCCAGCAACCACATGGTAGTTTACAACCATCTGTAATGGGATCCGATGCCCTCTTCTGGTGTGTCTGAAGACAGTGACAGTGTCCTTTCATGCATAAAACAAATAAATCTTGCCAGGCATTGGTGGCGCATGCCTTTAATCCCAGCACTTGGGAGGCAGAGGCAGGTGGATTTCTGAGTTCAAGGCCAGCCTGGTCTACAGAGTGAGTTCCAGGACAGCCAGGGCTACACAGAGAAACCCTGTCTCGAAAACAAAAAAATAAAAAATAAAAAAAAAATAAAATTAAAATTAAACTTGATGAAATAAAGAAGTTAAGGTCTACTATTCCTATAGATTGCTGTTAGGTGACCCACAGTTTAAACTCCCAAAGTCTAAGTTCACATCTGGGCTGTCGGCACCCTGCCTTCTGTAATACTGTTCTTTAGGATCCCTCTGTCTTGATTTCAGATAAAAAAAAAAGATTTTAACGTTTAGTAAAGAAATACTGCAATTTTCTACATATTTTAATATGTAATCTGTAATCTGTAAACAAGGGAGCTTATAATTTTCTAACTTACCTAAGCTTAATACGGGATGAATCATTTAGAATAAAAATCATAGCTCCTCTATGCCAGAAAATGACATTTTGTTCCTTCTAGGTATGGGCAAAGATACATTAAATTACAGTGAAAAAGAATTTGACAAAGAGTTAAGTAAAATCTTACAATAAACATTTTATAGATTCATAATCAAAACTGAAGGGAGCTTTTTAAGATTAGTTTTCCTCATCCCTTGTTTGACACACACAGAGGCACGGTCTGTACATACCAGTCACCTTGTACACAACTGCATGCTGCTTAGGAGACAAAAGTTTACTATGACCTGGACTTCCTGGTTTCCATCCCCCACACACTTTTAAACAGTTATTTTCCAAGCAGGCAGACTCCCCAGCACTTGGCTGGCAGGTCCTAGGCTTCATGTGTACGCTTTTGTTTTCTTCTAGTCATTCAGGAGTCTCCAGGAGAAGGAGTCAGATGGTCCATCATAAGCCTGACAGGCATCTCCAACAAGGATGCTGGGGATTACAGATGTAAAGCCAAAAATCTGGCAGGGATGTCGGAAGCTGTGGTTACTGTGACAGTTGTTGGTGTTGTTACGACCACCCTATCACCAGATACTTCAGAAAGAAGCCCTGGAGAGAACCCTGAACAGCAGTATTCCCAGCCGGGATTAGGAAGATCAACACCTCCATCTAAATCCTCGTTATCACCGGGACTCTCTACTGCTTCTTCCTACCCCACCCTCTCAGCCGCTCTCTCTACGTCCACATTGCCTCCTCCCCCCTCCTCTTTGCCTCCCATCATCTCAACTGCTTCTGCAACCACCAATGTAAAAACCAGCATCTCAGGAAGCACCAGCAGCACTAGCCACCAGCCACCCCTGCTCCAACCCGGTAGGAAAAGCAATACGAAGATAGAGAAGAACGGAAGGAAGTTTCCTCCACTCAGCGCAAGTAAGAAAGAAGAGTTGGCATTGTTGGATCGGGCCCGCGCCAACGGAAACGAACGTCACTATCAAAGACCTCAGGGTGGCCCGCGAAACGGGCATGAGTGTGACTCTGACATGGAACAGCAGCAGCAGCAGCACACAGGAGTCCGCTGTGACCGTGCTGTATTCTAAGTA
This sequence comes from Mastomys natalensis, assembly GCA_021653895.1. Taxonomy (NCBI): domain Eukaryota; kingdom Metazoa; phylum Chordata; class Mammalia; order Rodentia; family Muridae; genus Mastomys; species Mastomys natalensis. Next base: position 186,934 of record JAJTUV010000053.1, on the reverse strand, counting down.
TGGCGAGAAGGACCTGCTGCTAGCGAATGCAGACTACGACAAGAACCAGGCAACCATAAATGGCCTGGAGCCCGGCAGTCAGTACGTGGCATGTGTCTGTCCAAAAGGAGTGGGTCCCCGGGAGGACCAGTGTATCACCTTTTCTACCAACAGGGTAGAGGGGCGTGACTCACAGTGGTCATTGCTCATCGTGGTGACCAGTACTGCCTGTGTCATTGCTGTACCCCTAATTTGTTTCTTATTATACAAAGTCTGCAGACTGCAATGTTCATCAGACCCTTTCTGGGAAGATGACTTGTCAAAAGAGACATATATCCAATTTGAGACCCTGTCACCCAGGTCACAGAGTATAGCGGAGCTCTGGACACGGAGGCACAAAGACGATGGGGAAAAGTTGTTGCTATGCTCCAGGTCAAGTGTGGACTCTCAGATGAATCTTAAAAGTGACGGCTGTAGAGCGATTATTACGGCTGAGGGTTTGCAGGTGAGATGAATGAGAACAAAGAAGCGGGGAGCTAAGGCTGCAACGTCCTCTGTTGGGTGGCTTCTGGACAGACTTCCATGTGGTCTGTGAGAATCACAAATGGAGTATTTTTTGTTGTATTTAAAATTTTTTAGTTGAGAAACATCTCAACTAAAACAACAAATGATTCAATTTTTATTACACAGATGACGTCTGTATAAATAATTTTTCCGGTGGTATTTACGAAGCTTGTCATAATTTTAGGAAAATCTGGTTCCTAAAATAAATTGACAAGAAAATATTCATGATAGGTAAACTCTACATTTAAGGAGAGAGAGTATTTTGAACATTGGAAGAGCATTAGCATAACTAGCCAAGGCTGATGGCCCCAGATGTTCAAAGTGCTTTCGAAGGTTTGCTGTGGGCATTTGTCGTCTCGGCCTGGTGCGTGAATGTGAGATTCTAATGAATCTTGTGTCTAGAAATAGTTTTTTCCTCATCATTTGTGTAAGATATCATTCAAATTTAGTATGAAAAGATTATAACAAACACAACATTTCTACAGAATTGGTGGTTGTATTTAACACAGTTGATAGACTGTATGGGTCTCATGATGTCTGAATGGGTCTCATGCTGTGTTAGTTTAAGAACAACATCCTTGTCCTCTTAACCTCATTGTCTTCCTTCACTTTTCTTTCTTCATTCTTTAAAACTTCTCCCTTAAGGGTCTGAAGATGCACAGCAGCCAAAGGACTCTAAGCTCAGCTGTCTTCGGCCTCCGTGTATTTATTCTCTGGTAGAGCAAAGGCCTTTGAGATTTCTTTACTGTTGTTGTTGAGGTATAGTGGTTTCCTCCTTTATTTTTATTTTTTCATTTTTATATGGATTGGTGTTTTGCCTGACCATACATTTGGGGACCACATGTGTGCCCAGTGCCCTCAGAGGATAGAAGTGGGCATCTGGGACTGGAGATTAGACAACTCATTCATTACCATATGATGAATGGGTCAAAGGAAATCAAGAAAGAAACAAAGAAAATACACAAACAGGAAGAGCACTCTTCAAGTCATTCTATACAGTTAGTTTCATGGCAATACCAGACCAGGTAAAGATACAGCAGTAAAAGAAACAGCGTTGTAAAGCAGGAGAGCTAGCATGTGATCAAGGAAGAGAAAGAGGCCAATATCCCTGGCGAACATAGATTCAAAATTACTCAGTAAAATACTTGCAAACCAAGTATAGACATACATCAAAAAGATCACTCACTATGGCTGAGTTGGTTTTATCTTTGACATGCAGGGGTATAGTTCATTGCATGCAAGTCAATAAAATAGCCAGGGTTTTATTCCTGTGATGGTGCATCATAAGCAAACCAACTCAGTGGGGAAAAGGTTTATTTGGTGTAAGCTGCCACATCACAGTTAATTACCAAAGAAAGTCTGGACAGGAACTCACACAGGTCAGGAACCTGGAGGCGGAGCTATGCGAGACCGTGTGGGGTGGTTTGTTTGTGGCTGTCAGCCTGTTTTTACCAAGAAGATGGACCTGGACTAAAAACACAGTAAGAAACCTACATGGGCTATGCAGGATTATGAGGGTTGACTGAGGTTCTTCTTCTGACTGACCTTTTTCTGTATGACACAACCAGCCGAAGTATGAACCACTAAACGCTGAAAAACATGTTAAGATTGAAAGTAATGTTGGTATTCATTGGATTTTATTTTTTGGCAGAATTGAGAGGCCCCACACATAGAAGAACTTCTTCTTTTAGTTAAAAAAATCTCACCACAAGTATTGAACACTTAAAGAAGTGTGTGAGCCCTGTTTTAAAGACTTTGGAAGAGAGGAGGCGGATTTTGTTTTAAGCACTGGTTACAGAGTGATTCCAGACAGCAGGGAAAGGAGAACCCGTCCAAAATCAAAAAAAAATAAAAAAAAAAAAAAAAAAAAAAAAAAAGTTGTGTGGCTACAGAGATTAATGAAAGATATAGTGTAGTCTGCAGCCAAGTTTTTTGGAGGACTGACACCGTTACTTAGCAGTGTGCTGCAACCTGGTCTGGAGCTATCCAGGAGACAAGGCTACCTAGCACAGGCATGGTCATAAATTGTGGGAACGAGCTAGCCTTTACGAGCAGTTCTATTCTAGGAATGATGGGGCTGAATACAGACATGAGGGAGAGAAGATTCCAACAAACTCTGAGAATGGTCTCCGGACTGAGATGTCCTTGTCTATGTCATCAGACTCGGATGGAATGGGGCCACAGCACAGCACCCTATCCATCTTATACACCACTTCCGGAATGAACTGCTAACCAAGACGGGTCTTTGACGATTGGTCCGAAGGAGAGAAGCTGGCTCTTAGCAGACAGGCCTGTGCTTAAACCTGAAAACTGGCAAGAAGATGAGATTCGGCACTTAAATGATGGGATTCGGCACTTAAATGAGTTAGGACAGGCATTTCCCGGGGAGGACTGAGTGTGACGGTGGCCGGATGTGGTGACGAACTTCAGTGCTGTCCGTGAATGGCTCCACAGTGGGACTGGAGGGCTTTGTTCTGTTCACTGCCCTTATTGCCTTCCGCATGCGCTTTTGTGTGTCTGTTATGGAGGCTCCCCCCAGGCTAAACCCGCCAAAATTATTCCTGAGTTGGGCCAGCCTCTTGGGAAGATGGACAGGCTCTGATGAGGAAGAAAGGTCAGGAAGTCATCCTGGCTGGAAGCAGTGAGTGCCACACCGTATGCCTCCGGTTCTTGATGTGTGGGGGGAGCGTCTCACCTGCAAGTTCCTTGGCACCATGATGCCAGGCAGCCAAAGACTGCCAAGGAGCAGCTTCTCTTCGGGCGCTCTATTGCTGTCCATCAATGGGAAACTCTCTCCACCGACTCCTGATTCAACACACCAGCAGAGTCATAATATCACCCCCCCCCCAAAAAAAATGTGACTGCAGTCCTCTGCCCATCCGTATACCATCTCAGTGAGGCAGCATGGCCTCTCAGTGGGCATGTCAACTCCTGTGACATGTGCTGGGGTCCAATGGCAGCAGACCACAAACAACATGCTCAGGTCAGTCTGCCAAGTAGACTGAGGGCTTTCAAATCCTCTGAAGTTTGCTCTGCCACTACAGGCAGGACACAGTCACTGCCTGTCACAGTCTAGCCAACAGCTAAAAAAGAGCTGCCTCTGCCACATTGTTCTACAGGCTACCTGGCCCGGCTGGCCGCTCCCGGAGAAGCATGGTTGCTCTGACCTGGTCGCCGTCTTTTACTCTTATCCACTTACAATCTCATCCAGTCTGTAGGTTCCCCTAATGTCCCTGGTGTGGCTGGAAGTCTTGCCAATGTTCTGAATCACAGGTGCACACTGAGGTCATTGTAGAATAATCCATTTCACTAGACTCTCTTTTCCCTGGGCTGTGAAGATTTTGAGACATAGGATGGATTTCTGAAGTTGTGTCAGGAGTTCTGAAATATTCTGAGAAGTGAGTTCTGACAAAGTATATTTTGTGTAAGATACATGTTGGCTTTTAAGGTACTACATTATAGAAATTATAAGTAGCTGGAGAATTCAGAGTTATTCTAAACATCTCCTTGTTAAAAATTAAAAAGACTTTTAGTTTAGATATAATGTGCATACTGAAAGAACAGCTGTGGATGGATAGCTTGTTTAGATTCTAAAACTTCCCTATGCCCGTAACTTCCTGGTTTTCTTTCCTCCTCCTTGTCTTTCTCTTCCCTTTGCCTTTCCACTTCCTTTTCTATTTCCTTTTCCCTCTCTTTCCCTCCCCTCCTCTTCCCTTTCCTTCCCCTCCTTTCCCTCCCCCTCCCTCCCTTTCTCTCCTCTCCTCTTCCATCCTCTCCCCTCCCCTTCCTTCCCTTCCTCTTTCCTCCCCTTCCCTTCTCTTCCCCTTCCTCCTTTCTTTCTCCTCCCCTTCCTCTCCCTCCCTGACAGCGCCAGTGCTGCCATGGTACCAAGATCAGGCGTAGGCCTGGGGATTAAAGGAAGACACAGACTCGGGTCATTCGTTATGAGAGAATGCAGAAGCTTTTACTGAGCAGGTTCAATATATATACCAAACCAGGGAGGGAAAAACACAGACAGGAACTCAACTGGGGGGCAATGGTTTATATAGTGGAAAGTCCCTGCCCAGGGCATCACACCTTCAACGGATTGTTTTGTTCTTAGAAAAACTGCGGAAAGTTGCAGCCAGGGCACAGCTGCCTTTGGGGTCCTACACCTCCCCTTCCCCTCCCCTTCCCCTTCCCTCTTCTTCTTCCCTCCCCCTCCTCTTCCCCTTCCCTCCTCTCCCTTCCCTCCTCCAGGTATCCTTGGTGCTCTCACCACTGAGTGCATTGTCTAATGATCTAAACATTTTAGTTTACTATTCATTGTTAAGGGTCTTCAAAACACTTTTTATAAATAAAATTGTCTAACTTCAGTTGATGTTAGATTAACTTATTTTAAACTAAAAGGTCAATAAACTTTTATTTATTTACTTATTTTATTTGTTTATTTATTTACTACTCTGTCATTCAATGCTGTCATCATGTATTTAAATGGTTCAGACAAATGCTAAATCGTTCACAGCGTACCAACAATTCTATGACTGTGGGGAGAGTGTTACAGACTTCTGAGCCCAGCAGTAGATATAGAGAGGTGCCCAAATTATATAAAAGAAATTCATCAAGAGAGGAGGATGGGACCATTAGGTGTGATAAGTTACTGATTTCCTTCAAAATCAAGTCCAGCCAGGAGCTGATTTCTGACTTTCAAGGAAAGGCTTACTGAGGACATAGAGTCTCGGGGCTGGGAGAAAGCCCTGTGTTTTTCCTCAGCCTCCTTCTGGCACATGAAGTGTGTTGCAAGTAATTCAGTCGTAGCACTGTAAGTTGTATACCTTAAAAGCATGCACACTGGAGGCGTAAAAGTGTCACAGTGATGTCATTGCTATTCTGTCTTTTGAGTATGCTTTCTCATGGAGGAAAGAAAGACTAAAGTCAGATTGGGCAACATGAAATACATACAACTAATATCTTAAGAGTGTTAATGGAGACACTATGCTGAGCAAGCCTAAATGACCTATAGCTAACGGGTGTGCCAACTAAACATAATCATGAGGCAAAGTGGTTCAGCAGGTAATGGCACTTACTGCCTGAGGATTACAATCTGATGACAGGAATTTGATCCCTGGGACCCTGTAAAGACAGAAGGAGGGAACTGACTCAACCCAGTTGCTCTGTGTCCACCAGAGATGCGCCATGGCACATGTGTACATACATACATACACACACACACACACACAAATTCTAAAATTACATCCTCTCCACTGCAATGATTATAATATTTTATATTTAGGGGGAAAACATTTTATTTTGTTATCATGTGCTATAACATGAAACACTGAAATATCTAGATTCCCTTTTTTTGAGATTTTATTTATTTTCATTTTACATGTATGACTCCTTTGCCTGAATGTATGTCTCTGCTCAATGTGTGTGCAGTGCCCATGGAGGCCAGAAGAGGGCATCCGACCCCTGGGACTGGAGTTAACAGTTGTAAGCCACCATGTTGGTGCCGGGAATGGAACCCTGGTTCCCTGGGAGAGCAGCCAGGGCTCTCAACTGCTAAGCCATCTCCCCAGCTTTAAATATCCAGATTCTTAAGATATTAAAAAAAAGATAGCACTGAATAGAGTCAAGCAAGTGTGTCCTGGAATTTGAAAAAAATATTTACAAAAGTTCAAAGAAAAAAATTAATTTTCGACCCCTGGACTTGGGTCTCAAAACACAGATTGAAAGGTAAGAAGATGTTTCTGTAGGTAGAGTGTTGGATATACAAGCACAAGTTCCTGCACGTAGATCCCCAGCCTGTAGAAAGCTAGGCATGACTATGGAAGTGCCTGTAATTTGCCTACACCTCCAGCAGAGGTAAGTAGGTCCCTGACGCTTGCCGGCCAGGCAGGCTAGCCAAAGTGATGAGTGTTCATTTCACTGATAAAGTCTATCTTAAGAGAGTAAGGCCAAAATCTGACCTCTGCATGTACTCACATGGTCATGTGCATCTTGCTCATGGTCATGCACCACACATGCATGCACACACATTGCACACATGTATAGATGCACATCTGCATGGACACACACACACCACAAAACCAAAGAGGATGTAGGTAATGCAGAGAAAAAAATTTAAAGAAAGAAAGAAAGCTAATCAATTTCACTGACACGTGTGTAGTAGTAAATATTTAAACCGCGAAATTTGTCGGGGCAAATCTCCTATCCGAAGGAGACCAGTACAGGAAGACACAACTCAATAATTATGGTATAAATTGCACGCCTGGATTGGGCAGATTTACCACTACATTACTCTAATCCCCGGCTATGAGATCCCTTATAACTTGCGGTTTTATCCAGGCCGTGTGGTTGTCCAGCTCCGTTGTTGGCTTCCTTCTACCGCCAGCTTCCTTCTGCTTCAGCTTCCTCCTGCTTCTCCTCTGCTTCTCTTTCTGCTTCTGCTCTCCCGGCGACTCCCCTATCTTCTGCCCCTGCTCTGCCTTTTATATCGAATTCCTCTCACTCTCTCCTCCCCTAAGCATTTTTCTCCACCTCCCCTTCTACTGCCCAATCTCTGGCTCTAGTCTTTATTTTACAGGTTTTAATTGGACAGAAGGTTTACAACATGTCCTCTGTGTACAGATTCAATCATCCTCTGCAGCCCCTCCCAGAAGGGTGGAACTAGGATCAAAATACAAGGCTGGGGCTATCCACAACACACGTGTTTATTCATAATAGATTGTAAAATTGAGATTTAAATAAATAAAAATGGTAATAATTTCTTATGGGTGGGGAATTTACTATGAATTTTTATAGACTCAGAATCCAAAAAAATATCAGGCGTATCATTCAGTGTCTTTCTGAATAAATAACTGCAGAAATATCATTTTATTGTTGTTTGTTTATTTTTTTTTTGAGACAAATTCTCTTTGTGAATCCCAGGATGACCCGGAACTCACAATCCTCCTGCATCAGCTTTCTGAGTACCAGGGTCCAGGTACTCGGATTTCATTGCTACCACGGGAGCTGAAAATAAACTCTTAAACTCAAAACTTTCTAACTGAATAACCATGAAATTATTAAAAGACTCTAGGTGATAGCTCCGGAGCATATAGTGACTATTTCGTCATATCCAATGTTAAATGATATGCGTACAAGACAGAAAAGGGAGGAACAGAGATTACTGTAGGGCTAGAGCAGACATGTTGTTAAAGTGTCAGAAAGACTATGGGTAAACTGAGAAAGAAGACAAACAAAAGGCCTTTTCAATAGGAAAAATAAGAAAGGGAAGGGAAAGGAAGGGTCACCCCGGTCCATTTCCCTCTAATTCAAGGCTCAGCAAGCAGACTCTTCATATGCGAGAATGCGTTTGTAAAACTCCCCAAACTGGCCAATGAGCCTGAGATGCTGGCTTGGACCTCAGAATGAATACAGCACTCATTGAAAGGTCAGGGGGCCCTCTGACTTAGGCTCTCTCACCCCTGCCTAGCCCCAAGCAGGCACAGCACCCCACAGATGGGCTCTGCCTGGGACCCTGATTACAGCAGTGGGCAAAGACCGCCAGACGCATACCAACCACAGTTAGTTCCTCTAGCATCCTGAGATGCTGTCCAGAAAGCTCCTTGTTTGCCCTCTGGGAAACACTGGGGTAGTAGAGCCAGACTTTCTGTGGTCAAATAAATAAAACAAAGCAAAACAAAAGAGGTGAGGTGATGATGTATTGCCATTTTTCCTGGCTTTGGCATAGGGTACAACACTCATGACTTAGGAGGAAATACGTCACGTCTATGCGCTGATTTAGTATAATTCAGTATTCTCCCACTGTTGCCGTTCATTGTTTTAACACTCCCTCTGTTAAGTGTTACTGTTTTGTTTTACCCGATTTCTCAAATATTTACCATGATGGCAGTAATAAAGAGTTATAGTCCTAAAGCTGAGCTATTTAGCGTACTCTCTGTGGTTCTTCCTGGGTGGAAAACAGTCTCAAAAAGCAAGATCTACAGGACTGTATGTTAGGTCTAAATCATAACGGTACACTCTGCATGTTATGGCATCTCCATGCATTGTTCCCAAATGACAATAACCAACCTTATAAAATACAACTACGGTCACATATGTTCTGAGGGTTTGCTACCAGATGGAACATATCATGGTTCAAATTGCTTTTTACAACACCAGAGGCTTACCTGCTGCCACGCAGCATGGTCATACAGACAGACAGAAGACACCTAGAGGCCTACTTGCTATGTGGGCAGTCCGAAGAGGGCACCACTATGATATCCAAGTTTGTGGTAGAGAGATGTGAGAGAGAAGCTGAATGATTTGAGAACGGTGAAGAGAAGCAGAACTGGAAACGTGAGTGTGGAGAGAGACAGCCTGGTGTGATTAGCCTGTCCTGCCACCTGAGGCCATGGTGAGGCCCCAGCCTGTGCTGCCTTGGGGAGCAAGTGGGACACAGATGTCTCCTTTGTGGGTGAGCACTCCACTGATATTTTTTTCTGCACTTTGACCAATTTTGAGTTTCTGCATTAACCAACTTCTGCTGCACAAAGACACGTCTCTGGTGATGTCAGAGAGCTCCGCTGATCTATTAGAGAGTACTTTGATACTATGTCCATTCCAATTTTGAGTTTCTGCATTAACCAACTTCTGCTGCACAAAGACACGTCTCTGGTGATGTCAGAGAGCTCCGCTGATCTATTAGAGAGTACTTTGATACTATGTCCATTTAGCAAAATGACAGTGGTTAAGTTCACCCTGGGCCTGTGAGCTGTCCAACTGTGCATTCTTCAAAACAGGATTTTCTAGAAAGCTAAGCTGTCCTTTACAGTGCCACAGAGAACAGAGATTTTCCTCTCTTCCTAAGAATCTTAACGTAACAGCATTACATTTTGCACACGATTTTATGGGAGAGGAGTTTAGAAAAAGCTCAGCTGAGTTGTTCGTTGCTTACCCACATGATCTACATGACAACAGGGGTGGCTGGGGCTGTGGGACTCGTTTTCTTTCCTGACACATCTGATGTCCTTATGGGCATAGAGAGAGGCTAGATTAAGCTAGACTTCTCTTCTTCTCTGGATAACTGCAAAGCCTCTTGGTAGTCTTTGTAGTTGCATGGTTGAGCCCTTACAATAAAATACAGGAAGAGAAGTCCTTGGACCTGTGAAGGCTCGATGGCCAGTGTAGGGAAATGCCAGGGAGTGAGGTGAGAGTGGGTGAGTGGGAGAGGGAGCACCCTCATAGAAGCAGGGGGAGGAGGGATGGGAGAGGGGGATTCCGGAGGGGAAACGGGGAAAGGGGATAACATTTGAAATGTAAATACATAAATTATCCAATAAAAAATAAAACGGCTCTCTAACGCCAGCGCAGCCTCTCGCTTGCCGAACTCCAGCCAAAGGAGAAGGGGGGTAAGTAAGGAGGTGCCCATACCATGGCTCGTACAAAGCAGACTGCCCGCAAATCCACCAGTGGTAAAGCACCCAGGAAACAACTGGCTACAAAAGCCGCTCGCAAAAGTGCGCCCTCTACTGGAGGGGTGAAGAAACCTCACCGTTACAGGCCTAGTACTGTGGAACTCCGTGAAATCAGGCGCTATCAGAAGTCCACTGAACTTCTGATTCGCAAGCTCCCCTTTCAGCGTCTGGTGCGAGAAATTGCTTAGGACTTCAAAACAGATCTGCGCTTCCAAAGTGCAGCTATTGGTGCTTTGCAGGAGGCAAGTGAGGCCTATCTGGTTGGCCTTTTTGAAGATACCAACCTGTGTGCTATCCATGCCAAACGTGTAACAATTATGCCAAAAGATATCCAGCTAGCTCGCCGCATACGCAGAGAGCGCGCTTAAGAGTCCACTATGAGGGGAAACATTTCATTCTCAAAAAAAAATTTTTTTTCCCTCTTCTTCCTGTTATCAGTAGTTCTGAATGTTAGATATTTTTTTCCATGGGGTCAAAGGTACCTAAGTATATGATTGCGAGTGGAAACACAGGGACAGAATCAGGTATTGGCAGTTTCTCCACGTTCATTTGTGTGTGAATTTTTAATATAAATGCAAGATGTAAAGCATTAATGCAAGCAAAATGTTTCAGTGAACACATTTCAACAGTTCAACTTTATAACAATTATAAATAAACCTGTTAAATTTTTCTGGACAATGCCAGCATTTGGATTTTTTTAAAAATAAGTAAATTTCTTATTGACGGCAACTAAATGGTGTTTGTAGCATTTTTATCATACAGTAGATTCCATCCATCACTATACTTTCCTAACTGAGTTGTCCTACATGCAAGTACATGTTTTTAATGTTGTCTGTCTTCTGTGCTGCTCCTGTAAGTTTGCTATTAAAATACATTAAACTAAAAAAAAAAAAAAAGCTATTACCTTGATAAAAATTAGAAAAAAACAATAAAATATTAGGCTAGAGAAGACATTAACAAAGTTCATAAGGAGAAAACAAACAAGCACTGAAAAGCAGGGGAAGGGGCTATCTCTACCAGATATTAATCCTGGCTTTATAATGAAAGATTTTCATCCTGAGCACGGAGACAAAGACTAAAATAGGATATCAGGAAAGACTCGAAATAGCCTCAGCAGCATGTGGATATTTAACACACCGTAAGGAAGACAGCTGAGCTCACTGGAGACAGTGGTGGGCTTTAGTTAAATGATGACGCCGCCACCGTTTACCAGTCGTTTGGAAAAAGGCAACATTTCGTCAAGTTCTCACAGTGTGCAGAAAAAAGAATGAGTAAGCACCAGAGACCTAACTACAAAAACTGAAACTTTGCATGTAACAGAAGGTAAGGCTTTCTCTAGAACTTGATTTACAAGGCCGCGTTATATGATGCAAAATGTCAACGCAATAAAAAGATGTTTGTACATAGAGGTGAAACAGCTTTCACATAGCAAAACATATAAGCAAAAGGATAAATATTGGATTGGAACTAATATTTCAAAATGGTCACAAACCACCAATCTCTCTAATACATAAAGATCTTTAAAAAGGAAGAGAAAGGCACTTCTGTTGGTAAGATGCAGAGGGGGAGCACAGGTGGTTTGAAGATGTGTGTAAAGCATTAATATATTTTGAGTTTAACTTGCTACTAGTACAGGAAATGCATTGTACTGAGAAAATGAATCTGGGATATTATTTCCCTTCTGTGTGCTTGGCAACTGTTCATAATCTTTACAATTTATTGTGTTGTTGAGATACAGCTATATTCTCTTATGCCCTGTGGGGACAAATGCAAAGTGCAACCAACACTCTGAGAGTGTCTACGGAGACTTCATATGCATGTAGCAATTGAAGTTCTTTTAATTTATTCTCAAGCTTTGCCTTGAGCAAAATAAAATACACAAGATGAATACTTTCCAGTATCATTTGTCATTGAAAAAAAAAAGAACATGTTAGCTGGGCGGTGGTGGCGCACGCCTTTAATCCCAGCACTTGGTAGGCAGAGGTAGGTGGATTTCTGAGTTCGAGGCCAGCCTGGTCTACAGAGTGAGTTCCAGGACAGCCCGGGCTACACAGAGAAACCCTGTCTCAAAAAACCAAAAGAAAAAAGAAAAAAAAAAAACTGAACATGTTACCTAAATTCCAAGTATTGAGAAGTAGTTGAAAATAAAACCTGGAACACTGACATAATGGGACGAACCCTCTGCTATTCTAAAGCTGGAAGAAGATGCCCATGAGCTGATACACAGAGGCTTGCCGGCTCTATCGCTAAATGAAAATAGACTGGAAAGGGGCGTTTCTATCACTGATGTAGCTATCTAAAAGAGCACAGCTTCTGAGTAGGGACGGGGAAATATAAAATATAAAATGGGTCTGCATGCACTTGTAAAAGGAGTTCTGGGAAGGTACAAGAGAAAGCAGAAAAACAGGTTACTGGCAAGGAACACTGTGTCTTGGGAAGGGTGAGCTGCGTGGAGGGCGTGGTCAGGGGTGAGGGGAAGGCAGCTACACCTCTGAGAATCTGTCCTTATCATTTCCCCCCCTTCAGAAGCTTATTAATGCTATGCAGCAATTAGAAACTCAAAACAGAAACAACTAGTAAGGGTAAATAAAAACTAATACTAAATATAAACCAAAATAAATGAGCACCATCTGTATTTCCAAGACATAACACTTAAAGGGGAGGAAGAAAAAAAAATACAGCTAATCTATCTATCTATCTATCTATCTATCTATCTATTTATTTTGGTTTTAGTATTTTGAGGCAGGGTCTCATTGTGCAGTCTAGATTGGCTTGAAACTTACAATTCTCCTGCCTTGGCTTTCCTAGTGTTGGAATTACAGGCTGTGTATGTGTTTGCATGTATGTTGTACACATGTTTGCATGTATGTATGTGTATGCACACGTGCATGGCTATGGGGTTGGCAGAGACTGCCATTGCATGTCTTCATTGGCAGTCCCACTTTATTCACCAAGACTGAACTCAGAGGTTGCCAATTCTACTAGGGTAGCTAGCCAGCTTGCCCCAGGGGTATCCTGTCTCCATGACTCAAATGTTGAGATTACAGGTAGGCCGTCCTTCCATCACCTTTGACATGTGTGCTGGGGACCCAAACTCCAGTCTTTACCCTTGTACAGCAAGTGGTTTATCCATTGAGCTACCTCTCTGGCCCTTGTTTTTGGTTTTAATTATAATTTTTATTTTGCGCTAATTGAGATTTCACATGAAGTTGTTATTGAAGAGGCGTTAGGGTGGCGTTGTACAACCTGGTAGAGGTAAAAACCTTGGCTTCTTCCATGGTTTTGGCAGGCATGGGTCTGTTGATGCCCTCTTCCCTGTGGTATCTGACTGAAGTAGAGTAATTATTGTCAAATAATGCTTCTCTCCGGCCCTGTTGGGCTAGACAGCATGATCGCTGTCATCGTTGTCATCTGTTGTATAGCTATTGCTGGATTGGATGATTGAGTTCAATGCTGGAACATCTGAGGCCCAAAACCCAATTCATCATCATCATCATCATCATCATCATCATCATCATCACCAGCAGCAGCAACAACAACAACAAATGAAGCAATGGGAATTCAGGAGTGAGCTCTTCTTAGGTCTCGAAGTCTGAGGCTGTTATGTCTTCTTTTCTTTCTTTATCTCTGTATTTGCTTTATATTTGAAGCACAGTGCTTTTAATTAAACTAAAATTATAAAAGGGAATCTCTATCTCACCAGTTTAGAAAGCCGGGAGTGAATATGTCTACTCCATCTTTCTAGAAGCTTCCTCAAACATATTTTGAGTATATCTTAAAGAAAAAAGGCAAACTAAAAGAACCCAAAGCCACTATCCTCAACCCCTGATTTGAGGTAGCCAAAAGAATGTATCTTGAATGTCTTCAGTTGGTTTGTTCTGAGGAGGACTACTGGTGCCATGATCCTGAAGCTAAAACAAATGAGCAGATGTGTTGGTATTTCAGAACCAAGATTTTCCTGGGGTAGAGGAACACACAGATGTGAGAAGAGAAAGGCAAGGAAAAACTTTGTGGATTGGATTAGGGTTTGGAGACTACGTATCCTGTATGTACATATGCATGTATGCATGTGTGTATGTATGTTCAACAAACGTTGCAAGAAACATAGCACCTCTATGAACATAACTGACCTGGTTCCATAGCTTCTTATAGACAGACAGATGCTAACATAGTAGTGAAGACTTGGAAGTTGCACATGGATACAGTTACAATTAAAGTGTCTTTTTAAAGAGGACACAGCGCAGCAAATGCACTATTAGAACATGACTGTGTGGGGCTGGCATTTTTGGTATTTATTTAAAAACTATCTATGGCATTGACCAGCCAGTGTTCAAATGACAGCTGTTTCCCTTTCCTCTGCACTGATGGAATAGCTTCCTTAGCTCTCGGAAATAGTTGCAAACGGAGCACCACTGGATGCCCTACCCTGCCTACTGCTTCCTCCTCCCATACAACCCTTGCAATCACCACACCCCTTTACTCTCAGCAGTGTCTTATATCCACCCCCAGAAATGTGCACATTTGCAAAATTGGACACCCAGGATTTTTTCAAGGGTGTGTCCAGCTTCTTGACTTCTTTAATCGTGCATGTGTGTGCATTCTTACATGCCCTGGACAGTCTACTCCTTTTAAACTTGTCTTTCCGTGTACTCTTGGAGTTCATATAGACTTCTTGACCTATGGTTATGAATATTGACTGTGGACAGGATTTAGAGACCATACTTTCAGAAGGATTGACCACATCTGTCAGTTTGCTGAAGCTATATATGATTGTTAAACATGTATTATGGTGGTGAGTACAGAAACTCTTATGGAAAAATATAGGTCTATGGTCCCCATACTCACTAATATGTTTAATCCAATTGTTATCCTTTAACTCACTTGCAAGAAATAAATCTTTACAATGGACAACCAAAGATTAAAATGAATCAGCTATTTCCCATCACAAGGATCCTGTCTGACTATAGGATACATTGTATCCCTTTGTTCATTCATTCATTCATTCATTCATCCATTCACTTACTTTATTTACTTATAACTTCTGTGGAATACAGGAAAAGGTAACACTGGACTTATTTAAAGCCAATCTCTTGAACTATTTTTGCTTCATAATAGGAATCTTGAGGGTCATATATGTTTTGTAGATTAATTCACTGTTGGACACAGAAAAGGAACTCAAAAAACAATTGATTGATTTAAATCTATAAAAATTTGTCAGTATTTTATCAGCTATTGGGCTTGGGGCTGCACAGGAGGCTGGTGGCAATATCCCTTTCCTGTTTCGGCAGCTGCGGAGCTTTTGGTCATGTTCAAAAGCAGCTACATGGACCAGAGTATCACAGAGGACAGGTATTGTTCTTTCTAAAATGGAAACACCTTTCCTATGTTTGGAAAAATACAAATAATGTATTTTTCAAGCAGCTTAGAAATGTACCTATTATAGTCAAAAACAAAATGAAAGATCATATTTGTTCTATCTGCCCTCAAGGATAACAGCTGATGAGATGGCTTTGTGGTTCAGAGCACTGACTGCTCTTGCAGAAGACCCAGGTTCAGTTCCCAGGGCCCACATGGTGACTCACAGCCATGCATATCTCCAGTTTCAGGGAATCTGACACCCTCTTCTGACCTCCTCAGGTACCAGGTATACCTGTGGTACCTGGACACACATGCAAGTGAAAACCACTCACACACACACACACACACACACACACACACAAACTAAACAAATATAAAAAATGTTTAAAGATAACAACTGTTAAAAGTCAGTATCTTGGCTTGGTGGGTGATTGTAACGCAGTACTCGAAAGGCAGAGGTAAGACGTGTATGACTTGCAGACCATCCTGGACTACGTTTGTAAGTTCAAAGTCAGCCTCCATGGGCTTTGTGGGGAGATGGTGTCTCAAAAAGAAGAAGCAGTTGTACCTGGCATATAGTTTTTCAGACTTTTAATTTAAACATAAATGTTTTATAAATGAGAAGAAACTATACGCGTTATTTCTGAAACTGCTTTTTGATATCATAAATATTTTTAATTGTAATGTTAACACATAAAATTATCAAGTTCTATATATTAACAGTGTACCATGCAATGTTCCTAAACACTGAGAAATGCTTAAATAAATGGAGCCATTCACCTCATTTCATCATGATGAAAACCTTCCAAATCTGTCCAGCTTTTTGAAATGTGAAGTTTGTTGCCACCATCCACATTTGTCTCTCTTTGTCCCTCTGTACTGTAGCACCTCAGAACACCATGCCTGATCTGACTGGAACATCCTTCCTTCATCCACCTGCCTCCCGCATAGAATGACAGAGACTCAACATGATTTTGGAGCCAAGGACTAAGAAACAACAGGGTGAGAAGACAGAGAACTTGACATCTCGGCTGGAGAGATGGCTCAGTGGTTAAGGGCACTGACTGCTTTTCCAGAGGTCCTGAGTTCAGTTCCCAGCAACCACTTGGTGGCTCACAACCATCTGTAATGGGATCTGACGCCCTCTTCTGGTGTGTCTGGAGAACTTGACACTTACATCTTCTTCCTCTCATTGGGATTTTTGATATTTGTGTATCTTTTCTTATTGCTTCTTAACATCTTATATTGTTTGTGGTTTTTAATTGCTTTTCGTCTTTATACCGAAGACAGGAGTGGTCACAGTTCTTACAAAGCCACAGCGTTTCAGTTTTACCTATATAGTTACTTACTCTTAACAGCGAATTTTAGAGCAGTGGCTCTCATTCTTCCTAAGGCTGCAACCCATGAGTATGGTTCCTCATGTTATGGTGACCTCCCAACCATAAAATTATTTTCATTGCTACTTCACAACTGCAATTTTGCTACTGTTATGACTTGTAATGTAAATATCTGTGTTTTCCGATGGTCTTAGGTGACCCCTGTGAGGGGAGACTTTGGACTCCTGTGAGGGGAGTCTTTTGACTCCAAAGGAGCCTCGGTCCATAGGCTGAGAACCACCGTTTTAGATGGTCTCATGTTGTCTTTTGTCCACTAATGTTTCTTTTGCTTTGAAAAATTCCTTTAACAATTCCAGTCAATCAGGGCTTGTAGAAAATTTGTTATCTTTCCTTAAAACAGCTGCTTTAAACTCTCTGAAAGCTCTCCTGTGCTTCTCAATACCAACTGTCATTCCTCAGGAGTTGTGCATCTTGGTCTTTAAGACAGGTTTTCTCATTGGCCTGGTGGTCACCAAGCAGGCTAAACTGGCTAGCTAGAAAGTCGCAGTGATGAGATACTGCCATGCACACAGTGCGGAGCTGTTTTATGTGGGTTCTGGACTTGAACTCAGATCTTACTACTTGCTCAGTAAGCATAAGGACACGTTGCCTCCTGTATTGTTTCAATATGTCCTTTCGTTTTGTTTTACTAAAGGCAGGCACTACAGTCTCTTATCTGATGTACTTGGGTCTTGTGAAGGTAGTTTGATTTGTGATATTTGTTTCACCTGTGCCTGTGGGAAGACATTATCACAAGGCTATACAGTTCATCTTATTCACATTTCTAGAACCATCTTTTAAAACCTAGCAACATATCATGAGTTGTGTCCCATATCAATGGCTAGCCCAGACTTATTCTTTTAAATAAATATAAGCTTTTATTTATATGAAAATTCTAATAAAGATGAACCACTTTCTTAAGATAGTAGTTTTATTAATTGTTAGCATTCTGTCTAAGCTCTGTCCCACAGTTATCTGGCAACAGCCAGTTGTGCTCCACCCCGCAGGCCTGACCCACTATAAAAGGGGCTGCTTGCCCCCTCCTTGCTTTCCTGTTTCTCTCTTGCTTTTTCTCTGCTTCCCCCCTCCCCATTCCCTACCCCCACCTCCATGTGCTCATGGCAGGTCTGTACTCCTCTCTCTTCTCTCTCTCTCTTCTCTCCCTTTCTCTGCCTCTACTGCCCTCAGGGGGAAGGGTTGGCGCAGGCCCACTGAGGCACCCTCTTCCCCCATATCTCACCACACCTCCATAGAACATATCCCCCCCCTTATCTTTTTTAAAACACAACAGTAATTGTTTGAGAATTTTATACAACTTATTTTGATCACACTTACCTTTTTTCCCACTAACTTGTCCCAGGTTCACCTTCACTCCCTGTCCCCCCAAACTTCTTTCCTATGATTCTTTTCTTTCTGTAATTCACTGATTCCAATTTGTGCTGCCCACATACTCCTGAGCATGAACTGTCTCCTGGACTGTAGTGGACCTGCCAGGGTTCACATCCTTGAAAACCAACAATCACCATAATCCACCTGGAGACCCCTAGTTTGCGGTGTGGCTTACGAACCCTTCCCTCCTCTGTGTTAGAATGCTGTCAACCCTGGCTGCTGTGAGTTTCTGTTCTGTCCACAGGGCAAGTTTGTCTCCATCCTCCCAACCCTCATAGCCTTTCCATAGCTTTGAAGATGTTTCTGAACCTGGAGCAGGGAACACGACATAGATGTCCCATTTGTAGCTGAGCTTATTCTTTATACTTCGATCAGTTGTGGGGTTCTGCATTAATCACCGTTCACAACACAAAGAGACATCTCTGATGAGCCTGAGTGATGCAGGTAACCTACGGGTAGAGAAGTAGAACTTAGAGGCAGTTTGATATGATGTCCATCTCAGAGAAGGTAACAGTAGTAGACTCACCCCTGGGGTCCATGAGCTCCTGAATCATAGGCATTCAATCAGAAAGCAGTTAACCATACATTCTTAGGCAAAATAAAGTTGTCCCTTACTGCACTGTACTTCCCAAAATTCTTGAGCCAAGTGTCCTAATTTACACCTCTTTACCAATGTGTCTAACTGTTCTCTGATGGTAGCTAGCAGAAGCATTGAGACAAATTGCCTCCCACTGTTATGATGTGTATTTCCAAACTGCCCTCACCTGGGAGATTAGGCTCATTTTGTTTAGTGTTTGTTTTCCACACACCATTGAAAGCACTAGGCATTATCCAAATAAACTGCCTATTCAATGTGTGGCCAAATAATCCTTTTTAAATTCCAACTTAAATTTGTGTTTTCTTTGCTGACATTGGACATCTGTTCAAATTGCTTAGTCGGTTTTGTTTGTTTGTTTTGTTGTGTGGGAAAAAAATTCCACACATTTTTTCTGGTTGATGAAGATATTTGCAGCTGTAAGTTATGAGAACATTTAATTATTAAGAATATCAGTTGCTCACCGTGTGTGTGTGTGTGTGTGTGTGTGTGTGTGACTTACTCTTACCTTGTTTTATCTTCTAGCTCATTTCTAGTGTTTTTCTTCCTATGTCATCACATCAGAAGACATTCTCTCTAATAGTTTCAGTCTTTACTATACCTGGAAAGATCTCTTCTTCTCATAGCTTGCATGGGTTCTTTACAGTCTCTGTGCCTTTTATAGTTGTATTTTACTTTGAAATGTCAAGTCTATATGCACTTCTAATTTATATATAATGTGAAATAGAAGGCAGATCCAATATCAAATTTGAGTGACATAAAAGTAAACAATGTTTTTAAATTAACAATTTATTTCAATTTGAAATGTCTTACATTTATGATTTTTAAAAGAAGAGGATAAAATACACCTTTCTGAGTATCTCCATTGCCTCTGAGATAAATTGCTGACAGGAGTTATTCTTTATGAGTTGGGGCCCAAGCCATAAGGAGGTTCCCAGTTCACCCAGGTGATCTGTGTCATGGAGAAAAATTGGTCACCCGGAAGACATTCTGCCTATTTTAAGGACATGGGGAGAGAACTGGAGGGGCTGGAGAGATGGCTCAGTAACAGCACTGACTGCTCTTCCAGAGGCCCTGAGTTCAATTTCCACCATGGTGGCTCACAAGCATCTATAATGGGATCCAATGCCCTCTTCTGGTGTGTCTGAAGACAGTGACAGTGTATTCACATACATAAATAAAATGAATACTTAGAGAGAGAAGTAGAAAGCTTCTTCTCTAAGTTCCCAAACTTGACTGCTCCACTGGACCTTCTAAAGGTGCCAATCCAGTCGTCAGCCATTCTGCTTGCATCAGATGTGCTCTAGCAGTGAGAGGGTACGGAAGTTCCTGGGCACAGCTGATGCTGGTGCTGATGCGAAAGCCTCTGTTCTCTGTGCGTGTGCCTCATCATGAAGCCTATCCCATGCTACACACTACACACTGAGACATGATTCAAGCTGTATTTCCTTAAACCTTGGTTCAAAGCTCCTATTCCTGGAATGTCACTGCCTTTCCTATAGAAACACTAGGACCTTGGTCTTGGGTTCAGAAAACCTGCACATCCCTCTAGATATATTTGAATATACACAGTGAATTTAAGAGAATTGAAACATAGCTTTAACTAATAAATATTTTTTGGTTTTTTGGGGGGTGGTTTTTTTTTGGTTCTTTTTTGGTTTTGTTTTGTTGTTGTTGTTTTGGTTTTTTATTTATTTATTTATTTATTTATTTATTTATTTTTTTATTTATTGGTTTTTCAAGACAGGGTTTTTCTGTATAGCCCTGGCTGTCCTGGAACTCACTGTAGACCAGGCTGGCCTTGAACTCAGAAATCCGCCTGCCTCTGCCTCCCACTTGTGTGCGCCACCACTGCCTGGCAACTAATAAATTTCAAAGTGATTTCTTCTGTGAATGAACCAGAACTAACCCTTTAGCCCAGCCGTTCTCAACCTTCCTAAGACTGTGACTGTTTAACACAGTTCCTCATGTTGTGGTGACCCTCAACTGTAAAATAATTTTCGTTACTAACTCATAAACTGTAATTTTCCTGTTGTTATGAACCATAATGTAAATATCTGTGTTTTCCGATGGTCTTAGGTGACCCCTGTGAAGAGGCCCTTCATCCTCCAAAGGGAGTTCCACCCATAGGTTAAGAACCACTAGTTTAAACTATGATTTCTTTGCAGATTCAAGATGGAGTCCCGAATGTAAAGGCTTTATAAAAGAAAATTTTAGCACAGATACAATCGCTTCAAAGCTTTTCTTCTTCACAGGGCCATGAGAAAACCCACCAACTATGGACCTTAGCACCTCTGTGGGCACATAGGCTTGCCAGTTTCGTGCGGATGAATTACTTGGTGCTGAGTTAAACCAGGTCATCAAGGTCTGCTTGGAAGTTTAGGAATCAAGTGTGCAATAGAATTTGCCTTCACTCAATGAGCTTAAAAATCAATGCAGGTAACCCAAGAGGACTTCAGGGGAGACTCGTTCCCTTGAGCATCACCCGAACATTCTTGGCACCAGAGACTCAATGTGACTAGGAAAATAGCTGCAAGTCCTATTCTTTCTGTCCCCAGAAAAGTCACCCTTTTCAGGAATGCAATTAAATGGCGCTCGGAAATATTAATTTAAAAAAAAAAAAAAAAAAAAACCACGAGTAGACTAATGTGCTACAAAACACTCCTTATGCTCTTCAGAAAACATAGCTGGTTCCAGCCAATTAAGGGAAAGGCCCATTGCTGGGCTTTGGGTCCATCGTAATCAGTATTTCCAGGTGAATGTTAACGCAAGGTCATTGAGTGTGAACTGCTGCAAGCTATGCTGCTCTGGTATGCTGGGGAAAGTGGGAGCACAGAGCCACCAGCTGATGCCCTAGGTTAGAATG
Source organism: Mastomys natalensis (assembly GCA_021653895.1). Classification (NCBI taxonomy): domain Eukaryota; kingdom Metazoa; phylum Chordata; class Mammalia; order Rodentia; family Muridae; genus Mastomys; species Mastomys natalensis. Next base: position 165,367 of record JAJTUV010000053.1, on the reverse strand, counting down.
GGTCCATTCCAGCGAAGGTCAGTTTGTTCAGCGAGTGAGTCCAGCTGCCAACTTCACTCCCATGACCTTAGCCAAAGCTCCCTAACGCTGTGCCCAGTTGGCCTCTTCCTGGTCCTTTCCATCCAAGAACGGCATGGACAGCTGTGATCAAAAACAGGGTGTGTCACCTGCCTCGGGACACAGATGCCACACTCCAGAATCTTTCTCTCATGGTGGCATTTTGAGAACCAGGCCTTGGCTTTGCTCCCTGGGCGGCCGAGAGGTTGCGTGAGGTCTACAGGGCTTCTCATTTCTCTTCCCAAGTGGTTTGATTTCCTTCTATGGTAGAAACGTCACATTCTCCTTGGGGATTCTTCAGACATTCCCAGATTGTCATGGGGTCTTCCTGTGGACAGATGCTGTCTATGGGGGTTCCCCTCTACAAGAGGATGGCATTTCTATAGTGGTCAGCATCGTGGAGGGGTGGTGGGTCTGTCTTTTGAGAATCTTTGTATTTAGGTCTGTATGTGCACGCACTGAAAAGTATTTTTCTCTGCCTTTTTTCACTTTAGCCTAATAGTCATTCATTCATTCACTTAAAAAAATATATTTACCGAGAGCTTCCTCTGCTCTAAGCACACGCATTGGAAAGAGGCATGGCTGGTCCTATGATTTACAAACCTGGCAGGAGCATTTTGGAGGAACCTCCACTGAGATAATTAACCTTAAAATAGAAAGGAGCCATCTGCCAAGCGTAAGGTATTTTAGGGACCTCAGAGAAGAAGTGGAGTGAAGTTTATAATCTCTCAACCAGAAGTCAATGAATGTAGTTATTATTTGCCTCAAAATGAAGGAGTTTGCAAAGCAGCACAAACTACAGCAAAGCTTTCATGTAGATGCCAAGGCTATTTTACATGTCTTTCCAGTAAAGAATACCTTGTAAACATCAGGCATGAGTTGTCAATAATAAAATTGAAAACTCTAATTTGCAATTTAATTTCATGCTTTTTACAGTCGTCTATGTAAAAATGGGGGATTCAAAATAATTTGCTTCCATATGGGTAATGGAAAATTATTCAACTGCAAGGAGTAAAATTCTGTCATTTTTCAGAAAAATGGAGAGAACTGGAGAACTTGTATCAAAGTAACCATCTAACATCTGAGACACAAAATATCACTTGCTAGCATACAGTATAAGAATATACTCTGGGGTAGGGACAACATTTGTCATGTCAACAGGCCAGGCAGTCACAACCCTCTGTCCTGCTCATTTTGGATGTAAGTGTGAAGTAAATTGTCTCAGAAGCATACAGGTAGGATGGAGGTTATAACTGTGTCAGTGTAGTCACAGAGTATCTCATTTTATCTCATGTCTCTCACATCAGAGGGACTAGAAATGAAGGTTAACACTGGCCCATTCTGTCAAATCTACAAAAAAAAAATTCTTTTATAGAGTAAACAGAATCTGATCTACAGTTTAGACAGCTACTGCACACAGCAATTTATTTGTACAGTTTCTGAGTTGCCTTGATTTGTATTCTTGGTTCAGTGCAGCCAAGATACGTGTCCTAAAAGGGCCGAGATGAATGTGCAAATGCATCCCAGGAAATCAGAGCCCCAGTAAGCCTGAGAGGGAATCATCTCTTTCAATGGTGTGGATTTAAATCAGGTAAGCTCTCATACGATCTTAGCTCCTGTGGGTGTTTTTGGGGTTTTTTTTTTGGGGGGGGGGTTTGAGACAGGGTTTCTCTGTGTAGCCCTGGCTGTCCTGGAACTCACTCTGTAGACCAGGTTGGCCTCAAACTCAGAAATCCGCCTGCCTCTGCCTCCCAAGTGCTGGAATTAAAGGCGTGTGCCACCACCACCTGGCGTTTTTGGGTTTTTTGTTTTTGTTTTTTAACTTAGCTGAGTTAGTCTTTTAGTCTCAGCTAAAATGGCTCCATTTCTTCCCCCGTCCTGTCAGCACACTTAAAATCTTTCTGTAGAACTTGGAGTCCCGCATCTAGTGGTTATGTCCCATACAGGACGTTCACCTGCATTCATTCTTGGAGTTGTTTTCACGTATTCGTATTTCATTTCTCTATCTTGAGTGCCTATGCAAGCATCCCTGAAGACCAGCACAGCTGTCCATGAAATTGAATGCTGTGCTCTTTCTTATTATCTCTAGACACAGCTTTATGGATCATTGAAAAAAAAACAACTGCTTCATTGTTGCCAACAGGGCAAATCATGGCATTGATGAGCAGCCAGAGAAACATTAAAGGTGAGATTTTGATTGTGGAAAAGACATAAAAGAAGTTGGTAGAAACTAGAAGAAAGGGTCATCTATGTCGGGGTTAGGACATGTATTATCTTGCTGTTGTCTCGGTTTCTCAAGCAGAGGGAAATGAAATATGAATACATGAAAACAACTCCAAGAAGTACACGCTCATTCCAGTATTATTAATAAAAGAAAAGAGATGCCTATGATCTTAGGAGAGCAGAGGCAGGAGGATTGACGATTAAGGCTCAATCTGGAGATTCTATCTTAACGCTTCCCTGTGCCCAAATTAACAGGGCAGGAGAGTGTGGTTTAAGTACAAAGTAGATGTTCTAATGACAGACATGGGCTGTAAATAAAATTATCCCATGGCTTATTAATGATGAATATTTAGGATAAGATATTTGGCTTTTCTGACTCCAAGTTTATCTTCTATCAAATGGAGTTAATGTCTATTTCCACAGAGCCTAGACAGAAACTCTCCTTCCTTAGTCTTCCTGGTGGTGGGTCCTGAAAGACTGTAAACAGAGGTGGCTTATGTTTGGGAAAATGTAGTGGAATCCCTTATCATATTTTATCCCTGAAATAGTGGACAAAATATTAGGCTTCAGACTCACCAAACTCTAGATGTAATAAAATACATATCAAGGAGAAAAGCTAAAAGCTCTTTATATAAAATTTAATTGTATGTAAATTTCTATAAAGGACCAGAAGAAAATTGAAAAATAAAATTAATAGAGGCATCCCATTTATATGAGATATGGAAGCATAATTTGACAAAAAAAAAAAAAGACTCTACATTCAGTCAAAAATATTGGTGAGCAAAACTTAAGAACCATAGAAGCAGAGAAACAAACATACTATGTTCATAAGAGACTCAGTATTGTTAGTTCTTCGCAATTGGCCTACAGGATTAAACGGCACCCTGATAAAATCCTCAAAAGAAAATTATATTAAAACTGCCAAGTTAAATCCCCAAATTTACATGTGAATGCAGAGAAGCAAGAATAGTTAAAAATAATATTGAAAAAGAAGCCAAATTAGAGAGGCTCCTCTAGCATATTTGAAGACTCCCTATAAAAGCAACGTGGAATTGCCATAAGGCCCTGCAGACCAATACAGAAATAATCCAAGATGGAAATCTTAACAATAACTAGCAAGCTTAGAAATAGACTCACACAACACTGTTGTAATTCTACAGTAAGATTGTCCACACAATTAAAAAGAAAACTCTTCATGAATGACACCGGAGCAATGGAATGTGAGAAAAGTTAAACTCCAATTGTATTTAGTATCCAAATATTAATTAAGATGAATATGAACCCAAACATAAGTGCTCTAAAAGTAAAAGGAAAAATGAAACCATGAAACTTTAGCATGGTCAATAATTTTATGGAATGAAAATGTACATGCCCAAAATGCTAATTACAACAGAAAGAAATGACCGAACTGGATGGGCTTCATCAAACCAGAGGCAAGAGACCCCTGGGGCGCAATGGGTAGCCAGCCTAGCCTAATTGGCAAGCTGATGCTCCCAGTAAAAGACTGTCTTAAAACACAAAGACATCCAAAGAATGACACTCAAGGATGACCTCTGACAGCCATACATGAACACGTGCACATACATGAAGACCCACATGAACACATACATACAAATAAGATTTTGTATAAACAAGTTTTATTGTGTTCATTGTGTTATTGTGTTTATTGTGAGAAGGATACAGTCCACCTCAGAACAGAATGAAATGCTAGCATGCGCAATTCAGATAGATCTCAAAATCTGTTGAATAGAAGAGCCCAACACAGGTTTAGCATGTTGTACAATTGCATACCTGACATTTAAGAACAAAACAACAAAAATCTAATTCAGGGAAGACAAATAAATGGCTGACCGTGGAATGGATCCACTGCAATCTGGCTAATGGAAACATTTTGTATTTTGACAGAGGCATTGCTCAAGTATATCCATATAGTTCTAAAAATTCACTAGACTGTATTTTGCACACTAGAATTTTACTATAATAAATATTCTTAAAGGTTCACATCTGAGCTGGAAGTTTAGCTGAAACAAAAGCAAGTTTGTTTCTCTGGTCTTTGGAATTTGAAAACTCTAATACTTACTCAGGTATTTTCCCATCTTCTATTTTATATCTTTCTAGGTTTTCTTGGTAAGTCACAATTATTTTCACCTATGATTTACGTCCATGGAGGTGTAAGATGGAACAGAGGCACTGAATCACAGTTTTATAAACGTAAGACCAAAGGAAGAGCAACAGATACTAGCTCACGGTTCCTTAGCTTCCAGCAGAACCTGCTTTTGATAGCATCTCCGAATGCTCTCATCGGGACTTTGCGGTTTATGGAACCACATGTTTCGAAGAGTCAGCAGAACTAAACATTGGGAAAGACTACATTGTGAATGACAGAAAGCTGAAGTTCTCTCCCTAAATTTTAACATTTGCAGAAGTTAAAAATCCCTAAGAGAATAAAAGAGGCCAGTGAGATTGTGTTAGCAGTGGGATGCGATGCAGTTTAAAAGCACTCTGACCAAAACACCTCATAGAAGGAAGTGTTTCAGGGGTATAAGAGTCCATCATGGCAGAAGCCATGGCAGGAGGAGCAGGCAGCTGAGAGATCACATCCACATCACAACCACAAGCACAAAGCAGAGAGAACTGCAAGTAGGGAGAGGGTATGAACTCTCACAGTCCCCCTCCAGAGTCACTAAAGGGAACCAAGTGTTCAAATATCTGAGCCTAGGAGAGACATTCTCTTTCAAATCACCACACGCCACTCCCTGCCCGCCCTTAGGATTCCGGCTACAGCACTATGCAAAATGCATTTAGTTCAACTTCAAAAATCCTGGTAGTCTTTCACATTCAGTTTTTATTTATTTATTTTTCTGTGTATGGGAGTTCTGTCTGCATGTGTGTCTGTGCACCACGTGCATGCTTGGTGCCTGTGGAGACCAGAAGAGTATGTCAGATCCCCTGGGACTTGAGTTAAGACAGTTGTGAGCTGTGCTGTGGGTGCTGGGAATCCAACCTGGTTTCTCTGGAAGAGCAGCTAGTGCTCTGAACTGCTGAGACACTTCTCCAGCCCATCTTTAACATTTTGAGCATTGTAACCCCTTGTAAATTAAAAAAGAAAAAAATATATACTTCCAGCATAAAATTCTACAGAATTATCATTTCAAATGTGAAGACTAGGGCACAATGAGGAAATACTGGACCAAAACATAACTGAAACCCACCAGGACAAGCCCCAAGTCCTGTAGCTCCATGACCATTCATTATTTGGGACTTTAAATTCAAAGGGCTTTAGAGAACATCTCAGTTAGGATTACTATTGCTGGGATGAAACACTATAACCAAAAGCAACTTAGAGAAGAAAGGTTGGCTTACATATCCTGAACCACAGTCTATTGAGGGAAGCTAAGACAGAGATTCAAACCAAGTGGAAACCTGAAATCCTAGGAGCTGATGAGAGGCCACTGGGAGACAGAGATGGAGAGGAGTGCTTCACATGGCATGCACAGCTTGCCTTCCTGTAGCATCCAGGACCACCAGACTGGAGGTGGGGAGTGGGGGAATACCCACATGGGCTGACCCTCCTGCATAAATCACTAGTTAAGAAAATGGTCCACAGTCTTGTCTAACAGTGCAGTCTTATGGAGGCATTTTCTCAACTGAGGTTCCCTCCTTTCAGAGGACTCCAGCTTGTGTCACATTGATACAAAGTATCCAGCACATATGGCTCTGTCCTTTCTGACTTTCTTCCCACAATATACACCTCTCTTTTGGGCTCCTTCTACTCTTTGCCTGCAGTTCTCCTAGCAGACGTTTCATGACCCTAGGATGTCCACCATCTTGGGGCCTCCACAATAACACAGGCTTCACTTTTACACTTCATGCAATGGCCTCTCCAGCCTCTTGCTATCTCAGGGACGTCACACTGGAACCCCTCACCTTGCCACATTCAACTAAGTCTCAGTGGCTCTCTGAAAACCGGAGAGGAAAAATTCATGACCCCTTCACTCTTTCTTGACTCCTTCATGCTTCTAAAGCCAGCACCATATTGATGACACTGCCAAGTTTGGCTGTTAGCTTAGGATGGATCCTGGTCCCCTTGAATCACATTAACAGCAGTCTACTTGTGAGTTTCTTTCCTGGGGCAGAAAATGCCTTAGGCTCTTTCACTCCTTGGAAGCTTACATGGTAGGGTTCTGCCTTGAGGGTCCATAGCAGAACAGAATTTTCCTTAAGGGTACTAGTCTCCTTAACATTTCAGCTCCCCTCCAGCATAGCATTAAGTTTCCTAATGTTCCTTTTCTCTCCAAACCACACACTTGATATTTCTTTCTGCCCCACCTGTTCTTTTTCTGTAGATCTGCATAAGCAGGATCAAAAATAACTAGACTCAAAGGTATGCAGTCTTGACATTGTTTCCATCAAAGAAATTAGTTTGTTACTTTTTAACTTAGCTTCGGGCAAGTTCTCAGGACACAAACAGAAAACAACCAGCTTCTCTGCCAAAATACACCTCTGGCCTCCAGCCCAGTTGCTGTCACAATTCTTGCTTCTTTCTGAGACCCTGAGGGCTCGCTTCCACAATCTGCATTATTCTTAGCAATACAACCTAGGCTCCTACTAGTGTTGGCTTTTAAGCTCTACTTATAGCAGTCAGCCTTTTATCTAATCTAATGTTCTAAAGGTCTTCCACAGTCCTCCCAAAATCGACATGGTCAGGTTCTTTGAAGCAATAGCCCACTCTCTGGCACCATCTTCTGTATTAATTATTTGTATGTTGCTATGATAAAACATCATGATAAAGTCAGCTTACGAAAGGAAAGGTTGGTTTGGACTTCCAGAGGGCATGAGCTCGTCACAGAGAGGCATGGCAATAAGCAACAGGCTTATTGGGAGCAGGAGGCTGAAAGAAGACATCTCAACCACAACCATGAAGCAAAAACGTAAACTGAGTAGAGAGAGGTTATGAACTTCCATGGGCCACCTCTAGTGAAGTACTTCCTCCAGCAAGACTACAGGGCCTTAAGCCTCCTTGAATGGTGCCACCAACTGAGGATCAAGCATTCAAATATCCAAGTCCATGGGGGACAGTCCTCATTCAAATAACCATAGCATAATTTCTATATGTACATCCTAAGTGCTCGTAGTCATTTTACTAACACAGATGATCTGTCACTTCTGGTTTCTGCAGTCACAGCCTGAGTAAAATCTAAGTCTCTCCTGCCTTTTGGTGATCTCTGCCTGTTAGTTCAAGTCAGTGGCACTGTGTAAGAAGGAGAGAATAACACTCCAGGGTTCCCATCCCTCATAAATATGGATAATCTTCTTTGCCTAAGTTGGTGACATAGGATAATAATATTAATCCCTTGGTAAGGTGATGTTGATGGTTAGAGGTAGCATGTGTAAAGCACTGGCCTAGAGGAAGCAATCTGTTGGTGACATAGTAATGGTGATGATTCTTTAGAAGACTCGTGTGTGTGTGTGTGTGTGTGTGTGTGTGTGTGTAATAGACACATAAAGACATAACTCCTTTCTCTTGGCCATTTTGCCCAGTCACACTGAAAAGCACCTAGAGAAGTACCCTTGCCATTCCCTTACAGACTGCCTGAGGTTTCCCTCTACCCTCCAGTGTCCCTCTAAGAATCTAATAAGTCAGCAGCTATTTTCTTTGTCCATTCTTGCCCTCATCTTCTTATCACCATGACTTTCTCCTCTTCCATATCCTACCCAAAGCTCTCAACCATTACATCGTGGGTCACTGTTCCAACCCACTGTTTGTTTCCAGTTTGTTTGTTCTGCTGTCTTCTGCTCCCCAGAATACTTGCTGACTTGGGTTCACTAGCTCAAGCTCTTCTTTATTGTTGTTGAAAATCAACTAGAGCAAGCTCTTGATGTTAAGGAAAGACCGTGACTCCTGCTCCTCACCACAGTGTCTTGTCAATAGAGATGGAAGTAAGAATAGGAATTCCTCTGGAAGCCCATTGTTGTAGTTAGGTAGCTCAGTTCAGTGATTTCGCTATTTGGGTAATTGTGGGTGGTCTGGGAATTCGCTGGATTGATTTTTTTTTTTTTTTTTTTTTTTTTTTTTTTTTTTGGTTTTTCGAGACAGGGTTTCTCTGTTAGCCGGCTGGCCTGGAACTCACTTGTAGACCAGGCTGGCCTCGAACTCAGAAATCCGCCTGCCTCTGCCTCCCAAGTGCTGGGATTAAAGGCTTGCTGGATTGATTTTTAATATCAGACATCAGTTGAAACATCGACTCTATCTCTTGTTGATTCCATATCTCTTAGGCGATTCTATTGTGTTCAACACGAACGACATTAACTAGGTGACATGTAATGAGAGAAACAAACATTTAAATTTTGTTGCAATTATTTAGTGTGTATGTGTGTGTGTAATGTGTGTGGGGTGTGTGTGTACATGCATGTGGGTGTGTGTGCCCTGTGCATGAATTGAAGTCAGAGGACAATTTGCAAGAGTCAATCCTCTCCTTCTACCAGGTAGGTCCCAGTAACTAAACTCAGGTCTTGGCCTTGGCAGCCCTTCCTTTGACCTGTCCTGAGCCACCTCTCCAGTTTGAAAACAAATATTTTCTAACCAAAAATGATATGACTATATTTCTAAATCCAAATAGAATGGGGTTGTGGGTTATATCCTGTGGTGTTTTCTACTAATGCAATGGATCGCTTTCATGCTGTACTGTGTTCTAACTTCACTTGCTAACCAATGTCCTTATTGATCAGCATCATCAATACCAGCAAGTGCGTTTTGCTGAAGGGGAACTTCACGGACAATGTTAGTGACAAATACTCAGTGCAGGATATTTGTAGGGCGTTCATTCTTAGTCTCGAGTCTCCATGAGTCTAGAAAGCGATAAAACATTCTGTACACTCATCCACAGGATTGCTGCTGCTCCTTCAGGGTCTGTTTCTCCTTACACAGGGTCAGAGCTGCGGGGATAAAGAAACTGGAATTTGAGAAACATGATTTTAACCTTCTGTCTATGAAAAATAGTCAGAACCCAATTAAGCATGGACAAAGAGTTTGCAGCCATTCTACTCTCTATGAAGGTTATACACTGAATGTTTCTCTTGCTTTTGAGATAATTGATACAACTACATTTTGACTTGAATTTGGAACCTACCTCAGGGCATCTTAAAGAAAAGCCCATCTCTAGGGCGAAGTAAACCGCCCGAGTTCCCATTGTTCACCAAGTCTGATGAAAATGGCTGGCCAGAGCTGGATATGTTGGGGTTCTGTGTATATTCCTGAAGGAGCAGTGGTTTGGTTCATGGAGAGATGCTTGAGGAGACAGCCAGTGGAGAGCCAAATGCTTGTTTTCTCTCACTGAGATGTGATAGATGGCCTGAGTGGCCGGATTTCCACTCCTCTGTGCTTCTCCGGCTCCCAGCTTTGATCCAATTCCCTTGTATTCTTTTTCTAATACAGCTCAGTCATAACAATCGGCCCTTTTCCCTGTTCTCCTGACCCATGGTGATGTTTCATTACACTAGTGCTGAAAGAAAAAGTGTCTGTCCACATTGTATCTCTTCACTTGGCTACAGGGATTTCCCTTTGGTATGGAAAGAATAATCTTACAAATTCCACTATAAAAATATACATGAGAGAGAACTAAGATTAAGCTCCAGGAATGTGAACGGCTGTTGACATTTCCTGCAAATAATGAGTTGAAGGTGAGTTCTCCTTGACGTCACTCACGTCTGTGATCAATTATGATAAATTGTCTGAACTGTCGACGGTGTTACTCACCTTTGATTTAAAATGTGTGGTTTAATTTTTTGTCTCTGTTCTTCAAGATACTCAGACATAATTGGTACTCAGCAGATCCTTGGAACCATTAGCTGTGCCACACCCCCTAATTGCTCTTTCCCCTTCTCTGCCCTGAATATTTTTTAGTGAGTAGCAGCTATCTCCTCTCTGGCACCCTGCCCTGCCTTCCTTCTTGCTCCAGTGGCGTTGCCCTCATGGGTGTTTGCAAAGAGGCTTGTCTGCTTGCTCCAGTGTCGCTAAAGGAGAGGAGGTGGGGCCAGACGAGCTTTAAAAGGGAGAGGAGAGTCTTTCTGGGTTCCAAAAGGAGAAGCAGATCGGGAAGAAATCCCATCTGCGCATTTCGTCGTTAGCCCCATCCCTCATCCCAGTGGGGCTTGGAACTTTCCATCGGTTCTTTCCTGTCTCATTTCTCTTTGAGCCTTTGCCTGGCTGTGCCTGTCACGGGGAGAAATCAGCAGCCCGCAGGTCTTCCAGTGCACTTAGGCTCTGTGAAATTTGTCATAGGGGTGTCAGGTATTTCTTACTGCTGTCCAAAATAAAGTGAGATAAAGAACTCTCCCAGAGCATTTCGGGTGCACTCAGAGGCTCTCGAGAGGAGGAGAAGGACCTGGAAGACAGCACTAAAACAGCTAAATAAAAGATGCCCCGGGGCCGAAGGCCAACCTGGCTGGAAGTTCTGGGGGTCAGAAGCTCGGACTCTGCCTGCTTCAAGCTCTAGCAATTTAAGCCACTGGTTTTTGTTTTTTTTGTTTTTGTTTTTTGTTTTTTTGCTTTTGTTTTTTTTTTTGACCTCAGAACCACAGAGACCATGCTGTTCTCGCTCACCTTCCTGCCAGTGTTTTTAAAGATTAGTGTACTTGGCGGCCTCACAGCACAGCAGACCTGGAACTGTCAGCCAGGTCCTCGGAGAGAAACGGAACTTCCATTTGTGCTGGTAAGTAATCCAAGAACAGGAGCCCACCTGTCCAGGACAACGCCTCCAGGCATCTGCTAACTCTACCTTGTACACCTGCGCCTTTCCCCCCTAGTTTGTCTTTGGGTGTGTATGTTTGCTTGAGTTATATATTCTGAAGTGTGTGTGTGTGTTGTGTGTCCTGGTGGATGCTGCCAATTATAAAACGTCACCGTTCTCCACTGTTTTGTGCATGAGTGAATAAGCCTCCCTTAAGACCAGCTGAATATTTGTTTAAACCTCAGTCTTTATTCAGGGGAGGTGGCAGCACCCAGCTGATCAGCTCCGTATTAGAAACTGGGAGAACATATGGTGGCAGTCGATCTTATTGTTGAAAAGCCTTCCTTCTGATAACTTCATGGCAGAAAATGGCAACGAAGTCAATGAATGCTCTTTTAAAAACAGAATAAACAAAATCCAGTCTCAAGTTCAGCCTCTGATCCTCCCTACTCTGAAGCGCTGACCCAGCGCAGGTTCTTAGTAACAGGTGCACTGTGACTCTGCAAACTGAGAAATGACAAGGAGTAAACGAGCCCCGGGGCCTCTCCTACAAACAGCATTTTCTCTGAGAGGAATTGGGAATTACTCTGATTTTACATTGGGTACCTAACACTCCGATTAGAAACATTTTCTCACTGTTGTTTCCTTATTGGAGGAGGGGGGGTTAGGAGTGGGGGTGGGGCAGGGGTTGGGGGGAGGGCAGGGTGAGTCTCTAACCTGCTGCATCGGCAAGGAACCTACTTCCATTCATGCAAGGGTCCACACTGTCAGAGACAGTGTCTCTTCTCTGCAGCTCATACGGTCCCGGGACTCACTATGCTGCCCAAGGGCTGGGATTACCGGTGCATACCACCACAGTTCACTCATTCCTTATCCCCCTGCTTGTTTAAGATAGGGTCTGACTTCCTAAACAAACAAACAAGCAATCAAACAAATAAATAAAGTAGATTGAAGAGAACACACTATGTTTTTAGAAGAGAAAGCTCTGTAAGGGAGCTAGAAGAGAATCATGGGAATAAGAGAGACCCAGAGTTCTACAGCTCCTGTGGGAACCTCCAGCCTGAATCGTTCAGAGGAACTGCACATAAGGAAATCAGGTGTTCATTCCCACAGGCCCAGCGTGTTACCAGGAAGCATTCATTGCAACAGCAGAGTAGATCTCCAGTTTTGAAGGAGGGAGTGACTGCTAATTATGTGTTATCCCCAGGACCTAGGGCACTTCCACTTTGCATATACTCAGATAATAACATCAGAAAAGAGTTGACAAAAGACAGAACTGACCCCTGTGAGCCATTAGTTATTGGAGACAGAAGAGAAAACTCTTGGGCTTGTTGTGTTACATGGACTGGAATGTTACTGGAGTGGAGGAGAGCCCCTGAAATAGTTGGAGAGTGACCAGAGTCAGAGGGACTGGCCCATGAGCAGAACTTAAGAGGAAGAAACTGAAGCAATGATCGTGTGTGTGTGTGTGTGTGTGTGTGTGTGTGTGTGTGTGGTGTAGCTCTTAGTCCTCAGGGATAGTGTGTGATTCCTCTGCCTTGTGTTTCTACCCATTCATGCTGGTGGCTTTTCAGAGATAGTTTGCATCAGATTCACAGGCAAGCTCAGACAGAAATAATGACTTGGGGAGAATGTGTCACAGTGTGGAAGAAATAGATTTTAGAAGCAAAAAAAAGCTGGATTTCAAGTTTGTGTTGCCTTCTTAATAGTTGGGTTATTTGACAATCTCCCTGGGAAATCACTCCAGTTCTTAGGATTGTGGTTGGGATGACTTGAGGTAACATGACATATTCTTCACCCAATGGTTGACTCTATGCCTTGACTAAAGTTCTTTGATCAGATAGTTCTTTGTGTTGCCTTATTTTGAACACATAGCGGCATGGTTCTGACTTCAGAGGGGGGCCCTTGGCCTTTTGCAGGTCACTGTTTTAAGCCCTCTGCTTCACACTGCATCTTGGGTTAGTAGAGAACTGCCTAGGTCACACCCTGTCACCCCTGCATTCCAGCAGATAGCATTTCTTTCTCCTCTGTAATAGATAATGGTGACATCGTCTATTTTCCCCCCACTTAAATTCTGCTTGTACCTCTTGCCTTTGGCATCAAGCTTTTCACCTACGTGGCCAACCTGACCTAGCAAGAAGAATGCTTTGTGGCCAACAAAAATCCAGGTAAAATGTCTTGTGGTGGTTGTTCATGTAAATATCAATTGCCAAACCAAGGGATAGCAAAGACAGGATTTGGTTTTCCTTCCATTCACAGACTTGAAATCCAACATTTTCTTGGCTTTTATTTAAGCGGCAGCAGATGAGAACTGTGGCGAAGAACACTGTTAGCGAGTGGCTTCTGAAATTTTAAAGCTCTTTGCCCTGGAGGACAAATGTCAGTTGGACAGGGAACTGTTCCTGCCTGGCGTCTACACTTGTCTTATTTGTTCTTGGTAAATGACAGGTCTTGGAAGAAACCTAGCCTCGGAGAACTGACTGGGGAGGATCTGGGCATGGCATAGAGTCAGCACACTGGGTTTGGATCTTTTAACAGTAGACAATGAGGTCACTGATTTCAGAGAGGGCTGAAGTTTGGTTGGCTTCCCAGTCATGTGCAATGTGGAGCCATTTTCAGATAAAAATCTCGTCATGTTTTCACTTAGTTTTAGAAAAGTTCTTTTGACACCTAACTATATAAAAACTGTGGAACAATCTTTTACCTATGTCTGTCTGTAAATATAAACTCTAGAGACAGACAACCCACCTTGCTCAGTCTCCTACTACATGTGATAGGCGCATCTTGTTTTCTACACCAGAAAAGAAAGCTGATTGTGCCCTGTGATTCTGACTGTGGTCATGTCCCTCAGTCACTCAGAGTCACCTGCAGAAACAATACACTTTCTCCCAAGGAATTCCTAAAGGTTTTCAAGAAAATTCCCAATTTTGTGAAGCAGCCTAGTGTTTCCTTTAGCTTCCGTCATTACTACCAGCCTGAACAGTGCTACAGCAAGAGAGCAGAGTGGGAGTTTCTTCACACTGTACTTTCTAACACTGGAGCTTTACGAGGAGTCCTGGGGACGAACTGTCTCTGCTGTCTGTCCATGTCTTCCCAGCTGTCCCATTTGCTAGGCACCGAGGTAAAGAGGTTACTCAGAGTCAAACCTGTGCAGATGACAGCCATCTTTGCCAGGTATGGAAAAAGGAAAATTTTTTTAAAATTAAATTTTTTAAAGAGAAACAAAGGGATCTTTCCATTTCCTGACAGGCCTCTGGCTCTCTGAAAATGCATTCTCTTCTGTACTGGAGCTACAAGCAGGCAATCACTACGGGGCTATTATGGGATGGTGCATGCAACCGTGTCTGCTTTAGTAGGTTTGCTCCTTAGCATTGGCTTTCAGAGCTGAGAGTTAGGGAATGTAGAGGAACTCAATTCTCTCAGCCTGACACAGGCCAGGAACTTGTACTCTCACCGCCCTTGACCCTTCCAATCCTAGAGTTTGAATTTGCACATCTATTTTCACTTCTCTCCTTGAATGTCTGATTCTCCCAAGCAGGCCATGCATGCTCATGTCTGTCAGTGTTTGGATTTCCCAAATGCTCCCTAGGATACTTCATGTCCGGGAACTGTGTGAATGTGCGAGCATTTCAGACCCAGCTTGCTTCTGTGGTAGAGATTCACGATGGCCACTGATTTATTTATTTGCAAAGCTCCAGTGTCACACTAGAAAAGGGCCTTTCATAGGAAAGCACAGCCTTCCTGTACTCTGTCTCCCTTCTCCACACAAGCTCTGTGGATGTCCCATTTCGTTCAGGAGGTAGCTCTTTCTGTCGGTAGGCAGTTGCTGGGATACAGAGACTCAGAAGAGCATCCCAGCAGCTGCCTTCATCTTCCATGTGGTACCTCAGTTAAGAAGTAGCGTTTCACTTCATTTGCATATTACCAGTGCCTTTACTTTGTGTTATTCTAACAATATACTCAGAGGCTGCAGCTAGCTCCCTGGATGAGTCACATCTAAGATGTTATTCGTCATTTTTACCATCCTTGATGGCAACGTATTTTAATATTTTTATTCTTACTGCGATCACATTTGCTTTCAACATTTCAAATAAAACGCTCATTTAAAGGATTTTTCAGTGTATTTCTGAAGATATAAACTGTGACCCAGAACTCAGTTCTAGCCAGATTGGGACAGAGAACAGTGGAGTTAGAGCCGGGAGCAGGCTTGACACCTTTGAGTATTTTTCTTCTCTGTCTTAAACATCTTTTTATCTGGGTAAAGCATAGCTGCACATGCCTTTAATCTCAACTTTCATGAGGCAGAGGCAGGTGGATCTCTGTGAGTTCAAGACCAGTTCCATCTACATAGTGAGATCCTGTCTCAAAATATAGAAAAAAAAAACTTTCTAAGAACACCCATGTAACAAGTATCTACTGGCAAGTGTATATATGTTTAGCCTTGCAATTTGAGAGACTTTACTTACATTTTTTGTTACTTAAAAGCAACAAAAAGAAAAGGAATTGCATTAGTTATAAATAAGACCCACATCAAATTTTATATCTTAATTTTTTTTTAAAAGATTTTAAGTAATTGATTAATCTTTTAGATCTTCTTTGGGGTGTTGAACATTAAATGTCATTTGGTGAAAGTTGTTTATTTTGGGTCATTTAAAAACGCTTTCCTTAATAGAGATCTTAAGGGCACATTTCATTCTGTATTTAAAGGTTAGAGAAGCAAAGGGAAGGGTATATTTCCAGGAAGTAAGGCTAAGAGTAAAGATACGTATCCAAGAATTTAGCACAGGCTTAAGCTTAAGTTCTTTACAAGACTGCAAGAACAGACACGACTTGTTTCTAGAATTATGTATTGAGGTGATGGGTACTGTGGTAGAAAGTCCTTTGGGGGTCATGTAGCTGACTTCTGCCAATGCAAGCAGAGGCAGAGGTCCGAACAGAAGCAGCAGCTCAGGAGGGACCTCCTTTTGTTACCACACAGACCTCCAGGCTCATGTCCTACCACATTATAATGCACATCGACACTTCCGAAAATAGGCTGTTAAAAGTCCATCCATGTGATGATTTTACTGCTTCTCCTTGCTAAAAAAAAGTATTGCTAATTCTAACTTGGATTCAGAACACGTTCTTGGGACATGGAAGATGATTGAAATGCTTAGGGGCAAAAATGTTCAGTTAAAGCATCTGGGATGCTCTACTGGGATCTGTCTTTGTGGCATGCATGTATGTATGTAGTGTTAATCCTGTGTGTGAGTTGTGTATATAAATTGTGCGTATATGTGTATTGATCCAGTGAGTATGTGTGTGTGTGTCATGTGTGTGGTGTGCGGGCAAGAACACACATGTGGCACAGAGCTCATGTCAGAGGGCAGCCTCGGATATTGGTTCTCACTTTAGCTGACCTCGTCTCCTCCTCCCATCTCGCTGTAGGAGGACTGGAATTACAAATGTGTACTACTGCATCTGACTATGTGGGGGTCTGTGGTTTTGAATTCAATTCCTCATGACTGTTGCACAAGTACTTTACCCACTGAGCCACCTCCTTAGGCCTGAAAAAAGTTTTCTAATTCTTTGTGTTGATAAATCCAGTTGAGTCTAGTTTATAGTGGTCTTTAAATAAAGTGGAACATAATTTATGTTGAAAAGCAGAGAGGTACTTAAACAATTCACTTAAAGTGAAAAATTCCTTACAGCACAGAACATTACAATAGAGTCCATTGTTTCTCAGAACTGTATTTTTGAAAGAGCTTTTCTGGTTATCTTGATTATGGAACTGGCCAAGAGACAGGCACGTGACTCAATGGAACAGACAGTAGAATCCAGATATGGATTCACAAGCATGCCATCTGATCCTTCATGAAACTACACAAGCCATTTTACAGCAAAGGAGTGTTTTTACCAAATGGTGTTGCACCTTTTTAGACAGCTAGATGCTAACTGCAGACTCTACACAAAAGTGGACTCAAATGTATTGTAGACCTGAATTCAAAATATAAAACTACAAAGCTTTTAAAAAGGAGACATCTTTGTCTCAGGGTTAAGTGGGGAGTTCTGAGAAATGATACTAAGAACAGAATTAATAAAAGAAAAATTGATGAATTGTACTTCATCAAAATTTAGAAGTTGCTCTGCAGAAGGTGCCGACGAAATGATGAAGCCAAAGTCCTGCTGGAGAGCGACTTCGGTCCGCTTTCCTACAGAAGGTGCATCTTGAAACATAATTTTAAAACTTCAATAGTAATCAACGACTTAAAAGGACTTAGGCACTTAACAGAAAAGACACAAGGGTGTCAGGTTAGTTCATGAACACTATGTCAGAGAGAAAATTATGCAGTCTCCACTTACCTTAATAAGATGAGGATTCCCATGGAGTAGTGGCAGGAGAGTGGGTTTATAGGACAGGAATAAACCACTGGTGAACTGCATTGCTTTACATCACATTGAGATTTATTTTTAAGCTTAAAATCGTGTGTGTGTGTGTGTGTGTGTGTGTGTGTGTGTGTGTGGTGTATGCAGCTGCACACGGATGCCAGAGACAGATTCCTCTGGAGCTGGAGTTACAGGACGGTATAAGTCACCTGATTCAGGTGCTGGTAATCAAATTCGGGTCTTTTGGAAGAGCTGTGCATGCTCTTAACTGCTGGGTCATGTCTTTAGCCTCTACATCATGTTTTTCCCACAGTGGGATTTTGATTACAGTGGGGGCAGGCGGTGGGGGGATTCCTATTGACATTGGTAGATGAGAAACTCCTGTTTTGAGAAGGAATGGTTTGGTCCTTGGGGAGAAATTATTGCTTCTTTTAAGCTTTAGTTTGGATATATTACACTGGGCAGGATCGACTTCGAGTTGTTCTTATCTCCTGGGGGAGTCTGGTAGGCTTCAAACATTGGCCTCCCATTGAGCTGTACTTCAATCCATGCGTTAATTCCTGGAGTCTGTGAATGCTACCTTCACATAGAAAATATGCTGGCTTCCCTCCCTCCCTCCCTTCCTTCTCCCACCCCTGTTCCCTTATCTCTCTTCCCTCCTCTTATTGTTATGCAGCCTTGGCTGGACTTGAACTCTTGGCCAATCCTTCTGCCTTAGCCTTGCATGTTTTTTACAGGTATGCCCCACCATTCATGATTGCAAAGCAGACTTTCTAGAAGTGATCTTGGGGTAATGGGGTTGGGGGGCAGCCCCGGCAGGGTCAGGTTCTGAGGTCCTGAGGAAGGGCAAAGGTTGATGACCTCTAGTCTTTAACTCTTTCTTACTGTTCTAGGGGCCAAAAGCTGATTGCTTCTGGCAATTTAACTCTCTCTGTTCTGGGAGCCAGAAGTTGATGGATATTCTCTCTCTCTCTCTCTCTCTCTCTCCCTCTCTCTCTCCTCTCTCTGATGGCTCTGGCAATTAACTTCTGCTGATAGCATCAGGGGAATAAGAAAAAAACTTAGTTACTTGGGCTCTTTTCTCTTTGACTCATAGGGGTGGGAGGCCCTCTGTGGGAGTTCATTAACTCTTCATGAGCAAGAGAGAATAAAAGAAAAGAAGGAAGGAAGAAAGAAGAAAGTCACAGACACATGCACACTAGGTAATGCAGAAAGGGCTATACCCTAAACTTTATTATTGCTTTGAGCTTTTTAGACAAAAATTCTCTATGTAATTTTTTTACATAGACATTGTCTCATAGATGTTACACAAAAGGGGAGTTAAAGAAGGTTGCCTATAGAAAGTCCAGGCAAGGTTTCATTCTATAAGCTCATTATAAGTTCAAAGCAACAGTTTCACATGGCCTTGCTTTATCAGGATATGCTTTATAGAACATGGTACAGTGAGGTGTAGGGGTGCCTCAGTGGGCCCATGCTGAGGCATCCCTTCACCTTGAGGTACCAGCCATACAATAGGTACAGTGCAGAATAGAGTTTATTTAGGACATGGAAAGGGAGTTGAGAAGAGAGTAGAGGCAGAGACAGAGAGAGAGAGAGAGAGAGAGAGAGGAGAGAGAGAGAGAGAGAGAGGAGAGGTCAGCCAGGAACAAATAGAGAAAGGGGAGGGAGAAGGGGAGAGAGAGAGAGGAAGGAAGAAAGGAGTCAGAGAACAGGGAGAGAAGAAAGTCAGACAGTGAGAAGGGGCAGCTAGAGTGAGGAGGGGCCAAGCAGCCCCTTTTATAGCAAGCCAGGTCTACCTGGCTGTTACCAGGTAATTGTTGGGTGGAGCCTAGAAGGAATGCTAACAAGTATGGCAACTACAAAGAAGAGAAAGCACATCAATAGCAAGAAGCAATCCTAGGATGAAGTCTCTAGGGCTGTGCCTCAGCAGAGCAAGATGGTGGGCCCATCTCCAGGAAGCTCACTTGCCCACTGCAGCAATTCCTGCATGGCCTCCTCCGGGGCAAGAGGACAATCCTGGGTCCTAAGGACAGCATAGGAGGAAGTCAGACAAGGGAAGCAGGGATTTCAAGGTGCTTCACTGCAGTTTTTCAAGATGGGGAACAGAGCAGGGAGCCAATGCGTGCAAAGAATGCATTTCACGTAAGCTGCAATGTATCATAGAATTAAGTAGATGGTTTCCAAGTGATGCAATCACAGGAACTTACTTAGAGGGTCCTCCTTATCAGTAGCTCCTCGGATGTGGAGGTGAAGAAAGCAGCCTTGCAAGGCATATGCCTGAAACAGCATTTCCTGCCGTGAGTTCTTGGTGCTCTGAACTACAGCATGCCAGACACAAACGGTTCCTCTGTGTTTGGTTTGGGGTCAGCAATGTGGCCTGATGGGTAGAAGCTAGGATCTGAAATGAGAAAGCCTTACTTTAGTATATTGAATCAACTGGGTCTTGGCCTTGGGATCTGTAGCCAGGCAGCTGCTCCAAATGTCAGTGTCTTCTGAGCAACAGGGGTGACGACCACTTACGTAGTACTAACCAACTGATGGAACGATACAAAGTGCTGCTCTCCAGATAATTAAGATACTGCCTTTCTCTTCTGCTAGTCACTACCTCGTCCTTGGGACGTTAACATGTATAATAGCCTTAAAGACTGAGAAATCCAGGGGGAAATGAAGGTTAACGTTGCAGAGACTGCTGGTTTGATTATGGCTCCGAGAACCTAGAGCAAACCTGAGTCCCTTGACTGGACACGGTTAGGAGTTAGCGGGAACTGGCTGGAGCTGGCTTGGTGGGGGGTGGATAATATTTTCTCACTCCTCGGGTCTCAGGTGGTAACCCCATTCATTTTCAGGAAGCAAAACTGAAGTCCAGAGAGTTCTCTGCAGAGCTAAGACTTAGACTCAAACCTCGAAGCTTCGGTATTATTCCTGAGTCACCTGTATTGTATATCCAGCCTACTTTGATTCTGGTCTTCATGAGTAAGCCAAAATGAAAACAGTGATTATCAAAGTCGCTTGGTACCCATTTAAGTACTATTGGTGGAAAAAGAGAGACGGGGTGGTCTCAGCATAATATAAAACTGGTCTTCACTTCATACTAACAGAGCCTCCCTGGGAGCTGTGGTAAGTGACCCCTGGGGAGGTTTGGGTGGTTGCCAGACTCAGTAGCTCCAGGAGGTGGCAGGCTTTCTTACTGCCACTCACTATTCAGAGTCAAGGTCTTACTCACTGTGTGGCTGAATCCTGAAAGTTTAGAAGTTAGTTTACTGTTCACCTTCTTTGTCCCAGGAACTCTGTGGTAGCGACCCGGGGCAGCATCAGCCACTTGTCGTGCTAATCTAGTGAGATAGTTCAGGTGGCTCCTTGGTCCACTGATGCTTTAAAGGCTCCAAGGTGAGCAGAAAACTGTCAAGGCCTCTACCCACTCAGCCATATGCCAGTCCCATAGACACATAGAGGATGTGAGATGGTTTGTCTGTTCCCCACTTCAGTCCTAATTGGCCTTTTGTCTTTCGGCTGTGCTATGGGGTCTCTGTTCTAATGGAAGCCTTCAAAATGCTTCATGCCTCTTGGATTCCACTCTGGTCCCTAAGGTTACTCTATTAATCTAAATGTTGAGAAATCAGGGATTCTCTCTGATTTTGTTCCTTAGAAAAATGACTCTATTTTTCTATGCACTTTCTTCTTATTGCACTGTGGGGTTTTTGTTTGTTTGTTTGTTTTGTTTTGTTTTTCTGAGATGGGGTAACAGAACCCTGTCTGTCCTGGACTTGCTTTGTATACCAGGCTGGCCCAGAAGTGAGATCCGCCTGCCTCTGCCTCCTGAGTGCTGGGATCAAAGATGTGCGCCACCACACCTGTCCTTCAGATTACCTTCTTGCATAACAAAGTGTTACCTGCCCGGAGTGGCACTGCCAACATCAGGCTGAGCCCTTCCTCATCATCATCAATTAAGAAAATTGCACACAGACAGCCCATAGAGTAATCCAATGGAAGGAGTGCTTCAATTGACGTTCTCTCTTCCCAGGAGACCCTAGTTGGTCTCAAGTTGACAAGACTAACCACACAATATCTAATCTGGTTTTTGGTATCCTATGAAGATAAATAAGACCATGATGTGAAAATCTGCTGTTATTTTATTGTCATTAAAATAACTGCCATAGCCTGAACCACGCTTGTATGAATTTAGTAGATTTATTACTCTCTGTTTCTACTGGTAAAATTCTAGGCAGATAAATAAAACACAATTATTTCTTGATTTTTTTTCATTTTAAAGTGTGTGTGTGTGTGTGTGTGTGTGTGTGTGTGTGTATGCATACATTTTGCCTGGATATGTCTGTGCATCTAGAGGATGTCTATCACATCCTCTGTGCCCACAGAGGCCAGAAGAGGTCCCCCCAAACTGGAGTTGTTTCTTACTGTGAGCTGCCATGTGTGTGCTTGGAACTGAACCCAGGTCCTCTGGGAGAGCAACCAGTACTCTTAACCATGAGCTACTTCTCCAGCCTCTGTTTCTTGATTAGTTAATTAATTCACTCAGAGTTTTTTGAGTACCTATTATGTGCAAAGAATCAGACTGTAATCTGGGGTGATGAATACTAAAATGATTAGACCATCCTCCATACTTTTTAACCTGTAAACTATGTAGTGATGTAAACAAAGGGTTGTGTTGATTACATCAACATATCAATGCAACAAAAATTAATCAAATATGTTCGATAAAAAAAAATGCATGCTGTACATGAGTGAGAAGACCCTTGTCAATAAGTCTAGGGTCCTGTACCCCTTTGTGGTCCACAAGTTAGTAGCTCTAAGCTTAGACTGCCTTTCCTCTATGGAACAAGTTATGCCTGCATTCTAGCCCTTGGGTTCTCATTGAACAGTGTCAAAAATGTATGTAGCACCGTGCTGTGGGAATGCACAGCAGAAAGTTCCTGACATGTAGCCCTCCATCATTAATGAGGTGTCTTCTCATGAGTGGTTTCATTTTTCCTTACTCTAATAGTCCCCTAGCAGGAGAACTTCTGGGAGATGGCCAGCAAGCATGGGAAGGCAGGTATGTCAGTGAGGTTTTGTGTTGCTGTGTCTAGAATCACTCTTCAGGAGAAAGGACTTATTCCGGTCATAGGTTCAGAGTCTTCAGTCTGTACTTGCTTGGCTGTGTCTTTTAAGATCCACTATGAGGCAGAACATCATGGCAGCAGGAACATTCTCCACCTCTCAGCTGGCAGGAAGCAGAAACAGCAATAGAAGAAAAGGTCTGGGTTCCACAATTCTCAATGATACATTCCTACTGACCCACTTCCTCCAAGTGGGTCCCATTTTCTGCTTTCTCTACCTCCTAATAACGAATTGTCCATTGTGAGTCTAACGCATTGATTGTTAGAGATGGCTGAGCAAGCTGTCTCAGTAAATGGCCTCACAGGCTCAGCCAGGAGTGTAGTTCACTTACCTCCGGGGTATTTCTTAACCCAACCAAGATGATAACAAAAATTCACCATTATACAAAGCCACTTGTCTCTCAGTCAGGGCCCTTTCCATGCCTTTGAGGGTGTCTTGGGGCTTTTACAAGCTTCGGTGGTAACCAAGCATGGACTGTTTCCCTCTGTTCAGGGGGCCGGTGTGGGAAGAGGCTTTGCCCATTTTATTAGACACCTGAAGTGACACCTATTAAAATTCTCCTGAATTTTCAT
This sequence comes from Mastomys natalensis, assembly GCA_021653895.1. Lineage (NCBI taxonomy): Eukaryota > Metazoa > Chordata > Mammalia > Rodentia > Muridae > Mastomys > Mastomys natalensis. The sequence goes on along the minus strand of JAJTUV010000053.1, from coordinate 142,305 downwards.
TCCTCCTGTATCTCTACTGTTACGTATCCACTGAAATGGAGTTAATACTTCCTAGCTTTAGAACCCCAACTCCAGAGTTAGAGCCTGCTAATCCATCAGGTTTAATCCTTAAAACAATGAAGTCATTTATTAAATCCATTACCGGATAAAAGCTTAATATTCAAACAGAATAAAATAAGGTCAACAAGAAAGGTGTCAAGAATTGCCCTCTGAGTCTCCTCGGGAGTGCCATCATTTTCTACATGCAAGGTGGCAGCAACCTGCTCTCTTCTGGTCAGAAGAGAACAGGGAACCCAGCCTCAGTCTAGGAAACAAGACTATCCCCTGATTCACTTCAGAGAGTAAAAGACAAACTCATCCAGTAACTCATGCTGAGGTTTCTGAAGACACCATGGGGTTCCCATTCAGAGGGTGAGGCGTGGGAAGTCAGAGTGGAAGGTGGCCATGACCTAAACAGGAAAGGACTCCGGGCATTGGTTAGGGCACAGTGAGGCACTGCTGAGACCAGAGAGGTCTCCTGCGAAGGTTTAGTAAATGAAAACTCAAGATGCCTGCTGAAATTAATTCCAGATAAATAGAGAATAATCTTTTGAGTGTGAGTATGTGTAACATTTAGATAGCTCTTATACTCTAAGTGCCTGGGGGGGCCAGAAATGTTTGCATATATTTGCATACATTTGCATTATAATATAATGCAAATTTTACATATATATAAAATGAGCTATACTGAAAATAGTACCAAAGTGCACGGGTAGACCTCACTTACACATGTAGTCTAAAGATGATATTATACAAAGTTTTTAGTCTAGCTATGAAACCAGGTCTGGCACTTTCTACTTGTGATATCATGCGCATGATCAGGATTTGGGGTTTTTGAAGCATTTGGAATGTCAGAATTTTAGATTAGAGAATTTCAATCTGTATATGGATTCCAAGTTTAACTTGCTAGCCTGTAATTTATGGATAATGTAGCCTGTCTGTAGCGGAGATATCGGCAGCTGTCTAGGAGAATGCTAGCTTTGCTCCTTGGCATGAACAAAGAATTGAATGACAGGGAGAAACAGAAGACCGTGAGAAAAGGCCTACAGTAGCTTTATAGACTCAGAGTGGGAGGGGCCTAACGCCGGAAGTCCATTAAACAGACTTCGGCTTAGGTATTTTATAGGGCCCCTGAGTGCTCCTCTTTCCCCTTGTTGGTCCTGTCTGGATACCCACCCCAGTGCCGGCTTGCTGTTTCTCCTCATGGTATCTTCTGAGAACAGGAAGCCATAGTCTCAGGAGTCTTCCCTCACGTCTCCTGCGTACTCACGTCTCTGCGTACTTACACTGAGCTGATGTTTCTCCACTGCCGAAATGTTGAAATTTCCTAATATTGGAAGTCAGCATTCAAATCTCTCTGCTTCCACATAAGACACACCCCCACCCCCACCCCCACCCGCTCTCCACCTATTCTGTGTCAGTACCTGGTGGCTTTGTCACAAGGAAGCTAGAAGAAAGAGTATCTATTTCCTCAACGGTATTTGCAATCGTTATGCTTGAATCTGAAGCGTTCTCCATAGGTTCATGCTTTGAGCACTTGGTCCTCACGAGCTGTGAGGTTTGGGGGATGTGGAACCTTAGAGGTATGACCTGGCAGGCTGATGCAGATAACCGGGGTTAGAGTCAGTATCTGTTCTGTCACTTTTCCTGCTTTCTGGTCCACTATGATGTGAATGTCCTTCTCCACGCACTCTTGCTGCCATCATGATGTACCAGCCTCCCCTCCCGCTACAGTGGGTTTGATGCTCTTAAACTCTGATTCAAAGCACATCTAGCAAGCATTTTGGTCATAGCAACTCAAAGTAATTAATGCACTAATTTTCTTCCCAGCTTACACAACTAAATCCAACATTCATACATTTTTTCCTATGATAGAAAATCTTACCTTGTTTGTTGATCATGTATATCAAATGTACATTAGTAGAACATTTATTTCTCTTTAAATAATTAGTTTTTTCATAATTGACAATGAACATTTCTTATAATCCACCTATAAAGACAATGGTTTGTAGGAATAGGCAGGAGCCCCTTATTCTGTACAGAATAGTTTTTATTTAAAATATAAGATTAAAATTTTAAGTCACTTCTGCATATATTAATTGTCATGGGAAGTATTTTATGTAGATCTGATTAAATATCACTGAAAATCTATATGCTGGTTTCTTTCTCCCCTCCCCCATCAGGTCCTGCCCCCTTCCTAATTTTCTCACAAGGAAACAGCATCTCTCGGATTGACCCAGATGGAACAAATCACCAGCAATTGGTTGTGGATGCTGGCACCTCAATGGTCATGGATTTTCATTACAAGGAAGAAAGGCTCTACTGGGTGGATTTAGAAAGACAACTTTTGCAAAGAGTTTTCTTTAATGGATCAAGACAAGAGGTAAAGTACCATTTCCCCCATGGTATGTGAAGAGTTTATACAAAATCTGGCAAATGGGACATAATTTCTTCCTTCCTTCCTTCCTTCCTTCCTTCCTTCCTTCCTTCCTTTCTCTTTAAATTTTAACTATTTCCTTTTTGAAAAAAGTTATTTGTTTTTATTTATTTAATGTATATCTGAATGTATACCTGCATACCAGAAGGGGCATCAGATTTCATTATGAGATTGTTGTGAGCCATCATATGGTTGCTGGGAATTGAACTCAGGATTTCTGGAAGGGCAACCAGTGCTCTTAACCACTGAGCCATCTCTCCAGCCCGACATACTGAATTTCTAATGTATAGATAATTTGTCTAATGTCAGAGTTCTCTGAATGGGCCTGATCTCAGGAGTTAAACAGTACCTAGTACTTGGACAGAGAGATACCTGAAAATACATCATGGTTCAAAGGTGCAGGTGTTAGCTGCAGACATTTAATATGCACCCATGGTGGTATACCACTGATCAAGCTTACAAATCAACACTTCTAAGCTTCTAATAGAAGGACATGAGAAAATAAGTGTAATCTTGAAAACATCTAATTTTGTTGAGAAGTCAGTTGTCGTGAAGACATCATTTGCATTTTGTACCTCAGACAGTTTTGTCCCTCTATGAATATCTGACAGCTGTCCTTTTTGGTTGTCACAAGTAACTACAATAAGAGGATGAAGATGCTATGGGCATCTGGTGGGCCAGGGCAAGGCTGTTAATCACCATCCTTGGCTGGTCCAGCCCCATAGTGAAGCACTGTCTAACTTCAAGAGTCAATAGAGCCTTAGTCAAGAAAGTCTGTTTTATCTGTATACATTTTTCTTCTCATGTAGGGGGGAAAATGCCTGACAGTAACACACACACACAAAAAGTTGGCTTTGTATTCTCAAAGTATTTGTACTCTGGGGAAAAATAAATGAAGCCAAGGACAGATAAAAAGTGTTGTATTTCAAGTACATACAAAAGACCCTTAATCTTTCTCTTCAGCGGGTAGAGCTCAGCAGTGAGTCCCAGGAGGAATGTCCCAGGGGATGGATTACGGAGAGCAGGTGATTAGCAGAAACTCCAGCATTTATTCCCAACACAAAGTGCTCAGTGTTTGGGTTCTCACCCCCCCGCTTCCAAACCAAACCTCTCTCCTTCCAATTATTCCTAAAAGCTTCAATTAGGTGCTAATCTGTTTTAGTGCATCTCTAATACTGGCTAGCCACACTTGAACAAGTTCGGCTGTTCCTTCCGTACTCACCAGCCGTCTACTAGAACAGCGTGGAAATCTAAGAATTTAGAGGCTCCTTGTCACCAACCAAGGAAAAGCATAAGTAGTTGTGGATTTATGTCAAGGCCTTAGGAAAGGATTGGCCTGGGGCCTAATAACTCACCATTACACCACCATCACCCCTTCGGTGGTTAAAACTTTAGAAAACAGCACACTCTGAACCGCCCACGCTGAACGTGAAAGCAATTTAAAGGGAAGGGCTAAGGAGAGAACACAGAGTTGTTTAAAGTGTTTGGAGATCTGGCACAGCTCTGAGCTACCCAGCGCCAAGCTCACCGATGTCCTAAAGGGAGCTGGAACCACAGTGGTTAAGACACCACAGGAACCGGTGAGGGTAAAAACCACGGCTTCCTCCTGCCTTGCACCACCCAAGTCCCAAGAGAATTAGTTGACTTGCTCAGGTTGGATTCACGAATACAGATTCTTTTGTTTGGTTCTTTCAAGAACATGCAAGGGACAGCTTAAGACATATAAAGAGAAACGCTGTTTCTCTGGTGTCATTGAGATCTGAAGAAGAAAGGGACTTGATGGTAGAAGGATGGGCAGAGGAAAATGGGGTTCCATAACAAAACTACTTCCAGAGATGGTGGCTATAGGTCAGTCGCTAGAATGTTTGCCCGGCACACATAAAACCCTGGGTTTTAGGCCTGTTATCAGAGCAATCAAGAGACAGAGGCAGGTGGATCTGGAGATCAAAGCCATCCTCAAACTTAAACAGTTCAAGGTCAGACTGGAGTACCTGAGATCCTCTTTCAAAAGGGGCTTTCACACCATGACTCTGCGCAAACCCCAGTGGAATTTTACCAGAGTTTGGAAAAGACCTAAATTTGAATTCATGTTAGGATTTCATCAACAAATGGAATTTAAAAAAATTGTTTTAAGCATTAAAAAAAAAAATCTGTGAAAAATATATTATGGTTGATCTTCTAATTTTAATAGTATGTATACAGGATAGTTTTGGGTTTCAAAGGTATGATACAAAAGGCCTAGTCACAGAGAGGGGTGTACTGTTGCTGAATCGAAACGAACTCACTCTGCGAGTATTTCATCATTTAAAAGATGCACGGAATGCATTAAAATGGCAAATACTAAGAGGACAGACTTTCAATGTGCAATAAAATAGCAATTTCATTGTGAATTGTGAATATTCATAATGGTGAAATTTGGTCTTGCAGACTGTGTGCAATATAGAGAAGAATGTTTCTGGGCTGGCCATAAACTGGATAGACGAAGAGGTTCTCTGGGCAGACCAACAGAACGGAGTCATCACTGTAACAGATATGAAAGGGAAGAGCTCCCGTGTTCTTCTAAGTTCCTTAAAACATCCGGCAAATATAGCAGTGGATCCAATAGAGAGGTAAAAATCCATTTTGTTTGTTTTAAAAGAGATTGAGCTTCAAAACTGACCAAGATTTGTACACTGTTTTACTTGAAAAGACTCCTGAGGGAGATGCAGGTCTTCTTTGACAATACATAGGCGCCATTTTACCCAAACAAGTGGCTGGATTGGGACTATAGACAGTTCTCCCTGCCTGGTGTTCTTCTAAAAAAGCTTAGTTTTCCTTCACACTTGAAATCACATGGCATTCCAGTAGGAAATACATACACATATTTGAATTCTCATTCAAAGAAGTCAGATTCCCATGGACAGACACCAGACGTGGAAGCCCTGAGAGGCCTCACTTTAGTGGCTGTTCATTCAGTTACGGTTGTGCGTGATGTGTTCATTCCCAGGTTGATATTTTGGTCTTCAGAGGTGGCCGGCAGCCTTCACAGAGCAGATCTCAGGGGTGTGGATGTAAAAACCCTACTGGAGACACCAGAGGGGGTGTCGGCACTGACTCTGGATGTCCTGGACAAACGGCTCTTTTGGGTTCAGGACAGTGGAGAAGGACGCCATGCTTACATTCGTTCCTGTGATTATGACGGTGGCTCCACCCATCTTATCAGACACCAAGCACAGTAGGTTTTGCTTTTGATGTGCAGCAAACGAGTTGACGTTTGAAGCTAGAGTGACAAATTAACTTGACTCTTGTCAACTGACAAGGTATACTTGCTTACACACAGTCACCAATTAATTACCGGTGAGTGACATTGGATACGCTCCTTAATGTTTCCTGTTTTAGGTTTTCTTTAATGTGGTAACAGTACCTGTTTGTTGCTGTCTTTGTGAAGCTTAAGGAAATATATGTAAATAATACTAAGCAACGTGTGTAACCTAGGATAAGCTTCCACAGGTTGATATTTGTCCTCCTCCTTCATTTTCTTTTTTTTGGTTTTTTTCGAGACAGGGTTTCTCTGTGTAGTCCGGGCTGTCCTGGAACTCGCTCGGTAGATCAGGCTGGCCTCGAACTCGGAAATCCGCCTGCCTCTGCCTCCCAAGTGCTGGGATTAAAGGCGTGCGCCACCACCGCCCGGCTCCTCCTTCATTTTCTAATTTAATTGTGAAGCACTGTCTCTCGTGAGACTGGCTCCGGAGCCAGCTTGTGGAGAAAGCAAAACCTAGCCTGGTGTGAAGCTATCAAAACCAGCACTCCACTCCACTGACTCCTGCTTTCGTCTCGGTTTTCATCACCCTCGAGTGACACAAGGACAGGAATCAAGTGGAAGTAAACATTTTATCATAGTAGTTCAAAGTACAATGACATAAGCCAGATTTTAAACGGAATATGTTTTTCTAAACCAAAGAGAGAATTAAAGATAAAATGATTAAAATTTAAACAGACAAAATATTTCCAGTGGGGGATTTAGCTTTAAAAATTCAGCGAATACATGCCCTGTTATTTAACCCTCCCCCCACCCTCTTTTCTCTCCGGTTGTTTTTAGGCACAGTTTGTTTACAATGGCCCTTTTTGGTGACCAGATCTTCTACTCAGCATTGAAAAAGAAGGCAATTTGGATAGCCAACAAACACACCGGGAAGGACACGGTTAGAATTAACTTCAGTCCATCCTTTGTGCCGCCTGGAGAATTGAAAGTAGTACACCCACGTGCACAACCCCGGACAGAGGATGGAGCTCACGGCTCTGGTGAGTCGCTATGTACCTGGCATGTATTCACTTCTTATGTCCTGGCTCAAGCTGGACTAGGAAGTATAGTGTGTAGGAGGGTAATTTTGTATTCAACCTCCATCAATTCTTAGCTAAAATGTAGTCCTGTAATAAGGCAGATTGAAGAGAGAAAAACACATTTGCCTTCATATATGAGGGAGACAAACAGGGCTCCTAAGGAAATTAAACCTGGGAAGTGACTAGATTTAGTCAATGATTCATTTATTTGGCTAATATTTACTGCTTAAGATTTACTTTCTTATGAATAACGGTTGTATACGTGGTAGTTAAAACCCAAATAATAAAACAAAAATGAAATGGTTTCACTTGATGTGCTTGCATGGTCTGTATTAACAGATGGAAAACAGAATTTAAAAAAAAAAAAAAAGCAAGTTGAGACATAATAACACCTTGTAATGAGTTCAAGGAAGGGTACACTGCGAGCAAAGGTAGGTGCTATTTGATTGGTTGAGGGTGTGAGGTGCTATATGATTGGTTGAGGGTGTGAGGTGCTATATGATTGGTTGATTGAAAAAGACCCATTGAGCACATGGCCGCTGAGAGAACATCCTCGAGGACAAGTTTTTAGAGAAGTGACATGACAAAAAATGTTTTTTGAGTCCCCACTAGTGGCCTCGGTGGGTAGGAAAATCAATGGTGGACAAAGGCTGCTGGAAGCTGTTAGAATCTAGGTCTCTACGATTGACTCCAGGCAAGGAGGGTGACGCTAACTTTGGTAGTTTTATCCTTGCACTCCTTGTGGAACACTTTGGTGAGACCATGCCTTACCTTAGGCAAGAGAGAGCAAGGGCAGAGATCTTGCCTGGGCCTGAAGAGGCTAAATTGCTTTCAGCTCAACTGTCTCGATATTTTGGGGGGAATAGACTGGTGGTCTCCATTTTCCCCACCAAGTTCCTTCCATTCTATCTCCTAAGTTCATCTCAAATGTGCAATTCTCTCTCTGCTATGCCATATTTATCAACAGTCAGTCTGTCCTGCCTCGCCCACTATAGTGGTTGGCCACTAGCTGAACTATTCCCCGCTTTAAATAACAAATTTGATTCGTCCACTCCTCTGCTTGAAATTCTCAAGGCTTTCCTTGGCGTTCAGATTGAAACTCACCATGGATCAGGCCTGCGATGTTTAACCAACTTGCTTTAGGATCCTTGCCCTACATAAGGGCTGAAGAAAGATGTCCTTCAGGTCCTCAGACAGCCCCTGACCCTGGTGCTCCTGCCTTTAGGCTTTATTTAGCTCCTCTCTGCCTGATCTGAGCGTGAGTGCCATGTGTGCTCTCAGATTGCCATCTGAGTGAGTGTTCCCTCACCTCCTGCTTCAGAGAGAGTGCTCCCTCACCTCCTGCTTCAGAGAGATTGCTCCCTCACCTCCTGCTTCAGAGAGAGTGCTCCCTCACCTCCTGGTTCAGAGAGAGTGCTCCCTCACCTCCTGCTTCAGAGAGAGTGCTCCCTCACCTCCTGCTTCTGAGTGAGTGTTTCCTCACCTCCTGCTTCAGAGAGTGCTCCCTCACCTCCTGGTTGTCTTTCATTGCACCTGTCTTTGTATTTATTATCAGATGTAATTATGCATTAACTTGCTTTCATTTCCACTTTCCTTCCTGCTTGTTTCTGTGTGACATGAAGGAATGTATAGCCAAATCGTCCATCTTACTGCTGTGTATTTTTGGCCACCGTAACTGTGACATATAATCATAAGTTTTAAATAATGTTAGCCAAATGGATGAATAATTGACTAAATCAAGTCACAGACTCAAATTTCAACTTCCAAGTATATAGTCTTTCATTGATCGGTTTAGGTGGGTGAACAAATTGCTGGGGGTTTCATTTTTCAAAGTGTGTGTGTGTGTGTGTGTGTGTGTGTGTGTGTGTTAGCTAGTTCAATGTGGAATCTGCCACATAAAAGATGATACACTGGCATCTCATATTCAAGTAAAAGCTTTGCTTCTTATATTTATTAGTACACATTAATATGGTTTGGGATGACCTTTTCACACACGTACTTTAACCAAACTCGCCTCCATTGCCCTCTCTTGCACCCCTCCCACTCCTACTCTTCCAAGCCAGTCCCTCCTTCACTCTCATCCTCATACAAACATTTTCAGGAAGTTTCCAATACACTTAGCTTTATTCCCAAATAGCCATATGAGTCACTGCATGTGTAGATGTGCCACATCCTTCCTACTGAAAGCCATTAGGGTTTGCAGATAGTGTTGAAGTGTTTCGGACTGTTGTTCTGTGCTGCGCATGGTATGTAGACATCTTCCTGTTTGCCAATGGCTCCTAAAGAGAACTGTGGAGCTGAACAGGTGGCATAGGCTGTGAGAGGGAAGCAGGCATCAACAGGGAGGGGCTCACCTTGCTGTTTGTTACACACACACAAGGAGTAGTGAGAATATTTTTATTTGGCTTTAAAACTGAGCCAGAAAGTCAAACTTCTATACTAGAGATGCTTCCAATAGAAGAAGTGAAGAGCTGCAAAGAATAAAAATACTTCGCTGCTAGGTGAAGTACTCTGATTTTTAACCACTGATCTCAATTCATAAAGCAGAGGTCGTAGAGAGGAATTATCTGGGAGCTGTAGTGGTGCATTGAACTGCGACAACCTGGCAGCGACTTCCTAAAATAAAAGCTGAAAATAGTCCCCAGGTGAAGGATGTGAATCCCAAAGACTGCCGGCTTCTTCCTATGGGAAGCCTTCGGCTGTATCTCACGGTTGGAGTGCTGACGATGTGCAGGAAACAGAACAGCTGCTGTGAGGTGGTGGGCACTAGTCTCAGTGATTTCAGTTAACTATTTTCATTTATTAAATAACAGTTATGGATGTTGGCCATCACTGCCATCTTCTTCCATGTTTCCACGGAGCCTTTGTACCTTCCAATGCGCTTTCATGTATGTTACTGTTCTTTCCATCAAGCAGGATTGTGAGACAGGACAGTTGGAATAATTGCATATGTGTCCTAGTTCATACGTTGAAGACCTGGAGTGATCTTTCCATGACTAGACAGCTAGTAAATGCCTACTGGTCTTTTCCCAGTTCTTAGCTTTCAAGATATGGATGGAGGGGGGGAAACTACCGTTCAATACTTCAGATTATGTTTTGTCTGCCATAAGCATGGTCTCTCTTCGGAATCCCTGATTCTTGGATAGCTCTTTTGATAAGGATTCAAGTAAGATCATTGAAAGCATGAACTTCAGAAGAAAAATTTAGGATTTACTGAAGAGCAGCCTCAAACCACATGGCAATGAATAGACCTTGGCTGGAAAGCCAAGGCCAGTGCAAAAACAGAAAAACGTGGTGTCTGGAGTGCTGCTGGCACTGGGAAATGGCTCCAGTCTTTGACCTAGGTGTGATCTTCATCCATACTTTATGTGCAAGGCACCTTTGGATTTCAACAGCATCGATACATTGGTCATCATTAATGAGTTTAAATTGTTTTTAATGCATTACAGTGCAGGAATTCTTCATCTGGGACATGGGGAGACCAACACACTTATTGATTTTATGTGCTAGATGAAATATATGAAATATATAATTGTTTCCCCTAGGGAAAAATAATCATATTATTTTGATCAGGTCCTCAATGTGTCAGATACCTTTTAACTATAAAGACACACTTCTCTGGAGACTGCTGGGTTCCTTCTTCAGGCTGGTCTATAATTAAGAGTTTCCCTGAAGTGATGATCAACACCAGCTGGGGTTAGAAGTCATTTGGTTGTGAAGCTACATCAGTGAGGAAAAAATTAACCTAGCTGGCATCATTTTTTGCATGAAACACAAGTACTTAATGCAAAGAAGAGGGCCCATGAACGTATTTCTTCTTGACAATGGCTAAGCCATTCCTTATCAAGGATGTGCTATAAGAGTCTAGTCCTAGCCGGGCGGTGGTGGCGCGTGCCTTTAATCCCAGCACTTGGGAAGCAGAAGCAGGCAGATTTCTGAGTTCGAGGATAGCCTGGTCTACAGAGTGAGTTCCAGGATAGCCAGGGCTACACAGTGAGACCCTGTCTCGAAAAACCCAGAAAGAAAGAAAGAAAGAAAGAAAGAAAGAAAGAAAGAAAGAAAAGAAAAAAGAAAAGAAAGAAAGAAAGAAAGAAAGAGGGAAGGAGGGAGGGAGGGAGGGAGGGAGGGAGGGAGGGAGGAAGGAGGGAGGGAGGGAGGGAGGGAGGGAAAGAAAACCAAGGTCAAATAACTCTGAGATGCTAGGTTCAGCAGGTTGTTTAAGCAGGCTGGTTTTCCTGGAGTGGGATGTTACATATGGTTAGATGCACTAAGGATCATTGAGTTTGAAGCAGTTTCCCACTTGATTTCTTACGTATCCATGACGTAAATCTGTCCTTTCTAGTGCACACCCAATTTTGAGGCCTAGACAAAGATGGTTTGTAAAGGAAAGCTGCAGGGAAGATAGATTTACACTACTTGGGACTTATCCATAATATTCCAGAGAGGAAGCAACCCTATGAAGACTCTGTCTGACCCAGGCAGAGATGCCACTCATGGAAGCAAAGCCAATTAGCTCTTCAAGGCAGACCGATGTGCTCGTCTATGTGCATCCTTTGTTCCTGTGCTACGACAGGCTGACTTTACTTACAGAAGGCGTCATGCCTTCTCGTTCTGGGTAGGAGGTGGAAAAGCCTGCAGCTTCTGATGATCTGACTGGAGAGTTTCTGAGCTCTTTCCTCACTTGCTCTGTGCATCCTGTGAGGACAGGATTCTGCATCACGGACAGCAGATGCAGGACATCTTCACTGAGGCTTTCCCTTCTGCCTTCTGAGCATCCTCCCTGGATGTCTTTATTCCAAAGGAAATAACTGACCTGTGAACTTTGACCACCACCTCCCTATCTCCTGCCTTTCTAGACTCTTTAGTTCAGTACTTACCCGTCTCCCAGACTAGAAATCCAGGAGTTGCCCCTTCCTCCCTGTTTGATGCCCCAACCTCCAGATTCTAACAACTCCTCACCTATAAGCAAACCTTCTTGTGTCCCCTCCCAGAGCTCTAGACAGCATCAAAAGTTTGACTTTCTTCCTGAGGAGGGCTTCCTTTCTACCCCGTTAGTCAGCACACTCAAGAACCCTCCCTTCTTTTTCCTTCTTCTTTCTTCCTTTCTCCTTTCTTTTCTTCTCTCTTCCTTCTCCTCTTTCTCTCTCCTCTTCTTTTCTTTTCCTTCTCTCCTCTCCTTCCTCCTCTCTTCCTTTTTTCCTTTTCCCTTCTTCCTCTCCCTCTTTTCCCCTTCTTCCCCTTCTTCTTCTCCCCCCCTTTCTCCTTCTCTTTCCCCCTCTTCTCCTTTCTTTTCCTTTCTTCTTTTTCTCTCTCTTCCCTTCCCCTCTTTCTTTCCCTTTCCTTTTCTCTTTCTTCCCCTTTCTTTCTTTTCTCCTTTCCTCTCTCTTTCTTTCCTTCTTTCTTCTTCCTTCCTCTCTTCTTTCTCCCTCTTCTCTCTTCTTTCCCCTCTCTCTCTCCTCTTTCTTCTTCTTCTTCTTTCTTCTTCCCTTCTTTCTTTCTTCCTTTCCTTCTCCCCCCCTCTTTCTTCTCTCTCTCCTTTCTTCCTCTTCTTTTCCTTTCCCTTCCTCCTTCTCTCTTTTCTTCCTTCTCTCCTTTCTTCTCCCTCTCTTTCTTTCCTTCTTTCTCTTCCTTTCTCTTCTTTCCTCTCTCTCTCTTCCCTCTTTTCTTCTCCTTCCTTCCTTTTCCTCTTCTTTCTCTTCTTCTCTTCTCCTTCTCTTTCCTTTTTCCTTCTCTTCTCCTTTCTCTTTCTTTTTCTTTCTTTCTCCTTTCTCTCTTCTCTTCCCTCTCTCTTTCTTTTCTCTTCCCCTTTCCTCCTTCTTTTCTTCCTCCTTCTCCTTTCTCTTCTTCTCTTCTCTTCTTCTCTTCTCTTCTCTTCTCTCCTTTCTTTCTCTCTTTCTTTCTCTCCTCTTCTTTCTTCTTCCTCTCTCTCTCTTCTTCTTCCTCTTCTCTCTCCTTCTCTTTTCTCTTCTCTCCTCTCTTCTTCTTCTTCTCCTTCTTCTTTTCTTCTCTTCTTCTCTTTCTTTCCTCTTTCCCTCTTTTCTTCTTCTCTTCTTTCTTCTTCTCTTTCTTTCCTTCTTCTTCTTCCTTCTCCTCTTCTCCCTTTCTTCTCTCTCTTTCTTCTCTTTCTTTTTCTTTCCTCTTCCTTTTTCTTCTTTCTCTTCTTTCCTCTTCCCTCTCTTTCTTTTCCTCTCTTCTTTCCTTCTCTCTTCTCTTCTTTCTCTTTCTTTCTTTCCTTCTTCTTCTCTTCTTCTCTTTCCTCTTCTCTTCTCTCTTTTCTTCTTTCTCTTTCTTTTCCTTTCTTTTCTTCTTTCTTTCCTTCTTCCTTTTTTCCCTCTTCCTCTTCTTCTTCCTTCTTTCTTCCTCTCCCTTCCCTTCTCTTTCCTCTCCTCTTTCCTCTCTTCTTTCCTTCTTTCTTCTTTTCCTTTCTTCTCCTTTCTCCTCTTCCCTTCCCTCTCTCCTTTCTCCCTCTCCTTCCTCTTCTTTCCCTCTTCCTTTCTTTTCTCTTCTTCTTCCCTTCCTTCTTTTCTTCTTCTCTCTTTCTCTTCCTCTTTCTCTTCTCCCTTTCCTTTCTTTCCTTCTTCTTCTTTCTTCTCCTTTCTTCTTCCTCTCTCCCTTTCTCTTCCCCTTCTTTCTTTCTTCCCTCCTCTCTCTTTTCCTTTTCCTTTCTTTTCTTCTTCTTTCTCTCTCCTCTTCTTCCTTCCTCTCTTCTTTTTTCCTTCTTATCCTCCAAGAAACAGCTGCACACCATGCCTTCAAGAACACCTTTCCCCACCACCTTAGTGGTTTCACCTCAGAGTTCTGAGAATATACTTGCAGAGAATGTGTTCTTGGAGAAGTTCTCGATCACATGGCACCCAGCATGCCTAGCTGTCATTTGCCAGTCTCTCTAAACTTCCTTGGCAACAGTGACAGGGAATACAGCTCGCCTTTGTACTCCAAAGCCAAGAAGATTTTAACAAGTGGTAGAAACACAAAATGTGAATGCCGCCCCCCCCCACCCCGCCCTTGGCGTGCTCGCCTCTAAATTAGAAGGAACCGGTTTTCAAGATAGGTGGTATCTGAGATACTGCCTTCATGCCTAAGAGCCTACTCACTGAGTGTTCCCAGAGTTTTCTACCTGGGGCGTTTCCCTAGATTACGTCGTCTAACTCGTGATAACTTTATGGACAAGGGTGTGATTTGAGTACTGTTTTATAGACTAAAACACATCTCAGCAGCTTTTCAGTGTGGTGGCGTTGGGATTTGAACTCAGGCTGGTTGACACTGTGCACCCCCTCCCCTGCCCACGCTAGACTCTCACTCCATTGGTCATTTATTTCATAGCACAGATTTCTGTGAACTGTTTTAGGAGAACCTGTTATCTGCCACATCGTCGTCTACCCATTCACTCCTCCTGTTGGTTCAAGAGATCGGGCACTTTAAGCACAGAACATCTCAGCACAGAACATCCTTCTCATACCCCACCTGCTCTGAGCTCCTTCTAGCTGATTCAAATAAAGAATTGAACTCACATTTATGTTGGCCCAGTTAAGCTAGTCAGCCAGGTCTCCCTGCTGCCCTGACCCTGTAGTATGACAACACTAAGCCCAGGGTGGGAACTTCTGTGTGCACACTATCCATGGTGTACTGATGAACTTCTATGTGCACACTATTCATGGTGTATTAATGGTGAACTTCTAAAGACTTTATACTTTGCTAACAGGTGTTATTTTGTAAAAGATCTAATCATCACCATCTTTCTCCTCCTTCTTCTTTCTTCTGTTTTCCTTAGATGTAGATTAGAGCTTTGAGATTATGAGTCACAAAAGCATATTGATTGCCCAGTAGGGGAACCTGCCATCCAAATGGTGTGAAAGATTTTTTAGTCACTTCATGCACAAAATACCACTGACTTTAATTCTGTAAGCTACTATTTATAGACATTTTAAATAAAATGCGGATTGTTTTATCATTCATAGCTGCTATCATACCTTAGCAAGTGTCACAGATCCATGCCACTGGGCGAGCAAAGCCGGCCTCACAGTCCAGGTTTCTCCTGCTGCCAAATGGTTGCCATCTGAAATGCCCTTTTAAATACTTGAAGTTGCTCTTTATCTCTTTATGGCCCCTTGTTTGCTGTGAGGACTCATACTTTGCTGGTTCCCCCATGCCTGCTGATGGAGTCTCTGATTATTCTTTAACCTGTGGCTTTTCCTTGTCATGTGTTTGTTCAAGAAACCAGTTCATTTGTCTTGGTGAGCTTTCCACTTTCTGAATTTTCCATATCATTCAGTGTCGCTTAACATGTTTGTCTCCCTTGTCGTTCCCAGAATTGGAGACTTAGCCCCAGAAGCCTGATCAGAGCCAGTATTTTTCCAAACACTTCACGGATAAGACTGCAGGTGGCACTGCACCCCTCCTATTGTACCAATTTGCAGACACACAGCGGCCAGCTCCCAGTCTGGTTTTGACTAACCAGCAGGTCAGAAGTTGCCAGCTTGGTCTATCATCATAAAACTTCCAGTCTGTCCTTTGCACAATGGCTTTAGAAGCTGCTGATTAGTGCTTACGTCACTAGTGCCATTTCTTTTTTTTTTAAATTAAGAGCTCAGAATAAAGCCATCCACTCTAACACTGCTTACCATTTATCTGTTAGAATTCTTATTCACAAAGGAATTGTTCCATATCAAATATAGTACTGCTCCAAGGAGCTAGTATAGGAGATACAAACTCAAAACTCGATGCTTTCCCTTGACACACATGTCTAAAGAAGAAAGAGTTAATTTCCCAGAATCACTCAAAGCATCTTTTATAAACTCATGGTTTGTTTTTTTTTTTAAGTGATTGGCATGTTTCTATTGGTTGTTATCCTCTTGATACTCACCCTGCAGTATCCTTCCCCAGAGGAGCTCATCTGAGACTTGTCTGCATAGGAAAGATGAACACTAGGTTCCTTTCTCTGAGGTGATGCTGACGCTGGAGGCCTGGGATGCAAGGTCAAGGATGGGCTTAGAATGACCACTGTGTGACTGGGGACACAGGTGATGGGGAGCAGGGTCATGCACACTTCGGACTCCCTACCTTCAGTCTATGGGATGGCCAGGCTTGTCAGAAATGGGCATAAAATAAGAAAGGGAGGGCGTGATAAATGCCAGCTGCCCCTGTACTGGGGATTGAACATAGGAACTAGTACACGCCAGGCAAATGTTGCATCCCCAGCCCCAGCCCTAAAGCACCTATTTCTTCAACTGCTTCAAAGCCATTGGTTGGTTTACAGTCTAATTCTTAAAAGGAATCCAGAAGGGTAAAAATAGCAAGCAGCCAAATCATGTTCAGGTGATTTTTGTTTTGTTTTGTTTTTTAAACCACAGGTTAAAATTCCAGTAGCACAAACTGGTAATTCTTTATTTCTTGTGTGTGTGTGATGGTGTGTGAGTGTGTCTAGTCACAGAGAACTCCCTTTCCCACCCCCCAAATCTATACTAGATACTTTGAGGAATCTTTGAGGAGGTTGAGTTAATTATTTATGAGAACTCACCAATAAGAAAAGCAATAAAGAAGTGAATCAAAATGTAATCATAGGTTTTACAGAGATTTAACACACTGTAACATTTTAAGTATGTATGTACATACACAGACACACACACAGTCCATATGTACATGATAAAGAGTGTAGTCTGCATTCAGAAGGCCTGAGGTTGAGTCACAGTTCTACACTCATTTGACCCTTGACTAAATTCCAATTCTTAATCTGTAAAATATTTGTTGTAACTATTCTGAGGGTTTGTTCTGAAAATTAAGTATCGTAATTTACTTTATAAAAATATCTAATTTTTATTGATATGTGCTAACTATTTAGGGAATGCCTAATAGTTATAAGAATCATTAGGGTTGGGTGGTGGCGGCTACACAGAGAAACCCTGCTTCCAAAAACATATACATATACATATACATGTTTACATATATATATGTAAATGGGCTGAACAAAGACTAGAAAAGCTTTCTTGATGGAGTGAGTGTTACACAGAATTTAAGATACAAACAAAGCATGAAGCACATGGGGGCGGAGTGCAGGCTAGGGAATCCCATGTGCCCTGCTTTAGAACTGGGCCGTAAACAGTGTGACTTTACTGAGCTGGAGGACAGCTCACCATGGCCTGTGTGCTTGGCAGGTCATTGCTGACGGCACAGCGGGGCTATGGGCATTAAACTCCACCATCAGGAGCTTTAGTTGATCTGGAGGGTAGGTAAGCTCTCTGCCGGGCTCTGCAAAGAGGTGTTACCTGAGGACACCACAGCATTTTGAGTGTTAGCTGTGGTTGATTTGGAAGATAAAGAATGGCAGCTTAAGAAGATTAAACAAAAATACAGCTCTCAACCCTGTGTTTGGCAGCTTCCTGAAGTGACCTTTCAAGTGTTTACCATCTGCTTTCACGGCACACCACGGAACAGTGATCGTTTTTCTCACCTGTGTTCAGCATTGGGGAGTGGCTTATATTAATACTGAATGTCACTGGAAGCCACCAGCAGTGGGCAGAGGAGAGCTATCAGTTTCTTGGTTCTATCAGTAAAGTTGGCTGAGAAGTTAAGGGCAAACCAAACAGGGGTGCGGGTGCCATGACCAGGTGCTGGACACACACTGTGAAAGGCACTACTCTAGGTTCTGTTGAAATAGTAAATATGAATAGAGTATATGACTTCTCCCAGACACTTATAATTAAAAATATGTGGCTAAGATACATATATGTAACTGTAATGATGGTGATGATGGTCCAGACGATGGTCCAATAGAATAGAAATAAAAAATATGATAGGCAATAGGGGACTAGGATAAAATCCAGCACACTTCCTCTACCCTACAGGACAATGTTTTCTTCGTCAATCAGTTTGATTTTTTTTATTACCATATATTAAGCAGTCATCAAGTGTGACGTCTCTGAGGTGTAAATGTAGAAGAATTACTATAACAATTAGTTCTTTTTAGAGTCCTATAACTTTCTCTAAAAGAAGAGCTGGGTGTTGTGATTCACACTGATCATGCCAACACTCAGGAGACTGAGTATGAGACGGAACATTTGAGGTCAGGTTGGATTACAGAGCAAGACCCTGTTTGGGAAGGGGGAAAATGACCTGGGGTGTAGTTCAGTGGTAGAGCACTCGTCTAATGTTACTAAGCCCTGAGTCTGATCCCGTGGCACTTCAAAAAATAAATTTAAAATAAAGAGAGAGGGGTGTCGGCGAGTATCTATTTCAACAATTCTATTTCATGGATTAGGAATCGAAGGTCAAAGGTATAAAGTGATTTGTTGTAAAAGACAGAAATAGAACTTGGTTTTCATGGTTGTTAATCCTATAATTATCTACCAAGCTGGACTTGAAAAGATGTTTATAAGGAGTTATTTATAGGAAGCATAGTCTTCTTTCCGCCTTAGGGAAGTGGTGGCATTTTGGTGCCATTAAGAGGCTGACGCAGACTTCTCTGGACTGTAGTGTTCACTTGTAAAGTTCCAAAACTTACACATGCTCTACGCTTTGGGTTTTTTTTAAAAATCAAAATGATTATATTTTGTTTCCAATAACTGTACATTTCTTATTCATTCACTTTTATTAGAGGCATTTTATTTTTAACTTTGCTTGACAGTTAATTTCCTCCTCTTCTTCCTTCTCTCTCTCTCCCTTCCTTCCTTCCTTCCTTCCTTCCTTCCTTCCTTCCTTCCTTCCTTCCTTCCTTCCTTTCTTTTTGACAAGGACTTGTACATCAGACTGGCTTTGAACTTACTACATAGCTAAAGATGACCTGTGACCCTTTTCCTCCTGCCTCTGCCTTCTGAGTACAGATTATAGGTGTACACCACTTCAGCCAGTGTGTGCTGTGTTGGAGATTAAGCCCAGGGAGTTCTGCAAATTAGGCAAGAACACCACTGGCTGAATTACATCCCGGCCCCTGATTTTGCTTATATCCTAATTTCTGATGGCATAAGTGAAGCACAAAAATATGAACAATATGTGTGTATAACTGACATAGAAACACAATTTTAGAATTAATCTCCAAAAGACTGTCCACTGTGACTCAACCTACCCAGTAGGCATCTTTGAATTGGAATTGCTTGTTGACAAGATTGTGCATTTAATTTTTTGAAAAAATAAATTAGAAATATTTAAGAGTGTAAGACAGATTAGTTAAAAGTAGTTAGTTACCTGCAACTGACATGTGGTACACTAGGCTAGAGTTTCACAAAGTATATTTTGAATACTCTGGCATCAGAATCCCTCTAGGTTCTCTAATGTGTAGAAGCTGGGGGGTTCTCCTTTCTGTGTTTCTCACTGACGTTGGATAAAGATTCATGAATGCACGGGAGGTCATTGGCTTAGACTGAGTGTGATCCTGCCCCAGGTACTGGACAGACCCAACTCTAATGACGTTCCACGTGACCAATTGTTTATCTGACCTGAGCAATTAGGAGAGAGACCATAGGCAAGTCCTCCATAGGTCATTTCCCCAGCAGTCTCGATGTTTTACCCTGACGAGGGGAATACCGGAAGCCACCCAATCTGTTCTTCCTATTGTCATTTCCTCTTTCCACTCAGGCTTGCTGTTCTGCCACTTGCAGCGTAGCACCTCTGGAGGTTTAGATTAACTGCTGCTCGATTTATAGATTGCAAATAAAAGACAAAGAAGTCATTTAAATTCATTCAGATTTTATCTTTTGACAGTGACGATTTTTTTTTTTTTTTTTAAAGATAGGGTCTTACTAGACATAATCTAGCCTTTGCCTCTGATTCCGGTGTGCTGGGGTTAAAGACCTGTGTCTCCACGCCCATCCTCACTCTTCTGTCTTTATCTCCATCTCTTCCCAGGTCTCTAGCATTCTGAAAAATTTCACTCACCCATAGGCCTAGTTGTGTCTTGTTCTAAAGCACTTTACAAAAGTTCTAAAACACTTTACAAAATGCCTACAATTAAAATTGGTAAAATGTAGGAGGAAGCAAAGTGGACAAAGTTCTTGTTAACATTTGAAAAGGGATACATGTTACTGTTGTTAATTCTTGACATTTGGGTCTGAAAAGTAAAATTACCATATGAGCCACTCATTCATCACAGTGAATTTAACCTAAGCCTCAATTTATGGTTAATAACCACATGTAACGGTAGCACTCAGTTAAACGTGACTTAATGCAGCTCTCGCTAATTCTCCCCAGGCATCCGTTTCACTGCGCACCCTTTACATTTTCCCTTGGGATATTTCATGACACATTAGATGCTAGCAGCAGTGAAACGAAATATTCAGAAGTGAGGCGTATGCCAATGATATGAAGTATGAAATCCGCTTCTTTAAATAATGACCATAAAACCAGCCAAGTAGCAGACCTGAGGTGTATTTCAGTCGAGAAAAACACATTTTTAAGTTTGAGGCTTTTTAAAACTCTTAAAGATATAGTAGGTGTATTTTTAATATACAAATGTCAAGCAAAATGAAAGATGTGCTCAGGCACATCTTAAATTTTCTATATTATGTTTGTTTTGCAAATAAATACCGTCATCTCCAGCTAATTAGGCGCCCTGCCCTGACCTGAGCGACAGCAGAGCTTATGATTAGGCAATAAGGAGCTTGGCCACTAGTGTGGGGGGAGGGAGATCCTTGCGGGCTGATGGAGTGGAGCGGAGCTGTAGGCGGTACGCTGTGACGTCACTGCGAGGTTTGCCGCCCACATCCACCCCGCAGCTCCGCTGTAATCAATAAGAGTTCTAGCATGGCCCTCTGCCAAAAAACGCGTCTCCACTTGCTCTGAAATAAACATCTTCTGTTTTAGACTCCGAACGTTGCAAACAGAGGAAAGGCCATGCCGGTACAATCTTTGTGAGCGAGACCCCAAGTCCCACTCGTGCGCTTGCGCCGAAGGCTATACGTTAAGCCGAGACCGGAAGTACTGCGAAGGTAATGTGCGCATGCACCGAAATCAGTCCTTTTGACAAGTGGTTGGAGGTCTGCTCGTGAAGTACAAGTGTCTGTGGCTTGTATTCATGGGGCCAGGGGTTGTCCAGAAACTCCAAGAAAAACAAACATCAATCTTCCCTTGCTCTCTCCCTCCTTCCCTTCTTTCCCCAGAAGACAACTTTTTCTTCTGTTTTAATTTCTAATATACTCTCAGATCTTTTTTTTTTTTTTAAATAGACTTCTGTTGCTACATGCAACCCATTAGGAAGTTGCTGAGGAGCTGATAAAAGGCCAAGATTTTGTTTATTTTTTTAAAAAAAGATTTATTATTTTTATATTGTATGTATGAGAGCCTGCATGTGTGTTTGTGTGCCACATGCATGCCTAGTGCCTGTGGAATCTAGAAGAGAGCATGGAACCCTCTGGAACTGTAATTAAGAATGTGAGCCACCGTATGGGTACTAGGAACCGAAACTCAGGTCCTCTGTAAGAGCAGCAGTTAACCTCTGGGCCATCTCTTCAAATTTAAGCCAGAGGTTTCTGGGTTTCTGAGTGCAGTCAACGAATAATCCCCTCTCTGTCTCTGTCTCTGTCTCTGTCTCTGTCTCTCTCTCTCTCTCTCCTCTCTCTCTGTCTCTCTCTCTCTCTCCTTCCCCTTCCCTCTCCCTCTTATTTTGACTTTGTGCAACATATCAGGATGAGCAGTTTCTTTTCTTAAATTTTCTATATTTTAGGAGTCATTCCAGTAGCTACCACCAGATTGAGACTATCCCATACGTATCTTACCCCACATGAGATCTAGAGAGAACCTAGGGAAACTGAATCCAGCTGCTGCCTTATCTAGGCCTCCCCCTGTCTGGAAATTCCTGGCTCAGTATAATCAGCCCTGGAGCCTTGGAGAAGTAACTTGTTTTTTTAGAAGGTGCAGTGGTATACACATTCAGTGGACTTAGCTGCCTTCAGGCACATGTAGCCCATGGCCGTTACATAGTACAGTCCCTTGCTTATGCCCAGTGAGCTGATGCTGATGATACTGAAGGCTGGCACTTCAGTCAGAGCAGAGTTGTTGAGAAATGTCGCTCCCGAGGAGGGGAAAGACCAAAAGCAGAACAGGAAATATCCTAAACTGGCTAAAATATTCTAACCCTGCTGTAAGGGAGGCTATGGTAGGATGGCAGTTCAAGGCCAGCCTGGGCTTCATGATGAGTTCAAGCCAGTTGTGGAGGCATAGGGAGACCCTTTCTCAAACAAAGAGGAGGGAGAGAGACAGTGATAGTGATAGATGCAGCTCAGTGATAGATGATAGAGTGCTTGCTTAACACACATGAGACCCTCAGATCAACCCTCAGAGTCACAAAAGGAGTCCCTAGCTTTCCAGAGGATTTCATCTTAACTTTTATTATTTTTAGAGATTTATTTATTTATTTTATGTGTGTGAGTACAGTGTGCTCTCTTCAGACATACTAGAAGATGGCATCAGGTCCCATTACAGATGGTCATGAGCCACCATGTGGTTTCTGGGAATTGAACTCAGGACCTTTGGAGGAGCACTTACTGTTCTTAACTGCTGAGCCATCTCTCCAGCCCCTGTCTGAACTTTTTAGTAAAGGGTAAATCCTGTCTAGAACTGTGAGAAAGTGGTCTCTAAGTAACCCTGGGCCACTAGAAATGACTTTGTGAGCCCTGAACTGATTTCTGTCACCCTCTCTGAGGATTGGAGAAGTACCCCCCCATGGTGATTTGCAGTGGGAACAAGTATGAGGTGCCCTACTTTGTGTCAGTTGGGGATGTCACAGTTTGCTTTCAGGGCTACTCACGTGACTGTGGGTTGCTGTTGTCCTTGTGCAGATGTCAATGAGTGTGCCTTTCAGAATCATGGCTGTACTCTGGGCTGCGAGAACACCCCTGGATCCTATTTCTGCACATGCCCTGCGGGATTTGTTCTGCTTCCTGATGGGAAACAATGCCACGGTGAGTCATTATCGAGTCACTTTATTTTCAGTAATGTCCCTAGGGTGGCTGTGATCTGAGTTGGTGGTCTTCAGTTAGCAGTGTGCATCAGAGTTACCTGGGGTTGGATGTATTTCACTTTGCTTCATAAAACATGGCCAGTTGAAGCTGGACCTTGTGGTATGATTTGTTATCCCAGCACTCTGAAGGCGGAGATAGGAGAATCACAAGTTCAAGGCCAGCTTGGGCTACAGAGAAGGACTTTGTCTTAAAAACCAACAACCACATGGATAACTAGGCTCTATTAGCAGGCATATTGAAAAGAAAAAGAAAAAAAAACTCCAGGGTGAGGGAAATAAAACTATATAAACAAATAAACACATTTCTATTTCTATTTTGATCTATATTACCTAATATTTCACTGCATATCTTTAAAAGAGAGGCATATAATAACCAGTGATGATACATTATTACACCAAATAATAATTGAACGCATAATCCCCTATTCTATAAAAATCTTTCTTCAGTTTTTTGTAGGTTCCAATCAAAATCCAGCCTCGTTGATAACCCCAACAGTAACAGTAATTCTTAATAGCATCAAATATCAATATTTTTTATTATGCGGCTTATAAAAAAACTAATAAAAAACAAAACCTTCAACGTATACCTGAGCTTGTGCTGCAGAGGGTGTTGTGTTGTTAGTTTACTTCATCTTCATAAGTCTGCTACATAACGGATTTGTTTGAATAACATGTTTAACTTGATGCACCCGTCTTCATAAACACTTCTTAGCCCTCAAATAGTGTTATTAAATTAACTATTTTTATTCACTCCAGAGCTTTCTTGTTTTGTGGACTTCGTCAACTACATTTTCTAAATGTCCCTACAATGTTCTGTGAACTTGTAATTGTAACTATAGACTGGATTAGATTCGGCATTGACGTTTCTTGGCCAGAATACATTATAAATGGATTTGTATTTCCACCAAGATTTAGATATACCCTGTTGTTTCTTTGTATTGTGAGATTAGCCAGTATTCATTTATCTGTTACAGAGCGTACCAATCACATTTTAATATTATTTCCTAGATCTATTATTTCACCAATAGTTTTGAAGTAATATTCTTGTTCTTCTGTTTCTTTCTAATTATTTATTAGAAAGCTTTTATAAAGGAAACTTTATCTCATTAGCTGTCTGCTTTCCCAAGAC
The DNA here is from genome assembly GCA_021653895.1 of Mastomys natalensis. NCBI lineage: Eukaryota > Metazoa > Chordata > Mammalia > Rodentia > Muridae > Mastomys > Mastomys natalensis. The sequence continues at coordinate 118,434 of JAJTUV010000053.1, read as the reverse complement.
ACAATTTTTGCAGCATAGGGCAAAACAAATGTGAAAATTTGTATTTAGAGGATATAATTTGCTAGTGAATTAGTTGTTTCTAGGTTTGGGGGGCATCAATGTTAGAGTGTACTTAAAAAAAGAGAAAAAAAGAACACTCTGAATTCCTGTGGATACCCCCAATGCAAATTTAGGATTGCATAGTCAGATATCTTCTAGTCCTAGTTTTTAATTGACTCTTAGCATGACTAATGTATAGACATGTGGTTGAAATCATGCTTATTATATAGTCTTATTTCACAGATGATGGAGAATAGGTCTGTCTGTATATCATCTGGGTTTATGAAGCCAGACTCATGAAATTGATGGATAATAAATAACAAACTATATGGAAATTGCCTATCATCATTGCACATGAGACTTGCTGCTGACCTATTAGTAAATGCGCTAAAAGACTGGATGCAAATATAATATAGTCCCCGCCATATGCCAAAAAGAGCACATACTGTTTTACTTAATTTTCAAAGCTTCTAGAACTTTTATGATACACTTTTAAGTTTTGTTCAGATTTGCTGGAGTTAATTTTTATGCAAGGTATAGAGTAGCATTTTTTGCCTAAATCCTAGGCAGTTATTTCTGTATTACTGTTGGACTTTCATATGCACACCCATTTAAAATAACGCCTTCTCTAGCACCAGCTTGTGTGCACTTGAAGGTTTTTTTTCATTAGGTTTGTTTTGACACATGAGGGTAGTGTAGGTTGGCCCTGATCTTGAGATTCTCCTGCCTCAGCTTTCTGTGCCTGGGATTACAGGCATGTGACATCACTCCCAGTTGGAGCCTTTTCTATCCTTTCCTGATGTCATCATCTGTCTTTTCCTGTTCCCAGCTCCCAGTGTCCTTCAGTCACACATTAGCACACATGCGTGGTGTACTCCTATGCATTTATCATAAACTTTGGTATTTGTTAAGAGCCTTTCATTTCTCTTCCAACATTGAACACACAAAATACATTTACTGTTTCCAACATGGGTAATCTCCAGAATCACTTGGTAAAATTCTACATAAAGTATTTTGGAATTCTGAAGTCTAACAACTTTAAAAATCTTATTCAAAATAGAGAAATTCACAGGAGATTGGAGATAGTTTCCCAAAGTTCTAGCTCTTTACTTTTTTAAAATTTAGATTGATATTTTGTTCCTTGTTTTGGTATTTCTCAATACTGTGGCATCTCTTTAATGTTAGTTTTTTTTTTTTTTTATTCAACTTTCTCCTTTCAGAGAAGCAACTGATTGTAACAAATTTTCACAACCCAATTTAACCCTAATTTTATTTTGTTCTTCTTAATTAGAACTTGTTTCCTGTCCAGGCAACGTATCAGAGTGCAGCCATGGTTGTGTCCTGACATCAGATGGTCCCCTGTGCATCTGTCCCGCAGGTTCAGTGCTAGGGACAGATGGGAAAACATGCACTGGTGAGTTTATTGGCCCTTTGTTGACTTAACAATATCAGTCTTCTAAGAGACACTGAAAACTTTATTGCCAAAGCAGACTAGGTCTTCCAATGACCATATATTGAAAGACATTTATGTAACAGATTTATAGGTAAATTTGGGAGGTTTTTAAGACAGTAGAGTGGTTTCTAGAATGTTCTTTGACATTGTTAGTCCTGGACTAGCACTACCAGTTCCTAGCAGTGTGGTGTAAACCCCTCATGTGACCTTAGTGCTATCAGAAGGATGCAGAGTACTCAGCATATTGTTGGCAGCTAATAAATAACCCCAGGCTTTTCTCTTCCTAGAGACTTAAGCACACAGAAGTCTGGATGGAATTCACGATTAGCAGAAGAGTTTTAAGTCATTTTTAATTATTTAAATAAAATCTGCAAATTATGAAGACATGTATTTGGTTAGAATGTAGTATTACTCAAATCTAGAATTGAAAATAAAGTGAATTAAGATAGTTGAAAAGCAAAACAAACGAACCAAAAGGCCAAAGTCAAGAGGCCCAGAATGAGATAGAAAGATTGAATTACCCAGCAGAAGAGCTAGGACAAGCTCAACATGCATTTCTTTGTCCGGGAGGCTGCCAGTGCGTGTGTTCCTGAACTCAGTGATGGAACACAAGGACGAGGACCGGTGAGATGTGAAGGGTTAACATCAAAATGCGGGGTTATGGGAAAAGGATACTGTAACTGACAGTTTCCTCTAAACTCTGAAGGTAAACTTGATGGCAGCAGTATCAATGATTAAGACAATGGGTATAAAAGATATACAGTTGGTTCCTTGGAGTACTTGCCTTAAAAAAAAAAGTTACATTTTGTGTAATATAACATCATTACTTCGTGGCTGGTTTTTGTAGGTTGTTCATCGCCTGATAATGGTGGATGCAGCCAGCTCTGTCTTCCTCTCAGCCCAGTATCCTGGGAATGTGGTTGCTTTCCTGGGTATGACCTACAATCAGACCAAAAGAGCTGTACAGCTTCAGGTTCGTGCTGCGGTTGTTGGAAAGTCTCTCCTTGAAATCGAGATTACACAAAACTAGTGTTGCATTCAAACATGCAAAGTTAAATTGCTTCCAGATTCCTGGTAGCAAATATGATTTGAAAAAAAAATGTTGGAAGTAGGAAATAAATCTTGTTACTATGAATAATATACATAACTGCAACATAAATAATGAAGACTATTTCTTAGTTAAGGGGGCATCCAGACTCTTATAGTAGTGGGGTCTGCTAACTTTAGTAATGGGGAGGCCATCGTGGGGAATGGTTTTAAAGAGCTTAAAGTTGACCGATATTTAATAAATATTTGTTGATTGTTTGATTTTGATCTCGCGGTAAATATAGTAAACATATCACTTTGAAAGTTCTTTTTATTCAACTTTAATGTGAAGTTTTATGCTTCAACTGCGTCTTTTCACCTGCTGATATTGCATCTTTTCCGTCTTTCAAGACCCATGGAAATCTTAGATTTATGCCCAATTGATTTTGTTTGGTGAGGGTTGTATGATGATAATCTGAGATGCTGTAATTCTGATTGTGTGACGCTTGCCTAAGTTTGACTTCAGTACTTTTAACTCCATAAGTCTTGGCTAATAAAACATAATGAGCTTAGAGAATGATTAGAGAGCCTTATAATTCAAATATGATCCCCTTCCGAAGAGCACCCAGCCATGGAAAATGAATTGATAAATTCATTCTATGTGTGTGAAAGAGGTTACAGCCAAAAGATCTGAGTGATTTGTCTGTGCTTTGGGTTAATGTCACCCTTTCTATAAGTAAGGACCCAGAGATAAAATCTTGCAGTGACATTTTGCAAGAGGGGAAGGTCTTTCCACCTGTCTTTGCCTATGTAACCCTGGTAGGAGATTGAGTAGATTAGTATTCTGGGAGTTAAGGGAGATTGTGCAGTAAAAAGCAAGAGTCACAAATGCTGTGGGTTTTTTTTTTTTTTTTTTTTTTTTTTGGAAATTTTATTTACATTTCAGATGTTCTCTCCTTACCCCATTTCCCCCCCTCCCTCCCAGGAACTCACTATCTCTTTCCCCCCTCCTGCCTCCACGTTGGTGTATCCCCACCCACCCTCCCCCATACTTCACCTCCCCACCCTTGAATATCCCACCCCCATGACGTCCAGCCTTCATGGGACCAAGGATCTCTAAGCATTTTCAGTTCAACCGTATTTGAAATTTTTGTTAACAGGACCACGGCCATTTTTACTGTTTGCAAATTCCCAGGACATCCGACACATGCATTTTGATGGAACAGACTACAGAACTCTGCTGAGCCGGCAGATGGGAATGGTTTTTGCCTTGGATTATGACCCTGTGGAAAGCAAGGTATGCTTGTTTTCTTATGGTGAACAGATTATGAAAGTGGGGGGTTTTAGCTTCACTGATGACCTGGGCTACTTGAAAATGCTCTGCTACACTCACAGCATTAGCCCAGAACAAGGTACATATATGCATTTGAGGAACGTTAAGGACACTTGTGCTCTGATACCTGTACCCTGTTCCTCGTTACTGCCTTCCTGGGGAGATTGTCCAACATCCTCCTCTCAGTTGCCTCTCTGGAGGGACAGGAGGGAGACCAGCGTGATGCTCACCCATAGCTGACTCATTAGGAGGGATTTGATTATTTGATAGTATGAGCTACAGAGGGTGGGTTGGGCTTGGAGCGTAAGAAGTATGAGTTATCAATGGGCATTGGATATATGTCACCAGGAGAGAGGACTAAATGACTTCTTAAGTATACAAATCAGGAAACAAGCTTCATGGCTTCTGTGAAAACAGCAGCCTAACACAATGGTTTTTACATAAATGATATCGAGCGTAAGTCAGGTAGCTGTTTGCTGTTCTCATGATTAGGTTCTCATTTTCTTACTAAAACTGTGGTCTTTGGTCCATCTGGAGCTTATTAGAATTGCAGAATTCTAGGCTCCACACCAATCACTGAACTAGAACCTGCATTTTAACAAGATCCCCAGATGACTTGTGTGAGAGAGAGATTATGCTGCTATAGTTACATGTCTTCGGAAGCAGCAGAGTCTGTCTCATAGCCTGCGTAGTCCACATAGAAAGCAGTTTGCAGCTTTAGAGTGGGCAAGATGAAGGACTCGAGATGAAAGGAACTTCAGGAAATAGCTGACCGAATGTCCTCATGTTTGTAGTCTGAGAAGTTGAGGCATTGTGCCTCAGCTGAAGCAGGTAAGCAAGCAAATGGTAAAATTGACAGAGCATCCATGTTTTCTGAATCACCTGAAGCAGAGTGCTGGGAACTGCACCAATGCAGATACAGCTCAGCTCCTGTCCCTCATTCAGTTACAAATGACTGCTTTTCGGTCTAGCTGAAGAAGCTCTGGGGTTAAGTAGAAAGGCGATGTCATTGAGCAGGGGTCAAAGATAACTAAATTAACAGTGTAGGAACTAAGGGTAGTGTGTGTGAGAGAGAGAGAAAAAGAGAGAGAGAGAGAGAGAGAGGTGTGAGAGAGTATGCGTGTGTATGAGTGTGTGTGAAAAAGAGTGGGGAAAGGGGAAAGAGACAGAGAGAGACAGAAAGACAGACAGAGTCTTAGGATTTCTCTTGCCGTGAAGAGACACCATGACAACAATGGCAACTCTTATAAAGAAAAACATTTCACTAGGGCTGGCTTACAGTTCAGAGGTTTATCCCATTGTCATTATGGCAGAAAGCATGGCAGCATGCAGGTAGACATGATACTGGAGAGGTAGCTGAGATACATCCAGATGGGCAGGAAGAGAGACACGGCCTGGCATCTGAAACCTCCTAGCCCAACCCCAATGATACACTTCTTCCAACAAAGGCACACCTACCCCAACAAGGCCACGCCTCCTAATAGTGCCACTCCCTGAGACCAAGCATTCAAATCTATGAGCCTATGGGGACCATGCTTATCCAAACCACCACACAGAGATTAAATTGCTCAAGGTTACCCGTATTCAGGAGTAGCAGAGTTGGGGCTTATTGTAGCTATGTCTGTCTATCTCTGATAATTACATTGCATGACCTGAAAGACCGGTTAATCCTTCATGCATATTCTACATTAATATTTAGAATACAAACCAGAAATGTCTAGTTCTCTCTCTCTCTGCAGATATATTTTGCACAGACAACCCTGAAGTGGATAGAGAGGGCTAATCTGAATGGCTCCCAGCGAGAAAGACTTATCACAGAAGGAGTAGACACACCAGAAGGTCTTGCTGTGGACTGGATTGGCCGGAGAATCTACTGGACAGACAGTGGGTATGGTTCTTGCTTTAGTTTTCTGTCGCAGGAGATGGAGGTGAGGGAACAGACGATTCTACTGCCTTTATCCTCTACTATGAACACAGAGAAATACAGCTGGCCACTTGTGAGGACGAGAGGTGGCGGCCTATTCCTCCCCCACCAAGCAAGCCACTCCTTTCATGGGACACGGTCCACAGTGATAGGACTTCCAGGACCAAGGAAGTGACATGTGCTTTGCAGCTCAGACCACTGGCAACAGTGCAGCCTCAAGCCTGTCTGAGCACCATCAGGAAGCATTTGATTGCACAAGGCTCTCTCCTAGGTCTCTTCCAGAAGATACGATAGAGAAGGCTGATGGGATCTGTCTCTGTGGTCAGCTCTCAGTTTAGCTGAGAAGAAAAGACATATTTTATCCTATTTAACAAATGAGTACACATGCTTGGTGTAAATAGAGACAAGGGACGTGTCAGGCCATGCGTGAACACTTGCCAAAGGACAGAAAGGTACAGACTGGCAGGAAGATCAGTGAGCCCCACCCCTTCGTCTACAGCCCAGAGAGGCTGAGGTTGTTCCTGGTTGTTTACAAGCTTGTGAATGACAAGTGTTGCACTAGAGTCCTTGCCCTGGCTCCTGCTGAGCAGGCACGAGGGAAAGATTAGAAGCTCCCTGGGGATGGGAAGACATTTTCAGAGGTTGGATAGGGTGAGCTTCTTCCCTTTGTGGGTGACAAGACAAGCAAAGTTGGGATGTTTCTGTCCTCTCAGCCCCCTCTGTCCCTGAGGCCTGTGGCCTCTGTGAGCCTAAGAACAAACAGGGCTGGACAGGAGGAGGATAGATGAGGGAAGGAGATTCCTCCTGCATGATGCTAAAGAAAGCCCACTTCCTTGCTGCTGACCGAGAAGCACGAACCAGAATCCCTCACAGAGGAATGTGAGAGATGCCCTGTGCTCTCTTTCTCCCAAGTAACTGAAAAGCATTGAGCGAACGGCGATCGTGCTGACAGCATCTGCAACACATGCAGCCATGTAAAAGGAAAAGAGAAGATAAGTAGTAAGGGCTTCACATCTGGGAGAACAGTAAGAGTCCCAGGGACCAGGCACATGGGCCTCTGCACAGCTATTCTGTGTACAGAAAGTCTCTGGTTATAGGAAGCCAACAGGTTCTTCACGGTGAGCCAGATGTGCAACATGGTGTGCAGTCACCGATGAGATGCTCTCTCCGTGTCCAGGTTGAGCATGGCTTTTCACTCAATTGCTTAGTTAGCCTTCACCTTCGTTCGTTCACTGTTTGTGCATCTGTCTACTAAATAGTTGCAGTGTGCCAGATACCTCACTAAGAGCGTTCCATCCAGGATACTATTAAGTCCTAAATAGCTACACTTTCATATCTCTGAAGATCAAGAGAATTTATAATCAAATGCTAAACTAACTTTCCCAGGGTTAAACAGTGACCTCAGGGTTAGCCATTCCCGGAGGCTGTTCCTGACTCACCACAGAAATAAGCTTGGGGTGCTACTTGGGGTAGAAATGCACTTAGCATGTGAAGGCTTGGGTTCAAGCCCCAGGTCCACAAAACCTTCATAGAGGGGTGCTGTCTCCTTCACTCAGCGTCAGAATGGGTGAGCCCCAGAGCCCCAGAACAGATTCAAATCAACTCCTGGCCAAAACGATTATCACTGTCATAATAACAGCCTTCTCCATGTTGAACTGACTTAAAAGGATGTTCTCCCTGTCAGCTGTGGGTAATGACAGAGCTAGTACGTGGTCGTTTTCGAAGTGTAAACGTTTATCAGGGTTACAGATGTCAACAGCTCCCCGCTCCTCTGAGGTAGCTCTCTTCCCATTTCCACACATTCAGGAGGGCACCTCTAATTTTACCAGTGTGTGATTAGTGCCTACTGCCCAGGCAGTGCCTTCAGATGGGCACAGCTGGAGCCTGCAGAGCCAGACCTCACATTCTCCAGCCCATTGACTTGAGCAATAACAAACCCTTCTTAAGTCCTCTCCGCTCTAAGGACAGCTGCGTAAACAAAACCTTTAATTTGTCTGGAAATGAGAGGTTTGTAGTTTAAAAACCTTGATATTAGCTAGAAATTTGATTTAAACAACCGAAACTTTAATCCGAGGTATTAGATTACGTGACAACTCTAAGTCATTGAAAACCAAAGAGGGGTGGCCGTATGGTTGAGAAAAAAAGGCATTCATATGAGCATTACACATCAATAGTTCTACACAATTATTAATTAACATTAAGGAATCCTGAGTTCTAAAGTTGAGCCATAAAGCCATACATGTGTGCTTGTTCTTTGGGGCAATCTCTGTGGAGAACTACAACAAACATAAATTTTCCCTGGGTCTTTGCTTCCTTATCACCAACCCGGGGTCTCAGCTTTGCTTTTGGCCTGAAGAGCACCATGGGAAGCTCAGTCCTCACTGCCTAACTCCTGCTCCAAGCAGTTGAAATTTATGAGTGATGTAACAGTGAGACCAGAGAGGGTGGTTTTATAATTGTTGGTCACACACTTCAGAAAGAGACAAATATGGCTACAAAGGCACCGAAACCATAGGAAGGGAAGTGAGGGATAAGGGCCAACCATAGCACTGTATCTTCCCTGAAGCTGGGTGGGAGAAAGTTGAAGCCCATGTAAACCTCCCCCTACTATCCTAATGCTGGTTTGTGCCTTCTTCCCATGGTCTGTGACCTGGCCTTCTAGGGCTGTTCTGGCTTCCTAGTCTCTGGCTTCCATGAGTTCCAGCAGGAAGTGGAAGGTTGTGAAGAGAAAGAGACTAAATAAACATTTGCCTCTTGGCTTTGTCTCTGCCAGGCTGCTGACAGTACCCCTTTATCCTGTCCCTTTATCTATGAGAAAAGGAAAAAAATTATTTGAAAATGATGAGCTAACACCTCCCTACTTACATTTACCTTTTAGGAAGTCTGTCATTGGAGGGAGTGATTTGAGCGGGAAGCATCATCAAATAATCATCAAAGAGAACATCTCAAGACCACGAGGAATAGCTGTGCATCCAAAGGCCAGGTAGATATTTATGAAAACATGGTACCGTTTATCTGAGCTTATGCCGTTGTTCATATCTGCAGTGCTCATGACCAGAATTTGTACTAAGACTTCAGGTGGTCAGTGCAGTCAGAAGCCAAGCAAATCTGTGAATTTTGTTCACATCTTCAGAACCAGTATGTATAACAACTTACATCCCTCCCTTATCTCTTAGTTCTCATTAACCAACTATACTTAATCTCATGAATCTACTTTTCTTAAAAATCTTACGTTGTCAGGACTGGAAAGATGGCTCAGTGTTTAAAAGCACTGACAACTCTTCCAGAGGACCCAGGTTTGGTTTGTTTCCAGCACCCATATTACAGCTCGAAACCATCTGTAACTCCAGTCCCAGAATCCAATAACCTCTCTTGCCTCCACAGGTACTAAGCATGAAGTATGCATAGATATACAGGCAAGCAAAGCATTCTACATAAAAATTTAAAAATCCTTTATAAAAGAAAAGATTTAAAAATCTATGTTCTTGTTTCTTAAGTGGAAAATGAAATTAGGAGTGGGCTTATCAACACTAGTAAGAAAAATCTTACGATGACTTCAAATGATAGGTCGTTTCTGGAATCAGAGAAGTAGAAATATAGATTATGAAAGATTAATAGATTCTAAGCTACTAACTATGACTTAGCATCACATTTTGGTTAAAGAGTAGAGAATTAAGGAGAATAAAGAGTTTCTTCAGAGTTGTTAAAAAGCAAAGAAAAAAACAAATACTTTTTGTTTTATTGGCCATTTCAATCACAGACTGCTTAATGTCACACCAATACAATGTGTCTGTTAAGTAGTCAATTGTGATAAATAAAATACCCAATAAAAAATTAAAAATTAACCAACCAACCAGAGCCCCCAGGGTCTAAACCACCAGCCTGGGAGCGCTTAGGGAGGGACCCATGGCTCCAGCTATATATGCAAGGGAACTATATATAAGTGGGAGAAGAGATCCTTGGTCCCATGAAGGCTGGACGTTGTTGGGGGGGGGGATACTCGAGGGTGGGGAGGTGAGGTACGGGGGAGGGTGGGTGGGGGTACACCAATGTGGAGGCAGGAGGAGGGGGGAGGCGATAGTGAGTTCCTGGGAGGGAGGGGGGAAATGGGGTAAGGAGAGAACATCTGAAATGTAAATAAAATTTCCAATAAAAAAAATTAAAAATTAAAAAAAAATAAACATGGAATAAACATGTGAAAATAATAAATAAATAAATAAATAATGAGTATTATACTTTAAAAAAAAATAGCCATTTGTGATTCCACTGGATTCCAATGGATTAGAGTTGGCTATCAGCATCCGACCAGAACTTTGAAGGTTCTATTTTTGATGGAAATGCTACAGTGGTCTCTGGATGATATGTAGTAACTGGTAATTAATCTGGAGTTGATCAAATGGCTAAAACAAGGCGAACCCATTTCTACACAAGCAACTAGATATTAATCCAGATTGATATTTTAAAAAATGTGAAGTTAAAATTATCTTAGTAGGTATAGTACCTTGCATGACTCCAGGAAACAGGTAAATACACTATTCCTTTTATACTGTAACTTAATATGTGCATAATATAAGAATGAGCTACCAAATTGTATGCAGTTTGCTAATTTACTACTGCTCATTTAAGTACAAGTTTGATTAGAGTAATATCCTACAGTTTCAAAATATCAATTCCTTTTCCATCTAATGGTCTGACACCATTTTTTTCTTTTTATTCTAGATGCTTTATTCAGACCAGATAATTAAGGGTTTTCTTTGTTTTTGTTTTTAATTGTTTAACATGAGTTGCTCCATTTTTTTTCCTTGCATGTTTCTTGATGTATGACTCTTTAAGTGATTTATATTGGGTTTCTAAGTCTTAAAAGAATATAAGAATTTTTTCATGCTAATCTGACTTGTGAGTCTTCTTGACTGAAGGAGACTATTCTGGACGGACACAGGGATGTCTCCACGGATTGAAAGCTCTTCCCTTCAAGGTTCTGGCCGGGTGCTGATAGCCAGCTCTAATCTACTGGAACCCAGTGGGATCACGATTGACTACTTAACAGACACTCTGTACTGGTGTGACACCAAGCAGTCTGTGATTGAAATGGCCAATCTGGATGGTTCCAAACGCCGAAGACTTACCCAGATCGATGTAGGTGAGGCTTCGGGCTGCATGGTTTATTTCATCTTTAGTTTTGTCATACTCTTGTTTTTGAAATCATGTGCACATGTGTATGTGTTTGGGAATGTTTATCTACGACTGCACATAACCACAAAGGCTAGAGGATGTGTCAGGTCCTCTGGAGCTGGAGTTTCAGATGATCGTGAGCTGGTGGATGTGGGTGCAGGAAAGCAAACATGGATTCTCCACAAGAGCAGTACTTTCTCATGACAGCTGGGCCAGCTCTCTAGCCTCTGGCTTCCTTGATTGAGTGCTGAGGAATGATAAATCCAGAATGTGCTTACACATGTCCACACTGAAGCAGACTACAGAGACAGAGTTCTCCAAGAATTATAAAACAGAAAGATTGCCCATGCGCAAGCACTGGAAGTAGTGAGTAAAATGTAGTATTGTATAATCACTCTTCCTCAAGATTTCCCCAAATAAAAGTGAAAAGCCTTAATTTTTTCCAAACTTATTGAGGAATAAAAACGTTATTTCTTCTGGGTTTTTTTTTTTTTTTTTTGGTTGTTGTTGCTAGTGGTGTTGTTTTGTTTTTTGTTTTTTAGTCTGTCATTCTATAATAATGATGAATCACTTTCAGGCATTAAGGAATGTCAGTTAATTACATGGGCAAAGATTAATCAAGGAAGTTTTCTCCCCTATTGCCTTTTCAGATTCTTCAAGGGAGATCATGATTTTCCATAAATATCTTTAAAACACTGAGCCAGGGGCTGGAGAGATGGTTTAGTGGTTAAGAGCACTTACTAGTCTTCCGGAGTTTGACTCCCAGCAGCCATGTTGAGCAGCTCACAACCACCTGTAACTTCAGCTCCAAGACTTTTGACACTCTCCTCTGGCCTCTGCAGGTACCCACACATAGTCACACACAGATATATGTAGAACACGCACAGACACACAGACACACGACAAAGACAACAGACACACACAACCACACACACACACCACACACACACCACTCTGTAAAGGAGCAGTACAAAGGCAGTGGGAACTGGCCTAGGACTCAGGGAGTCTTCAAGGACCTTTTCTGACCCTGTCGAATTCTTCTGCCATGTGATAGGAACAACTGTCAGGATAAAGTGACTGGACCTAATTTTGAATTTACTAAGGAAACAGTAAATGTTCTTGAGCAAGAGATATATGTGACGAGATTGCCACTTCAGGGTAACTGTTTAGATGACAGCGCAGTGGTCCGATGGAAGTCTAGAGAGAAGGAAACCAATGACAAGCTCACTGCTAGTCCACACATCGGTTCTTGAAGACCCAAACTACATGTTATTAAATGGAGAAATAGAAGATTAGGGTATTACAACTACTATGAATAAAAATTACAGAGGTTCTGAAAGCAAGTTGGTGTGAGGAAGAATGAGAGCCCGGGAGTGTTGGGAGGGAGGCCTTAGGGATTTAGACACTGGCTGGGAAGATCAAATATCAGAATCAAGGAACTAATAAAATAGTTACTTGCTAATTCTCTTTAGTTTAGAGACAGTAACTTTCTAGATACTATAACATGAGATAGATTAGGAAAGATACTTAAATTGTATATTTTTCTAAGATTCTTTAAAACAACCATATTCTTTATAAACAGTGATAAGCTTGCATACATAGTTGGACCATATCTGTCCACACACTTGGTAGATATTCATTGGTTTCTGAGGTAGGTAGCTATATGAACATTCCTAACCAGAAGAAACCATCACACTCTGGATCCCAAAACACAGTATATAATATTCTATTTATTTTGGGACAGGGTCTCATGCATTCCAGGCTGAATTTGGACTTTCTATATGGTGAAGGATTACCTTGAACTTCTGATCCTTCTGCCTTCACCTCCAGAATGCTGAGATGATAGACTTACTTCCTACACCCAGTTTCGGCACCGGAGATTAACTGGAGCTTTGTGCATGATAGACAAGCCCTTCACCAGCTGAGGTAGACCCAGAACCCTTTAGCAGAGATTTTTTTAATTGCAAGTGTTACAATAATCAGAATAGTGCCACTTTCTCCTGAAGAGCAACATTATATAATGTTGTGTTTGTCTCTTCATCTCTACTCTAGAGCACTGTCTACTGCAAAACATGTGGTGTGTTCTCAGTTGACAGCTCAGGATTTTATTTTTTTTCTTCTTTTATGTGTATGACTGTTTTGTCTGCCGCATGTATGCCTGGGGCCATAGAAAGCCAGAAGAGGGCATTGTATCCCCTGGAACTAGAATGTTAGACAGTTGTGAGACACTATGCTGGCGCTGGGACTCTAACCCAAGTCCTCTGGGAGAGCAGTCAGTGCTCTTAGCCACTGAGCCATCTTCTGAGTGCTAACTGTTCAGGACATTTAATGAAAAGATTCGATGAATTTATCTTTAATTAAAGTACAATTAATTGTGGTTCATTGCCTTAAGATAAGGAAGAAGTAAGTAAAAGGGCAAATGCTGGACACGCCCACTCGCTCCTGGTAATGCAGCAATGCAGCGTGGCAGCCTCATGCACAGGGTGGAATAGTATTTCTGGGAGCTTGGGGGGAAGTTGGCATAGAGTTTCAGATTTTCAAAAGTGCGAAAATTCTAGAGATTGCTTGCACAGCAGTGTGTGAGTGTACTTAGCACCTCTGAACTGTACGTCATGGCTAAGGTAGTAAATTTTGTGTTGTATGCTTTCTAACCACGATAAAAAGAAAAGAACAATAGTCAAGTAAAACAAATTTCCATGATGTATTTATAGTTTTACTTTGAGGCACAGACTAGAGACTGAGCTGAAAGCTAAAAGTCACCCAGGTCAACAGTGGTGAAGCGGAGGAGGCTTGCTGTGGCTGGGACAAGTCATTTGCGTTTTCCACCACACGGGGGAGATGTTCACCTCACAGCTCCAAACTCATCAGTGTGTGGAGAGGTTCCAGATGCAGCTTGAGACCCCATGTGCCATTCCCCTGAGTAGTGCTCCTTGGATCAGCGCACAGCAGTTCCAGAGGCCTGCAGAGGTGGTTTGGTTGAGGAGGGCTCAGAAGGCAGCCCACTGGATAGGAGCTGTAGAATCGGAGGCAACAGATAAAATGTGTTCAAAACACTCCCTTCGGCATGGCAGAGAAGAGTCAGAGAGTCTAAGGGGATAAGGGAAGGAGGCCATTAGTAAGGAAGGTAAGAGGCTAGTAGCTAAGCTTGGTGAGGGGAGTGAATATGAAGAGATGAGGTCATTCTTGGCAGTGTAGGCATGGGAGAAGTAGCGACGGCAGAAGGGCAATCCTGGACTAATGTATAAGAAGAGAGAGCAGACAGAAAAGGCTGACTCGGGAATACAGTGATAGAGATGATGTTTTCGGAAAAACATTGTTTGGTCACCTAAACTAGAAAAAAAGAAAATCCTTCTTGTTACCTGTGAGATCATTCAACTGTTTATGACAGCCATTTAAATGACAAGGGACCCAGACTGAAGAGCAGCAAGAAACACTCAAGTTCAGTCTGTGGCACATGAGCACAGAGCATGCCCGCCTTGGCACCCTTGGTACTGTTCAGACCCGTCTAGGTCAGCAGCACCGGTGATGGAGCATGGTGGTTCTGAGGCTTGTCCTCTTACGGACAGACGCCCTTGGGAAGAGAACCTGTCCGTATTGAAGGGTCTTTTACTTGACCTTTTATTTGCTTCCAGGTCAGCCCTTTGCACTAGCCGTGTTTGAAGAGCGAGTGTGGTTCTCGGATTGGGCTATCCCATCGGTAATAACGGTGAACAAGAGGACTGGTCAAAACAGGGTACGTCTCCGAGGCAGCATGCTGAAGCCCGCATCAGTGGTTGTGGTCCACCCATTGGCAAAACCAGGTACACTGGAGAAGTCCTGCAGGCCCTCCTGCACGAGACTGCAGCTGTGTTAACCAATGGTAGCAGGCGGTGGGGGTGGAGGGGATTTTCTGATTTTTTTTTCACCTCTCTGCATAAATGTTAAGATTTTTCCAAGATTTGGGCATTGATTGAATCACAACCCAGACAAGCTTGGTAGTTTGGTAATTTGCGCATTATTCCTAATATGGTGGTTTTAATAATCTGGGTTTTACCTCTCCAGCCACACTCCTCCCCTGCTCCATATCGCTTGCTACATTTCAAAAGACTCAGGTTACAGAGAGTCAGGATAAGCAAGTTAGACTATGTTCATAGTGACTAGATGATAGATGGATATAGATAGATAGATAGATAGATAGATAGATGATTGATAGATAGAGAGATAGATAGATGATATATTGATAGATGATAGATAGATGATTGATAGATAGATGATAGATGATAGATAGCTAGATAAATGATAGATGATGGGTAGATAGATGATAGATAGATTGATGATGGGTAGATAGATGATAGATAGGTAGATTGCTTGATAAATGATTGATCGATAGATACATACATGATAGAAATAGATAGATACATACAAAGACACATACATACATACATACATATATACATACATTATCACCAAGTATAAACAACACAATAGAAAAAGGTCCCACCTGGAATTCTTAACGCCAAATAGAGATATTTGATATGTTAAAAGTTACTGATTCAGGCAACTAGATTTCTGCAGTGGAACTTGTGTCCACCCTTGGGTTCCCCTTACCCCCATAGGCCAGGTAGCGAGCAGCAGCCAGGAGCAATCCAAGGCAGAGTCATTCAGCTCCCTCCAGCATCTCCTTATCCTGAAGATCTCTGAGTATAACTAGATCCTGGTCAGGACATAGGAATAGCGCAGACTAAGGAGCCTCACAAAGTAAGGTGCCAGCTGTAGCATCAAACATGGCTAGATACACATAACCAACTGTGCTCAGCAGATACACATAAGGTAACAACATTCTGAGCTGGCTGAGTCAGGGCCTCTAGAAGGAGCTCCCGAGAGAGAGTTTTAGACACGCTTCTGTTTAGAATGGCTGAATTCTCACCCAGAGATGTCTTTGATTTGCATCAGCAACATCCTTGACATCTCCAGACCCATCTGCACGTTCTCTCTGTTCCCTGCTAGGTGCAGATCCCTGCTTACACAAGAATGGAGGCTGCGAACACATCTGCCAAGAGACCTGGGCATGGCTCAGTGTTTGTGTCGGGAAGGTTTCGTGCGAGCCCAGGATGGGAAAGGTGTCTTGCTCGGAGTGATGATCAGATACTGGCAGGTAACATGGTGTGCTGTGCAGCTGAATTGTCTCAGTAGGGGTCTGTACACTGGGGCATCCGTGTCTGCCTTTGAAGATTGTGGTGCTTCATATTATTAAGTGCTTTTGGTCTTCAAGAATGCTGAGTGTGCTTGGGTTTCTGTACCCCTCCCCCTCTGAGTTTTTCAGTTCCTTATCACAGCACAGTTAAATTGACCTCTAATTGTAAAAGCTTTAAGCTGCGCGTTCTCCCCTATTTGTAGTGGGGTGTACCAGGGCTTAGAAATAAATGCCACCTTGTGACAATGCTTAAAGACATTTTGTTTAAAAATTTTATGTTCTTAATTTTCAGGAGTCATGAAAGGACCCTCCCCACGCTATAGGTCTTAATAGGAAAACTTGAGTCCTTCATAGAAATAGCTTTACTGTATTAAACAAGCGTACGAAGTGGGTACTGAGGGGGTCATGATCCGTCTCTTTACAGCTACAGTTGAGGAAGAGGGCAGGAGAACGAGCCTTGCATGATGGATGACCTTTCTGCCTGCAGTGCATGCCCAGACGAGGCAGATCTGGAGTTGTCTTTTGGTGTCTTCCTACCAAAAATGTGCCAAAGATAATTTATATTTGTTAAGCCTCTTTAAAAAGTGCATAATTACTTGGTAGGCATGTTGTAAATATAAGCTAAGTGGCAGGTTAACAGTGGATGGATGGCCCTGTCCGTGGAATAGAGTTGTGTATTGGGTTTTCAGACATGACTTTTTTTCCTATTATTATTTGTTTTGCCTTAGGATAACAGTTTCATATGTCTTAGACTCAGAACTCTGTTTTGCTCTTAAAAGACTTATTAAGATCCCTAAAGGCTTTTTGTAAAAGTGGATTATAGTTATCAGTTCTTAAGATATTGAAAAATTTTCATCTTAATTCAAATAACAGACCTAATATTTATGAGCATAACCCATCGTATAATCACTAAATACACATATTTTTCAAAGTAAAAAAATATATAGTGAGAAGAGAGGCATTGTTTTACATTTCTGTCTTTAAGTCTAGCAGAACAGACAGCAGCCCAAGTCTCACATCCACTCCTATTGTTTGTTGTTTTGGTTGGAGGCGAAGAGGAAGCTGTGGGGGAGGGGAGGGGGAGGAGGGATGTCAGAACTGTACAGGTCCTAGTTTCTTAGAGCTTACTTGAGATAAGGAATCTGACATGGGCAGCAAACCTGCCCGCTATTTCTCTTGAAAGTGGCAGGATCACTTCTTCCATTTCTGAGGAAAGCCTTGCAGATACCCAAGTCTAAATAGCACAGTTGGCCTGTCCATCATTCTTTCTGATTAATTATGCTGACCCTCGGAGAAGGGGGGATTTCGGCTCACAACTCAAATATTACTTGCGTGTTTCTCTCTAGGCAACTCCTATAATTCCAGTAGGAACCGGAAGCATCACTCACTTTATTACATGCAGCAGTAAAATCCAAGTGAAAGGCCAAAAGGGCTAAAGATTAGCAATGCTTGCTGCATCCCCTTGAGCTCCCTCTGAAGTGGGTACTGGAGGGCTCCGCTCCTGGTGTAGTTGATGTCGTTCCCTGGGCTTTGCTGTGCTGTGCTGTGCTGTGTTGTGTCGTGCTGTGCCGTGACACCACAGTCTTTCCTACACTGCCTTGCCGCGTCAATATTGACGTGAACATGTGAACAGACAGTAGCTTCTGACTGCGTGCAGTAGCCTTGGAGCTGCAGATTCTGTGCAGAGGGACCCAGGGGTCTGTGTGGCACAGCTGAACACATGCTGCCTTTGGGAGTTCATCTCCTCTTCAGGAGCAGTGAGCTTTGTGTGTCTATGTGACTTTTTATACACAGCAGCTTCAAAAATACAGTGAACTCGGGGGTATTATAAATACACAAGCCAAACAAAGGGAGGAGCTAGCATAAGACAGGCTGGGGAGAGGTGGCTGTCACAGCTTCTTGTCCTGGTCTGTGATTCTGAGCTGATTATATTCAGAAGGAGCATTGTTCTTTATCTAAAAGAGCCCCGTTATCTCCCCTATCGGCTCCACCAAACCCTGCCCATTTCCAAAATGAGTCTTTATACTAAAATGAGTCTGAACTCATAACCAATGAATAACCATCAATATAAATTAAATCAAACTTGCCTTGAAATGGAAAGGCTTAACTAATCGAGTCTTCTGTCCCACAGGTGACAATGCTGATCTAAGTAAAGAGGTGACATCGTTGGACAACTCCACTAAGGCTGAAGTACCAGACAGTGACGGGACAGAATCCTCCCCGCTGGTGGCTGAAATCATGGTGTCAGGGATGAACTGTGAGTTCTCCTAAACAGCTTTGGTCCTAACAGCTTCCGCTCCTCCAGTAGAAAGTTCTGTACTCTCTTCCCCTGGTATAATATTAGCTAATTGTACTGCAGCCCAACCTTGAACTTGGGTCCTCCTCTTTGGAAAAGCTTGTACTGCAAAAGCTCTGTTGGGTTAGACATGAATTGTACATGCCGAGAGACTCTAGGCTGAACCATTTGAGGTCTAATTGGAACCAGAGTGACAATCAGGCTAGAAGAGACTTAAGTGTTTGCCTACCCGTAACTGCTCTGGCGGGTATTTAATCAATCTGTTTAGCCATTGTGCAAAGTTGAGAGTAACTGATGGGGCATATTAATTGGTTACTTTAATTACTGCAGAAACTCCATAAACAGAAATGTTAGAACTCTTTGTCTATGTTACACATTTGTCAGCAGAGTACTTTGGTTCATAATAGAGTCTGTCCTGTTCTGTGTATGGCAGGTAGTTTTAATGAGTGCTAGAGCGGCTACAAACACACCCTGTCCTCACAGGTCATTGCCCTCCTCTCAGCGTGGCTCACTTTAACTCTGAAACATTAATCATATATTATATGAACTATATATACGATAGAGATGATACATAGACACATACATGTACATATATATCCACCTTACAGACTGCTCCAGAGAATCCCAAGTACTGTGATTGTAGGGGGGCTGCCACACCCTGCCATTTACCTGAAAGCTGGGAGTCCCAACTTTATCCACTGAGCCGTCTCCTCAGGCCCTGAGTAACATAATGTCTGTGACTTTAAGCTCTTTCATGAGAGGACAGTTACATAAGTCTTCCTCTGACTTCTTTGATCTGAAGAGCAGACTTTCAGGGCCTCAAGGACCTCATGCTCCACCGTGTGTTTTTGATGACATAAAGTTTTTTTTTTTTAACATATTTTTAGTAATGGTGATAATTAAGATTTGTATGAACTTTTGACATTTGCCATGCTTAAATTGTATTTTTTGATTCCTGTTATATCCCATTATTTTATAGATGTAAAACTGAGACTGAGGTGTATTGATTAGTGACTTGACTAAAGATTTTGGAAATTATGATCATATAGGACTAGGGAGATGGTTCAGTTGGTAGGATGTGTCTACACAAACATGAGGACCTGAGCTTGGATCCTCAGGCCCACATTAAAAACAAAAATACAAAAAACAGGCAAGGCAGTTTGCATTTGTAGTCCACGTGGCAGGATGTGGATACCGGAAGACACCCGGGACTTCCAGCCAGTCAGTTTCAGTTAGCGAGCTCGTGTACAGTGAGAGACATTCACTCAGAAGAATCAGGTAGAAAGTGATTGAGGAAGAAGCCCAGCTTTGGTTTCTGTCCTCCACACACCTACATGTGCACACACATGAGCACTTACACACGTACACACACACATGAACACCTACACATGCACATGCACACACACATGAACACCTACACTTGCACATACACATAAACACCTGCACATGGACATACACATGAACACCTACACATGTACACACACATAAACAGGTACACATGTACACACTGAACACCTACACATGCACACACACGTAACACTACACATACACACACACATGGACATCTACACATGCATCACACACACAGAACACCCACACATGCACACACACATGGACACCACCATGCACACACACATGGACACCTACACATGCACACACACATGACACTACACATGCACACACACATGAACACCTACACATGCACACACACATGAACACCTACACATGCACAAACACATGACATATGCATACACCACATGACACAATGCACACACACATGAACACCTACAGATGAACTCATGACAGCATACACATGAACACCTACACATGAACACATGCACATGGGCACACACATGAACACATGCACATGAACACATGCACATGGACACAAACATGAATACATGCACATGAATACATACACATGCAAACACACATGAGCAAAGAAGTATGACCAAACAACCAATTCCTGTTTAAGAAGTCTCAGAACAGTTTGCCACAAATAAAAATATATTTATTTGGCTATTTTTTAGTCATCCACTGTACTAAGTGCTGGGGATACCAGGGATGCTAAATACAGCCTCAACCTGCACAGCTCAATGTGAGAACCAGAAGTCTAATCAAATAAAGCTTCAGGATTCGTGGGTTATAGACCACTTTCAGACTCAGCAGGGACCCATACAGGCTCATGGGGCAGATTCTATCACAGTGAAGAGAGATTGGCAGACGAAGATACATGACAGAGAGTACATTGATGGAGTTGGGGGTCAAGGAGTGAGGGGTGAGGACTTATGTCATTGTCTGTTTTGCCTCAAAGACAATGTAAGACAGCAGAGCTTTGTCTGCATCCTGCATTACTGCACTTTTATCACTCATAGGACCTGGGCACACATTAGGTACTTCTGAGCAAATCTTGTTTTTACAGTTTAGGTCCCAGAGTTGCTTCTGGTATTTGGGCTTTGTCTGTTAAGTGTTGTGCTCAAACCCAAGGCTTACCCATGCTAGAACCACTGAGCTACACCCTCAAACCTAATTATTAAGATATCACTGTGCCCTTCTTTTTAATTATCAAAACATTTTAATTATTTTATGTGTGTGAATGTTTTGTCTGCATGTATCTTTGTGCAGACGTGGATGTCTGATCCTGTCAGATCCCCTGAGACTGGAGTTACAGATGTCTGTGTGCAGCCGTGTGGGGTCTGGGAATCGAACTGTGGACCTCTGGAAGAACAGCAAGCAAGTGCTCTTACCCACTGAGCCAAGTCTACAGCCCCGACTAAGCCCTTCTTTGTCATCTTTATTTAGCTATGTATAGCAAGCTTTAATTTGCAGAGGGTTTTTTTTAAATAGTCATGTTTTCTTTGGTTTCCAACAACAGTCATGCAAAGCAGCAGTCTTATTAGAAATCCCTACTCGTAATAGAGACAAGCAGGTAAGTGTCGCCAGTGTGGCCACAGCCAGCCTGTGCCCCCTACTGCATAGCTGTTGCTTTCCATCATGCAAAGGTTTGCAAAAGTCCTGCATCATATTCTAATTTAGGATAATTGTACAGTGGTTTCAAATGTTTGCTGTGCTTGGATACTGTCCACTCCTGCTCTCAGCAGCCTTGTGATTTGAGAACTAAATATTTGAATGCCCCCTCCCCATCCTGAGTTGTGAGTAACAGGAGGTAGCCAAACAAGCATGAAGGGTATTGTGTTCACCCAAGAGAAATCTTGGATAAGTAACTAAACATAAGAAACAGAAAAACACAATTGCCACTGGATAGTAGTGTCACATGCTTTTAATCCTACCACTCAGGGAGGCAGAGGCAGGTAGCCTTCTGTGAGTTCAAGGCCAGCCTGATCTACAGAATGAAATCCTGCCTTGAAAAGCAAAAGGAAAGCAAAACAAAACAAAATCCCAAAACTACAATTGCCCCAATGTCTGCAGTCACCAGGGGCCCGGATCATATAACCACTAGAACATATAACCACTACAAAGGTGCTCCGAAGGCTTTTCGTCTCTCCTATATCCTGTGAACAAACTAGACAGACAGTGATGCATAGACGGCTGTGGTATGCCAGATATTCCAACTCAAAAAAGGAGGTGGTGGGTGGCATTTGGGGAGTGACTATATGCACAAGTAGTTAAAGCAGAAAAGCAAGAAACAAAGAAAAACTTGCTCATGTCTGTGGCTATGACATCAACTCTGTCCCCTGGGGCATTTGCATTTCAATGGAGTATGAAATGAACCGATCTTTTACAGCATTTGACTTGTAAGGTTCGTGACTTTGCAGAAGTGCCAGGAGGCTTACAAGTCAGTGCATAAATCTTGATAATAAGCACACCCTGTGACATATATCCTATTAGAATGAAACATGATATTAGTAAATTGACAATAATCTTTCTGTGAGCCAATCTCTTTGTCAGAAACAGATCTGCTTGCTACATTCAAGTCTGTGTGTTTCAGGAGAAGAATACATGGGCTTTTTATATGTCACAATGGTTGGGGATTTTTGAGTAAAATTGTACTGGGTTGTTTGTATTCTAAGACTAAATTCTGGCTCTCAAGATCTACTTGTCCCCCACGAGCAGATCCTCACGTATACTAAGTGATGTTATGTGAACCTTGTTCCCCAGTTAAACTGGTCAATAAAGGCTAGAGCCTGTGATTGGGCAGTGGAGGGAGAAAGGTGGGACTTGAGGATCAAGTGAGAGGGTTGCAGGGAGAGAGAGAAAAGAAAGACAGGACAAGGATGGAGGAAGCCACTATGAGAGGAGATGGACCGTGAGCACGAGGCCAGGAAAACCAGCAAGTAACAAGGACATAAATGGCTGGGATGTAAGTTAGAACAGCTCCAAACCTGCCCAACCTAGACTTACAGCCTGTAAATAAAATACCTGAATTGTGTGTCTTTTATAAAGGCTATCTAGAGTTATAGACAGATATTACATAAAATGAAATTGGAGTCCATTTTAAGCTCTATTAGAAGTTCAAATGTACAGATGACAAACAAGTCAATACCAAGCTCTCTGGACATCAAATGGTTCTGTAAGATTGAGGTTTACCTCAGCATGTGAGAAAAAGAGGCGGGAGGTTCACATGTTAGGGCCAGCCTTGGCTACTCACTTTGTCAAAAAGCTAGAGCAGCAAAAAAAAAAAACAAAAAAAAAAAACAAAAACACAACCACAAACCAAAGCAAATCAAAACTAGCAAGCATACAAAACCATGCAACTGTAGGCACATGGAAGCAATGAGCTGTCTTGTGAATCTAGTAAAACAGACACAACAGACAGACCTAACCAGTTCTTTCTATTTGGAGGCTAGCCCACACACAAACTTCAGGAAGGAGGTGCTGGAACAAATAATTGCATGTGCTCTCACTGTTTGCAGATGAGGATGACTGTGGCCCCGGGGGGTGTGGCAGCCACGCTCGCTGTGTTTCAGAGGGAGACACTGCTGTGTGTCAGTGTTTGAAAGGATTTGCCGAAGATGGAAACCTGTGTTCTGGTAAGAGCAAAGGCCAAGTGCACAAATATGAGAACTCGTGAACCAAAAGCATTCTTTTGACTTTTACTAACTAAAAATCTCCACAAGGATGTAAGTAATTAGTAGGTTTAAATAAATTATTTGATGTTGGGGGGGAAGAAAGAATTGTATGCATAGGAAATGAGACACATAAGCATATTTACATATAATATTACCTCATATTATACTAACATTGTATTAAAAATTAAGCAAAAAATGAAGTTGACATGAGAGAAACATGAATTTGAGCTCAAATCAAACTTATGGATTCCTTAAAATAGAACATTTTCCTCCTAGAAACCTTGTATATATGTTTTAGTGAAACAAATAGATTATGATTTCTAATCATAATAAATAGGTTTTGATTTTATATTGATAGCTATTTTATATTGATAGTAAGTTAATGGATTACTGGGAAAATGTCAGTCCTTGTCATCTGAAACTCTGGAAGAAGGTATTTACTTACACACACTTAGCTGTTTGGACAGGTGAGAACTTCATGAAAATTCATTGAGAAATGAACTTCAGGGTTTGCATTTTATTCACAAACAGTACATGTTAGCCCCTGAGCGATTGACTGCACAAAGGCTCAGTCTTTCTTACTATGACTGTTATTTCTTCCAGGATTGCCTAAACCAGTGGTTCTCAACCCTCCTAATGCTGCAACCCTCTAATACAGTTGTTCTTGTTTTGGGGATCCCCCACCCCCAACTATAAAATTATCTCATTGCTACTTCATAACTGTAATCTTGCTACTGTTGTGAATTGTAATGTAAATATCTGATGTGCAGGATATGTGATATGTGACCCCTGTGTAGGTTGAGACTCACAGGTTGGAAAATGTTTCACGTACCCATAATCTCCCCCCACCCCCAGATATAGATGAGTGTGAGCTGGGTAGCTCGGACTGTCCCACCACCTCGTCCAGGTGCATCAACACTGAAGGTGGCTATGTCTGCGCATGCTCAGAAGGCTACGAAGGAGACGGGATCTACTGTCTCGGTGAGAGAACGCAGGTGCCATGGACAAGGGAGGGGAGGAGGCACGCGAAAGAAAGTTGTCAAAAGTTGTAGTTGCTTCGGGCTGAGGGAAAGCAGGATAGAATTGGAGTGAAACACGTGTCAAGACCAGTTGTGTGACCTGCGCAGACAGATGTAGTTTAGGTCTTAGAAAACAATCTCCCTCAGATTTCTGAGTTCGAGGCCAGCCTGGTCTACAGAGTGAGTTCCAGGACAGCCAGGGCTATACAGAGAAACCCTGTCTAGAAAAACCAAGCCAAAAAAAGAAAAGAATCTCCCAGCCATAACTACACAAGCTGGGCTGCTGAGGTAAGTCTACCTCTTTGCCTTTCTAGCTCATTCTCTGGGGCTTGGAGGATAGAGGCTCAGTCAGCGTTCAGTGTTGTATGCCATCAGTGGGCAGTTGGTCTGCACCTCTCTGTTACTGAGTTTAGCCGTGCACCACGGTGAACTGCAGAGCCTGGAGTGGGTGTGTTGTAATCGCTGTGTGCAAGAAGACAGGGACAGGAGGCTCCCAAGCAGGTGGAGGGTGTTTCTGATGGTTCAGTGGATGAGAACTTCACTGGCATTTCATTGCAAGCTCAGAATGATTGAAAGCCTTTTCATAACCATCCTCCTCCGCCAAGGGCTGGGTGGGTCTGTGGGCTGGGAGTTCACTCTGTGGATGGCTTGTGCTGCCCCAGGTGTCAGGAGCCCAGTAGCACTGCACAAGTGGAGGCCTGCCCTGTATACCCTCTCCTAGTGCAGCGCTTAGCTGCTTTCCCAGGGATTCCCTGACTCCTCTTCTATGGTGTTTCTCTCTCTTCTTCTGAAAGCCAACAGTGAAGGGCAGATGCCCTGGTAAACTCAATGCTGCTGTTTTCTCTCACATGTGAAGGTCATGGCTACGCACTTGTGGATCTGGTTGGCTTAAGGCAGACTTTATCAGATCAGTTCTGTGCAGTCCTCAGACCTGCGAAAACACACTCTTAAGCACAGATTTGGCAGTTAGTCAGGAAAATGTCACTGCACTAATTAAGCAGCCTCACAGATATTTTGGGCAAACAGACTTCATGTTTCATTTCTTTTGAAGAGAAGAAGGTATATTTTCTCAGAGACTTAAGCTCTTTAGACTCCCACTCTTACTAACCTACCTCCTAATATTAACTATGCCAAAGGGGGTCATGGCCCTGCCCTGCCTGGTTGCATGAGATTTTCAGGACCACAGAAGCCACGGGTATGCTTGTGTGTTCTACCATTGGACCTCAGTATGTGTCTCTATGTAACTGTGTGTGTGCGTGTGTGTTTGAGAATATGTGTCTGAATTAGGGTTACTATTACTATGATAAAACACCCTGACCAAAGCAGCTTGGGGAGGAAGGGCTTTCAGTTTACACTTCCAGGTAAGTCCTTTACCAGGGAAGTCAAGGCAAGAACTGGAACAGGGCAGGAACCTGGAGGCAGTTGCTGATGCAGAGGCCATGGAGGGGTGCTGCTTACTAGCCTCTCCATGGTCTGCTCAGCCTGACTTATAGAATTCACGATCACCGGCTCAGGGGTGGCCCACCCACCATGGGCTGGGTCTTCCACATCAATCTAATTAAGAAAATGCTCTACAGGTTTGCCTACAGCCCAGTCTTATGAGGCATTTTTTAACTTGGGCTTGTCTCCCTTCAGATGACTCTAGCCTGTGTCAAGTTGACACAAAATAAGCCAGCATAGTAGGTGATTGGCTTCAAGCCATGGCACATACATTCCATAGAAGAGTATTATTGGGCTGGTAAGATAGCTCAGGGGTAAAGGTGCTTGCTGCCAAGCCTTGGCCTGAGTTGAGTTCCTAGGACTCACATAAAGGTGGAAACCCGTACCAACTTCTGCAAGCTGGTCTTTGACCTCCGCAAGTACATACGCATACACACACAAACATAAATACAATCTTTAAAAGAAGGTGTTTCAACGTACATCCTTGTCTTTGCTTTAGAACGAATGGGTTCGCTCAGGTTGAGAGAAGATTTCTTTTTCTTTGTTTTTTATTTCTTTTCTTTTTTTTTTGTTTTGTTTTTGTTTTTTGATATTGCTGTTGTTGTTTTGGTTTGGATGGGTTTGGTTTTTCCAGACAAGGTTTCTTTGTGTAGCCTTGGCTTTCCTGTAACTCGCTCTGTAGAAGAAGCTGGGCTCTGACTCACAGAGATCCTCCTGGCTCTGCCTCCTGCATGTTGGGCTAAAAGGTATGGGCTACCACACCCAGCATGGAGAGATGGCTTAGCTGGTAAAACGGTAGACTCATAACCAAAAAACGTGACAGAGGATTTCTAACTTGACATTACAGCAGATGTTCTGGTTTGTTTCTAGGGCTGGAGGCATGGTTCAGAGGTTGAGTGTTTGTGTAGCGTATATGAGGCCAGAGGTTCAATCTCAGAACTTTCAGAAAAAGAAAGAATTAAAAACCATAGGAAACAAAGAACAGAGGTACTTTAATCCATTCAGGACAGCTGTTCAAAGCCTTAGCCTCGATTAGTCTCAAAGGAACTGTGCCCTAGGAACTGTGAGGGCTATCAAGAAGAGGAGGCCAGTTCTTGCTTGCCAAAGGCAGTGGTCTAAAAGAAAGGCAGCTTTAATAAGAGACACAGACAGACGTACAGCATGAGGAGCAGAAACACAACTGGGAGGAATGTTGTCTGCTTGAGGCCTTGGGCAAGGTTTCCTGAAGGAAGTGTCATTTGGGTGGGACGGTAGGGAATGAATTCATATTAATTAAGCAGAAGTGTGAAGGGGTGGGAAGCATGTGAACAAATCATGTATCCGGAGAGTGGGAAGCAGTCCTACGTACAGGCTGTGTGTGAACAGAGAAACCGCACAGTACAGACAGGATGGCTCAGGTCGCAGAACCTTGCTTTCCCACAGCTCTGGGACTACAATCCCACATGATGGATGGTGTGGTCTGGTGAGTGAGCCGTTCTGCCTTATGGAAGTCCCTTTCTTACCACCTCCTCAGTCTCTCCTCTGTGATGTACGGAAACCCTGGTGCTCCTTCATCTGTTAAAGACACAGTTCCAACTGGACACCCTCCTGTCCTCGACTCACCTTAGCTCCTCACAAAGCGTGTCTCAGATCAGTCACTGGGAGGCAGGTGCCAAGGTCTGCATGTGTGGAGAGGCATTTCAGCCCCTTCTATTAGCAGATTGATTGACATACAAGAGGGCCAGCTATTGTTTTTACTTTCCTCTCTTAAGTGTTCTAGCTGTTATTTTATGAAAATTAAAAGGAAACAGTTGATATTAATTTAACAGTGCATTTTATATGCTCTTTATATCCAAAATATTAACATTTTACTATTAATTAGTATTTTGGATGTTTATATTTTAACTTGCACACTAAGACTTAAAACTCTGGTGTGTATTTTGAACTGACAGCACCATCTGGACCAGAAGACTAGATGCAGTTAGAGAGCCTAATCCTCTCAGAGGGCAAGTTTTCTCCATACTGGACAGCACAGCTGTCGGCAACAGAAAAGCCTCTGGCATGTCCCTAAGTGGCACAGTCTCAGGCTCATCGCTGTGTGGTCTAGGGAGTAGGGAGGCTCTGGTGTTTGGGAGCAGCTAGAGGATATATGAGATGTTGGGATATATTGAGGCAGCTCTCTTTAAGGTAATTTAGTGCAGACAATGGGAAGACTGAATTGTTAGGGCAATAACAGCTGAGACAGACACAGGCCACCAGCAGGACTAAAGGTGTGGGGGGGGGCTAGTTATTTATATAGTTCATACTTATAAGATAGGGTTTCTCTGTGTTGCCTTGGCTGTCCTAGAACTCATTCTGCAGACCAGGCTGGCCTTGAACTCACAGAGATCTGTCTGCCTCTGTCTCCCTAGTGCTGGAATTAAAGGCGTGCACTGCCATGACTGTCTTGATCTGCCATTTATGTCAATGAATAAGCATCTAGTTGCAAAAGCGAAGTCCAAGTTTTAGAATATGAAATGCTATTTGTTGGAGATGCTTTACTGATCTCTGGCCTGGCGAAGTCTTGAAGTCTTTCCTTCCAAGTGGAGAGAAATCCTGTCAGGAGCCCAGGATCAGCCATGGACACAGTGATATTTATTTTTAGCATTCATTACAGGACCCCCTAACATACATAGGCCCTGAATGTGAAGCAACACACAGGTGAAGGAACCCCTTCTGTACGGCAGGACTCTGATTCCATAACCCTTCCCTTCTCTGCACGCCCTTTCTCTTCTCATGGACTCCTGGGACAGATATTGACGAGTGCCAGCAGGGGCGCACAGCTGCGGCGAGAATGCCACCTGCATCAACACGGAGGGAAGCTACAACTGCACCTGCGCAGGCCGCCCATCAGCACCTGGACTGGCTTGCCCTGGTAGGTGGATGGGTGGTCCAGATCAACCAGGAGGAGCTTGGTTCTGGAAATCTTATGCTCCATTTGTTTGCCTTGGGGATTCTGCAAATCATTGTTTAATCTGGCTGGAGAGCTAGATTTTATCACCAGATTGGTGCTGGGCTGCAGAATTTGAGGTCATCCTGGTTTTGTTCATTTCACAGCATCTGTAATAAACTTTTATTATTATTATTATTATTATTATTATTATTATTATATTGGTGTTTCTCCTTAACTCTGTGAGTACTTTTCCATTGGTTGGTTGTTTTCAGAGGCTGTGTAAAAACTTAGCTGGGCTAGACTGGTCAAGACTATATCTGGACTTATAATAGTATTTTTGTTTATTTCAGTATGCACAAATGTTAAGACTAGCCAGGCATGCTGGTGGATGTCTTTAATCCCAGTACTTGGGAGGTAGAGACAGGTGGATCCCTGAGTTCAAGACCAGCCAGGTCTGTATACAAAGTGAGTTCCAGGACAGCCAGGGCTACACAGAGAAACCCTGTCTTGAAAAACCAAAACAAAACCAAAAACAAAAAGAGTTAATCTGTATAAAGTCTGTGCAAAATCTACTTAGATTTGATACTGAATCTTAAAGCTCTGGTATGTATTTACACATGCAGACACCTCAGGGTGGACTACAGGCCATGGCACCGTATTGCCCAGCACAGGCAGCGGCAACAGGGAGCCTCTAGCGACAGTAGTGTGGGCGTGACGGGAGAAGAGTCACTCTCAAGGGTTTTTGTTCTTGTTGTTAATTCTTTGAGATGGAGTTTCTCTGTGAAGTCCTGGCTGGCCTGGAACTCAGAAATCCACCTGCTTCTGCCTCTCAAGTGCTAGCGTTAATGGTGTAAACCACTGTGCCCAGTCTTTTTTTAAGGATTTTAAAATGGATTTGTTAAAGTCAGCATGTCTTGACATGAATTAGCAACCCAGCCAGCTTTTGTTTCTCTTAAAACAGTCACCAGTCCTGACTCCATCACCCACACAGAGCAGCCGGCACCCCACAGAAGGCCCTGGCAGCCAGGTAGGGTTTGTCCTCACAGTTCTGCAGACAGAAAATGCCTTCAGGGAAGTTCATACTCCCCTGGTCCCTGGGTTTTTGTTTTTTGTTTTTTTGGTTTTTTTTTTTTATAGTGAATTGTTTTGTTTTTCTCAGGTAATTTTCTCCACTCAAAGGGTATTGAAGATAGGTGTGGTGGCTGGTGCCTACAATCCCAGGAGGTGGGAGGCTTAGGCAGGAGGATTGCCATGAGTTTGAGAGCAGTCTGAAAACCTTAGTTGCAAGCAGCAGTGCCTTCCCTTTAAGGCATAGGGAACTATTCAACACCAAGAGGCTTTGCATCTTGACTTTCCTCCATTACTGTAAACTTTTCTTCCCATCGGTTGCTGTAGTCTCACGTCTGAGGGGACGTGAAGTTCCATCAGTTTTAGAAGAGAGCATTTTGTGAGATAAATGTTTGTGACTCCCTAGACTTGGAGAACAATGAGCTGTGTGTTGCCGGGTAGCTTGTGAGCTGTGCAAAGACCCAGTTGTTCATTTCCCAGTTAGGGTTGTCCATTCTTTCTTTGCCTCCAGTATGATAATCCAAGAGAGAGAAGTGGGCTGGAGAAATGGCTCAGTGGTTAAGAGCATTGACTGCTCTTCCAGAGGACCTGAGTTCAATTCACAGCAACCACATGGTGGCTCACAACCATCTGTAATGGGATCCAATGCCCTCTTCTGATGTGTCTGAAGACAGCAACGGTGTACTCATATACATATAATAAATACATCTGTTTAGAAAAAGAGAGAGAGAGAAGGGTTTAACTCTCGGTAGGTAACACAGGCTCGGCTAGGAAGGTGAGACTCAGCACTCCTGAGACTTCTGCTGTCATCAGGAGACCACAGTGCAAATTGTTTACAGAAACTCAAAATGAAAGTAATGTCTTTGACTATTCCAGACTCTACCTCACCCCCTCTCCCTGGGGAAGATGGCCACCATTTGGTACGAAATAGTTACCAGGATGCCCTCCATCGCACGATGGATACTGCCTCCATGGTGGTGTGTGCATGTATGTTGAAACAGTGGACAGCTACGCATGCAAGTGAGTAGAGCATTTTTCTGATAGCCCAAGGTGATACTGTGGTCCATGACTTTCAGGAAGTTTGTAAAACTTATACAGAGGAGATTTTTCTATAGGCAGTGATGACTTTTTACATAAATAATTTGATGAACATAGTCTGAAAATTCAGTTCCTCGTTCAACACGAAGAAGGCAGATTTGTAGGAAATTTACTAAAGCCAATTTGGTTTCAGCCAGATTCTAGATTTATAAAAATGCTGCACCTATATTCACCCTGAACTTATTGCCGCTGATATTTAAAAAAAAAAAAAAATCTTTTTTTTTTAAAAAGTTTTCTTTCTAGTAGTTCACTTTTCATTGTTGTCTTGGCAAAGCTGCTGAGGGATGAGCTGCCTGCTGTTGGCTCCCTTTTAGCTCCCAGAGTGATAGGACAGGCCAGGTTTTCACCTGAAATGATTCTGAAGACCTAGAGCTCTGAGGTACTCCATGGCGCTCACCAGGAAAGCCTGCCCTGTGTAATAAAAGCTACCCTAGGGCTGAGGAGAAGGGAACGGCAATAAAGTGCTTACAGCAAAGCAAAGGAGCCTGAGTTCAGATCTCTAGCTCCCGTATAAAAACCCAAGTCCAGCAATGAAAACTTTTACCCAGCACTGGAGAGGTGGGAGACAGGAGAATCCCTGGCTGGATCAATGAGAGACTGTGCCCCTAATTATGAAGTGGAAGGCTGCCAGTAGGCTCCTTGGACAAATAAATACTCTCCCCACCAAGTCTGAGACCTGTGTTCAGTTCCTGAGAGCCACACAGTGGAAGGAGAGAGCAGACTCGGGCATGCTGTCCTCTGACCTGCACACGCGCTCTGGGTCATCTGTGCACCCAGACTCACAGAGAAATAAACAATGACTCAAGAGATGGAGAGCAGAGGACACAGACGCCTGATATCAAATTCTGGTCTCCAGTGCACTTGTCTGCGCACCCACACACGGCTGTCCACACACAAACCCAAGTGAGCAGTATTTAATTCAGGACTCCATTCTACTTTTAACTCACTTCACATGTTGAAGGCAGTGTGAGGGGATGGACAGATGTGTGAATACATGTAGGTCTCATGTGCCTGGACCTGTGGCCCTTGGGAATGGATGTTATGAGCTTAAACAACTTTGTGATTTTTGTTAATAATAATGAAAAGAAACCAAGTTATTGGAGGAAGAAGAAGCTATACTCTTTGACTGAGTCTTACATTGAAAATCACATCAGCTTGATAAAAATTGTGGAGATGTTTGGAAATATTAGTAAAAGGGAGTCAATGCTAGTAGAATCTGCTTTTGAGTTTATATTACCATACCATGGTTTTTATAACTCAAGGTATTTTTCAAGTATAACATAATAATTCCCCTTTAATTAATAGTTAATGTTAGCAATCAAATAGTTTTTATCTACAAATTTAATTCTATTATACCAAATACAAAAATTACAAAACTGGATGTGTCATTGATTGTCTATGGCTTATGTCCTTCACGGCAGTTAACTTTAGATTACTGTTGCAGTCTGAAGTGTTCTAAAGGGCTGGGGTGCACTGGCATAGTGCAGTTTTCCCTTCAGTCTGATTCTGCCGATTCAGGAACATGCAGTTCTTTTACGTTAAGTCTATGACAGCATCACGTGCTTCAACCAGGTTAAGCTGGAGCTGGCAGAAGATGGAGAGTCAGGAGTTAGTTTCCATTCAAGGCAGCCTGGTACAGGAGGCCTTCTTAAACAACAGGCCGCACTGAAGGTGTCCCTCACATTTAAGGACCTGTAACCAGAACATTTAAGTCACAGGTTCCACGTCTTGAGATAACTTATATGAATGATTTGATAAAAATGTGGTTTACACTTTTCAATGCTTTCCTCCGTTTGTCTGTCAGTGTCCCCAGGTCTATGAATCGCAGTAACAAACCTCAGGGATTCCTGTCAGTGCGACTTTATCAGGGACACTCCTGAGCAGCATGCCCACCAGTTCCCTATACCTTTGCTAGCCTGGTTCTTGGAACCCACTCTTGACCAGAGGAGGTCTTCATTCTTCCCTGTTTGGCTTTGGCCAGACATCCTTCTGACACATCTTTTTCAAGGCTGCAACCCTACATCAGGTTGTGAGGTTTCTTGAGGACAGGTCAGGTTGGAGAATTCTAGTTCTGCCATTCCTCATTGCTTTGTGACCACAACTCACTTAAAAGGCTGCCTTACCCTTACTTGGTCCAGAGTGACTTTGTATTGTTTGACCATGGAAACTCAAATGTGTTTACCCAGGGAACCTTCTGTTTGGTTTAGCCAAACTAATTAATAATTCAAATAATCCAAAAGACTCATGGCCGTGACCCACGATGTGAAGAAGCGCTGGCCACTGGACTGCTGTGGACACGGTCCTCAAGACCCCAGATCACTTCGACTTTCCAGTGGAGCCCATTAGCATCCAACAGCTTAAAAAAAAAAGACAATTTGGGATTGTCAATAAATAGCTATAACCAAAATGAGCTAGAATTAAAAATAGACCCAGGAAGCCTGCGCAAGTCTTAGGCCCCGCCTCAGCTCCTGCCATCTCTTCCACGGTCCGTTCAGAGGAGCGTAAAGCAGAAAGCCTTGTGAAAAGCAACATAGCACAGCAGACAGCGTAGATGTTTTGATGTCTGAGAGCCATGTGAGTTAGACCTGCCAATCATTAACTGTGTGACCTCATGCAAATTATGTAATACTGAGACTGTTTCCTTACCTGTAAAATGGGGGTGTCTATGAGAGAGAGAGAGAGAGAGAGAGAGAGAGAGAGAGAGAGAGATGAGAGAGAGAGAGAGAATATGAAATAGCAAGTACTTTCATACTTGTGTAGTATGGTGTCTGTCTGGTGACTAATAAGTGTTGCTCCTTTTCTTCCCTTCTGAAGAAGTGAGTTTCCCACTTTCTTACGATGGCTCAAGGTAGGATTAAGGAAGAGAATTCCAGATCTTCTAGAACTTTCAACAGTGTTCTTCCATGCGGTGTCTTCCCACCAGGGCTGCTGGTATCATTTCTGTGCATTCATCCCTCAGGTTCTTCTAGGATGAAGTGGAGAAATGGATGGGTTGGTGGTAGATCTGAGGCTAAGAAGAGGGAATTTTAATGGGATTTGTTTTAAAAAGTTAATTCTGGTGTAAAGAAGATGCCCTTGTTTGTCTGAGCTCTGGTTTCTAGAAACAAGCACTTCCAGTAGATGGCAGCATTGCTTCGCTTACTTTACAGCATTGCTAGCAAACCGATGGCTGATACAGTAACAATCTCACTGGACAGTAGGGAGTTCATAGCAAATGGCCCCTTTCCTTCAGAATAGCTCCCTACCTCTTCTCTCTCTCTCTCTCTCTCTCTCTCTCTCTCTCTCTCTCTCTCTCTCTCTCTCTTCCACATTTTCTCTTGGACTAGTGGTGAGTTTTACAAAAGCGAACAGTCTCTCCTTCACCTATGCTCTGCCTCCAGTGCAGGGCCCATGTGTACACTTCTATTACAGCCTGATGTTCAACAAGGGTCTTCGCTTTCTAGTTCTTTCCTTTGACCAAGGACTGCTGCAGTCTGGCCAGACATCTGTCTCCAGTTGTCTCTGGTTTGTGTTGGTTTAGAAAGGAAATCTCCTTAAGACTTTAGCCTGAGAGTTTATCTGTAGTCGGTGTTCTGTTCTGCCTCATAGAGACGGTATGCAAATAGCTCCCCATTATCCCAAAGGCAGGTTGAGAAAAGGGGAAAGCCTGTGAGTGGCAGTGCTGTGAGTGTTGATGTGTGAATCAGTACTTTCAGCCGACATCACAACGGGCTCACAGAGCTGCATCTGGAAAGGTGCAGGGGTAGAGACAATGCATATTGAATTTGTAAAAATTCGGGTGCCAGAGGCCTCTGGTTGACCTCTGTTTGTGTGTCATCCACAGCTGTGTTGTTGGCTATGTTGGGGAGCGATGTCAGCACCGAGACTTACGATGGTGGGAGCTGCGTCATGCTGGCTACAGGCAGAAGCGTGACATCACTGTGGTGGCTGTCTGTGTGGTGGCGCTGGTCCTGCTGCTCCTCTTGGGGATGTGGGGACTTACTACTACAGGTAACCATTCTTTACCATGAAACTTGACACCCTTTCTCTAAGCAACCCCAGGGAATGCATACTTTCTTGGGATGAACTTGAGCAAAATACTACATTTCAAAGGAGGAGTAATTGGACTGGAGAGATGGCTCCGCGGTTGAGAGCACTGACTGCTCTTCCAGAGGTCCTGAGTTCAATTCCCAGCAACCACATGGTGGCTTACAGCTATCTGTGGTGGGATCTGATGCCCTTTTCTGGTGTGTCTGCGGATAGCTATGGTGGACCCATATATATAGAATAAATAAATACAACTTTTAAAAAAAGAAAAAGAAAGGAGGAGTAAACTCTTTTCAAAAGCCTGGACTTCACTGCACTGAACATCAATGCTCCGCCTTCTCCTTCCCACTCAGTGCACATGTATAAGATCTGTGGTCCTCCGTTTTGGTGATGCTGAGGACTGAGCCAGAACCTTGCGCATGCGCTACATCCGCACATCAGATGTGCTTATCTCCCACAATGCACCACTGCATTCCAGTCTCTTAGCATCTTGTGACCACATCAGCCGGCATAACTATAATTTTTCACGGTTGCCTGCTGATGATTACCCACAAACCCTACTTTTGGTCTTCCCTAACTTGGAAATGAATTCTGGTCATTGGGTTTTGTTTTCCGTAATTTAAAGTTAGGGGTTTTAAAACCATGAGATGGTAGCGTGCATTTAATGTAAAAGCACTACCTTAGCGTCGGGGAGCAGGCGTCTCAGTGCTCCTGTTCCTTTCCTTTAAAATGATGATGCCACTCTGTCATCAGTTGAAACAGCATAGGAAGGGTTATAATAGTCTGTGCTGTTAAAACAAAAATCAGGGAATCACAAGACTCAGGCTGATAACGGGGCTTTATAAAATTGTCCAGCAGACCACCTACCTGCCAGGTGTCAGCTTTCTGGCAATATGTAACACACCCACTGCCATCAGAAGGTAAATATCCAACCACATTACCGAAGCTGAACACCTACTCACGTTACAACTGTTTCCTATCCCGGAAAACGGAACATAGTCAGCCAGGGGCTCACCTCGAGACCCCGCTATAGCATACTGTAGCAGTAAATAGCGTTGGCTCTGGAATCAACTTGCACGTTTCAGATCCAAGTCCGCGCCTGAAAGTACCCTCGGTATGCCTTCTCGTTTGCGGGCTTTGGTTTTCTTTGTTATGAGGTATGGGAAAATAGTGCTTCTTTCAAGAGTTATTGTGAGACTGAGTTAGTATGAATTAAGAGTTTACCATAGGCTTGGTGTATCGGGTGTAATAAACACTACCTTTATTTTATATGAACAGCAATCTTCCTAATAAGAGGCACATATACTTGAAAACCTTCTCCATCACCCCTAGGAGACAAGATTCCCTGGGAAACTCTTGAACTTTTAATTTGGTGGCCCATCAGTATAACTGCACTTCTTAGCCTATTATTTGGATTCTGTATGTCGGTAGAATGTTAAATTATCGATGGCTTATTCCCCTGGAAAGAATGTCAAACAAAGATAGATGTAAAAAAAAAAAAAAAAAAAAAATCGAAGGAAACCCAAAACACTTACACTTCCCCAGTCATAGTAACGCACACCTTTAATCCCAAGACATATACACACATACACATATACGTATATAGTGAGACTACATCTCAAAAGAAAGAGAAAGAAAATGTTAGGGTAATGATGATATAATTTTGGGAATTTTGGTTTTTTTTTTTTTTTTTTTTTTTTGATGTGTTACCACTTGTGACTTAATATTTTTCAGAAATTTGGATTTTTTTTTTTTTTAAAACAAAGTCTTTCTATGTAACCTGGACTAGCCTCAAACTCATGGTTCGTTTGCCTCAGCCTCTGGAGTACTCTGATTTCATGGATGCGTCAATAAGCACGCCTGAGCAGTGGCAGGTATGGATGGTTTTTCAGCTTCTGACTGCCACAGTCCAATAACAAAAATGAAGGGCCCACATAAATGATTCAGTCAGTAAAGTGTTTGCCATACCAGCCTAACAATCCAAGTTCAGCCATTAGCTCCTATGTACAATACAATACAATACAATACAATACAATACAATACAATACAATACAATACAATCAGGCAGGGCACACTGTGTACGTATATCTGCAACCCTGGGGGCAGGGTAGAAACAGGAGGATCCCTGGGGCTTCGTGACCAGCCAGTCTAGCTAAATTAGCAAGCTCTGGGTTTACTGGAGATACTGTTTCAGAAAATAACACGTAGAGCAATTGAGAAAGATGTACAAGGTCTACTTCTCACCTTCACATGAGGGCACACTTCCATACAGGTGCACATACACAAACCTGTGTTTACACACAAAAATGATAAGAACTATTCAAAAAGCTTGTTAGAATGCTTCCTTGTGATTGCAATGCATCCAGAGTTGCGTAAGTCCCTTTGAGCATCCCTATAGCTATTTGTACAGTCTAACAGTACTGCCCTTAGAGCTGCATACAGGACACAGGTTTTCAGCTGTATGCTTGACTATGTATGTACCATCTATAGATCTGATTTGACAAAATGGTTGCGCCAGGTTATCACAGAGTGGGACGGGTGTTTTGTTTTCATTTCAAGATTGACTCAAGGTTTTTGGCTTTATCTCAGGACTCAGAAGCAGCTGTCAAACAACCCAAAGAACCCTTATGAAGAGTCAAGCAGGAACATGAGCAGTAACGGGCCTGACAGCAGCGGGGATGGGATGTCTTCTTGTCCCCAACCTTGGGTAATGTTATAAAATACATGAAGCTAAGAATTGCTTGATAAGCGTCCTTATTTGTTTTCTTCTTTCTTCATGATGTTCAGAGAAACTGAAATCTGTTCTAGCTGCCAGCTGCTTTCAAAATATCTTTTAGCCTTAGCGTCCAGCCAGTCTTCAACAAGCGCTTTAACCTCTGGGCCTCTCATCCTCTTCTGTATAACTCTAAGATCCATCTTCATAAATGCCATGTGATTTAGGATATTAGTTCCCTGAGATCTCATGACTTTGTGGACAGCTAAATTACCTGCTTTGCACTTGATAGGCTGTAGAGATTAAGATTGCAAGTTTAATTAATCTCATTTAAGTCATAGAAGAGGAGAAATGGTTTCTTCATGTATGTCTCTTTTAAATAAAAAAAAAATAAATAAATTTAAAAAATCAGAAATCCATGCTGCAGTGGCAAGCAGCTTGTTGGCTCCGAGCTTCATTCAGAAGCCGGGGATGCCGAGCTGTGTCCTCTCAGCTGTCATTTCTGCTGTCCACACCAACTGCTATGCACACGTCCGAGGGAGCCGGGGAGAGCCGAGTTCCCAAACCCGCAGGAGACGCAGCACAAACAAATCTGCTCCCATTAGCTGCCTTCCGTTGCAGCCGGAGGCCTGGGGCTTGTATGCTTCTGGCTGAGAGGCACATGGTTGGAAAATTTGCAGTGTGCATCTTGGCTGGAGCTAGAAATAATGAGCCTGCACCCTTACACAGCAGGCCGTTGTATTGATTCTGCAATATGTCACTTCGAGAGACCATTAATGAGGAGGTGACTAAGGGTGATGAGTGTTGTGAGGTATGAGAAGGGAGAGAAGACAGCTCCTGAGAGTCACCCTCATCATCAGCATCTCCGTCCCTGTCCCCTAATTGGCTCCACTCATTAAATGATGGAGAAGATAGGTACAGAGATTTTTTTTTTTCCTGTGCTCTTTACTGTTGAGTTCTAAGTCCTTCCTAAGGAGGGTTCTTTTCTGAACTACACAGAAGTCCAAACCTTGGGGCAGTCCTTCACCTGGTTACTTATTGACAAGGAAGGACTTTGCCAGCCTGTGTCCTGTGCCCAGAGCATGGCCTACTTCTAGTTTTTCTCTTTCTGTTTGATTTCTTTTAATATCTAACCTGTCGGCCTGAGGCAGGCCAGTTGGCTCTGCTCAGCCTGCATTGCAAGTGTGCAGTGAGTTTGAACGGGCAGACAATGACAAAAATGATTGTTGTGTAAAGAAAAGTGCTGTTGTGCTTATCTGGGCCTCCTCTTAGCACTGTGCCTCCTGAGATGCTCACCTATGAGTGCACAGCTCGGGGAATCCTGCTGTTATGCTAGTAGTTATCCATACTTACTAGTGACCTTAATTACTTGGACTTGATAGTATGCTTAAATGAATTATATATAACCTTATGTACACATATGTACACACACACACACACACACACACACACACACACACACACACGCACACATGCGCGCATGCGCGCACACACGTACACACACAGTAGCCCATACACACGTAAATGTGATGTTATTCATCTGGCCGATGGGCAGGACTCATGATACCTGTAGATACTTGTAGTATTTGCAGCAGAACAGTAGCCTCCAGGAATCCAAGATTCTTAACCCAAGATTCCAGAATCAGAACAGAGTCTCCAGTAAAAATAGTTGTGTGCCCTAGTAGAAATTAATGCAAGGTTTCCAGGAGCTTTCTGGAAGCTCTCGGGCTGAAGAGATGGCTCAGCAGTTAAGATCACCGACTACTCTTCCAGAGGACTGGGATTTGATCCTAGCTCATAGCCATTGGTAACTCCAGTTCCAGGGGATCCAGTGCCCCCTTCTGGTCTCCATGGGCATCAGGCACACACACAGTGCACAGACACATATGTAGTCAAAACACCCGTACACATAGTAAAATTATAAAAAGAAAGTTTGAAAGACAGAGACTTTCAGTAGCTGAAGACAGTTGACAAGGCCTTCCTTCCAGCCTCACCTCCCATTGCGTGGGTGCCATTGGCTATAGTTAAATATTTATCGAGGTGGCTTCTGGATCATAGCAGCTATCCCCTGAACCCTTCTCTTTTCTGCAGTTTGTGGTCCTAGAGGAACACCCAGAGCCCAAGAATGGGAGTCTGCCTGTAGCTGGTACAAACGGTGCAATCGTAGATGCTAGCCTGTCTTCCTCCCAGCAGCCCGGTAAGTAGGTATTTTACCTTGATCAAAAGTGTTTTCCACTGACAAATGTCATCTCATCACAAAAGGCCATTGGCCTGGTCTATGCTGAGTGAGCACTGGAAGGTGACATACCAAGGGGTTTAGAGAAACCCATTTGACTGCATTTCCCTCTTCCATAAAGACCCTGCGTAAGCCATCTCCAGGCACACTATAGTCTGCTAGATCACTCTGAGCAAGTCCACAGGACTTAGCCCCTTCTGTGAGCTGTTTATGACCATCCCTAGTCTGGTTCTTACCAGTTGCTGTGAGTGTAGCTCCCCTGGGGATGGAAATGGTTCTCCCCAAACAGGTGTAGGCTGGTGGGAGTTTTCTTATCAATGAAAGTTGATCTGGCTTTGTCCTAGGGAATTTAGCATGCTCTAGTCTTATCAGGAGCTAGCTCTCAGCCAGACTCTTGGCTGAGAAGTCCAGTCAGACCACTAAGGGATCATAGACTTGAGCCAAATTCTCTAGCTCTCCTGGAGCTTATTCTGGTAGAAACAGAGTGATGCATCCTTTGCTGTGGTCCTTCTGCCAGGACTTGTATTGTGATCTGCCTCTTGGGCTTGGGTCTCAGATATCATCGTCCACTTTACAACCCAGAGGGCAGCGAGGAACATGCCTTTGTGTCATATGCCGTCCGGGAAGGCAAAGTGAATCTTTGAGCCAACAAAAACAGGTCCCCTGCTAATGGCAGGAGCCAGCTAAGTATCAGTGCTACTTATATTTCCTGATAGTTCCCATCACACATACCGCCATACCGCCCTCTTCCGGTTTCCAGTAGGGAGAACCTGGGTCTTATTACAGAAAACTCATTCTGAATTTCCATTTTGAACATGGTCTGTGCTGTAACCTAAAATGCTAAATTCAGAAAAAAATTATTGCCTAATTTGAGCAATATATTAAGGCTCATTAAGGAATTGAATAAACACTGTAATAAATGTTTATTTGTGGTGACTGATGTCTGGATACTTTTGAAACTCAGCTTTTCAATAGTTGCCTAGGTTTTGTGACTAGCACGATTAGAAGGTCAACGGTTGTCTTGTAGTTACTACTTTTCCTTAAGCAGCTAACAACACATCGTTCCTTTCAGAGAAAATCTGCTTAGAAGGAACACGTGGTAAGATTTTG
Source organism: Mastomys natalensis (assembly GCA_021653895.1). Taxonomy (NCBI): domain Eukaryota; kingdom Metazoa; phylum Chordata; class Mammalia; order Rodentia; family Muridae; genus Mastomys; species Mastomys natalensis. The sequence continues at coordinate 77,367 of JAJTUV010000053.1, read as the reverse complement.
CAACTTAATCCAAAGCTCAAAGATTTGACAGCAATGTGGTTCTACCAGAGGCAGGGGATTCATACCGTTAAGGCTACACCCCAGAATGGATTAGAACCGCAGTTCTCAATCTGTGGGTCACAACCCCTTTGAAGGTCAAATTCGGCTGAGAGACAGACATTTACATTACAATTCATAACAGTAGTACAATTACAGTTGTAAAGTAGCAACGAAAATAATGTTATGGTTAGGGGTCACCACAGCATGAGGGTGGCAGCACTGGGAAGGTTGAGAACCACGAGGTTAGAACATTGACATTGTTATGCACTCGACAGCAAATGTGTTGATCCACTCATTAGCTTCCCAGGTGAGTAGTCCAGTCCTCCATCATGCTTCCTCATAGGTATTTTCAGTGAAGGTACACACAGAGGTTGGGTGGGAGGGAAGGTCAGTTTGGGCTCTGAACCAGTGCGCCCTCTGCTCTAGAAAGGCATGGAAGCATAGTTGCAGTGGTTGAGCACAGAGCCATCTTCATGGACGCCCACCAGCATCAATGGGCGAAGGTTATGTGAAGAGTTAAGTTGAGGGAAAGAGGATCGTTCTGGAAGGAAATGTGCTTCAATTCTAAACATTGTACGAAGGCATTCATGGTCCTGATGCGGAGATGGGATGTACACAGGGAAGGCCAGAGAGCACTCTTAGCTCTTTGGACCATTTCAACCAACTGAGGCTTTGCCAATTTTAAAAAATGAGCCCCAGATAGGTTGCCACTGGGTTCCGTTGTTTCTTATGTTTTAAGTCTATTATCCCATGACTGTTCCAAGGATCTCTTTTTCTAGACATTGTGAACAATAAAATCTCTTCTCCCTCATCTCCTCTTCATCTTCTAATCTGTATCTGTTCCTCCCTCCTCTCCCTTTATCTCCTTTGTTCCATTCATCCTTCTCTCTTTTCCTCCTGTCCATCTTCTTTGAATAGCGTCAGTGCATCTGACATCATGGAGACAGAAGCCCCACATATATGGAATGGGCACAGGGCAAAGCTGCTGGATCCCACCATCAAGTGACAAAGGACCCCAGGAAATGGAGGGAAACTCCCACTTACCCTCCTACAGGGAATGGCCTCTAGCTGTGGGGGCTGAGAAGCTGCATTCTCTCCAGTCAGCTAATGGATCCTGTCAACAAAGGGCTCCAGACCTGCCACAGCAAACAGAGCCAGTTCAGTAGAAACTGGGAGTAGACAGAAGGTACAGAGGAGAAATAACAAAACAGACTGATCGATGGTAGAGTGCTATAGATTTGGTACTTCTGTCTCCAAGGCTAATCACTGCTCAGGGTCCTGCAGACAGATGCACAGCTGCATAGCTGCATAGCTGTGACTTTTGCTTCTTGCTTTAAGCAGTTCCACTGAAGACGTTCAAAAGAGAAGTGGAGAAAATCATTAGAAACCAAAGTCAAGACATTCACATATAAGCTGTGTCTTTTTCACTGGACTGTTTGCCTCTTCTCCTTGTTGCCTCAGAAGAAATGGGTTAAAGCAGGCAATCACATGCTCTGTCAATTGCAAAACATACTATGTGATCTACATAGAAGTCTTAGCTCAATCTCATGAAACGGTTGGAATATTATAACTATTACTAAGAAACACCGTAAGTGTGGCCCATGCTCTTAATTTTGCCTTCTGAATTGTGATAAATTAGTGAAAATAATTGTAACTTAGAATCTGATTTGTTCAGAATTAGATCATTTATTTTTTTATACTATAAAAATCTCTGAATGAAAATATTTAACTTTAAAAACATTTCCTAAGAGACGACCGTGTTTCTTAATCATTGTCTTTTCTTCTTGCAGTCTTTCCCAGTGAAAATGGTAAATTCTGCTGTTTGCATAGATTTTTTTAATTTATTTTAAGATATGAGATTGTAAACAAATTGTTTGATTTATTTTCATCAATTTACTCTAATTATTTAAATAAAATCACCCTAAAACATCAACGTTTTATTATAATTTGATGGTGTTTGTTACAGTTTGAGCTGGATCAAAGTAATTCACTAAATCTGTCACAATAAAGAAGATTGAAGTAACTCTGATTCTAATAACTCATCTTCCTTACAGCCAAGGTGTGGCTAACACAGAGGTTATGGGGTGTCCATACTGTGTCACGGACAGTCCGGGACTTCAGGCTATGCAGGCCAGGCATTAACTCCTCCCGTTGTTTATCTTTACCACTTATTTATCCTCAAGTCTTTGGATTTGGGTTATGTAATCAGAATAAAAAGGCGTGAGCACCCATGTTTTCAAAGAGGACATCTTGTAGACCCCTGTGTGGATATTTGAGGGCAGAATGACTAAAGATTTGAGGACCTGAGTTAATTCTTCCTTCAGTGTGACACTTTCTTTTGGCCAAATTTTTTTTTCTGAATTTAGTTTTGCTTCAATTGACAATGGATAGCCTACGAGTTCATAAGACCCATCTTTTATTTCTAAGTGAACTGACCCCAGAAAAATAATAGACACGACCTTCCCAGGTGTTTCTTGTTTATCTTCCCAAGGTAACCTTTCTGAAGCCTTAACTAACTGACTTCCATTTGTGTATGTAAACGTACCTCTTTTAGAATCTCAAGATAACCAATGGAATATGAGACCACAGTCCTTCAAAATATATCACTGTGTTTGAACCAGAAAATCCGCACTTCCTTTAAGCTTTGCATTAATGAGGAAACCTTAGAAATAGGAACTCTTGTGAATGTTTATCCAGGCTGCCCCAGCAGCCTCTGGTCTGGTTAGAGCACAGGCATGCTGTGTGGGGTTTTGGTCAGTATGTCACCCTGGAGATGTGCCTTCCCTTCTTCCGTCTTCAGTCTCTAACAGACGCGTATTTGAAGATACACATTTAAAAAGCATTTTCATTTAAGGTATTTGATGTGTATCTTTTCTAGACTACATTTAATTTTCTAACTCTCATGGTCTTGATGTACACAGCACCCAATGGAAGAGTCTGCTGTCGTCTACTCCATGTGAAAGGAAAACTGCCCTCTGTGGCACCTAGCAAGGTTTTAGAATCCAGGTTTTATCTGGTTATAAAGTGCTCTTTTCACATGAGTATATGATCATTGTATGGTCATTGAGAATGTGATAGCACCACTAAATATAATAAATAAGAACCCTTCACACACACACACACACACACACACACTCCAAGACAACTAAACAAAATGGCCAGGAGAATTAAAAACACTCCTGTCATTTCAGCAAGATTTTCTGCTTTGTTATGTTTTTCTTTTTTATGTTGTTACAAAAACTCCCCTGTGTGCAGTTCCCAGCTCCTTAGTCCAGACATGCCAGAAGCAGGGTTCTACTGGCAGGGTTTCTACAGTTAGAAGCTCTATGATGGCAACCAGGAAAACACCAGGTTTCCTACTCCAGTCATGATGTACAGGATCAGGTGGGAGCTTCCATCCTCTGTGCTCTGTCCAGAGCTGGTCACTGGAAAGTGCGCAGGTGCAGATGCAGATGTGGGCACAGACATTCCTCCCACTCTTCCTCACAGTGACTGCAGCCAGGCTGTCAATCACCCTCACGACCTTTAAATTTTTCATTGATTCTTTGTGAGTTTCACATCATGCACCCCAAAACCACTCATCTGCCCGCCCCTTAGTATCTGCCCTTGCAACCTCCATAAATAAATAAGAATCTCACTGTGGAAGCTGCAGTGTGTCATGAAGTATATCCTTTTGTCCAAACAGTGTAACTTGCAAATGTTCATTGACTTGAGTCATTGGTCTGGTTCAAGGCCTCTGGCTTCTGCTATGCTATCAATACTGGATCCTCACTGGGATGCCTCTCTGATATTTTGTTGTTGCCTTGTGTCATGGAGATCCTGTAGCTTTGGATCTACAGGCTGGGCCCTGTCTCACACTCCAGCATTTCATAGGTGAGGTAGATGGTAAGGTGAGCCAACTCAGAGCTCTGTACCTGGGCTTAGGTGGAAGCTAAGTCGGTCAGCCCACCAGCTCTCCTGTGCCTGTGCCACAAGGGTTGACTCTCTCACTTTGCCCAGACAAGGGGCCAGCTCTCCCTCTCTCATGAGGGCCATGGGGCTGGCCCTTCTGTACCTTCACAACCAGGGCCAGCTCTACGGTGCTGCCTAGGTGAGCTTCGGGCCGTTCTCCTGAGTGCTGCATTCAGTGAGCACCCTCATGTCCTTTGCTTGATATTCTCTCCTGTTGATCCTGTGAGAACCAGGGAGCTCAGGCCCGCCACCACACCCAGATGCATCAGCCTCCCACAAACCTACTCCACTACATGTTACCACTGGGGGTCGGGGGCTGGTCCCATGGTTGGCCGACAGCTCTTACTTGCCCTTGTTTCCCATTGCCCCATCCTGTTAAATGACCATGCTGTCCTCCTAGATTTGACTTTCCTAATGCCTCTTGCAATTATACAGGGTTTCATTTCTATACTAAATTACCTATTATATAATATCCTGTGATTTTCTTCCTGTGTGAACCCTGGCTGATACAACAAGCATATACAACCAGATATTCAAGATGTAGGTATTTTATATCATACAACAGAAAAGGGGAAGTGTTCCTCACCTTGTTTTAACCTTTATTTCTTAGTAGACTAGTACAGAATGGAGAAGGGTGATTAAAAGCCAAACTCAATTACAAAGGTCTACACAGAAGATTAGCAGTGAATCAGGCAGTGAGTTTTAAAAGCATTTCATGACCAAGTGTCAATTATGTAATAAATGAAACATCCGCTGAATATTTCGAAGTAACATGTAAATTATTCAATTATATTAAAACACAAAAGGAACCAGGGTATAGGCATAAGGTATTTTCAGAGACATTCACCATGCATTCATGACAAAACTTCTTAGTAAAATAGGAAAAGTGAATTTCTCTAATGTGGTGAAGGAAATCATCCAAAACCTACAGCAAACATTTTACCTAACACTGGAATGCTGACAGCCCTTAGAGCAGGCCCAAGACAGGGACGTGCCATTCATTTATTATTTGAATTGCATATATATGTACTGTATTTACATAATTCCTGATTTCTTTCAACCTCTCCTGTGTCTCCCATCCCTCTTAAATACTTAGCCACTTCTTCTGGGGAGGGGAGGAAAGGACTCTTAGTTACTAAATACCACCAAGAAGATTGGTTATCCAATCAGAACCAAAAGGAAAGGCATCCCTGCCTTCTATTGGACACACACATCCATCTAAGGTAGAGTGTAAACTTAAGCTTTTAAGGCAAAGATTATAAAACATTGAGGAGAGTTTATTATAGTACATTTTAGTAACCTCGGATGCCTTTTTTTTTTTTTTTGAAATTCACTGAATTTAATTATGGTTGCTTTCATGAGCATGATTAACCTCCTGGAGAGGGGCAACTTTTCAGTTGCTAAACCTCTGAAGAAAATAACATGTATCCCTATAACTGTACATAGTCTCTCAGTGGTGAAGGGGGCTATTGTGCAGGTAGCCACCCCTGGGCTGAGTTGGCAAGGGCAATGGCCTTGCCAAGTCCAGAGGACACTGGCTCATTGTTTCTCCCTAACCTCTGGCTTTTAAAATCTTTATACCCCTCTTCTGGATGTTTCCTAAGCTTTCCAGGTGGTAGATTGTCCCTGTTTTTCCTAAGTACCCCACAGTTATTTGTAGGAGGAGCTAAGGTGGGAGGAATAAGGAGAAGAAGAGGAGGAGTAAGGAGAGGAGGAGAAGGAAGAGGAGGAGCTAGGATACAGGAGAGAGGAACTAGAGAGATGGAGGCGGATGTTCATGTGTCTGTAGCAGTCAAAGGTAGTTGGTATATCTAGGTTGGGTATTGGGTTACACTTCTGATTGTATGGGCATCTTGTTACTGATCATTACCAAGTATATAAGCTTTTGGATAATTTAAGCATTAGAGTTTCATTTCTCTACTGGGCCCGCCGTGGATGGCGGGATGGTCTGGGCAATGCCCAGCCTTGTGGAGATAGCATGGAAGATTGGCAGAGCCATCTCCCATGCTGATGTCTCATGGATGACAGGACTAGTGTTTCTGGCTGGCTGTTTCTAGCTGCTGCTTGCATGTGGCCTCTGACCGAGAAACATAACGACTGAGCTAGGCAGAGCCACTGCAGCTTAGATTGTTGGCATGACCAGCGGCTGATTTAAAACAATTACTTCAACAGTTATTTATTCTCTACACTTTGTCCAATCATGGAGCAAGAAAGAAGAGAGCAGCACTGATCCATGGGTATAAGTATTTAGATTGTAACTTGACACTACAGTTTTTTTTTGTTTTTGTTTTTGACAGTCTTATTGTGTAGCCCTGGCTGGCCTGGAACTCACTATATAGACCAGGTTAGCCTAAATTTGTGATCTTCTTGCCTCTGCCTTCTGAGTGCTGAGATTTTGGGTATGTGCCACCATACTTGGCTCAAGGAATGGTTTCTTATTCAAGACCCAGAAGAGCAATATAGCAACATTTCATTAAAATTAGTAACTGTTCATCTAAGGAATGCCATAAGGATGGAAAATATAAGATGCAAGCTTTTAAGTGAAATTTCAATATATTTGACCAACATCAGAGGATACACATCTAAAATATGTAAGTATTATGTATAGTCAAGAAGAAATAATGGAATGGAAAAATAGGTGGAAGAAGAAACACACACACACAGAGGGAGGGAGAGGGAGGGAGGGAGGGAGGGAGGGAGGGAGGGAGAGAGAAGAGAGAGAGAGAGAGAGAGAGAATGATCAGTCATGTCAGTAGTCGGTGCAAAAGAAGAGCCACAAAAACGATGCTACTTCACAGCCAGCCATTGGCAGAAACTTTAGTGACACAAATCCAAGTTTCATCAAGAATGTGGAATGATCGATGCTTCCACACACTGCTAATGCGAGTGTTAATTGCTACAATCATCTTGGCAATGATTTAGTGCAGCTAAACCCTGAGAGTCTGCAGTTTGGAAATTCGAATCTTAGATCTATTGGAGGGGAAATTCATTCAGCTTGTATTTCTCAGGGTTTTAGAGAGAGAGTTCTTAATGGTAAAAGACTGGAAGCCACACAAATACCTGCAGTCACCTGAATGTAAAATTGTGATGTTTTGTTATGGAATACTGGAAGGGGGCTAAAATAGGTAAATTATAGCTGGATGAGTGAACAGGAGTGTTTGCTTTTGGTTGTCTTAGTTATTTTTCTATTGCTGTGAGAAAACACCATGACCCAAGCAACTTATGAAAGAAAGTATTTAGTGTGGGAGCCCACCGTTTGAAAGAGGGTCTATGACCATCAGGGTGACAAACATGGCAGCAGGTAGGCATGGTACTGGGGACCAAGCTGAGAGCTCACATCTTGAGACAACAACCCTAAGGCAGAGAAAACTGACTGGGAATGGTTTATGCTTCTGAAACCTCAAAGCTTGTCCCAAGTGACACACACTTCCTTCTAATCCTTCCCAAACAGTTTCTCCAACTGAAGACAAAGTACTAAACTATATGAGCCTATGGGGGCCCTTCCCATTTAAGCCATTACATGGGTTAATTGGGGAAAAAAAGGTGTGATGGTTTGTATATGCTCAGCCCAGGGAGTGGCACTATAAGGAGGTGTGGCCTTTTTTGGAGTAAGCATGGCACTGTGGGTATGGGCTTTAAGACCCTCATCCTTGCCGGGCGGTGGTGGCACACGCCTTTAGTCCCAGCACTTGGGAGGCAGAGGCAGGCGGATTTCTGAGTTCGAGGCCAGCCTGGTCTACCGAGTGAGTTCCAGGACAGCCCGGGCTACACAGAGAAACCCTGTCTCGAAAAACCAAAAAAAAAAAAAAAAAAAAAAAAAAAAAAAAAGACCCTCATCCTAGCTACCTGGAAGCCAGTATTCTGCTAGCAGCCTTCAGATGAAGATGTAGAACTCTCAGCTCCTCCTGTACCATGCCTGCCTGGATGCTGCTATGCTCCTACCTTGGTGATAATGGATTGAACCTCTGAACGTGTAATCCAACCCCAATTAAATTATTTTTTTTATAAGAGTTGCTTTGGTCATGGTGTCTGTTCACAGCAGTAAAACCCTAACTAAAACAAAAGGTATGAAACAAATTCTACATATATATTTTTCAGTTAAATTATTTATGTGTCTTACCTGCATGTTTGTACACCACATACGTGCCTGGTGCCTGCAGGCATGAGAAGAGGGAACTGGGTCCCCTGAGGTTGGAGTTACAGGCAGTTGTAAGCTGTTATGTGGATGCTGGGAATCAAACCTGCATCATCTAGAAGAGCAGCAAATGCTCTTCAGCATTGAGCCATCCCTCCAGACCCCTCATATAAATGTTGTAAGCAAAGACAATTAAATAATGTATTGTATATGTGTGTATATGGGGGTGAGGGGGTAGGGAGATGAAAGTGTATGTGGGAGGAGTTAAGGGGAGGAGTTGGGGTGGATATGGTCCAAATACATTGTTTCCATACAATGAATTTTATACAAAGCTCACTTGGCCAGTTCCAGGCCAGTGAGACATCCTGGTCTTAAGCATAAAAATGGTGGGTGGCACCTGAGGAGTGTCACTTGATGATAGCTCTGAGCCCTGCTCCCATCACCCACCCCCCACCCCAACTATGTATGCACATGCACCAACAAGCACAGGAAACATGAATACAAACAAAATAAGTAATTTAAATACACATACATAGTTTATGGATGCAGGTTTAAATGGTCAAATGATAATGAAATGGAAAAGGTCATTGATTAGGTAGCTTTACAGTCAGAGAGGGTACCTCTGTGACAGGGAGGCCTTCTGAGGCCTCAGAAGGTAGACACGTGGGTGATATTATTTCTCTGTAGAGAAATATGGATGTTTACTGTCTTCTCTATTTTTTTTTTTTTTCAATTTCAAAAGGAACACAGAGGAAATTGTTCTTGAAATCTATTGAGCACATTGGGACTCCCAAGCAGAATTGCTCACATTCCTGGCATTCTCCAGAGCTGGGTTTGCTGAGCCAATGATGCCCCCAGCCATGGAGCTCACAAGGCTGGATTATAACGGGCTTCTCTAAGCAGGAATTTCCCCTGCAGTTAGCAGAGTCTGTACTGAGCCAGGGATGAAATATGGTTCACTACACCCTCAACCATTTCTGTTACAGACGGGGATAACAAAGCTAGCGAGATCACAGTGTGGGAGGGGTGGGCTGGATGTCTGAGGAAGAGGAGCCAGGAAGACAACAGGACAGCATTCATATTGGGCCTTGAGAATCTCATAAGAAATAATTCCATTAGGAAATAATGATGAGGTACAGAAGATGAGGTACAGAAGAACGCAGAGAGGGAGCACGCACACTCTACTGCTTTGACTTGCTCCCCTTGTTAGTAAAGTCCGAACTCAGTGACGTCACATTCTCCCACAATTCACCTGGCTACCTCACCGCACCTGGGAAAAAGCTACATCATCGTCCCTATAAATAGGCAGAGCTTCCCCAACCTCGCCCTCCCCTCCCCTCCCCTCCCCTCTTCTTCTCTTCTCTTCTCTCCCCCCTTCTTCTGCCCCCTCCCTCTCTCACCCTCCACCCTAAATAAACCCCCTCCCATGGAACTCGGTGCATGTCTAAGCTGCTTGCCATAATCTTACACCCCTCCTAGGTTCTCCTCTCTCATTGATGTGGACTCCACCTCCACCAACCTTCGTTTCAGTTTTAATGCTGTTTTCCAAATGCTCACGTAGGCTGGTCTGTGTTCACTACTGTGAGAGCCAAAGTAGTGTTTTAAGTTTCAATTACTGTTTAAGTACAAAGATGCCTCTAACCTGTAAGCCCCTTGCCCAAGGATGGATGATACTTCCTGAGACGCTGGAGGACAGTGTTCATTTGAGATAACAAAACACTTGTTTCTCCCTAAACAAATTTGTTTGGCCCAACTGCACTGGATACGCTTCTTCCCCCTGGAGGTGGGAGGTACGTAGACAGGAAATACGTCAGGTATGTGCTTGTCCCTGATTGGATCTTACGGGAAATATGGGGGCCTTGTGGGTTTCCCTTTATAAGCATCGGCTAACTATGACCCATCGCCATTTTTTCCGGGAACTCAAAAATGGACCTGACCAGAATCCATCATCCTGGTCAGTATTTAATTCAAGTTTTCTTCAAACTTGGCTCAAAAATTGTGTTAATGGTCTTCTTCTTGACTGGTAGGACTAACACCGTGAAGCAGGTCATCTGAACAGAAGGCCATCTGTCTGTCCTAAGCTGGAAACGATAACAAATACTGTCTATACTGCTTACATTCATGACACAATGGACAGAGGTAAATTTTTAAGGAATTATAAATTTTAAAATAATTAAATTCACAAATGGTAGGAAAGAGAAGCCTTAACCACATGGCTTCAAGGTACTCCAATGTTACAGTTTGGCATCCTCCACCAAATTAGAACTCTGAGGTCCTGCCTTGTCTCTTCTTCATGCCAAAGAATAAGTTTCTTTTAATGTGGCTGTGGCACCCACAGAGCATTTTATTTTCATAAAGGTGTTGCCATTTTTCTTGATCAAAAATTTGTCATAAGACTTGGCATAGCTCTCAGAAAAATAAGGTGAATGCAGAAATGTGGCCTTCAGCAATTACTCGTGATCAGAAGAGAGAATCGTCAAGATCTTGCCCTTGAAATTGGTGCAATTGGTGAAAAAACTGGCCTGTGCTAAAGGTCATCTAGTTCAGCTCCCTAGAATTCATCCCACACACGCCTTTAAGAAGAATCCTTGGGCTTTCCCTTCTAACTTTTTATAGCAGATGCAGAGAATGTGGAGTTTTTAAAAACTAAATTGATTTTTTTTTTCAGTGAAAATTTTCAAACCATATATTTTGATCATATTCTTCCCATCCCCCAAGCCCTCCAAGTCCTCCCTACCCATCCAACATCACGTTTATCTTTCTACATATCTCTCTAAGACAAAACAAAAATAAAACCCCCCAAAACGAAAATCAAAACAAAAACAAACAAAAAACCCAACCAACAACAACAAGCAATAAGAAAGATAAATAAATAACAAAACAAAAGCAGAGAAAAAGCATGAAGTCCAATTTGTGTTGTCCAACTACTGCTGGGTACTGGGCCTGCCCTGGTGTGTTGACGTTGGAGAAATTTGATTTCCAGAGTGTGGTTTTTTTTTTTAAAAGCAGCTGTAAAACAATTGCAGTTGTCAGGAAGCTTTCCCTTACAGAGCGACCATCAGAGCTAGCATAGCTCTGATCTCCAGGGTTAAAATATCTCCATATCTAAAATAGCTTCTTCTGGTTCGGATGTGGTATCTCAAAATCTTCTCTTATGCAGTACTCTTTTGATGATGTTTTCAGGCCATTCACAGTGTCGGGCATGATGGTGGCTGTTCCTTGGAGGCCTGGCCCTAGTATAGCAACATCCTTTTTACATTGACATGACCAAGCTGAGCACTAGACTCCAAAGGTGGCCCAAATCCTAAACTAGGAAATGTATTCCTCCTTTATATTAAAATAGAGATTAGAAACTGGGCATGATGGTGAATGCCATTAATCACCTCACGTGGGAGGCAGAGGCAGGTCGATCTCTGAGTTCAAAGCCAGCATGGTCTACAACTGGAGGACAGTCAGAGAAACCCTGTCTTGAAAAGCAAATGAACAAATGACGACAATAAATGCAGAGAACAGCATGGAAACCCACTAGATCTAGATCTCTCAAAGAAGTACACTGTAAAGTTGTCATAGCTCGCTGGACATCTATCCAACAGGTGAACTAAAATACTCTGACCTACGGGATGTGGGGGAGGGGCCTGTGGACATGGGGGAGGGGCCTGTGGACATGAGGAGGGGCCTGTGGACATGGGGAGGGGCCTGTGGTACTGGACCTGCTTTCCCAGTCTCTTCTCTGAGGACTTCCTGTCACTGATACTATCTTCAGTTCTGCTCTAATGTCCTCAGCTCTTAGACAAATTCCATGAACTTACGCCTGTTTTTAATGTCGGCTTGCCTGTGTTTAGTGTTCCTTGAAACCAACTCAGTACAACCTGTCATTCCAAATGTCCCCTCCCACTGCACTCATCCTCCAGATCTGACCTCAAGGTCCACAGAATCACCTAGGGATTATTTCAGATACTGGCCCAGTGGATCCAGGAGGCTGGATCAACATTTTCATTAAGTTCTCAGCTATCACAGATGCTACCAGTCTCTAGATCACACTTTAAGTAGATGTAATTGTTCAAATTTCTTAAAGTCCCTGATTCTCAGTTCTTAGGAAAGGGAATTTTATCTTCTTGGTCTAGTTCTGCTCACTCTGGATCACGTGTTTATTTTGATTTGATTAGCATTTAACAGGGGAACAGACAGATAAGAGTCATACAAGCTACCCTGATTGGCTCGTTCCTCCGGAGTCTTGGGGATACTGGGTAGCTGAAAACACCAAGACGTGCATCCAACAGGGACTTACTGAAACTTCCAGATCATCTGTATAGAAATGGCCTGCTAAACCAGATTTCCCATAAAACCCTGTAATTTTACCACATAGCTGCCTCTCTCCTGACTCATGTTAAGCCATGTTTACATGTGAAGTTAAACATGTTTCTAATGCACAGGTGAGCCCAGAACAATATGATTTTACCTGCTTGAAACAGGTTTTCATAGTTTATTTTCTGTTCTTCTGCCATCTCAGAGAGACAATGGAGGACAGACACACTCTCACATAGCTGACTCAAAACGGAATACTATATTGCATTTTTAAAAGTATTTATGCGAGACCTTATAGTCGATGCAACCCAGCTTTTATTTATGTGAAATCTGCAGCTGGCCAAATTGTCTCTTTTGATTCATTCTGCTGGGTGGGCTAGGACCACCATTGTTGAGGTCTGTGAGTCTGATATCCAAGTCGGGACTGACTTGTACAAGAGCACATTCAGAACTAAAGCCTCCTCAGCCGGGCGGTGGTGGCGCACACCTTTAATCCCAGCACTTGGGAGGCAGAGACAGGCGGATTTCTGAGTTCGAGGCCAGCCTGGTCTACAGAGTGAGTTCCAGGACAGCCAGGGCTACACAGAGAAACCCTGTCTTGAAAAACCAAAAAAAAAAAAAAAAAAAAAAAAAAACCTCCTCTCTGCTGTCCTGTGCATCCCAGGTAGGATGCCTGCATCCTCGGTATGGGGGCACTGCGATGGATGGCGGCATTTTAACTTCGCTTCCCCATCTCAATGCCCTTCCTTCTCTTTCCAACTGGCCTCAGTGGTCCTTTATTTTCAAGTACATGGGCAGTCTTTAAGGATGAGGCACTTGTAGGAGTGAGCAGCATAGAGGAGATGACAGGGAAGGATGAGACTGGACTGTGAGAACATCCTCTGTTGTGTGTCTTGGGGAAAATGAAGAAATGATTCTAGCTCTCAGGATTTAGAAGAAATCCTGTCATAATTTATTTCAGCCTCGGATCTTTGGAGTAGGGCCTATTGTACATTGACGTTTTAAAAGCTTGAGTCCTAGGAAATCGAATGAGCCATTTGAGGTTTGCAAGAGGTCTTCCATAATTCAAAGTTCTTGTACATTTATTTAATCAGAAACTTATCTTGCTTCCATGTCCTCACTTTATCAGTTAAGAATCAGAACCGCAACTGATAGGAATCTGGAAGCAAAGAAAATCAGAGTATCCCCAGAGACTCCCTGGGCCAAAATGATGCTCACACAGGACCACTTTAGGACTCAGCTTTCGAAGCCTATAAAGAAGCAGAAGTGTCCTTGGGACCCACAAGCATGTGGAGGGCTGAGCTACACGGGATCCGTGCCACGCTTGTGGTGAGTCTATTCATCACGTGGCATCACAAGGGCTTTTCAGTTTTGCCGGTGATACATAACGAAACCCGATGATATCTTTACTTTAATTTTCTTGGCAATGCCTCTCTGTACTTTCTCTTCTTCTTTTTGGCTATTTGTAATTCATCTTCAGAGTAACCACAGAGATTTGCTCTATTTCCTTGGGAGGCAACTTAAAGGCATAAAGATATTCCCCTAGTCTTCACATTAGATTGATAATTTTTCATTTTCTATGACTGTCGTTTCTTTTTTTTCTTTTCATTGATTCTTCATGAATTTCACATTATGCACCACAATCCAACGCATCTCCCTGTCCCCTCATATCCATCTTCCATCCTTACAAGCTCCTCAACAAAGAAAACAAACAAAGGAAACCCATATCTTCTCCATGAAAGCTGTGGTGTGTCCCACAGAACACCCTTTTGTGCACACAGCTTTACGTGCAAGTGTTCATTGCAATGAGCCATGGGTCTGCTCTGGGGCCTCTGGCTTCCGCTACACCATCAATACAGGATCCTCACTGGGACTCATCTCAGACAGATAGCCTCTTCTTGCCCTGAGTTTTAGCCTAGGTGGTCGCTGAGTTGGTCAGCTTGCCAGTTCCCTTGCTCACACAACCAGGGCCAACTGTCCTGTTTTGCTTGGGAGAGGGGCAGGACCAGCTCTCCTGAGTTCAGAGCATCAGGGCCAAGTTTCCAGCACTGCCCACATGCGGTGTGGGACCCAGTCTTCCAAGTGCTGCAGGTTAGACCCCTGCCCTGCACCTTGACAGCAGGAAAGGCTCAGGAACAGCTCTCTGACTTGGCACACCGTCAGGGCCAGCTCTCTTGCACTGCCCAGAGGAGGGGCAGGACCAGCTTTGCATAACCCTTGGACATTAACATGGCCCCAGACAGCAGCCCAGAACAGGGATGTACACATGGCTTTTGGTGGTAACCTGGGCCACGGACATCGACACAAACTCCCACTGCTTCAGGGCCATGGACCCAGACATGGCCCTCGGAGGCAGCATGTCTCTTTGTTTCTTTGAAAAGGGTTTTTCACTAAACTGGAGCTAGGCTGCTGGCCAGTAAGTCCCAGGGATCTTCCCAAATCCCAACACACACAAACACCCACATTCCTACTGTCTCCTTCCTCACCCACACCAGCACTGGGTTATAGTTTATGTGACCACACTTGGCTTTTTACGTGAGTTCTGGGGACTTGAACTCAGGTCCTTCTGCTTGTACAACAAGTGATCTTACCCACTGAGCTATCTCCCTGGCCTGTGTTTTCTAATAGCAGTTTAATAATGTCAATGCTGTAGGTTTTTAGAAGGGACTTGCATTCAATGTTGCATTCTAATAAACAGGCATTCTATCTGCCTCATTAGAAAGATTTCTGCTTTCTCTGAAGACTTTGATGCCATAGTAAATAGCCATGAGCCATTTTTCCTTTTCTCCCACAGAGTCCATTAATGTGCATTGCTATTCAGTCTTTTGACAGTCAAGTGTTTGTCTTTAGGACATTTTGTTCTCTTGGCCAAGATAGTAATTGCTACTGCTGATTTCTTTTTTCGTTTTGTTTATTTGGTCCATGTTCCAAGTCTCCTATTCTAATTCAGTTTTCTATTGCTTGCTTTGCTGTCTTTAGATTTTTGTCTGTTCCCATTATGGATTGTTTAAATTTTGTGAATGGCAGCCATTGATTTGTCAGAAAAAATATTTTGGTCCAAATTACTATTGATTTGACTTATCATTAGATGAAAATACTGCGAACTCTAGTTGAGCCGTTCTTGTTGGACTTGATCGGCATCCGTGGAGATGCTTCACACAGCAGTGCCCACAGGACTTCCAGAGTGATACGCTCTGATGCTTTTCTGCCAGGCCTGTAAGTTGGAGACATATCTGTGCAGTGACTAAGACTCCTAAGACTCTTTTCCGAAGCAGTTAGCTCGTTCACAAATCCCAGCCACCTCTTCCTTTGCTTAGGAAGACTTTAGAAGAACACTTTAGAAGAGTTAGAAGAAAAGTGCATTTTTGACGTGAAAAGCTGAGAGAGAGATGTGAATCTGGAACTATACATCTTTTAGCTTTACAGACTGAAAGCACTGGAGCCGATTCTCTGCAAGTGGACCGTGTACCTGCTAAGGTGGCGCTTGCAGGCGGTAAGTCTACACTAGTGTACAGCTGGGCTGTACATTTGCTTTCTGTTTGTTTATAACAGGAACTCACTCTGTACAGCAGACTGGCCTCAACCTCATCATCCTCACGCCTCAGTTTCCTGGTTGCTGGGATTAGAGGTATGAGCCCCTTGCTTGTTATGATAAACCACTCTGGCCACAGGGGAAGAAAGGGTCCTTTGTCGTACAACTCCAAGCCACATTCTAACACTGAGGGACACCAAGACAGAAATCTGAAGGCGGGCCTGTAGGCTATTCCATACAGCATCACCTCTAGCCACAGACGTCACTTCACAGCCAAAGAAGCATGACAGGATCCTTAGGGATACTGCTTTCTGGCTGGCAGGCAGAGACATGCTCAACCAGCTTTCTTCTATAGGTGGGGATCATCAGATGGAGAACAGTGACCCTCAAGGTGAACTAGGTCCTTACACATCAATGAACAATCAAGACAATCTTCTATAGATGTGCCCAGAGATGAACAAGACAAAGATAATTACTTGATTCTCTCTTTCTAGGTGATTGTTCTAAGGTTGTGGCAAGTTGATATTTAAACTCAGCATCATGTCTGGACCCGAACAGCTTATTTTAATAATCGGATGCTTTTTTTATTCAATATTTTGCCATGAAGGCTTTCAGATTGTAGCTAAGCAGAAAAAATGTTACCATGAACACCCATACCATACAAGCACTTACAGTTTGCCATCAACATTTTCTTTTTTTTTTTTTTTTTTTTTTGGTTTTTCGAGACAAGGTTTCTCTGTGTAGCCCAGGCTATCCTGGAACTCACTCTGTAGACCAGGCTGGCCTCGAACTCAGAAATCCGCCTGCCTCTGCCTCCCAAGTGCTGGGATTAAAGGCGTGCGCCACCACCGCCCGGCTACATCAACATTTTCTTATACGAGTTGTCACCTCTCTAATTTCTGCCAATCCTTTGATCCAGTTATCAATTATCTTAGTTTCAATGTATTTCATATTATTCATTGGGGACAATGGTATATTTCCCCCAAACATTTCAGTTGTAGATCATTAATAAGGGAGTCGGGTGCTTGCTTCATTTGTTTCTTTCAGCATAAAACCTACTGTGTTTGATAAAATGGATAGATTCCCTGTACAACCTAAAATCCTATTAAAATTTAGACTATTATCATCAACTCAGGAAGCTCCTTTGCCACCCTCTTAAACCCTGCCCTAACCCGTCCACTCTTCTGATCTTCCTCTCTGTCTTAGTTATGGTTTCCATTGCTGTGAAGAGACACCGCAACCATGGCAACTCTTATAAAGGGAAGCACTTAACTGGGGCTTGCTTTTAGCGCAGAGGTTTGGTTTATTATTGTCATGGCGGGAAGCATGGCAGCACACAAGTAGACGTGGTGCTGGAGAAGGAGCTGAAAGTTCTACATCCAGCCGGCAGCAAGCAGGAAAAGAGAGTAACACTAGGCTTGGCCTGGGCATTTGAAACCTGCCAACCCCCAAAACACACTTCCTCCAACAAGGCCACACCTACCTCTACAAGACCACACCTCCTAATAGTGCCACTCCCTATGAGACTGTGGAGCCCTCTTTCATTCAAAACACCACACCTGTGGAGAAATTTCCTTTCATTCCAGCTGCCTTCTTTGTACCAGCAAGCCAATCCTTTTCATAGCTGGATGACACTCCGTTGGGTGAGCAGATCATCTTCCCAGTTTCTTTGGCTGTTTTGAATAAAATTACAGTGAACATTCTCAATGTAGTTTTAGGCTCAGAATAAGTGTATTTTAAAAGTTGTAAAGGCTTAAACAGAATTGTTACTAGTTTTAATCCTCATCTAGGGTGACTGAGTTGTTCTGTCCTTAGTCTTTCTGGCTCTGCATGCTCTGACCAAGAGCTGGTACTTCACTTGCATTTCCAAGTGTTTTGTTTGTTTGTTTTTGTTTGCTTGCTTGTTTTGAGACAGGGCTCTGAGCTCATTTTGGTGGTGGATGACTTTGAAGTCCTGGTCCCTCTGCCTCTGCCACTAAAGGGCAAGGAGTGCACATGTCTTCCACTACTCCTGTTGGGCTGTTAGGTGTCTTGTTTCTAAGGTTGCTTGGGAACAATAGCAGTGGGATTTGGTTACAGTAGATCCACAGGTAGCAAAGGACACCATGTACCAAACTGGCTTAGCTTGAGCACAGGAGACTTCAAAGGCTGCCCCCACAGTGATACACTTCCTTCATTAAGAGCAGTAATTTGTGGTTACAGAGTTAGGTAAAAGTTGAATCAATTAAAAATAAAGTTAAATTAAAACACTGGGAAATGGGTACGTACACATCAGTGTTCAAGTGAAGGCTTACCATAGTTAGCTGGGGACCTGAGTTCAATCCCTGGCTCCAGATAAAAGTAAAAGACCGGGTAAATAACAACTGGGGTGGTACATAGGTGTGACAGCATTTGTGGAAGTGTCCTATGAACACACTGAGAGATGCTTGTACCAAGGAGGTCATCTTTCAGAATTCCCTATTTCCATTCACTTTCTGTACTTGCACACGTGTGTGTGTGTGTGTGTGTGTGTGTGTGTCTGTCTGTTTGTGTGTGTGGACGTGTACACTTGTGTATATATATGTATTGTGTGTGGTGACCAGAGATCATTTATGTATCTTCTTCTGTTGCTCTCCATCCTATTTTCCCGAACAAGGTCTAAACGGGTGCTTGGGATCTGAACTTAGTCCTCGTGTTTGCATAGTAAGCACTTTACCATCACCCAGCTCTCCATGGTGTTTTTGATCAAGTTTGTCTTTAAACAATTCAACATCGATATTTCAGACACTCTAACCACTGTTACTCGGTACAGTCATTGAGCTTTGAGATTAAGTTGGATTTTGTTTGTTAAAAGGGAAAATAATGTCAGATAGACTTGCTACAAATTAAGAAAAGAAAAGCCAAATAAAAATGACCCATGAAGCAGGAAGCGTTCAGAAGCAGATCAGGCTTGGAAAAACTTCTCAAGAACATCCACTGCCAGCATTTCCAGAAAGCACAGGTTAAGCCCAGAGACAGTGTAATTGCTGCAGGCTAACTGGGTATTGAGCCTCCTGTTACTCGCTAAAGCTCTGCTGCTGACTTGGCTCTCCTGGTCTGTTGGGTCCAGTACACACACTTTGTCCAAGTCATTGGCCTCTTAACAAGTTCCACTTAACATATGTAAACTAGGAGGGAATTTTTCTCAGTCATCACTGGTACTTTTGAGGTGGTCTTGTTTAGGGTTTTATTGCCTTGAAGGGACATCATGACTACAGCAAGCTCTTATGGTCCATAATTGTCATGGCAGGAAACATGGTAGAGACATGGTGCTGAAGGAGCCAAGAGTTCCACTGGCAGCAAAGGACACCATGTACATGAGTTTGAGCAGAGGAGACTTCAAAGCCCACCCCCACAGTGACACACTTCCTCCAACAAGGCCACACCTCCTAACAGTGCCACTCCCTATGGGCCAAGCATTCAAACACATGTGTCTATGGGGCCATCCATGCTTATTCAAATCACCACAGAAGTCATGTTTTATTTATAACTGTCTAGTTGTATGAGACCAAAACAAAAGGAAGTGATACTAAAGGCATAGTAGCTAGATGGTGATTCGTTTGCATTTTGTAGTTAGCCTATTGTTTTTTGGGTCTGTGTCCATCACTTACTAGATATGTGATTTTGGCAAATTGCTTTCTGCTGCTTCAGTCTCTTTATGAACTTGATTATAACATCACCTTTGTATGGAGTTCTGAGGGGCAGTGAGTGGAAAATATGTAAACAGCACATAGTCATCACCATCAATCCATATCAATCCATCACCATATCAATCCAGTCTTTGACTCCAGGTTTCCTTCTATCTTATGAATCCACATCCCTTGACCCAGCCCTTTGATTCTTAAGAGACAGCAAACAGACATTTTTTTTCTTAACTTTGCAAAAGAATTCAGAGACTGCCTGCTTTTGTTAAGGACAATGATGAGATAGTTGGGTGGGACCCTGCCCCGAAATTACCATTTCTATCATACCTGGGCCTCACCTCACTCTATCCTTGACTGACCTTGAACTCAGGAATCTGCCTGCTGTTGTATCTTTCTGACAAGCTGGCTCATAGTTAGCTGCCTTCATTCCTTTAGGTTCAGGCACCTCAGGATTTATATTGCATCTTTATATTTTGTGTACATATTTGGACATATTTGTGTTTAGAGCTCTTTCCATAGCCTTAAGGGCTGTCCTAAAGGTCCCAGCATTTACCTTATTTTTGCAGACATTAGCTACACCTTCTCCTCCAGGACTTGTGCTCTCTCAGATTATCATGGAGTCATTAAAATTATCAGGGAGGACAAGTGAAATATGTGCATTATTATACAAAAAGGCCTTGTGCTCACAGTGGCCATCAACATTCTTTGAACAGGGCCCTGTCCCAGGGGCAAGAACCGTGTCACTGTCCCCACCAGGGCCATGCTGGGCTCGACAAGAAGCTGAAACTTCTGTAGGTGGTTTTTATTGGCTATAGTAGACACTGCCAGAACCAGGATGTTTAAAGATGGCTTGGGAGGGAAACAACGCCAGTCAGTTTATTGAGGGGCATTATGGGAACTGGATGGTGAGATGGACCTGGCTGGACTGTGGGAGTGATTAAAGCAGAACTGTTTCCCAGCTGTGGCCCTGGCTCTGCAAATACAGATGTGGTAATCACTGGCTTAGTTTCAGCTCAGCCAGACAATTGCAAGGCACTCCTCCCCTCCTTTGTTTTGGCAAATAGGTGGGAGAGATCAGAGATCTGCTGTCCTCCCGTGCCCTCTTAATTGCTGTTATTGAGATATCTAGAGCCTCTGCCTCTGGGTCTCAATCCTCTGATACAGCCTTTCATGAAAATCCGATATCATACCTTTGCCTGGACTAAGACTCCTGAAAGCATAGTGGAGTCACCTGACTTAGGTTGTGTGGGCCATCTGGAAAAGGTGCCGTGTGATCATCTGGCTGTGCTAGAACTAAGCCCAAGATTACCACATCTATATTTAGTGACTTCCTAATCACAGAATCAATAAGTATGCCTTCCCATTGCAAAGCTGGATAATCCCACTTATTCCTGTGAACATCTCATGTGCCTCAAAGAGCAATTGCTCCTAATGAGCAAGTTGAGGCTCAGAGGACTGTGCACGCTTTTGAATCATGAGTGGAGGGTTCCTGGAAGGTGTGGCTGGAGTTAATCACGGGGGTGGGTGGGGGGGTTAAGCTATTTCCTTAAACACTGTTAGCAGGGACCCAAGGGGGTTCGTTCTTGGTAGCAATCATTCTAACTTTACTAAGGCAGACATCCCAGAACCTAACTAATAGTAAAGCAACAGAGTGCTGCTAAGGAATGAGTAGGGCTCAGTGGAATTAGGGGCAGAGAAAGAAGATACAGGTGGGTCAACATGCAGAAAAGACAGTGGTACTGGCCTGTGGGGGTTTAACCAGAATGTCCTGGCTGTTAAACTTTAAATCCAAAGTGACTCTGACAGGCTGGTGTTTTCAATGCTTGTTCCTAGGTCTAGTGCTATTTGGGGAGGAAACTTTGGAAGTGTGACCCAGCTGGAGGAGGTAGGTCAGTGGGGGGTGGACACTGAAGGTGATATTCAACCCCTGGCTCCTGCTTCCTGGTGTGGCCTGTGAAAAGCCTTCACTGTATGCTTACATCACCATGAACCAAGTTGTCACGGAGGTCTTGTCCATAGGCATGTTAGGTCACTGTGATTTTTCTCCCTTGGCAGCCTACACAGTACCTCTCAGGTAGCTCACAAGGAGGTAGCTTCCACTCAGTTCTAGGTTGATTTCTCTGGGTTCCGTACGCAAAGTCTTCAGCAATAGGGTCTTACCATGGAGTTCTGGTAGGCAACCAAGAGACCTAGCTACACCAAGTATTGTTTTGGAGTCTCTCAAGTCTCCCTGGCCAACAAGTTAAGGGAAAATATCTCCACACCAACACTATGACTTCTGGGGCAGCATTATCCACTCGTGTAGAGTATTTCCATTCAATTTAAAAACAAAACAAAGCAAAAAAACCAAAAAAACAACTCTATACTTAGTTGGCTTGTAAAGTAGTAAGTTTCCTTTAGCTGTGGTTACCCCATCACCCCACCCCCGCCTCATTCTTCCCAGACTCCTGAACTCCTGTTCCTGTTTAACCCTTTCTCATGCCAGTTTCTCTTCTCGACTGCCAGAGTGCATGTGTTTAACTGTCCTTACCCTTAAGCACCGGTTCTCAACCATCCTAATGCTGCAATCCTTTAATGCATTTTCTCATGTTGTACTGCCCTCAACTATGAAATTATTTCACTGCTACTTCATGGTGTGTTTATAAAAAGATAAAGACAGGAGGAATATGTTCTATAGAGGTGTGGTGAGGTATGGGGAAGGGGTGCCTCGGTGGGCCCGTGCTGAGGCATCGCTTCCCCCTGAAGGACCAGCCACAGGACGGTATAGTATAGAATACAGTTTATTCAGGGAATGAGGAGGAGAGTTAAGAGGGCAATAGAGATAGAGACAGAGAGAGAGAGACAGAGAGAGACAGAGGAGAGAGAGAGAGGAGAGAGAGAGAGGAGAGGAGAGGAGAGAGGAGGGAGAGGAGAGAGGGAGGGAGGAGGAAAACAAAAAAAAAAAGAGGGCAAGCCCCTTTTATAGTGAGTCGGGCATACCTGGCTGTTGCCAGGTAACTGTGGGGCGGAGCTTAGACAGAATGCTAACACTTCATAACTGTGATTTTGCTACTGCTGTGAATCGTAAGATCTGATATCCTGGCATGCAGGATTTCTGATATGTGACCCCAAAGGGGGGTCACGACTCACAGATTGAGAACTTCTGTCCTTAAGGCTTCACCTCTTTAACTCCCAACCTCCGTTTCTCTCTTGCTTGTAGCCTCTACAGATGTGCACTCCAAATTAGTAAAGAAATCTAAAAATCCAAAGCTGTGTCCACTTATGTTACAGAAGCTGTACAAAGAGCTGCTGCAAAAGCATCTCCTCGCAGGGCTATAGTCCATCTGGGGAGGCAGTCACTACGCTATGCTGGTTATAACTGCTAAGAGAGTCACAGTGTGAAGTACTGGAGCTAACCCTGATAGGGTCTTATATATAGACTGCTCTGAAGACATGAAGCGAGTGAAGGCTGAGAGCAGGAGGAGGAGGAAGAGGAGGAGGAGGAGGAAGAAGAGGAGGAGGAGAAGGAAAAAAAGGAGGAGAAGGAGGAGGAGCTAAGAAGATTTGAAGGCCCTGATGCCATCGGAGGAGGGGCAGCTGCCTCCTTGGAAGAACAGAAGGAGTGAATGCTTGGGCTGAATGGGAAGGCTGAGCATTCTAGTGAAATTGGAGACCCGGCTGAGTTTCATTGGACTCGGTGCTTTCTCCACCAAGCCTCCCAGCCTCCGAATAAAGGCTGTAGAAGAAATCGTATGTTTCACAGCCACTATAAAAAGGAAAATTTCTGAAAGAGTTAGGGAAGGATTGAAGGAGATGAAGGGGATGGCAACCTCATAGGAAACCCAACAGAATCAACTAATTGGACCTCTGGAGCTTCCAGAGACTGAACCACCAACCAAAAGCATGCATGGGCTGGTCGAGGTCCCCGGCACATATATATAGCAGAGGGTTGCCATCTCTGGCCTCAGTGAGAGAGGATGCACCTAAACCCTGTAAGGGGGACAGGGTACAACATTTGGATATAAATAAATAATTAATTAATAAAAAAGGAAAATTTCTCAGGTTACAAAAATCCAGACTCCCCTGATAATCTCAGTGATGAAACAATAATAATGGCTGTAGTCAGTGGCTGTCAACTGCGCTGAACTTACCAATGAGGACCAGAGTTCAAATCCCCAGCACCCACATAGAAACCACCTGGTGTAACAGCCCAGCACATTGGGCCTAAAGACAGTAGATACCTGGAGTAATGGTCCAACGGTAGTTGGCTGTTAGACTAGCTGGAACTGGTGAGCTTCCTGTTTAGGGAGACTCTGCCTCAAGAATAACAACATGGAGCACGATCAAGAAAGACATCCATCCATGGACATGCAAATATACACTTGCACCCCACCCTACTGCAGGAGCTTACAGACAAACCCAAATAGTCACACACATGCACAGCACACACACCCACAAAAAGTAAAATAAAAAGAGGGCAGGAAGTTATTCTTTCTGTAATGTAACACTGCATCTAGGCACAAAAGCCTGTCACATGGAAGGACAGATGCAAGCAAACTTCATTAAGTGGAAGCTAATCGGAGGCTCGTCCCTGTGTTCTTGTCTCACATTCCAATGGACTCCTTGCACACACCGCACACGTCGATCTCCCAAGAACTATGTTGGTTTCTTAAGCAACACAACTACTAATTTAGTCTGCTGTAACCCAGGGCAAGGGTTGCCAAGTGGATGAATGAATCCACCATATATCGCTTTTAAGCAGCCAAGAAGGGTATGGCTCCATATCATATATTCACAAATGCATGCTCTAATGTAGGAACTGGAATTAATTAATGCCTGCTGTAGAATAGTCTATTTTGCTGCCATCATTTAATCTTATCATCTATTTTCTCCCCCTGAACAGCTTCTGGGAAATCTCCAGAGTGATCTATTGAACTATAAATGTGAATTTAATTATAATTTACAAGAAAATAAGCCTCGGGCATATTTTTATAGGTTTCGACTTCTCCAGCTAGTTCTCACAGCAGGAAGAGGGGGGGGAGGAGTTCTTTTGGGGAAATCACTCTGATTCCCTTCCACACTTCAGTATTCATGAAGGAATTTGGAGAGATTTTGCTTTTAGTGAGGTCCATTTATAAATTTTTCTTATGAAAATATTATAACTGCTGCAGCAAACATGGCACAGGGAAGCGCTTGGCTTTTGTTCAAGCTACCAATTATGAACATTGTTAAATGGAAGCCTGTGGTCTCCGGGAGTGAGCTACTGTATCTTGTTGAAAGGGGACAACTCATACATTTTGGCAATCACACATATTTCTAAGACCACAAATAGCCGTGTGGTCTTCCAGGAAAGAAAAAAAAAAAAAAAAAAAAACCCACAAAAGGTGTGAGTGCTTTTCTTGCCAAAAGAATGTGGGGTTGAGTAACTCTCAGGAGAGCAAGAACGGCCAGCCTAGGTTTGACCAATTTGCAGCTGGATAGGTATCAGTCTGAAGAATGTGCTTGAGAGATATTTAGAAGTTATGGTCTCTTCTAAATTGCATTGGAGATTTAACCGTCCCTCCAAGCACTCTGAGGAGTGAACTACGTAGGGGCTCCTGCACATCTAAAGGAGGGTGATGAAGAGTGCAAGGGACATGCCAAAGGCAAATCCAATTTCTTGGGTTCTGCTCAAGAGCAGTGGCTTGGTACGGCGCATATTAAATAACAGTGACTGACAGCTAAAAAATGTGCCAAATGCCGAGATCCTTACTTATTTATGAGTAAGATGCTATTACCGTCCATGTCTGATTGATAAGTAAATCGGGACAGCGGCAAGAACTAGAGCGGCTTGCCTATATACCACACAGCTTATTGGTGATAGATCTAGATATTTTGAGCCTGGAGCACATACCCTGTTTGTCTATTTGCTATGCAGGTTCAAAGGTATGAGTGCTTACAGAAGGAATCTGTAGACAAAGTTACAGGAAGAACTAGATGGAATCTGTCCACTCTGTTCCATAGCTTGTCTTTTTGGGCAAAAGTCAAGATGGGGCTGGCTGTTTCTGAGTCCCCAGTAATGTTTCTAAAGTCTCTGCTTGATTTTGTTTGAATCTGTGCTAGCTGAACAGGACCAAAGTATGGTGTAGAAGTAAGAAACTTGGCTGAACTTGACCTCAAGTGAGTCTCTGTCTGTGGGGATTAATAAAAACAGGTGTGCTCCAGCTGGGAGAAGGGACTGGCATCATTATTCCCCTCACAGGTCCTCAGGAGATTAGGAATGTGACAGCGGAGGTGAGGTACTTGGCTGGGAACACACAAAATGGTCTGAGAGGGGTTTAAAGGAATCGCAGGACTCAAGCTGGCCAGAACAGAGTCCTTTAAACCCTCCATGCCTTTTAACATGAAGAAGTGGGCCAACAGGGACACTTGAAAAAAGCAGCAGCAAGAAGTCACCACTCTGGTAACAAGGTGTTCACTGACAAGGAGGCAAAGCCAAAAGGGACGCCTTCTTGGAAGTCTCCAGGGTCTTCAGCCATGGAGAAAAACAGCTGGCTCAATCACTCTGTCACAAGACGTATTGGATATTGAGGTGGCCGGGGCTGTGGGGGAGTGACAATGACAAGCTGGCAGTCAAAGGAACATAAAAAAAATTTATGACCTGAAAGCAGGTCATACCATAGTGGAAGGCAAGGGGCTGTCACTTATAAACGACCAAGAACTTTGGGACTTTGTCAGCTGGAGAAATCAGGAAAGTCCTGCCTGGGTCTATCAAGGAAACTATCACTACACCCTTGACAGTATGGAAATAGCCTGGTTGTAATTGGTTTACATTTCAACTCCTTCCTCCCTGAAACGTTCCGTTTATGAGAGTTTCACGCAGCCAGCCCACACTTGCCTCAAACTCCTTCTATAGATGAAGGGACCTTAAACTCAAGAGACCTTCTTGTCTCCACATTATATCTCTTTTATCCCATTACAGACATTCACCATCAGTCCAGCTCGAGTACACATGGTATTTTATTTATTTAAAAGTTTAAATTAGCCGGGCGTGTGCGCACGCCTTAAATCCAGCACTTGGAGGCAGGCAGGCGGATTCTGAGTTCGAGCAGCTGTCACCAAGCGAGTTCCAGACAGCCCGACTACACAGAGAACCCTGCTCGAAAAAAAAAACCAAAAAAAAAAAAAAAAGTTAAATTAATTCCCCCTTTTAAAAACTTATTTAAAAATTGTGTGTGTGTGTCTATGTGAGTATCTGTAAACATTTGTATGTGTGTTGGGGCAGGAGAGGGTGGGTATATGTGCATGTGTGTGCGTGCCTCTGTGTGTGTGTTTGTGTGTGTGTGCCTCTGTGTGTGTGTTTGTATGTGCGTGCCTCTGTGTGTGTGTTTGTGTGTGTGTGCCTCTGTGTGCATGTGTCTGTGTGTCTGTGAGCAGACCAGAAGAGGCCATCAGATCCCTTGGAGCTTTAGTTACAGGCATTTTCAGGTAACACACACACTAATTTATAACATAGGTGCTAGGATCCAAACCCTGGTCTTCATGATTGCACAGCAGAGAGCTCTTAACTGCTGAGCCGTCTCTCCAGCTCCAGAGTGCCTAGTTTAGAAATTAATTTTAAAGCTCACAGCTATAAGAACCAAGTATGGGTGCCTTAGATTTCCAGGCACATAAATATTTATTGACTGAATAAATCCATGTTTGCTCTTGCTCAGACACTATGCCTCTCATCGTTCTTTCTGCTTTATGTAGAATAAAATATTAAAATTATGATCAAAACACTTCTTTTAAATTATTTAACCGAAACGTAATTAAGCAACTGTCATTATCATTTGTAGGAGGCCGTGTGGTGGGCTTTGTGAGATTTCTCTGAAGCCTGCTTTTATAATGGTGAAAGAACATGTTCGGCGCCTCGGGTTTACCTGGCCTGATTGTACAATTAGACTTCTGCTCTTCGAATCGGCTCAGTGTGTTAACTGGGAATAAAATGGTCTTGTAGGAATTGAACGGAGATATTGCAGAGAGGGAGGAGCATATAAGCTCTTTGGCAAGTCTTACTGTGTGTGTGCTCCTGGTGCAGCTGTTGACTGAAATGATTCTGTGTGCAGACACACATCGGGTCTTACATCTTGGAAATATCTCTATTTTCAACCTGACAAGGTAGTTCAACTCAGATGGTGTCAAAACTATATGAGTAACTTAGAGTTGTAATGGAAAAAATTCATGTTTTGCCACTGAAGGAAGCTTTGAGTCTTTGGGGGAATGGTTGGCTCTGGGCTTGGGCCTGCAAAGCACAGGACATCCCACTAGGCTAAGAAGAAAACAGAAGTTGTTCCAGGCTACTGAGGACATAACGAGAAACTGCGGAGGCTATGCTCACAGATGGGAGAATCTGAGAAGTCCAGAGCTGGCAAGGACTCCAGTTGGGTCAAACGAGTTGAATATAGAGAGATCAAGTCATGCATAAAGATAATGAAAGAGTAGAAGAGAAAAAACACTCAGGACTCATGAGCATTTATGGAGGCTGTGTGTCAAATCTGGAAACTGGTTATTTAAGCAAAGAATCAGAGACTTGCCCATCCTGTCTGTATAAATGCTGTTCAGACTGCCTGAGGGCAGTGGTCTCAATATGTGGGTCTTGACCACTCTGGGTCTGATATCCTACTTTATGATTCATGACAGTATGAAAATGACTGTTATGAAGTAGCAACAAAATAATTTTATAAGCCGGGCAGTGGTGGCGCATGCCTTTAATCCCAGCACTTGGGAGGCAGAGGCAGGGGATTTCTGAGTTCGAGGCCAGCCTGGTCTACAGAGTGAGTTCCAGGACAGCCAAGGCTATACAGAGAAACCTGTCTCGAAAAACCAAAAAAATTTTTATGGTCGGGGGTCATCAGGACATGAGGAACTGTATTAAAGGTCGAGTCTAACTGCATTAGGAAGGTCGAGAACCGCTACTCCACAGTAGGGATTCTTTCTTTCTTTCTCTTTCTTTCTCTTTCTTTCTTTCTTTCTTTCTTTCTTTCTTTCTTTCTTTTCCTTCCTTCTTCTTCCTTCCTCCTCTCCTCTCTCTCTCTCTCTCTCTCCTCTCTCTCTCTCTCCTCTCCCTTCCTTCCTTCTTTCCTTCCTTCCTTCCTTCCTTTCTTTTTTTTTTTTTTTAAATTTTAACACAAAGAGAAGTCTAGTTAATACATATGGGGAAATGGCACAACACTAAACTTGTGTTTCTTCTTTTAAGGAAATAAATGATTGAGGAAACTCATCAAAATAGGCACTAAGACGGTAGGGAGGAGACTGAAAGACGGTGGAGGCAAGGTAGCGAAGTCAAGTTTGTGAGGAGAGAACTGTTTCCACCAACCTGTGGGAACTGGCTTCCTAGGGTGGGCACCCAGAGACTCAGTGTGCCTCCCAGTAGAAGCAGCCCAGATGCCTGAGAACCACCTCCAGATGTTCTTATAAAATCCCTATGCATGTATCCCACCCAATTCTCATTAATAGGCAATGCCAGGGAACAGAGAAATTAGCTAAATGATACATGAGCTAACAGAAAAACCCAGAATGTGAACTCTCATAGGAACAGGCTATTTTTGACAAATCTCTGCAAATGGAAAAAGGGGCAGGAGATGTCTCTGCAACAGCTGGATGTGGTGCTGCACATCTGCCACCCCGACATTGAGGAGGCAGAGACAAGAGGATCACAAGTTCAAGGCCAGCTGGAGCTACAAAGGAGAAGACTGTGTCTCAAGCAAAGGGCATGCTCTTGGGGAATAACCATAAGCTTCATTTTAAAAGTTTGCTTCTTCTTCTTCTTTTTTTTTTTTTTTTTGGTTTTTCGAGACAGGGTTTCTCTGTGTAGCCTGGCTGTCCTGGAACTCACTCTGTAGACCAGGCTGGCCTCGAACTCAGAAATCCCCTGCCTCTGCCTCCAAGTGCTGGGATCAAAGGCATGCGCCACCACCGCCAGGCTAAGTTTGCTTCGTGTGTGTGTGTGTGTGTGGTGTGTGTGTGTGTGTTTGTGTATGCTTTGTATCACAGCACGTGTAGAGAGCAGAAGACAACTTCTGAGGGTTTTCTCCTTCCACAGTGTATCAGTCCTGAGGATCGAAGTCAGGTTTGTTGGGACATCGATTTATCCATCTCTCCAGGTTAATTATGGACTTTTAAGACATGTATAGGACATTACGTGATAGAAACTGCTGAGGTTTGCTTCAAAATAACTATGGTAGAAAAATTAGGCATTGGAGTATGACCACGCGGTACACTACTCTCGCTATGCTCTCTGCCCTTTCATCTCCTAACACTCTCCTAATAAAAGGTTTGATTGGTGGCTGATACAACACAGTTGCTAATCAGACTTTCAGGAGCATTTCAAAATGCAGTAACTATGTCACATCGCTCTCTAAAATGCACAGGTAGTTCACCCGTGAGCCATTTCAGTCAGAGCTAGAATAATTTTTTGGATGTCAGATGTGGTTTTTCTCGACAAGTAAACCTTATGTAATGAGAGAAAACAAAAGAGAGAGAAGGACACAGCCCATAATATTCTGTTTGTGCTGAATATTAGACTGTGTTCTGCAGGCTGGTGCTAATGAAGGCATCGACTCGTTGCCTATGGGCAGTTATTATAATTGAAATGCAGTCACTGGAATCTAATGGTAAAAAATGCAGAAGTGGAAAGTGCATGGAGATCTTAGAGGAAATGTATGTCTAACGGAGATGAGCTTTATATAATCCCACAGTTAACACAAACCACCTAAAGAACGCTCCATAAATAGCTCGCTGACTCTGAGTGGGCAAATAAGTAAACACGATTTCTCAGCTGACAGCAGGGACAGCTTTCTTCCCATGGCTTCCTTATAGATACTTAAAAAACAGAAACTTAGTGAGAAATACACAGTCACGGGATTGGATGACAGGTGCATATTTAGTTAACTTAGCATTTTATAGGAGAAATCCCGGCTGGCATGTTTTGAAAATAATAATCTTCAGACACTTGGCTATGTTCCTGGGGTCAAGTTTCTTACGGAAAAAAAACAAACAAACAAAAAAAAAAAAACAAACCTGTGTAGGATGCAGATGTTTCTCTCTCTCTCTCCTCTCTCTGCATAAAGAAGGCCGTGGTGGAGGAGGCTGGTTCATGCGCCTCACCTCTGACCAGCCCAACCGGAAGGAACTCTCTCTCTCTCTCTTTTGCTCCCCCTAGGTTTTGTCTGTTTGGGAGAAGACCTCACTATGAAGTCCAGGTTGCTCATTAGGTATCGTAGGGTCTGGCCTTCAACTCTCAGCAAACCTGCATCTTCATTTCCAGGCATTGGTAAGATGCCCGTTCTCGACAAACTTGCCCATCACAACCATGCTAAAGTGGGATAGAAAGCCATCCCATTTTAAATTTGGGTGTTTAAATTTGTACAATTGCCTAGTAATCATAAATTATGTTATGCAGAAGTTTAAGCTACATTTAAGCTACAAAATACAGATGTTACTTTCTATTGCTTTAAAAATTCTTTCTTTTCCTCACAAAATTAATGTTAAGATGAGCATATAGTGAAAATAAATAAACAAATAAATAAAATGATCATCCTAGGGCAAGTTAGAAAGATATCAGTTAGTAATGACCATTCAGAGAAAGCCTTTTTTCCCTCTCAAAGGTCTTGGCTTATTTTATGTGAATGAATGTACAAGGCCAAATGGAAACAAGAATGTCAAACCAAACATTATACCGCCCAAATTGAAATATGGTATAATTATTGAAACGTATTTATTTATTGACATCTACATCTGATTTTTTTTTTTTTTTTTTTTTTTTTTTTTTTGGTTTTTTTTTGAGACAGGGTTTCTCTGTATAGCCTTGGCTGTCCTGGAACTCACTCTGTAGACCAGGCTGGCTTCGAACTCAGAAATCTGCCTGTCTCTGCCTCTACATCTGATTCTTTAAGTTTCAATTATAGTTCATGTTTTGAACCAAGAATGGGTAGGAAACTTTATCGATGGATGTTTAAAGTATTATTGCTTGGAGTAACTTGTAACAACTGGAAAGAGAAAGAAACAACAGTTGATGTAACGATACTGACTAGCATTCATTTATCCAGCAGTTCCAGGTATCAGCAACTATGCTAAAGGCTCCGTATGTATCATCTATATCAGTCATCTACCCAATCAGAACCATCCTTTGCATAAATGAAAAACCGAGGCCCAGAATGGTCAAATTCCTATCCCTATTTCCAGATCTATGCTCTCAAGCCTGAAAGAGGACGCTTGCTAATCTCAGGCACTGCACCACAGGAAATGGCAGTGTTTCCAGTGGGATAAATAAAAAAAAATGCTCACATCTAGAGGTCCAAAACACAGTTCTGCTGTCTAGAAGTGAACATTGCAGGGCTGGGGAGATGGCTAAGTAGGGAAGCACTCTCCGTGCAAGCCTGGGGACATTTGTTTGATCCCCATCAAAGAAACTGGGTGGGGTGGATTCCTGGGGCTCTCTGGTCACAGCAAGCTCAAGCAGCTGTGAACCATCTTGTCTCAAAATATAAGTGGCCAGCTGGTGAGGAAGTGGCAATGGCCCTTAGCTTCCACCCACGTGGCACATACACAAAGAAAGAACAGATAAATGCTTATGACGGAACCCACAAGGCTTTTCCTCCTCCCTATGCTTGTATGTGAAGAAGCTAGAGATCTCCTGTGGCATGTATTATATTAACCACCACATATTAATATCCCTTTATTCTTCTAGCAAATTTTTAGATCCCTACCGGTCTGTAGAAATCTGGAGTAAATGGACACACTGGAACAGACAACCAGTCCTGTTTCCTGCAGTGACAAGATCCATGAAGTGGAAGAACACGGATGAAGGGCACCTACTCTGTGTGCTCCAGCAGGGAACACAGCACATGTGATGGTTGTGAGGCAGGAATAAATACGGTCTCAGCAATTGTGCTTGTGCTTTTAATTCAAAAAGCCAATCCCCACTGCGAAGTTGGACTTGTATGGGACTGAGTATGCTTTCACGCTATGATGTTTGAGTGTCTGTGTGTGCACGAGTGTGCCATCTATGTGCATGTGAGTGCAGCTATACATGAATGCTGGAGACAGATTCCTCTGGAGCTGGAGTTATAGGCACTTATGGGGGGGGCACTTCCTATTGACATTGGTAGATGAGAATCTCTTGTTTTGAGGAGGAATGGTTTGGTCCTTGGGGAGAAATTATTGCTTCTTTCAAGCTTCAGTTTGGTTATTACACGTTGAGGATCAACTCTCAGTTGTTCTTATCTCCTGGGGGAGTCTGGTGGGCTTCAAACATTGGCCTCCCATTGAGCTGTACTCCAAACCAATCCATGCCTTAATTCCTAGAGTCTGTGTTACAGTCTCTCTCTCTCTCTCTCTCTCTCTCTCTCTCTCTCTCTCTCTCTCTCTCTCTCTCTCTCTCTCTGTGTGTGTGTGTTTCACTCAGCTGATAGTCTGAGTGATTTCAGCCAGTCTCAGAAATGTCTGTACCTACGATAAAGGTAACCTGAGGCAGGAAACTGGGGCTTCAAGAAAAGGTGTCCAGGGCTGGAGAGATCAGATGGCTTAGCGGTTAAGAGTACTGACTACTCTTCCAGAGGTCCTGAGTTCAATTCCCAGCAAACACATGGTGGCTCACAACCGTCTGTAATGGGATCCGATGTCCTCTTCTGGTGTGTCTGAAGACAGTTAGTGTACTCATATACATAAAATAAATAAATACTTTAAAAGGAAGAAAAGAGTCTATGCCCATGGGTCTCAGGTACATTTGGGCAGGTGTGGGGAGCCATCCCAGCGGCTCATTTCCATGGGGCTGAGGACATTAATTCACACAGAGAAGAAACTAGGTCTGTGAGCTCTACCCGGGAAAACCTTTGACCAGCTCAGGAGTGGAACGGAGACCCCCATTCAATCTGATGTCTTCCTGACCTGTTTGGCTCCTTGGTAGAAGGAGGAGTTTCCTCACAGACCATCTAACCACAGGAAGCCATGCAGTGTCAAGGCAGAGGTGACTGATGGACAGAAGCTGCTGGCTGGGAACCTGGCTCTGTTCCAGAGATATTTCCAGGGCCACAAGAAAAATGCAATAACAGGCTTAATAAAAACTGGAGGAGGACACCTGATCAACTTCAAGACAGCTAGCTTTCTTCCCTCTGGTGAGTTCTTGAGTTAGACGCAAGAGACCTGGCAGATGTCAGGGGTATCTGTGGGACCACAACCCAGAAAAAAAATGTCCCTCGGAGGCTAGTGGCTCCAGTCAGGTTACATACAATGAACAGATGAGTTGGTAGGATTGCTTAAGTCAGTAAGAAAAGTCAACTTAGTTATGTTCTATTGATTTTATTATTTGAAAACTCAGTGGAAATTATAATTGTTTCTCTCTTGGAGACCGAGTGCTCATTTTACAAAAATGCTCTGATATTTTAGAGCAACTCATGTGTGTAACTATGAGCCACAGAGGATGCAGGCAACATTTTCTTTCTCCTCACAGAGATATTGACTGCCTCAAACACCCACTGGAGTTTTCATGAATAAAACATGGCAAAGCAACAACCAGAGCGCGCGAGCGCGGGGGAGGGGGATAGTTTCCCCTGTAGTATGAAAGGAATTAGTGTAGTCAGTAAGAAAGGAAGCTGTGTGTGAAACCTCAGAGCACCACCCAGGGTTTCCACCCAGGGAGGCTGAAGATAGCAGAGACCACAGAATCCTAGTGTGAGAGAGAGGCAGGCCTGAGGCAGGAGGAGGTTGCCAAGTGGATTTAACCCTTCGACTTCATAGTGTGTCACATGATCTCTTCCATAAAAACCCAGACTCCATAAATACATAATAATAAATAAATAAAATCCCAGAGGTATCCACCTCCAACCAAAGGCAATTTAAAGATGTAAAAGGCCTATAAAGCAATGAGCCTTTTGTTATGATTGATACCTGAGTTGATCAACTTAGAAAGAAGAAAGGTTTATTCTGGTAGTTGTAGAGGTGCTAGTCTGTGACTAGCTAGTCCTCTGCTCGAGGAAGGAGCAGCAGAGGCTTACAGTCAAGTCAGTCCAAACAGGAAATACAGACTGAGAAGGAAAGTTGGTAAATTTGTGTGTTCTGGGGAATGCAAACGCGCACCTATTCACCGCATGCCTGTGTTTAGCCTGCCTGTGTTTAGTCAATTTGGTGTCAGACACTTACAGAAATCATCCAAAGTCTCAGTGCAGGTCTGTGAGGCATGGGCGATACCAGGCACAGCAGGCCACTAGAGCCATTTTAGTTATTTTAACTGATGTGATCATTGATGTAGTGTGGGAACACGCGTGGGCGGGTCAGCCCCGGCCCTGGGCCTACCCCCCCCCCCCCCCCCCCCCGCGTGGTGGCGGCGGCCTGCGGGCACAGGCAGATGCGGCAGCGGAGGCGGAGTCCCACAGGCCGGAGGCAGAGGAGTCCTGGGCTGGGGCTTTTCCTGCGTGGTAGTTCCCACATAGATGAAAAGGTCTGGAGTCGCGGATGATGGAAGCAGGCCCGAGAAGATACGTGGACTGAGTTTCTAAGAAGTGGCTTTATTACCCATGACGAAAGTTGTATCTGGATATGATGTGCACCGCCCCCGCCCAAATGCCCAGATGCGCTCTCTTATATTTAGGAGTGAAAAGGGGAGGGGCTAGGGAGGAGAAAATTTAATTAGCTATGTCCCTGGCCTCATTAATATGTAAATCTCAAGGCAGAGGGCTCTTAGTCATGCCCCTTACCTGTGTCTTATGTGACTTATATTACAGGTAAAATGGAGACTGCCGGTCAGGTTTTGGGGGCATGGCTAAACACCTGCAGTCTCAGGTTCCAGGCCCATGGGCCCTCCCACGGCCCGACAATGTGGGATGTCCCCAGTGACCACTGGCTTAAGATACCAAACTGAAGTTCTGAAACAAAACCGGAGCCCACACTAGAGCCACACTACGGTAATACCGGCATTGTGATCTCTTTCTTTTTGTAGGAAGCCTGATAGTGATATTTCTTGGTGTCAAAGTCACTGCACTATCTATAGCTGGGCAGTAGTAGGGTAACCCTGACACAATCAGGCTTGATGATACATTCAGAGATAAGGTGAACGGCATCCTCTGGCCGTGGAAAACTTCCACAAACATCAGGATCTTGGGTTTTAAAACACCAATGCCTCCCAGCAAGGTTGCAGAGAACCGTGAAGAATGCCATAAACCACTGAACAGCAAACAATACATGTCGACAGCGGGTTGAGCACCCAGACTTCGAAAGGTTAGAGTATCTTAGGGTCAGAGGGTGCCTGACCTGGACTGCCAACTGAGGTGTGACTAAGGACATGCCGCCCATTCTAAATGTTTTCTCCAATGTATCTTGCCCTGAAACACTCTGTTGTTGTTGTTTTTTAAATAATTTTTTCTTTTTCTTTTTTTTTTTTTTTGTTGTTGTTGTTGTTTTTCGAGACAGGGTTTCTTTGTATAGTCCTGGCTGTCCTGGAACTCACTCTGTAGAGTTTCAGAGGCTGTGTTCGAGGCTGGCCTTGAACTCAGAAATCTGCCTGCCTCTGCTTCCTAAGTACTGGGATTAAAGGTGTGCGCCACCACTGTCCGGCAACACTCTGTCTTTTGACGTGACTAAGTTCAGTGCTGAATACTGATTTTTTTTTATTCATTTACATTTGACTTTTTTTTTTAAAAATAATTATTATTTTATGTATATGAGTACGCTGTAGCTGTCTTCAGGTACACCAGAAGAGGGCCTCAGATCCCATTACAGATGGCTGTGAGCCACCACGTGGTTGCTGGGAAATGAACTCAGGATCCTGGAAGAGCAGTCAGTGCTCTTAACTGCTGAGCCATCATCTCTCCAGCCCACTATGTTCGACTTTTTATCAAATGAATGGCTACAGCAAAGTTGCAATGTCTAAGGGGACTATCTCTCCTTTCCCACCTCCACCACAGTGGTTTTAACTGGAGCTTATTTCATCTGTCTCAGAAAGACTTCATGAAGAGCCAAAAGGCATGGGAGCAGTGCCATCTGTGAGATGCTGCAACCATGAAAGGTGCTCTGGAAGAGCTAGGCACCTTGTGGAATTGACATCCATGTGTTCATAGTCCTTGCATGTCATCAGTGGGCTGCCAGAGAAAGTAGGAGCAATCCTAGCCATTTGTGTATCCCATCAGCATATGGATATAGGAATGACTTTCAGAGAATTCTGGTTGGCCTACAGTGTCCTAGCTGTCCTCTTTGGACTGCTCCAGACCAGAGACGAAGAACAACAAAAAAACTAGAAACAGTTCTAAATCAAAAGTTATGATGACTTTATTTTAAATCTTAATACACCAAAAATATTTTTCAATGTTGTGAGATAAGCACTTGAAAATAAGAATTCCAACACTGCTGTGATTCGCTGTGAGGCTTGGTAGTGAATTTTTCCCTCTGAATATGGGTTTAGGGCCTAAGAAGCAGAATGCCAGTCATTTTCAGAGTAGCAGTGAGCAAAGCCCAGTCCGATCATGCTCAGACCCACACTTAACTGAACCACATTCACACTAGTAGGAGGCACCACCAGGTGACACCTGGATCTTTGTCAAGCAGAACAGAAGTCTTAGTGCCACCAAGCATTGGGAAAATAATATTGTTTAGATACTAGTGAGTCAGGCTCTTTCTAATGTCTCCTAACTGGGTTGCAAACATCGTTGCATCCTTATCTGAGGGACCAATCAGCTAGGTACTCCAGGAAAACTTGACTATAATTGTTTTGTAGGTGGGCGTGGACATGGTGAGTGACACAGAAGTATCTGGATTTGGCTTTGTCTAACCTGCAATCAAAGTACAGTTTCCAAGACTCCCCCAAACAACCACCCAGAACACTCTAGGCTCTGCACCCACCAGAACGACTCTAGGAGCTGTTTGTGGGAAAATGGAAGCGTGGGTATCCACCTCTCTGAGAATCCTAGTTTTCAAAGTATCTGGGGATGAGGACAAGCCTAGATTACACAACGGGCTTTTGAATTTTCTATGACACTCGGAGTAGGTGGACTTTAACTGGCCCTTTCACCTGTGGTTCCTGCTTTATGGCTCATGCGTGTTTCTAAGCAGTCTGTCACAACAGGCACTGAGAATTCTGTACAGGCACCAACATCTGTTTTCTGTCCCTATGGGGATAGAGGATGCTGGCTCAATGACCAACTAGGATGCAGAGCCTCATACTGTGTGTTCACACAAAATAGGATGTCCTTGCTTTATTAGATGCCACTTCAATATGCAGAAGTGACATAGGATATGTTGTGAACTCTCACCCAAATCATTATCTGATGGCAGGGATCTCAGGCACCAGGAAATGGGTGCTGTCTATAGGAACAGGGACAGAATTATGTTAAGCTGTAGATCTCATGACTGCGGACTCTACTGTTGTCCCAAACTGAGAGCAAAATATTTAATATAAAACAAGGACTGGAAAAAGATGCATTTGAGGGCTAGAAAGCTCTGGACTGTCATGATCGTCTCACAAGTGTCCCTCTCTAGCATTGACATTTCCACAAGGAACTGTGTCTAGTCACTAGTCCTGACAATGCAACTCAAAGCGTAGAACTCAAGGGGTGGAGACTACTCTGTCTCCATTCTCCTAGGTACTCGCTTGACACATCGAATAGTCAATCGAATAATCAGAGATCCATTACCTATGCCTGGAAAAGGCTCTCAGAATGTGCTAGGGCTGACTTGATGTCTGTCTCTGGCAGTTCCTGAGCAAAAGCTCCTTCTATCAGAACAAGATAGTAATAACCAGGCACTCCCAGGTAATTGAGCAGCCTGGGAATATAGGCCAGACTTTGGAACATTCTACCCCAGTGTAATGGTGCTTTGTAACTTTGTGATAGGTTTATGTTACCATGAAGATATAAAACAAACAAACAAAACAACAAATAATCTGTGGTTATCTTCTCTGGAAGTGTTTTCCTAGGCTCCTGTAGGTATTCTACCCACATGAAGCTTTTGCCTGAGCTAGCTACATTGGTCAGTGGATCAAACGGTCTCATCTTATAAATAAAGACAGCTGGAGGATTAATAAACCTGCTTTCTCCTGCAGCAATGCATATGTCTTTTCCCTCCAGTCTCAACTTTCTATAGTGCAGAAGGATTAGAAAGATGGGGTCAGGGGACACTGCTTGAAATAAGCTGTGATTTTAAATCAATACTTTGGCCTGGCATTGGATATAAATACAATAAATAAATAATAATGATAGCTGTTATTTTCCTCACAAGTGACACTAGAAGGTCCAGATAAAAATCTCCTACTGTGTGAATGGAGTGATTCTCACTAGAATTTCATTGCAAACTCAACACACATGAGTTGATGCTCAGACCTAGTGAATGAGACTGCATTTATATGAAATCTCGGATTTGTGTTCATTCAATCCAGGAATTAAGTTTCCACCACACTGGGATTGGAATGCAGCGAGAAATCTTCAATAGGAAGATAAGTCTATTGCAGCATAGTGGGGCAGCTACAAAAACTTGCTTGCCCGGAATGTTCGCCGACAGTAGTACTATCTATGTGGCAGTCAAGTCTCTGGCAGGTTTCAGATGTGTCATAGGCCAGTGGTCCAGCCTCGTATCTTGATATAATCAGAGCAGCTAAGCTGATATGTTAAAAACTGTGTGCTAAGCCTATATCAGAATTCTGTTTTTTTAAAAAAACATGTGGCTTTTTCTTCCCATGATGAACACTGGAATTGCCTGTAGCTCTAGTTTAGCTGGTTTTGAAACTATTTATTATATATTCATGTGCGAATGAAAAGTCTAAGTTATTTTACAAGTGAAGAGAGCATGAAGCGAACATTGAGATTAAAGTGCTTTGGAGGCATAGCTTAGTCTTTTTAAAAGTTTATGCTTATGAGATTTCCATATTGTAACCTGTATTCTATGATAAATATCGGAATTAAACTGAACCAACCAGATGAGCCTCAAGCTGGCCTTTTGATTAGACTCAAGTCAACTAATGGGTGGCCTCTTAGTTTTCATTATTTTGCTCACTTTCTTCTATAAGGCAAGGGAAAGGTTTATTATTGTACACTACTGTGCATTTTCAAAGCTCAAAGGAACGAGTACATCCTAAGACTCCACTGGATGTAGTGGCTTCTAGACTTTCATCTCCAGTTAACTTCTACCCTAATAACAACACATCTCTCCAACTATGTCTTATCCATCAGCCACCACACAATGTCAACATGGATGCCACAGCTCACTCCAGCTCTTGCTTGGCTCCCCCCATCCTGGTCTTTCAGTCATGACTTGATCTGCATGGATTCTTTGTTCACTCTTGATCCTGTTCCCACAGAATGGGATCAGATTTTATTCGTTTCCAATTCCACACGTAAACAAGCCACACGAAAACACCCATGCCATCTCTCACAGAAAGGCCGAGGAGCTACTTCATGAATGACAGCACAATTAAAGCTAAAATAATATAAAAATAATTTGAAAAAAAAAATCCCTTTTACTGTACACTCTCAAGTAAAGGAAGATAGGTGATAGTTTCTGCTAGCCAAAAATTGTGTTACTACTGATTTGGGCTTTACAGCTCCCGTGTACCTCACACTTCTGTGTGTATGTGGCTATGTGTCTATAGTCTAATTGTTTCTGCTAGTTTGCCTAATTATTAAACTACTTAACCAATTAGAATACTATTATATCACATTGAACAACTTTATGTAATTGCGTCTTTGAAATATTAGGAACATCGACACATTTATTTGGCTTGTAGAGGACTGAAATATTACAGATACCATTGTCTAGCTTTTTTTCCTTTTCTTTCTTTTCTTTCTTACTTACTTTCTTTCTTTCTTTTTTTTTTGTTAAGAATATGGCTCTTAATACATTGACTTTCTGAGTTCCCAAGTGAAAGTCACTTTAAAAATTTTTGAAGCTTACTTGAAGCATAGAGGTTCTCTCTCTTCTGATTTGGTCAAATATGTCAGGTGTTTGACAGCACTTAGAACTTAGGGTTTAATCTACGCAGGCCCTTTGTGGTCAGCTATTTCAACCTACTATGAAGTGTTTGTTGAAGCTTCTCACTAAGCCAGCAGAGGGCACTTCTCACGCCTCAGCACTGCTTAAGGGTGCAAATGCAGAGGCTGCAGAAACACAGTGTTTACCCCAAATCAGGCAGAGCCCTGCAGATCTGCTTTTGAAAGTCACAGAAATATAGAAAGCATGGACTGTGTCCCAGGGCCTTATTTAGAAAGCCAGGATTATGTGTGAGGTCAAACAGGGAGGGAGGCGAACACACGGTCTTGTGTACTAGATGAATCTTCAGCTCCGGTCTCTTCCTATAGTCCTTCCTCCCTTTCCAGCTCCAGGGGCAATGGGCTGAGTTTTGTTACAGATAGTACAAGATGCCATTTTCAAGCCAACCCGTTGAGCTTCTTTCTTTTCAATTCTGCATTTACTCCTCAGTCTTAAAGTCTGGGGTAATTGAACAACGGATGCTTCCTATCTCACCGAAGAGCAGAGATAACAGTTGTCAGTGTGATGCTTCAACTGCAGGGTTTGCTCTAGGCCACCTTCTTGGGGTTTGGGCTGCATGGTTTTCTTTCTCCGAGAAATAAAGAATCATGGGGAAGTATTGTCCTCTGTTTGGTTGTAGCAAACACACCAGCCCGAGGCTGTGCAGTGAAGGGCAAAGTATCTACCTTTTTACTTTCAGTTGCAGTAAAAATACTTAAGACATCTTTTGTCAAGGAGTTACAAGCTAACCTTTCTTTAAAAGGCCTAGATTTTTGCAAAAGCATTGCTGTCCTAGATATAAACCCTGTCTCTTCCATGTTTATCTTTTCTACCAGCTCTGGTTTCGTGTTGAAAAGATTGTGTCTGTGTCTGTCTGTGTGTGTGCTCATATCGTTTGAAAAGGGGAAACTCCTTTATCTTTAGAGAAAAACCAAACCAAACAAGAATCTGACTAGATTTCCACCCCCTTCTTCCTGCAGTGGTTTGCTTGCTGTTCACTAATCTCTTTGCCCGTGGCTGCCGTGGTATCTAGTGTGTTCTAGAGTTGACAGGTCAGAGGGAAGGGGTCCCTCAGCAGCAGTGCTTTGAGATGGAGTTGCGCTCAGCGAGTCCTCACCCAGAAAAGGATCATAAACTTACAACCTAATCTTCACTCCCAAGCTGCCTTGGGCTTAGTGTCTGCTCATACGTATGTTTTGTCTTGTTTTAGCTGCACCATATGTGATTCCTTGTGCCATTTTCTTTTGTCTATTATTTTTCGTGATGACCCTGAGCTATGTCTTCCTCCTCAGTTCTGACACTACTCAGCCTTTGTTGCTTTCTTCACTTTGCCGATGTAGGCCTCAAAGAAGAAATGGCAGAAGAGCACAAGGTAGCTGAGGTACATGAGCGAGGACCAGAAGATGTTCTGAAAGTGGGAGTAGCACTGGTCGTTGTCATGCTGCATCCAGTTGAAGACCAGGTAGTTAATGACACAGCCCATCAGCATCTGCGTGATCTGGGACAAGGTGATGAACATGGCAAACTTCCGGGAGACTCGGAAACCCGCAGCCCGCAAGGCATAGTAAGAGTACATGACGGCGTGTACGCCATAGTTCATAGTCATGAACCAACCACCCCCAGCTACCATGTCTTTGTAGGAGTACCAAGAGTAGAGGAGCACAGTGATGTGGTGGTACCAGTGCAGGAAGATCAGCTTCTGCTTCCTCAGAATGATGAATATCGTATCACCTGGAAGACAAAGAGTGGAACAAAGCCACGTGAGTGAGGGCCAAGGCTGGCTCTAAGGAGTAGAGTAGGCATCTTAAACAAGCCAGCCTACTCTTCAAGATCGTCAACAGAACATTGTACCAGCTTCTGATCTGAAATGGACATCACCAACCAGATTCAATTATTCATAACAGGAAAAATGACCAGAAGGGGGACAGGTGACTAGTCTCAGAGCAAGTACAATCAGGTGGCAGACTGAAGTGCAAACTCAAGTGCTCAACAAAACACTCCAAGATTTCATGACAGACAAACGGAACCAGTACAACCCTAGCTTACCCCTCACATACTTGGTGGATGGTCTAGAGTTCTTGGTAAAGACAAGGTCAACTAATGCTAGGCCTTGGGAAGCTTCAAGGTTCTGATGGCTGAGGTGGCATCAGTACAGGTAGTCCCTGTTGCATTTGCCAAGAACTATGTAATAACTTTATATTTGTTTAGAACGGAAAGACAAGCTGCCAGTGGTTACATTTATAAGCCTATTACAAAATTTCCATTGAAATCCTCTGCTCTCTAGTGAGATGCTGATTTTTATTATGTCCTAAAATGACAGAAATGACAGAAGGCAATGGCCACTCTCATGTGTACACTTAAGGGCCAAACTCTCCTTGCTACTAAACTATAGCACTCTATGCCTTCCTTCCCTCTCTGGTAATGTAGACACAACACTTCCAGTTGACCTTTGTTAGTGGAAGTCTAAGAAATCTCATGTTCAAAACTAATTTAGTCAGTTCTAATCAAGATGAGTTTTAATGAGTCTCTTAACATTCATTAAAAATATCAATTTGATACAATACCCAACTGTAGTAAAAGCAATTTGCCGTAAAATAATAAGCACTTCATCCTGCCTAACTCTTTAAATACCATCCTATCACATCACTCTTGCATAATGAACTTCTTCTCTAACAAGACAGACATCGTGGAAATGGAAGCAGGACCTGCAGCACTGAAGTACCCTGTGCTTTCTCCTGTCTTGTATGCTGGAGTGTCTCAGTAGACCTGATTACTTTGGAGGAGAACACTCTGTCATAAAATCTTGAAAACAATAGCCATCTAGATTTACACGGCGTCTTTTTCAGAACTCATGTTCAGGACAGTATTAGCTGAGGATAACTATCTGCCTTCAATGGTTCTGAGAAGCACTACTCAAAGCCCTGTCAAAGTGATTGTCCTCAGCAACGGCGGATTCCCATAATATATACACACTACCCTGAGGTTCTGGAAGGTCCAACCATGACTCCATGGACTTTGCTATTACCATTTAGCTGCATAGCTTTGCCTTCTGATGCAAATATAGTTCTTCTGATGAAACAGTCTAGAATCGTTTTCCATTTTCCTGAGTCATGCCAAATCATGAAGTTTGTAGATATGGCAGAATCTATAGAGGAACTAAGAAATGCATGATATCCCAAAGACTCTGATGGGCTTGATGTTGGCCAGCCAATTTTTCTTGAGCATATATGCCTTGGTATGGAATTGGTGCTGGCCAAGTATAAACAAAGGGCTTTGATTTCTTGAAGGTGTCTGTTTTGTCATTTATCTTTGTTACCTCTGACTCATGATGTTGTTTATGGTGAGCCCTACAACCCTTGGCCCAGTTTATTTTCAGCCAAGAGACAGCTAGCAGACAAGACATGGTGTTTCTTGTACCCAAGATCTCTATGTGCCTATGGAGAAGTCAATAGCAATTCTCCTCCCTAGGCAGTCACAGCCACCAAGAGATGTGATGATCCAACTCTGTGTACGTGGCTTGTCAGATGGCTGAGCTCCTCTATGAAGAGTTAGCTGAAGGGCTGCTGAGTCGGCACTTCAAAACAACAATAAGCTCAAGTTAGCAAGGGCCTAGCCTCAGTGCAGAGGTTTCCAAGTTTTAACAAAAGCAAATCTCAGCAGGTTTTAATAGAATCCAAATGGTAGGCACTGGCCACTTGACAGGAAAAGTAGAGGACCCGCTCTTTTGTTCTCACTAGTAGACTGGAGTCCTTTAACTCCACTGAAACAAGTTCACCGTTTCCACTGGAAAGCCCTTATTGCCATCATTAAGAGTTTAGTGATAAGGAGTCAGTGGGGAGTGAGTTCAGTTTCAGGGGTGGGGTGGGGGTGGGGAATACAAAAGTTCCAGAAATGGATGGTGTTATGGTTATATTGCAATGTGAATATTAGGCTCGCTTAACCCCCAGGGCAAAAGAAGAGACTAGTGAAAATACTATAGGTATGTGCTTTGGGGAATAGAAATAGTTTCACAGTTGTACTATACGGTGTGTGTGTGTGTGTGTGTGTGTGTGTGTGTGTGTGTGTGTGTGCGCGCGCGAGTGTACCTTTCTCTTTGGTATTCATAAAGGACTCCATAACTTCTTAAAACATACAAAGGCAGAGAAGTCAGAAGACAGGATCTAAAAATAAGAAAACTTAATGAAAAGCAATTCCAATGAATAAACTTTTCTTACCAAATGATAATGGTAAGACTTACTAATTGCGAAAGACTAGGAGTTAATTTAACCTTCAAAACACA
The DNA here is from genome assembly GCA_021653895.1 of Mastomys natalensis. Taxonomy (NCBI): domain Eukaryota; kingdom Metazoa; phylum Chordata; class Mammalia; order Rodentia; family Muridae; genus Mastomys; species Mastomys natalensis. The sequence goes on along the minus strand of JAJTUV010000053.1, from coordinate 32,518 downwards.
TAGGCAAACACTCCGTAAGTGCCAACTGTTTGGATTTTTTGACCTGTGACATTCAGCAGCTGACCGCAGAGACTCTGTTAGACAAGCTGTACAGCATTTGGAGGCCATTGTTCCATATCGTTAAATTAGGAAAGTGTAGTCAGCTCTTAAGATACTTCCGTGAAGGATTTCAACTTCCATGACGTTCCATGAAGGATCTGGAACTGTATGACAAATGTCACCACACTAGCCTCAGTAGAGAACTGTTAGTACGGTATCTATTAGAGCTTCTATGCTTGTCATGGTGAACAACCTCAACAAGAAATGCAAGGACCTGAGTTGGAATTCTCAGAACTCATAAAAAAGCTGGATGTGTAGAGCCAGTGTCTATGGGTAAAGAAGCTTTTTTTTTTTTTGTTTTGTTTTCGAGACGGGGTTTCTCTGTGTAGCCCCAGCTGTCCTGGAACTCACTCTGTAGACCAGGCTGGCCTCGAACTCAGAAATCCGCCTGCCTCTGCCTCCCAAGTGCTGGGATTAAAGGCGTGCGCCACTGCCCGGCAAGAAGCTTTATATCCTAACTGTAGGTGCTTATATAAATTCACTGACTGGCTGAATCTGTCTCAATGCTGAATCTTACTCTCAATTTGTGTTCGTGGTGCTACATGTGTATGAGCCTACCGTGTGTACACACACTATTGTTTATGTATTCACTCTGGATCATGCAGAGACCTGTGTTCATATTCTGATCCTCAGGAGAGAGAGGTTTTGAGGTAGAGCTTCAGTGACGCTTCCTTAGTCTTTGACCCAGGATCATCAATCCAACTGCCAGCTACTCATCATACAGGCTTACACCACGCTGTGACGTGTGGCTCAGCTGCTCCCAACACACCAGAGAGAACTTGTATCTACATGGATGTGTGACCACAAACTGTGAGACACTTACAAAACACCAGTGTCAGAACAGATCATAAAACTTTCCTGATAAACCTACATTCTCTCGTCTCTGATTAAAGGAGACAAAACCAACCAACCAACCAACCAACCAAACAAAATTTGTACCTTCTAATTCCACAATTCAATTCGACTAAAGCCATATAATTATTAATCTTGAATTAAAAATATTAGGAATCCCAGATAGAAGGGTGACCTGTCTTCCTCAGGTCAAACATACACAGTTTGTGAGCTAGTGGCTGCTATTCACAGATTCACTCAGAGCCCACCCGCAACAGTGGATTCCTTACTCTGGCAAGAAGGACACATTTCCAGAAAACTGTGCTCATAATAGGTCACTGACATAACTTGTCAATGTTTCAGAAAACCTATGCCACCCTTACTTTCAAGACCACCAAAGGGCGAAGAGAAGCTGTAAGCAGAGCAAGAATTTCTACTCGCCGGGGTGGTGGTGGCGGCGGCGCACGCCTTTAATCCCAGCACTTGGGAGGCAGAGGCAGGCGGATTTCTGAGTTCGAGGCCAGCCTGGTCTACAGAGTGAGTTCCAGGACAGCCTGAGCTACACAGAGAAACCCTGTCTCGAAAAAACCAAAAAAACAAACAAACAAAAAAAAAAAAATAGAAAAAAAAGAATTTCTACTCATTTCTAGCAGGTGTCCTACATTCACTTTCCCCAGGGCCAGACTCAGGGGTGAATAAAAACAAGCAGCAGAAGTCAAGAGTTAGCTCAGTTAATGAGAACATGAGCCCCAAAAGCAAAACTTGATTTCCCAGTCTGAATCTCGACGTCAGAGATAAGCGGTTGCTTATCTCCGTGACTTGTGGCGCTGTTTGTCTTTTTCTTTGATTTTAATGTCAGCTCAGCTGTTCATGGGCCTTAGAGAAGAGACCATGTGTTATTTCATAAATCCCCGAGAGTGGCCTATTTTTAGTATTGCTGGGAAATGCGTTCAAAAACTCTTTTTCCATCAATATACATAATACACAGTGACTTAAAGAAGGAGGGAGCAGAGGGGTGGCAGAGTCAGGCAAATTTTTAAAGTTCAGGCATTTCGGCTTCTCAACCACCAGCAAAGACAGACCTACACATTATGTGTTTCTTAGTAAGTCCTGTGTATATGAAATTGCAATGGGGGGTGGGGTGGGTGGAAAGGGAAACAGACACTCACCTAGTTCGGGTGCTTTGCTGAGCACAAATGCATAAGCCCAGAATTTGCTGACAGGTCCATTGTAAAAACTCTGGTCACAAACTGACTGCTTCAGGCCTTTGGTCATCAAAATGTACAGCATGTAAGCACCAGTTCGAAGAGCACCGAATATACTTCCAAAAGGAAGAGAAAAGAGAAAACAACAGTCAGGGGACCAATTCATCTTTGACATTAACCTTTGTTACCGTCTGAGTATGAATTAACCTTCATAAGCTCATTCATTTGGATACCCGGTCCCCAGTTGGTGGTCTGTTCTAGAAGGGTCTGGAACTTTTACAAGGTATAAGTAACACAACCATACTTAGAAGGCAAGTTGGCCACTGGACATAGTAGGCAGAGAAGATGCCTTGTAGTACCCAGTTACTTGGGTGCATCTTCACTCTGTACAATTCTTGGTACTTTGTTTTGAAGACTGTTTGCTCTTCCTCTTGTGATTCACAATGAGGTCGTGGAAACAGACTCAGTCCTCACCAGGCTCTGTGGAACTATTTCACAGACAGGAGACAGAATAGCTGTACACCCTTGGCATGTCCTTAGTTCTGTCTGCATCCAGTCACTTTCCAAGTCCCACTGGCTCTCATTCCTGAAAGTCTGTTGGCATCTTTAAGCTAATTCTCCCTCCACATCTGGACCAGATGCCTTGACTCCTGCAGCAGGATCCAAGCTGCTGGTCCTAGCCATGTCTTTTGCTCTGTGATCATCTGTGTCTGCATCAGGAGTGCCTTCTAGACTTAGCTCTACTACCAGCCTATGTTGAGTTCCACTCACCCTAGAAGAGCTAAGTATCCACCCAACTGTGTACACAAACTACCAACACTGTTCTTCGTTTGATATGTTTGCCTCCAGATAGTCACAGATGTTCCATAGAAACGTCAAAGAGGGAAAAGCTTATTGACAATATAAACACAAAACAAACAAAACCCCTTTCCAACCAGGACCTGATAAGGAAACAGGAGCACTCTGGAACACACTGATGTAATAATAATGTAACTGGAGACATGAAAGCACTTAGAGCAAGGAGATGCCATCGTGAGCGAACCCTTTAGGTGTGCGACCCAGGATGGAATCTACAGTCTCTATGCAAAGAGAGATGGCAGGCCCCACGGAGAGATGTGTCAGCCTTCCCTTCTTCTCTTCATAGGATACCACAGTCTTCCAACAGTCATGGGAGCTAGGTGAATGATCCATTGTGGGACGAACTGGCATCCTCACCAGATTGGGGAATGGAATTTTCCAAGAGGGGATACAGAAACACGTTTTCTGTGTAAGAGTTACAAGTCACTTGGCTTATCAGACCATGAACTTTGTCCACTACATACATAGAACTAAAAGTTGACTTTGCCGAGACTTAAGGAAATGAAATTAACTTCCTGATTACTGTCTAAATCGGGACTGGAAGTAGGGTCTCTAAGGATAGTGTCTCTAATTTCAATAGATACTGCCACTTTTTGGTTATTGATACAATTTATCCTTCAGTGGCTAGACGTCCCTCCCATTCCTGACCAGGAATCACAGAATTCTGAATGATTTCTTTACTGGTCACCTTCGCCTCCTTATATTCTGCTCAGTGTGCCAGCACTGCTGGGTACGTCTTGTTCTCCGCCTCAGGACTTTTTGAGTACTCTTCCCTCTGGAAGCTTATTGTTATTCACCCCAAGGCTGGTTCTTTGTCCTTTTCAAGTCTTGAACAGGTATTACCTCCTGGTGAGGATGCCTCCATATCTAGAGTCTACAGCCCTAATGTAGAGGAAGTGGTCTGGACATCAATGGACAAATTGCACAATGGAAAGTTTCATTCTTAACTTGACTCTCTCCTTGCTTCCCTAGATGATAGTTCAACTTTAATATGAAAGGTTCCAATGTCTCCAAATTAAGGTTTTACATTTAGACACTGTGCTGCTTTGGAAGAAACACAGATGTGCCATCCAATGGCTATCTGTCTGAGAAAGTATAGTAATCCCCCATTCCTACACTAAGAGCCCTTTGTTCAGGGTGTCCTAGTATCTTATTCTTCTAAGAAAATCAAACACCTTATGTAGGAGCAATCTTGAGTATATAAACCAGTTTTAGCATGCCCATTTTCCTTAGGACAGATTTGTTAGAGTACATGTGGCCAGTTCTAGCCAATGTGATGAGATGGGAAAGGGTTCTTTGCTCTCTAATGCATATTGTTTCAGCGGCATTTTGCAACTATGAGGACAAAGTCAAGCCAGGAGAGCAAAACAGCTGGTCTGGATGTGGCTGAGGTGGTGAGTGAAATTATGTTCCAGTTACTCTGGCTCAAGACTTCTTGCATTTCAGAAATCAATCTTCTGAACTGTATAAGTCATTTGGAAACGTTTTTTCCTATTTCTTGCAGCCCAAAGCCCTAAGTCAATCCAGCACACGGATGTGATTTTCAGTTGACTTGTTTCTTTAACACTCCGTGCGGAAATCACCTTTGTGGTTCAAAAGTGCAGGCAGTCATTGGTACTGATGGGACAGTTCCTAATGTACATATGATGCTTATCCCGTATCCTATACCAGTAGAGGAGCTAGCAATGACTTCTGCTAATTCTAAAGCAAGGAAACCTATGTGATACTCTTCAAAACGCATTGGCTACCTCTGGGACTTTTCTGTATAAGTAAATCATAACCTTGCCCATCATGCCCAGCCTATACATACCCAAAACCCATGTGGCCCAGAGATGTTTCTCTACTGTATTGCTGCCAGATTGACTGACTGTAAGTAGGCAGAGTAGATCCAAAACAATCTTCCAAACCTGGGAAGTCACTGTAATTTACTACTATTTTTTTAATTGTTAATAATTAAAGTCACTCCTCCAGTTGCTAAATGTTTAGCGCAATGGTTTTGATGGCTCTGGGAGACTTCCCGTGTAGTGTGAACCAATGTAGTCCGAGAGCGGGAATGGTTTCTTTGCTCTTAGTGTGTATTGTCTGGAAGTGCAGCAGACATTTTGCTGGCATTTCAGTTGGGGGTAAATAGTTATTCACAGGGTTGAGGGTTGGAGCCTGGGGGGGGGAGGGGGGAAGAATCACTGCAGAGAATCTTTGACATGACGATGACCCACAATACTGCTATCAAGTATACAGCACAAATTATTGTCTCATATTTGGACATAAGCCTCAGTCCCTGAGCTCTGAACAATAAGGCTGCCTCAGAACTGAGGACAGTGGCACTTTTGAGGGACTATGTCAGTGCCAGCCATTGGGCCCATGTGTTCTCGGGCAAAGGCGCATTGTTGGGCTTTGACAATGCTGCTGTCGGGGAGCAGTGTATGGCTGCTCAGCCAGTGGGGTAACTATCATCTGTGGGAAGCCACCAGCTCTGCCTCTGCTACATCTCAGCCATGTGCACGTCCGATCAGGTGGCTCTTGTAGCAGCATCGTTCTGAGACGCATTACTAAACTACACTTTAAGGACAGCCTCTTTCCTCTGTAAGTGTCATTACTTCTAGAGGCAGTGTGACAGACACAGCTACACAGTTTTGATTCCATGACCACACTTCCCTGGTAGGTTTGGCAGGCGGGTCCCTCACTGGGACACATCACAGGTCCTTTTTGTAAGGAAACACTCTATTCACACCCACACACACAGCTGTAATTCAGGTCTTCTGAGCCTACGGAGGAGAAGTTGATGGGAATCATTCATTCTCTTCACCCTCTTCCTAGAGAGGGTCTGGTGGCCTGCGGGGCTTGCTGTTGAGAACATGGTGCGGAAGGAGCCTCTGACTCAGTGGATAAACAGGGATGGGGACAGAGGACAGGGGTGGTCGTGGGGTGACCAGAAGAGGGGCAATCGGGCAGGGGATACTCTATATGTGGTCGGCCCAGACTCCCTGCTTCTCATCCAGATTGCAAATCCCACATCTGCCAGCATTTCACAATCTATGTCAGCTAGCAAGTTCATAATTGCACCGACATGGCATTTTTCCAATGAATTCTTGGAAGAAAGGTTGCCGGCAGGGAAAAGCAGCTCCTTCTTGTGCATGGTTGCTTTAGTCAGCTGACAAAGACTGTTCTGAGAGGCAGGTGAGCTGAGTCTGGGCGACAGTGGGTAATGATGGCAGACAACCGTTCACCACCAGTAAGGTCTTTTCTGCTTGTAAAATCACACTCATCCTGTACTTAGCTATCTACTAGTTCGGAAGGCATACACTTTTCCTTGCAGAGTTTAATTTTGTTTTTAACAGTGATGAAAGAGCAGAGTGCTGTGGGAGGGAGCAGTGGATGGCCCTGCTCTTCCCTCTTAGCAAAGTAAGGTGTAACTGCAGTGAGGAGGTCGGCCAATTGCCCTGCTCAGCTAAGGTGCTACCACGGGCCTCCTGATTCAGGGCAAGGAAGTGTGTTTTAAATTTCCACAGGAGACACCAGGAATAGCTAGTAGACACTAAATTGGGAAGGGAACAGCCCGCAGCTGTCAAGAGAACCATGTTCTTTGTACTCCAGGCCTATACATTCAGTATTGCTTTTCTTTTTTTTTTATAAATAAATGTGTATTAGACTGACATTTTCAAAACCTCTATTTAAATGGCTGGCTGCTCACCACTGATAAACAACAGAGGTGCTTGCGACGAGGCTTGGGTGACTGTTGTGTGAAGAATATATTAATAGTCATCACCCTGTGTATTAATCACAAACCAGCACTGAGACTGTCAGAGAAGACCCTGATTCATTTACTGAGCCGTGAACTATTTAACTAACAGCAAGGGTCAGATACTGAAGATACATGTGGAGGGCAAAACCTCTGTAACATACTGTAGTCGACACAGACATGTGAAGCACACACACACACACACACACACACAACACGACAATTTTATTATCCAATCCTAAAAGTAAGATGGATGGAGCAATTGTAACAAAATATATTTGTACAATATAGATCCCGATCTATCTATCTATCTATCTATCTATCTATCTATCTATCTATCTATCTATCTATCCTCCATCCATCCAAAAGTGATTGCACCAAAGTTACAGTTACTTTCACAATAAGTGTCTAACATTTTGTCAGTTGTTAAAACTGACAATGGCTGATCCAGCAGTAGCAGCTCTCTATAAACACAGGAGAGGCCACTGATATTTCTGATAACAAAATCTGAGCTGACATTGTTCTTAGACTCAGACAATATCCATAGTAGGACAAATACCCAATGATTCCAGAACAGGATAAAACAACCACCTCGGCACCCCTCCAAAAAAGACAAACCAAACCAAACAAACAAACAACAAAAAACCCCAAAAACCAAAAAACAAACAAAAAACCAAACAAACAAAAAACAAAAAAACAACCAAATAAACCGTCATCCAGCAACTGCTGTCATGCATTTACCCTAGGTGAGGATTTAGACTGCAGATGTGGGATGGAATCAGGTATTCTCCACACCCCTGTCACCTTTTCCAATGACATACAGCTCGAGGGCTGGAACCCCTTCCACTCCAGAAGACTGCATTCTCAGTAGAGAATGTCAAACTTTAGGAGAAGATTGTTTATTATTTTGTTTATCCTTTGCAAAACTGTTTTGTTTTGTTTTTTGACAACACAGCCATCCAAAGTCTGAACAGTTTCTGCTGTTAGCCAGCAGCTAACCTGAGATCCTCGGTCATTTAACTCTGTCCCTCCACGGTGTGAAGTGTTTAACTATGTAATTTTTCTTCAGCTTTGATTATTGAGAAGGACTTTTATAGGTTTTATACATTAATTTAAAATTTTATCTTATTAGTTTATGTGTATGGATGTTTAGCTCGACGGATGTCTGTGAAGCACTGGCCTGCAGTGGCCATGGAGGCCAGAAGAGGGTGTTGGGTTCCCCTGGGACTGAAGTTAAGACTGGAAATGTAGTCTGTGTCCTCTGGAACAAGACAGTGCTCTTAAGCACTGAGCCGTCTCTCAGCCTCTTGATTCATTTATTTCTCCTTGGAATATTAAACCAGACACTTCAATTAGGAACTTGGAAAATATCCCAAATATGGTGGCTCAAAAGGTCTATTATAATAAACTGTACATGAGATGAATAATAACTGACATGGCACACATACTCGGATCTCAGAGTTCAACAGGACCCTCTTCTTTCCCCAATAGCTACGGGAAAATTAATTTTAAACTCTCATTGTTTTCTTTCATCTGTTTAGACCAGTTTTATTTTTAAGCGACATACAAAGGGAGAGATTTCTCTGTATGATGAAATTCTGATTTCTAATGTTTCTAATGCTTGCTTCATATTTAGTCCTTGGGATTCGTCTTTAGTTTGTCATTAAGAGAAAAACAGAAAGATTCCTTTGGAGTTCTAATGTTACACAGACATTTCTTCCTTCTCCAGGAGCAACGGGTCAAGCAACAGGACAGGAGTGAGTAACTGGAACTGAAGACAGGTAATAAGGAAAGTGTGGGGTGGAAAAGGTGAGCCTTTATGAGGAGGAGGAGGGGGAGGAGGGGGGAGGAGGAGGAGGAGAGGAGGGGAGGAGGAGGAGGGGAGGAGGAGGGGGAGGAGGAGAGGAGGAGGAGGAGGACGAGGAGGAGGAGGAGGAGAGGAGGAGGAGGGGGAGGAGGGAGAGGAGGAGGAGGAGGAGGAGGAGGAGGAGGAGGAGGAGACCTAACACATGACACTGGAATCAGGGAGTAGCTTCCAGTTCATTTTCATTTGTAGTGACATCTCAAAGTGACTGATAAGTAGCACATAACCATTTAATGCTCTTCTAGGCTAAGCAAATGCTACAGGCTGAGGTATGGATTGCACTGGTCCTGAAGGCTTCGTGCAGAACATGGTCGGTGGGAAAAGTCTCTGAGGACGTAGAGTAAAGAGCTCCTACTGTGCCCCAGAAGACATGTACTGTGGTGGCTGTGCACTGTACAGCTGCTGTCTCCATTCACAACACTCCCGTGAGAAGTCAGAGAACTCCTGCTTTAGACAGTTGTTCTGATTACGTTTGATAGGATGGGCTGGCTTCGATTCAACTTCTGATATGTCAGTTTAATTCCCTTAACTTGTAAATACAAGCGACTTTTTTTTTTTTCCAAATGAAAAAGAAGGGTTTAAGGGTCTGAGTGTTGTTTAAATACTATAACTCCTTGTCTCCCAGGGACCTGACATGTTAAACAAAGCTGAGAAGGTTCTTACATCTGGAGTGTACAACTTGGAAATGACCCACTTGTTTCAAGAACCTGGCAAAATACTGACACTCTGGGGCCAACTTTGAATGACCAATTTGATAAAAAAAAAAAAAAAACAAAACAAAACAAAACAAAACAAAAAAAAAAAAAAACAAAAAAACAAAAAAAAAAAAAACAACCTTGCAGAGTGCAGAATGGGGAGGAAGGAGAAGTTGAGATAAGGATCTTACATTACTGAAACTTATTTCCTTACAAGTCACATTCTATCTGCCTAGTACAACTGATGGCTTCAGATCCCTCAAGACCAACAGGGAAAGTTTAAGTCCTAGCCATGTCAGCCTCAGTCCTGGTTGGTTCAAGCTTGACTCGGCAGACATCTCAGGATGTGAGCCACAAGATGATGCAAGCCCCTAGCTCTATGAGACATTATCGTCTCTGTCTCTAATTTACAGGCAAAGACAGACAGCAAGGCGGGTGTGAGCTAGCCCAAGAATCCCCAGTTCCTACGCAGCAAACACTTCAATCTACAGCTCACAGCTCAGAGCTGCTTCTGAAAACTCACCAGACTGTCACTTAAGAAAGTGGCTCTCGGTTCTCGGATGAGAAAATCTCCCAAAACCCCTAAAAAAACCGATTTTCAATGCCTGGAAGAAAGCTCACAAAGAAGGTTAGCCCTTAGTCTTGGGAGCAACTATTGGTTCTAGTTCTAGGTTAAGATCATTCTGGAGATGTTCCTCTTCAAGATACCATCTTGCCTGTCCTCTTGCTCCATGAATGTGTGCATGAGGCTACGTCAGTAACCAACGGGGGGAGTCACCCATCTATGAGCCATGGACATCCAAGTGAAAACACGAAGTCTCAGAGTCTGTTGAACTTTCCAAAGTCCGTGTCTTGGGATGGGTGGGCTTTCTTCCTCTGACTTATCTTCTCAACGACCGATACAGTGCCAAGTACTCCACTCCTGAGAAGGCTCACCCAGGCCTAAGAGATAGTTTCAGTTTCATAAGGAAAGAACAATATGCAGGTGTCTGCACTTTTATAATGAGAACAACAAACAAAACTCTACCATTAGTGACAGGATGCTAGAGAACCCGAGTTCTATGAACCAGAAAGAAGCTGAAATGAATGAAGTACAGTGAAAGTAGATGTTGAAGCCAAAACCAAACCAAACCAAACCAACAAAACAAAACATAACAAAAAAAACCTTATGTGAACCACGAAAATGGTTAGTCATCTTGTTTCTCCATAAAACCTAGCTCCTCAGGAAAACTTATGGTGCTTTGAGTAGGAACAGATTATTAGAGCAGCAGTAATTCTAGTGCCAATAGCCCTGTTCCACCAACACAATGTTGCAGGCTTCCTGCCTTACACAGCTGCAGGAGGAAAGCAAATGCTTCCGAGAGATGATTAATGACAATCTCGTGGGGAGAGTTCCTGAAGCATGCTATAGAACATTATGTGCGGAGGAGGAGGAGGAAGAGGGGGAGGGGGAGGAGGTGATGCGAGGTCACTGGGGTGCTCAGTTTTTCACATCCTTAAAATGAATGGGCTTTGGATGTCCTTCAGGAGCCCAGCTCTAGTCTTCCATGAGCTCCTACAAGAGCTTCAAGGCAGGGAGGAGTTGTAAATCATTAGCTTTCTGCTCCTTCAGATAGCCAGTGTCTTCCTTTGGGCACATTAATCTAAAGGCCCATCAGATCTTGATCACCCTTTAAAACAGCACATTAATTCCTTTGGAAATCATCCGTGTCATCACACAATCGAATCATTAGTATCATGAGCATGCAAAAGACGGTGAAGTCAAGAGAAAATACTTTTTTTTTTTTTTTTTTTTTTGCCGGGCGGTGGTGGCACACGCCTTTAATCCCAGCACTTGGGAGGCAGAGACAAGGTGGATTTCTGAGTTTGAGGCCAGCCTGGTCTACAGAGTGAGTTCCAGGAAAGCCAAGGCTATACAGAGAAACCCTGTCTTGAAAAACCAAAACCAAACCAAACCAAACCAAAACAAAAACAAAAAACAAAAAACAAGAGAAAATTCATTCCACAAATATTAAGTATAAATGCTCACTGGATGGTAGGCTATACTTCATTGAAAAGAGCTTAGTTTTGCTTTCGCTTATATTTAATTACTATTACTGGGCAGGGGCATGTCTGTAAAATATTCATTCACTTGTGAACATACATAGTGATATGCCTTTCTGTCACTGACTCAGTCACAGATTACTCCCAGGGTCTAGACACAACAAGCTACCTCAAGGGTAATGAACCACCTTCCTTTTAGAGGAAACGGAGCGTCAATCTAAGACCACTGAGTGGGATTCCAGTCTCGATTTTCCCTCCAGGGTCTTCCATTTTATTTCTTTTGGCAAACTCATGAATGCACATGAAGCCAGGCCCACATGAGGAACCTTATAGTGGGATTTTTATTTACTGAGCAATTGACCAAGTAGTTTTCTGGAATGAGATGATAGGAATAAGATATTTCTTCTTAAATCATATCATTAGTTGATTAAAAAAAGATAGGTATTAAAGAAGTACAAGTATATTGGGCATTTATTTTGTTTGTTTGTTTGCTTTTGTTATCTTGTCACAAACTGGAGTCATCTGAGAAAATGCCCCCATCATACTGGCCTATAGACAAGACTGTGAGGCACTCTCTTGATTGAGTTTTGATGTGGGAGGGCCAGGCCACTGTGGATGGTTTTCCATCTCGGGCAGATGGTCCTAGGGTGTAGAAAAAAGCAAACTGAGCAAGTTGTGGGAAGGAGCTTGGTTTCTACTCCAGTTCCTGCCTCTGGAATTTTTGCTCTGACTTCCATCAAATACCAACTGTGACCCAAGACTTCTAAGATGAACTAAAACTTTTTCTCCACAAGTTGCTTTTGATCAGAATGTTTTATCATAGCAACAAAAACCTAACTGAGAAAGCAGGATTGCTTTCTGGGCCTGGCAAGCGGTGTGTCAGATGAACACGATAGAAGGCCAAAGCCCAACTCCGCTATCACCTGGGCCCTTTACATCTGAAACACAGAACTGTTCTCTAGGTCAGTTCACCACCTTGAGATGAGAAGGACAAATAAGTATGGCCTGTTGGCCTATATAACTGACTCACTAGATAGCTGACAGAGATCCTTCAGAACACTGAGTCTGAGGATTAAAGGAAACGCAGAGGCGATGCCAATAAAAAGCTTTGTTCAGCCGGGCGGTGGTGGCGCACGCCTTTAATCCCAGCACTTGGGAGGCAGAGGCAGGCGGATTTCTGAGTTCGAGGCCAGCCTGGTCTACAGAGTGAGTTCCAGGACAGCCAGGGCTACACAGAGAAACCCTGTCTCGAGAAAAAAAAAAAAAAAAAAAAAAAAAAAGCCTTTGTTCTTTTATTTTTAACAATCATGGGGGATTTGGGTGGAGATAGATGGCTCAGAGATTAAAAGCACTGGCTACTCTTCTAGAAGACTGGGGATCAATTCCTAGCACCCATATGTTGGCTCATCACTGTCTGTAACTCAGGTTCCAGGGATCTGATGTCTTCTTCTGGCCTTCTTGGGCACCGTGCATACATCATCATCATCATAATAATAAAATCATAGGAATTTCCTTTCTAACTGAAACTCATTATTAGCTTTTCAATTGTGAAGTGTACATGGACGGAGCTCAGAAGACTTACCCTTCAAATGCATAGCCCTTACAGCTGCTGTCCATGGCTAAGTCACAGATGTCGTCTCAAGAGACATCTAGCAGAGCATATTGGGCAGCATGTTCATCAGTGGTCTTGTAGAAAACCGAGAGTTTCCAATTTTATGGCTCCAGAATTCTGGTAGAACTCCTTTGCCATTTACGAATGGCTACATAGCCGTCCTTGGCAACCTAACCTAAACTTCAAGACTTCCCTTTTTTGGAAGGATGTTTGGTCATTCATGCTTCATGGCACATGAAACCCCAAATCAAAGCCTTTCATGGATCCATATGACAGGCTGTAAGAACTCGAAATCCTGATGGAATCACAGAGTGATTTTGAAAAAGAAAACCAGTGCGCACACAAGTACATCTTAATGTGCTTTGTAGGTCTATTTAAAAAGAAAAATTAGCTCAGGCCCATCAATCTCACATAGGTCAGATGGAACCTTTCTTAAGTATTCAGTTGATGTCTGGGCTTTTCTTCATAAACTTTACTTTTGAAGGCCAATCTGTTGGATTTCCACGGCATCTTGGGTACTTTTCCTAGAGGTATCAATGGACACTTTACCTCTTTAGTGAGGAGGTCTGCCTCTGCCTGACACCACAGACTGCAGCCTGGCTCAGCATTCTATCACTGCTAAGCCAGAGGTGTGCCCTCTTAACAGAAAATAAGTAGTGTTGTCTAGAATGTGGGTAGCCTAGACCCTTGCGTGCTGACAGAGGGGATGGATGTAAAATGGAAGGAAATGTTTAGCAGACAATATAGCAGTCACCCTAAAAGCTGAAAACATGCTACCACATAATTCAGCAGTCTCACCTGGGGCCCCCAGTTTACTCATAAAACCTAAAAATGGAGCCTTAAAAAAGTTACCTTCACACATGTGTTCCAGCAACATTATTCATAACAGTCAAGAGGTAGGAGGAATCCGAGTGTGTGTCAGGGGAAGAGTGGATAGCAGAATGCGAACTGTTCAGATGATGTATCCATGAGCCATGAAAAGAAATTCTGACATAAGCTGCAAGGTGGACGAAACAGTGAGGACTTTGTGCTAAGTGAAATAAGGCCACCACAAAAAGACAGATACTACATGCCTTAGATTGTGGAGTCAGCCAAAACTGTACAGGCGGAAGTAAGGAAAGTGGTGACTTCCGGAGACACAGGGCTAGGGAGGTGGAAATGGAGAGTTATCTTTTCATTGGCAGTTTTAATTCTGTAAGATAAAGAACGTCTAAACATGGTTTAGACACAGGTGAACACACTTGATACACACGCAGACATAAATGGTTGAAAAAAAAAAGGCAGAAAAAAAGCAAGATTGGAAAAGGGTCTTTAGAGTCTAAATTCCTGTGCTTTGAGGTCTTACTTCCAAAAAAACCAAGTTAAGTGAATTTCTTGATAAATGACATTTAAAATGCTAAGGAAACAAAACAAAACAAAACAAAACAACAAAAACAAAAGTTCAATTGTAAGCTAAAAGTATTGGCCAGCCTGTGCTACATAGCAAACTTTTTGTCCAAACATCACCCACCCTCCCATGGCCTCAACACAATTAGTAGCGTATGCTTTCGAGAAAAATGCTAAACTAGCTTCTTGAAATTAATCAAAAGTTCCAACAATGAAGAAATGAAAGTCTGAAACACATAGATTGAAGCTGATAGGCACAGAGCGGGCTATAAAAATCAGGGCGTACATACAGGCCAGCATACAGCAAGCAGATTAGAGAAACCGAGCAGCCAGCCTCCAGCAAGAGCATCTTGGGAGAAATTGCCGGATAATGACTGCACTTCAGTCTACAAATCAGTTTATGGGCAAAGATGAAGAATTTGAGATGGGTACTAATGAAATGAGAAACACTGGTGGACGTCACGAGAGGGGGGGGCTGATGGGGGGGCGGGGGGCGGCTCGAGCGGGGGCAGTTGGCTAAGGATAGACCTGTCTCTATAATAGACATTATTATGATAGCTGGGTCAAGTGTGCAGGATACACACAGACACAACCATCATCAACAACAACTACAACAATACCTCAGATTAATGAAGCTTTCTTTTTCAGGCAGTTATATGTAAATGCCCTAACTAGTTAATCTTAACTCGATGGTCACGCAAGAATTAGTGTCCCGCCTGATAAGAGCACACCCGTCAAACTCTGGCTTAATTAGGTTGTATCTAATCTGGGTTTATTACTAAAAAAAAAAACAACGTATTCTACACTTATTCCATGCTAGGTTCTCTTTCAGTATCCCAGAATTAATCTGTTTTACCAAGTCTATATTCTGTTGGGGTCAACTAACACACACACACACACACACACACACACACACACACACGGAGTAACAATGATTTCCTGTAGTGGTTAAATATCTCAGTAATGACGAAACGTGTCAAGGCAATCAAGGTGACAGGTGAGCTGATAAAGGATTCGTGAGAAGGAGCCTGACCTGCCACAGCTTTGATATGAACACACAGACAAGGCTCACAGCAGAAGAGACGGGGATGCCAGTTCAAGGCCAGGAAGGCTGGTTGTACAGGGACAGGGAAGAGATACGACTTCAAAGATTAGTATGGCCACAGCCTGTAGATAGAGCCTCTGAGGATTTTATAAGTATAATAATTAGGAACAATAAAAATCATTTACTCAGTAGCACTGCAGAGCACTGTCTGGCTTTAAGCAGGACGGGGATATGATATGCTCTATACTTTCAGAGACCATGTAGGGCTGCCATGTGGAGAAAGACCACAACATGGAATGACAACCTCCACATTGTTAACATACGCAACTGTGGATTTTTAATAAAGAACATTTATTCCTACTATGTAATAAGGAAACTAAAGAGAACATTTAGAAAGGACTAGCTCTCTCATTCCTAAGGATGCTGGTAGCTGTAAATGGCAACAATTGACATAAACTAAAGACAAATTTGTAATGCTTTTTTTAGCAGCTCCCTGAGACACTGTTGTCGGTGTCATACAGCAAGGAAGAAAAGACTGAAGGTCTCTGGCCTAAGCAATAAGGGTCTTGAGATAAAGAGGAACTAATTTAATTATTAACTTATTTTCTACTGATTAAATTAACTTGAAAGGAATTCTTTACAAGTTGACCAAGAAGATTTTAAATTAAATAAATAAATAAATAAATAAATAAGGCTTTTCAGAGCATACAGAGTTTGAGGCAAGACAAACTACCGGAAGAAAATGTAGACTGAGATGAAGCAGGGATTCAGATATCATCGCCTTCAGGAAGTCACTAGAGAGAATAGCCATGCTCTAGGGTTGCCTGTGTCTCCTGGCTCTGCCAAGATGGCATTAGGCCAACCAGGAAGCTGGCTGAAAAGAGCCACTCCCCGAAGAAAGTTAATCAGAACAGGGCTGTTATCTCAGGTGAAGGTGTGCAGTTAATAGTTAATAGTCCACAGAGGGGGGTGAAATGTCTGTAGAGAGGTCAGCCACAAACAGGAAGCTTAGGAACATAGACAAGCATGCCAAGTGGGCCAGAGTCCCAGTCAGACTGTGCTGGGGCACAGCAGGACACACTGGGCTTCTTGTCTTGACCTGGATGTCGAAAGGAGATGTTGAAGATGTGGAGAGCAGAAGTTAGCCCCTAAAATCAAATGGAATTGTGACTTAGAGTAAACCATGGCAGTTACAATAAATGCAGATATTTAGGCTTGGCTACCAGGGGTTCCAACAGGTTTGAAGGGAGAACCCAAAACCCACAACTTTTAATTAACACTCAGATGCTTTTATGTAAATGGCCCCCAAGTCGGGGCTTGAGAAACCCTGTCTATGGTCTTTCTCACTTTATTTCCTTTCTGCAGTACTCTGCCAGTGAGCCACACCCCCCAGCCCACGGTCCTCTCTAGCAGAATCTACTTTAGCCTCTCACAGTTTAGCCTTCTTCAAAACCCTGGCCCTCCAATTATGTAAAGAACGTAGAATCGAGCAAATAGCGCTCTCAGGTCAGACCATGCTGTATGGGGACATGTCCATGGGGGACATTTCTTCCCGTTCTGTAAGTTCTTTCATAGGGACCTGAATCACAACATTCTGAAATATTCCTATATAAATAGCATGCTGTGGCTCATGCACACAATTCGATGAACTGTGTACCCCCATGCAGAAATTACACTCAAGGAACAATTTCAAAGCTAGCATCCAAGCTAAGCTATAACAGTGCCACAAAGTTTGAAGTTTCTCCCTGTCGTTCGTTGTCACCTCAGCAACTCTCTGGATCAAGAAAGTCATAAGTCACCAGTGTGACTAGGTGGTAACCGTGCTGGGATTAAACCCTGGGCCTATGGTGGCCTACACAAGTGCTCTAGTGCACGGACCCACACTGACTGCCTGGCTGACTATTCAGCCCAGGCAGTCCTCAAACTTGCAATCCTCCTGCCTCTGGCACTTCCAGGCCCTGGCACTACACTATATTAGTGTGCTGCCACTCTGAACCCACTGTGACAATGACAGCTGGTGAACCGAAGCAATGTCACCCATGTTACCGTTAAATAAATGGTAGTGCTAAAACTACCAGAGCCACACTTTCAAATAAAGGACCCCCCCCCCCAGGATGGAAAATTACTGTTAGCATGTATTTGCTGTGTTTAAAGTTATGTTTTGAAACATGAAGTTACACGGAGACAGATCAACGTGTTCTGATAATCCCAGTTTGGCTTTTATTCCTATGGAAAAACGAAATCTTGAGCTACAACGGCTCAGATCTGACTGTTCTGACACATCGAAAGAACTTGCCTGCCACAGCTAAAGGTTGCAAGCCTAGTGTGTATATTCTTTGTAGGTTGGTGTAGCATGGCGTGGATTAAAAACCCTGACATACATTGTATAAATTGGTTGTCAGAAAGTTCCAGGAGAGCCTATGATTTCTCTGTTTTGAACAGAGAAAAGCTGTTCATTTTAAATTAGGCTAAAACAAATCTTGAACAGCAAACACTTCCCATTAAATATGGAGGATGTCTTCCTCCCTCGGCTCCTGCGCTGCCTCGGCGGCTGGCTCTGCCTTCCCTCTCCTGGATGTTCTGCAGAAGGCTTGGGTGGGGTGGGGTGGGCTCTGAGCAGCCAGTGCCGCAATGCAGCTTCCCAATCACTGCAGCCGACAGACCCAGCCCGAGCGCCAAAATGTTGCCGCAGAAACGTTATATGAAGTGTGCTTGCTCACTGTGTGTGTACCCTCGACTCAGGCCCACGTCCTCTCCAGCCCCTCCAGGAAGAGATCAGAGTCACCCAAACAGCTGGACAACTCGCCAGTGCCATAGCAATTATTTTCACTTTTGGACTTGATCCAAAACAGAAAACAATAGAGGAGTCCTGGAACATCCCCAGGCAGCTGCTGACAAAATAATATCGAGTGGATTTCTTCGTGTGCACATGTCACGAGTGCCACAGCAAGGACACTCACTATGCTCCTACAGTTCCTTAACCACATCAACATTTTTGTGTAATTTTATGATATTTTGAGACAGGGTCTTCCTGTGTGGCCCAAGGTGGCCTAGAACTCTCTATTGTCCTTCCTAGAGTTGGAGGCAGGCACTGTTACATTTGGCTTACAGCTATAGGTTTGCATGAAGAAACAATACTTTGCAACTTTTGGCGGGTGGGATGAAGGAAGAAATAACTTTTGAAAAGCAGTTTCTTTTGTAATGTGGTTCTCATTACGGAATACTTCTAATCAAACAGAATTCTGGTGACTTTGTTTTGTTAAAAGACAATTTTTAAAACTTTTTTTAGACATACATATATATATATAAGAACCTATTGATGCTGATACAGCACATATATACAGCACCCACAGAAGCCAGAGGGCATCAGACCCTGGATCTCTTAACTGCTGAGCCATCTCATCTCTAAAGATTCCTTCTTCTGTGCTCAGTAATTTAGACTCAAATGGATTGTCTCTCCTTTTATCAGATCTCTGCCCTTTGGATGATTACTAAACAGTTTTAAGTCATAAATCTACTTAAGGGTTTATAGAACATATCACGGGGTTTGCTTTTTAAGAAAACCAGAGCTAGAGAGCACAGGCCGGCTGAGGCGATTCTAACCATTATTGGTCTGAAATCCTCCAGCCTCTTACAGAATTTCCTGTCAAAGGGGCCAGGGGAGCTGTGTCTAGAATTTCCTAATCCAAAGCCAACATGACATGGGGCTCTCATTAGGGTGCAGCAGCTGTGTACTTCACGGGAGTCAAAATGAAATGTATAGTAATTCTATCAAAAAGCTGACCACAACAGCCACCGAGAAAGCCTGAGGGATTTCTGGCATCGATTACTCCACAATTTGTTAGCTAGAACTTTTGCCAGTTATGTTTTCCCTGTGAAGATACCCATGCTAATGTTTTTTATTCTCCTATTCACTTTCCCTTCTTTTCAGGAGTCATTTTACATACTCAACTTAGGATGAAATGCTTAAAGAGGAAAATTAACGGTGAAAACAAGGCACAGTCTTCCTGTTATAAACAACTATGAAGAAGACATGTACAAGCCCACCTATATGCAATCTATAAGCCTGGAATGGATTTCTATAGTGAGTTTCAGAAATGTAGGCTAAAATCAAACTTCTAAAGTTTCTACTTTAACTTATGCAAGAACCTACACCTTTTTGGAGATGTCAGCAGAGGATTAAGACAATAGCTGCTAGTCGGTTGATCCTGAGATCCTTGGTCAATATGAACTTCCCAGCAAGCAGACCAGCTCTCCATTGTCAGAGAAAGTCACTCTTTAAAGTATTAGGACACTGAATTATATGTGTTACAGAAGTCGAGTCTTGTGTGTTTGTCTGTCTGTCTCGTTGTCTTTTTTTTTTGGGGGGGGGTGTCTCTCTGTGTAGTCTGGGCTGTCCTGAAACTAGCTTTGTAGATCAGCCTGGCCTTGAACTCAGATATCCACCTGCCGCTGCCTCCCAAGCGCACCATGGCCACCGCCAGTGAAAGGCTTTCTTGTGATTCAAGGTCATAAACGTGACACATCTTTTCCCCAGACACTGTTACTGTTGGTCCACAACAATGAGATCACAATCTTGAATGTGACGTCACACAAAGCTCCACCCTTAATTCTTTAACAAGATGTAACCTTTCTTCCACATTCTACCCATAAGGATGCCACATATACTAACTGCAAGATCTGCTGTCCACTCATGTACACATGAAATCCAAATGTTATTGCGTATCATGCTTTTCTGCGGAAGCAGCTGGAGATTGCAGGAGATGCAGGGGCGACAGCACTCTTGTAGCCAGGACCAGAGGAGGGGGTTCCTCTGGAGACCCTGAAGCAAGCTGGCATCCACGACTTACAGCTGACTTTAGATCTCTGTCTGTAACCATACTTTAGTGTGTTTGAACATGAAAGGAACAAGAGTAAACGTCAGGGGGAAAGGAGTTCAGTAAAATAGCTACAGGTCAGGCAGAGAGGCAGGAAGCAGGCAAAAGCATTTTAAGCTGAGATACTAAGGAGACTATGTTTTTTTTCTTGACTTTGCATAATTTCAAACTATCAACTAAAGGAGCTGTGCTATCAAAAGAAAACTCTCTCTCTCTCTCTCTCTCTCTCTCTCTCTCTCTCTCTCTCTCTCTCTCATCAATTGGCAGATTAGAGGACACTCACGTGCAGTTTTTTAAATCTTGTGATAAAAATGAGTTTGGTCTCAGAAAGGGGAAAAAAACCCTGTGAAGTCGCAAGAAGCAGAAAAGCGGGAGTCTCCAGAGCCATCCAAGCATGGAGAAGCTCTTACACTTCAGATGGGTCTCCTTAGCTCATCTCTCATGTTCTGATATTGTTCTTGATATTATTTATTTATTTATTTATTATTTAATCAAACCAGTGTGAGAATTAATTTGAAGCTAAATGCTTTCAGAGAACCCAGACGCTGCCTCTTATAAGTAAGATAACTCTGAATGTCTTATGGTTGGTTCCTTATGTCCTCAAATCATTAGGAGTTCTATTTGGAGAATTTCTACTTCAGCTCCACATTAATACAAAAACTTGGCATCAGTGAATATCCACCTCTACCGGCTGCTTCAGTCACCTGAGCACACCGTCTGTGCCGATGCTTTTTCAGATCTCCAAGATATGGGTGGAGGAGGAGAAGAAACTTCTCTGTACATCATTGTACCCTTATAAATGAAAAGAAAAGGATAAGAGAAATTCATTGCTTATATTAATAATGTGCATTGTGCAGACAATGAAACATTCTTTTAAGAAAAATCAGTCATTTTAATTATACACATTTGGTTCTAAATCTTAGGACTCTAAAGTATGAGCAGTATTTGAAATAGCAATGAATTCAGTGGAGGTTGTTTGGGTACCACAGCCTCAAGGAGGTACAATTTAGTTCTAAGTGAGAATAAGAAGTAGTCAGAGAACCTGCACAATTTTTCACTTGTGAATTTTCTGCTGCAAATGATAGGCAGTGAGGCTAAACAAATCTATCTACTGGTAGTACTGGCAAAAACAAATGCTAGCTGCAAAGGAGAAAACTACTGCTTCCGAGGTCATAGCCAAGTCAGGAGAGACTCAGGCACCTACCCATACCACGGTATCACCCCAAACAGTCAAGTACTGAGTATTTGGAAGTGTAGAGAGAACAGGTCGAAAGCTTTCAAGAAGCAGCTTGAAAGTACAAAAGAATGGGCTCGCTGGTGGCCTGCAATTATGTTTCACACAGGAAATTTCAGAAGGAGAAATTTTAGTGATGTAACAAGAGAACCACAGTGTGAGCAAGCAATGTTTCTAGACAGCATGGATCCCACTGATTGTTCTGCTATGGTTTTTCTGCTCACGTCCGTACCTTGAGGACATGTGGGCTCCTGGAAGAAGGAAGACGCATTTCTCAGAACTACAGCTACTTCTTTATTTCTAAGAGAAATCTCTTCAATAGGAACATCTAGTGCCTACTCATGTTATTCATTGTAATGTTTTCCTCTACCGATCAACAGATAACCGTGGTTGCTTCAGACCAATAATGTCTGTCAGTGTCATCTGGTACAATTCAGATTATAGAATTTGACAGTTTCATAAAAATTCATTCCTTTAGTGTGATGGGCTTCTGAAGATATTCAAATTCTTCACACACACACACACACACACACACACACACACACACACACACACACACAACCATCCCAGGCAAAATCATGGCAAACAGGAGCCTGTACAGATCAATGAAGTAACACAGGAAATTTTTAAGCATCAACTCTGTAGCTTAATCCTTAATTCAAAATAATCACTATTGAATGATACAGTTGTAAATTCATGTCATCTCCTTTAAAAAGGCATGCTACTTCAGTCCAGTTGAGACCACCTACGGTGTTAGTGACTCAGTAAATGCTACAAAGTACCTCGAGAACTGCACTGTCTTATATCAGGATGGAACTCACGTCATGGCCCAAATTGAAAAATTTAAGTTGTGACAAAAGATTCCTGGAAGAACATCCGTCTATTCAGAGTAAATATCTGTGGGTAATGAGATTTAAGACTGTATGTGTGCTTTTCTTTTTCCGTTGGTTATTTTTGTTTTGTTTGTTTGTTTGTTTTCATGAACAAAGACTACTTGTAAAATTAGAAATTAAATTTGAAAAAGCTACTAGGTAACCATACAATAACAATAACCAAAACATCTACAATGACTGGGTAGTGTTCCTGGTGATAGGTCAGCAAAGGCTGTGAACCTGTCATCTACCTGCACAACAGGAAGAGGCTATAACCACAGGCTGTTCTCTGCGAAGACACAACCTTGCTGTGTGGGGTTTGTCTGTATCAAAGTCTACAACAGGAGAATGACCTGCAGGTCAGCACTCATCACAAGACAGCAATCTGTTCACAAAGGTGCCTGAGGTGAGGCCAGAGCCTGTGTGCCTCTGTGCCATCTGCAGAGCAGACGTACTCCTGTGTTCTCTTCCGCAAACCCCTCCTGTAACAGCCGGGAAATCACTGACGTATCACCACACTGCAAATTTACTCAATTAATCTAATAACCACTTCCTTGGAAACACTCAAAACTCTTTTGTTTCTAGATTCAATTGGTCTTATCCCCTTTTATAAAGAAGTGTTAAAACAGTTGTTAGTAAATTACTTTCCTTAATTTCCTTTACTAAATTTTAGAAAAGGAACGTTTAACACCTACTTGGGCTCCCAGGGGCGGTGGGGGAGGGGAGGGGAGGGGAGGGAGGGAGCAAGTTATTCTTTAGACAAGACGTTGGTGTGTTTAGTTATGAAAATGTTAGCAGGTGTCTTCCTGCAGGCAGAAATTCAGAACTGGAGGAGCTGACTAAACAGTGAGATTTATCATTTATCAATGGCAGTGGGCTTTTTGACTCCTAGGATGCGTTGGGCTTTTATACTTATCATTTATTTGCTATTTACATAACATAGATACTTCATCTGTCTTTGCACAGATGTTAGGTATCAGTCTGTGACTTAACATTTGACACACCCATGTGTGTCATGTAACATGGCTTCTGTTTCCTTCTCCCTCACCTTGACAGGAATGGACTGGGAAAAACCTGATTCAACAAAACTTTTATACATTCAGCCTTCAAAAAAGACAAATATATCTGCTTTGTTCTGAATAAGAACAAAGAAAGAAAGTTTAAATTTCTAAATTTCCAGGTCCACTAAAACCAGGTTCTCATTACTGAAATTTGGCATGTTTTTCCTTACCCCAGTCAATAGTAGATATTTAATAACTAAAAATAATGTCTCCTTGGTTTTCCTCAAGGCATAATTTTCTCCTAGTACCTCTTCACACACTTTCAGAAATATTAGATTAATGAATGATATACAGATGTTATTGTTAAACTTTGAATGTACATTATTGAGCAAGATTTCTTTTTAAACGCGACTCTATAGCTCACTTTGTTATTCTAACCATACCGCGTACTTCAAGTTACTGGAAAGATGTATTCACTTCAGATTCCTGGTTGTGGTGGTTTGACTGAAAATGGCCCCCATGGGTCCATAAACAGTGGCACAATTAAGATGAGTGTCCATGATGGAGTAGGTATGGCGTTGTTGGAGGAAGTGTGTCACTGGGGGGTGGACTCTGGGGTTTCAGATACTCAAGCCAGGCCCAGTGCCTCTCTCTTCCTGCTGCCTGCAGATCTGTATCTAGAACTCTCAGCTCCCTCTCCAGCACCATGTCTATCTGTGCACTGCAATCCTCCTCACCGTGAAGACAGTGAACTAAACCCTGAACTGTAAGCCAGATCCAATGAAATGTTTTCCTTTATAAGAGTTGCCATGGTCATGGTGTCTCTTCATAGCAATAGAAACCCTAACTAAGACACTTGTGAAGCTAAGATCCTTATAGAAAACTTTGTGAAATATTAAACATGAATATATAATAAACCAACTTATAAGACATGCAAGGTTCAAAAGAGTAAAATCAGGAAAAATTCTTACCAGGGGCAACTCTATGGGATAAAGTATATAGAGCAAAAGATTTCCTCACAGGGTACATTAGTAGGGGAGAGATGGGGGAAGAGAAGGCCAGGAAAGCTGGAGGGTTAATGAAAACACACAGACCTCATTTTGGTCCAGGTTTTTATAAACAAACCATAAAAAGGAAGCGATAAGTCAAGTAGAAAAATTCAAAGATTTAACCAGGAATTACCAATAATTCAGGCGAGGAAACAGTACGGTGTACATTTCTTTGAAAAGCTCCTTCCCTTTTAGCCTTCACAGAATTGCTTCAGCCTGTATTATTTCCAAATCTGGGCATTTGGGGAAAGTTAGGAATAGAAGAGAAACACGACCCACTGAAAGCTGAGTACGTGTTAAGCAGGGTGCTGGGTGCACAGGGCATCATTTGGACTTTAATCTGTTTATGAGTCACAGAACAGTAAATTCTACTTTTTTTTTTTTTTTTTTTTTTTTAAGAGAGACTCACAACCTGACAGGAAAAGAACTGGAAGTCTTCAGCAACAGACTCAAGTGCAGGCTCCTCAAATCTCTGGCCTCCCCAAATCGAATGAAAAAAAGTGCAGTGATAAGCAATCCGGGTTCCTGTGCAGGCAGCCAGCAAAATGGAATGTACAACTCCTGGAGCATCATAGGAAAATCCTCTTCCTGAGTGATCCTAATAAGCGTTAGGTGACTAATGAGGCTTTTGATGATACCATCCATCTTCCCTTAGTGCTAGAAAAGCTATTCGTATCATACCAAAAAATATAAACAGATAGTTGTAAGATGACGGTGCCGTGCTTTGTCTTTGATTCCCCCTATCCTGCCTCCATTGACCCTTCTCAACTGAGTCAGAAACTGATGGATTTGAAAAGCAAATCACAAATAGGACAAGTGACTTTGATAGCTCTTGATAGTTGGTGAATTCTGGCACCTGCCTGGACCCCAGCTGTGTGCTAATCAGCCTTGTGATGGCTGACATCACCAAATATTAGAGACAAAGGAATGTGGCCGCTGGCAGGTTGAATGAAGTCCCTGGAGAGGCTAAGCAGCATCTCCACAAGCTTCTGTGTTGGGTTCTGTGAGGCAGGCACACAGGAAGAACAGGCTGTATAAAAACAAATGCCAGCGAGCACAGGGAATGAAAGTGGACGAGGCTCTGGGGGATGCAGAGCAACAACGCTCTCTGGTCTAGTGATGTCTAGAGACATCCAAGGTTTAGCTTTCTGTCTCAGTGCAATCTTTAGATTAAGTACTCATAACAGCTCACCCATGACCTCCAGTCCTGACCTCCAATGGACTTCACAACTTACTTGTGTGTTTTAGAATTTTATGTTCATATTTGGGCAACTGGAATGACTGATTGACCAACTTTGATAGCAAAAGAAATGGCCCAAGACTTCACCCAACAGAAGATGGAGAGTCAATGTGACCAGAACAAAGCCATTTCTCTACACATGACTTGATGTTCACAGTGAGTTAAAAAAGAAAAGAAAAAGGATCAGATGCAAGGATTTCTTTCTCTTGGCAGACCTGAGGAAAGGAGTGTCCTGAGGGAATGAAAGCAACCTACCTGAAGACGGCAAGAGTCAGCGACCAGAGCACGAGGGGCTTCCGCAGTTCAAACTTGGCTCGCTTGTTCATCAGATGCCGACCACCAAATATAAAGGCAGCATACAGCGCAGAAAACAGGAAAGATTTCTTCCTACGGAGAAAAAGACGGAACAAACCTTATGAGACAGGAGTCCTGAAATACCTCTCACAACAGCTTGCCTGTCTTTACTAAAGGCATTTTCTTGAGTACATGCCCCACTTTGATGGAAAATTAATCTCCTTGGAGACATGTTATGTTGGCAGATTCATCCTGCCAACAACACCACACACTTTTCAGGCCTTAAAATCAAAAATTTCAACTTAGCACCAAGGTACAAAAAGTGACCACTTCACTAAAGGAATTGCCTTTACTCTTTTTAGATAAATGAACCTAAAGTAGAGTCATGGTTTTGGTAGAAGGTAAGTATTAACTTGCAATATTACTGTTAATACAAATGCCTAATTGTCAGATACCGCACACACACCTGAATTTAGCACATCTCTGGTATAACCAGATATCATCTTCAGGACTACTGAATGATTCTCTTCAGGTGGGTTGTACAGTCAGTCAGTCCCTGACTAAGGATCCTAGACCAATCAGATTAAAACCACACAACAGTCACAAGTACACATAAAAAAGCAGTTGTAATAAAATCAAATGCTAGGTTCAATTTTAGATCCACATTGAGATATATTTATGAACGAGAAAGCATACCTTAGATTTGTTTAAAAATAACCCAGGAAACAAACAAAAGGTAGAGACAATGAAAGATGGAGACCGGGCTTATCATCTCTCCCCTCCTCTCTTACTACACACAGAAACCTCTTTACAAGTTGAAAACATTTCACATTTAAAAATATCCCATAGTAAATATCTTTAACTGGATGATTAGATTGGAAAATATATGTGTAAGGACTTGGAGCCCATATGAGGGCATCATGGGAGGGTGGTCACTGTTGGAGCTCCTGTGCGCTCACTCACAGCAGAGTCCAAGTTCAACTCTTGGTGGGGGCATCAGCAAGATAACAGGACCACCAAGTCCCACTATCTGCTGACTTGTTACTATACAGTTTAGTGATGCCAAACCATGCAGAGAAGGAGTGAGAGACTGAGAAAGATGGGATGGGGATCTCCGAGGCCTTGTAAATAATTTAAACCTTTAAGCACAGTTCTAGAGATAGAAAGCCACCTCTTAGAATGGGTATTCCCAATGCAACTAGACTGAGAGGGAAATGGTCAAAGAATAAGCTGCAAGGCACAGTATGAAAACCAACATGCTAAAGAAGGTAGCATGTAAACCAACATGCTAAAGAAGGTAGCATGTAAAATACTTCATAAATCATTCCTCTGATTGTTGGCTTTACATGTATCTAAGAAACAGCGCTCCTCACAGACACCTACGTGGTGAGCCACACCTTGTAAAGCTATGATACCAGGAATCAACCAAATGTAACCCCACAACACGGCAAGTGCCTGTTGAGAAAACTTAGTCCTGGCATGAAGCAGGCTCTTACGGAATAAATGATGAGAATCTCATGCTATCAAAGTTTGTTTTGCTTTTTTTTTTTTTTTTTTTTGGTTTTTTGAGACAGGGTTTCTCTGTGTAGTCCTGGTTGTCCTGGAACTCACTCTGTAGACCAGGCTGGCCTCGAACTCAGAAATCCGTCTGCCTCTGCCTCTCAAGTGCTGGGATCAAAGGTGTGTGCCACCACTGCCCGGCAGGGTTTTTTTTTTTTTTTTTTTTTTTTTTTTTTTTTTTTTTTTTTTTTAAAAAAGAGCAAATAACAGCACATTGATACCGTAGGTCCTCAGTAGACATTGAACAAATGAGCAGTTGGGAACACTGAAAGAAAACGTATTTCCCCAGCAGTGTATTTAAAAACAACTAAAGAAAAAAAACTATAATAGAATATGGTACATTTTTCTCCTCTGACAAATACTTTCCCCTCAAAAACAAAGCAAAAAAATGAAGGCAATTTTATGGAAAACTGTAGGCTATTATTCAGAGCTACCCTCATCCATACATACATATATAAGACTGTATTTTGGCTCTAAAGTCTCCCAAAGGTAGATCACATAGAAGGAGACTGACTTTTTCTATACTCATATGAAGTTAAGATACATAAAACATGTAAAGCTCATACACAAGCAATGACTTGATAAAAGAAAAAAAAAAAAGAAATGGAACTCTATTGTTAATGCAGGCAACGGTAGTATTAGACAGCCTGAGTCTTTTCTTCTTAATTAGGAAAGGTAAAGGTAAAGAGTTGTTTATTGCAACTACAAGGCCTTTCTTTACTTAGTAATTCTCCTGTGTGCACATCCCACGGAAAGACCTTATCACTTAATCCAATGACTCCACCTTCTGCTAAAACAGTACTTCCATTTAGAGAAAAAGAAATGGGGTTAGAGGTTAAGCAGCCCTTAGGCCTGCCTGTTCTTCTCAGTAAGCTTCAGCTGAAAGCTGGGTTGGATCTCCATGTGCTGACTCCTAAGCATGAAGGAAGGGCTCCTTTAGTGACCACTGAGTAACTGAGCAGAACAGTTTTACTGGGAAAACCCCAAGGCGCACACCCCGAGCCATCATGCTCCATCTGCTGAGTCCCCCAGATCCGTCAAATGTTCAGCTACATCCTTCCTGCTTGTCTGAGAATGCTCAAAACATTCCCTGGAGATGTCTTTTCATTGTTTAAAAAGGAACCATTCTCATTTGATGTGTATGAGTGTTTGCTTACATACATGTATGGCATCATGTGCGTGCCTGCCGATTGAAGGGGCCAGGACAGGCCACTGAATCCCCTGGAACAGGAGTTATAGAGTCGTGAGCAGTCATGTGGGTATCCAGAACTGAACCTGGCTCCTCTGCGAGAGCAGCAAGCGCTTTTCATCTCTGAGCCATCTCTCCAGCCCTCAGCATTATTTCTTAGTCACAGGCCCTGGTTTTGGCTGCATGGACTGAATTTCTTATAATCATGTGCCAACCAAGTAAAATGATGTCATATCATTCTAAGTCAGCCAGAGGAAAATGTGCTTCAAGAGACACAGAGAACTAGCTTTACACGGTTCTTTAGAAACTTTCTATAATTTCAGATGCGGGGGCCCACACCAGCAACCCTAACATCTAGTAGAGGCAGGAAGATCAGGAGTTCAGAGCCAGCCCCATCTGCTTAACCAGTTTGAAGCCAGCCTGAGCTATGGGAGACCATTTCTCTGAGGAGACCATCAGTCAACAGCTAGGACCTCCAAGGCAATCAGACCGTGGCCCAGAACTGAGGAATTACAGGGAAACCTACAAGTAGAGTTTTGGGAGAGGCCACGCCCTCATTCCACAGGAGAGGGAATAAGAAGGGTCTTGGCATTAGTAGCTCATAGTCACCCTAAATGTTCATGGTTAATACCAAAAAGGTTGGGAGTCAGAAACAGACTGTTACGGGCTCTATGTGAGTCCCAGACAGTCAGCGATGAGGAGGACATCAGCCATTATGAAACCAAGCACTCACTGCAACTACGGGCATCTTCTACTTTGGTGAAATGTAAACCACGCTTTGAGTGTGTTTTGAGTTAAACGGGGTTCTTCCATAAAGAACAAAATTATGGCATTTGCAAGGAGATTGGATAAAACTGGGTGCCTTCATAACAAGTGAAAGAAGCAGATACAGAAAGACGAGTGGAGAGTGCTCCCTCTCACATGAGGAAAAGTCGGACGAAAGAAGAAAACAGAGAAGGAGGAGGAAGAGGAAGAGAAAGCAGCTGCAGCTTGACAGCAGACAAGAGACTGTTTGGCGAGAGGTGGGCAGCAGGAGGAAAGGGATGATGGAAGGGATGTGATTCATGAAAACATGAGTAAAAAGCTTAAGACTTCCTCTGTAGGAGAGCCACCCACTGAAGTATTAACGCATGCTTCAAAAAATATAACTACTTTCCTACTGTATAGAAGGTTTGGCAAACTGGGCCACTGAGGTGACTGAGAATAATGGGCTCTCCCACCCACACCTCTCTGGTAAAGATTCAACTGAAGTCGGGTTGAGCAAGTCAGGGTGAAGTCAGGTGACTGGTCACTGGCTTACTATTAGGGTAGATTAATGCCCCATGCTTCAATAGGAATCCAATAATTCTTCATTTTCCTGTAGGCATCCAGGGATTGGAAGAATGCGGTGACTGTGATGCTTGCTTATCAGATATTAGTAATTTCTAGGTAGGGCAGAGTTACTTTGCTTAATAAGCCTTAATGTACATCACATAACACCACCTTTCTTCACGGTTATTTAATAAGTACTCTCTGGTGGTGACATGGAGTTCATTACTAGGCACCGCCGAGCCAAATAAAAGTTAGGCAAACAAAACAAACAAAACAAAATCTCTAATGTGGGGCCTGAGAAGACAGGGCAACAGGTGAGGAGGATCTGAGTTCAAATCTCTAGCACCCATGTAAAAAGCCTCCCGTGGCCACGTGTGTCTGTAGCACTGTTGGTTGGCCTCAGAGAGGAGCTCTCTAGAGCTCTCTGGTTAGCCAGTCTACTGGGAAACTTCTGGTTCAGTGACAAACAATTTGTCTTAGAAACAAAAATCAAAAAGCAACCAAATAACGGCCACAAGAAACAAGGTGGAGAACGACTAAGATAGCACTCTCGTCTGGCCTCTGCAGTGGGGACACGGACACAGACACGTATGCACACGTATGTGTGTAACACGTGCGCACACCCCTAATGTGTATTGCTATGTAGCGCTTGGACTGATTTTTTTTTTTTTTTTTGAAACATGCAGAAATGTTTTGTCCCTTATTGTCATCAATAAGGAAAGTGACTAAATAATGGGAATTAGCCTATAACTAGTAATAAACAGCTAAGCAGCTCCTTACAGATTTGGATTTCTCTACAACACGACTTTATCCCTAGTCATTCCTGGAGGTGGGCTTTTATGCTCACTAGCCTAACTGAACACCGTGTATAAATTCAAATGCATTTAAAAACAAAAGCCTCGTGGGAAACCGCTGAGACCAGTACTTAGCCTGCACCTCCTTAGCCTTCACACTGAAGTCTGACAGCTATCGGGCCCTCCTCCAAGAGTCAAGCAGGTTGGTTTTTCCAACGAAAGAACTTTTCATGTGGGTGGTATTTCAACACAGGATAACTGCTAATGAGCACTTCGGAAAGATGGCCAGAGTTCCTTCCTCGGTCTTTTATGTTGTGCCCAAATGGCCTTGTTTACGGCTGCCATGCCTATCACAAGGTACAAAAAAAGAAGAAGGAAAATAAACAAAAATGAAACAGAACAACAACAACAAAAAAAAACTGTGGAAGTGAAAACCTGTGTGGCAGAGGAGAATAGCGACAGGGGAGCTCCCTGTACCTCCCAGTTCAGGTGATATGTTAGCTGGGCATTGTGGGGCATACATCTAATCCCAGACTTAGGAAGCAGAGACAGGAGAATTTCCATGAGTTCAAGGCCAGCTTGGTCTACAGAGTGAGTTCCAGGACATCCAGGGCTGGACCCTGTCTCAAAGAGAAAAAAAAAAAAATCAAATCAAAACGAAAAAACAAAACAAAATGATAGGGTTTACACAACAAGGGAATCCAAGAATCAGTCTCCAGTTCAGATGCTGACTCAAGCTTTGGTGCCATCTGGGAAGTACAGGTTGGAAACTCAGGGTCCTGGAAAGTAGCGTGGACCACACACAGCTTTGGTTGTTTATGGTGTTGTTTCCGATTAGGTAAGAATATAAAAAACAATGTTTTTTAGAGACAGGTTCTCAGGTTTATTCTTGATGTTCCAGTGATGGCGGAATTCTGTCACACTCTTGCAAATTCTAAGATTTCAAACAAATATTTTTTCCTACGAAAGTGACCAGAATTCCCTCCGTAGTTTTGTTAAGTGTTTTAACATGCTTTAAAAATCCTGAAAAATAAGTTGGTGAATAGAAATATATCTGGGATTAATAGAGGCCTCGAGATGAAAAGGCGAAGCCGGTTAACTAAAGAAAAGGGCGCTGTTCTTGCCTATTCTGCTTTGACCCAAGAACCTAAGGAATGTGTGATTTCTGAGCTACTTTGGGTGCAAACACCTCTCTCCCACTTAGCCCCCTCCCCAGGTGCTAATTTGGAGATCACAGGTTTTTCCTTATGTATTTGTTTAAGGTGAGAAAAACCATGATTTTGTAATTCAGTTTTTTTTTTTTTATTTTATTTTAAAGTAGGCCAAAGTATAATTACATTCAGTGAAACTGAGTGAACACCACCACATCCGTCCTCCTCTCAGGTCCAGCCGTTGTAAGCACAGAGCTGGCACAGGCTGTCTATGTCAGCAAACGATGCTTCCTATTCACACATTTTTAAAAAGGTAAAACAGGGTGCCTGGTTGTAACTGAAAACAGGACGAGAGGGGGAGAATATGCTCTCAGATGTTACAATCCTCAGCCAAAAAAATCTAAGCAGGAGGTTCGAGCACCAGCATCCACGTAAAAAGCCAGTTATGGGGGTGCATCCTAGGACCCAGAGCTCCTTGGCTAGCCAAACTGGCCTACATGGTGAACTCTAGACCAGTGAGAGACCATGACTCCAAAAGAAATTGTACAATGATACTTAAGGTTGACCTC